>CM062815.1:575356423-575982132 GCA_031772625.1 Pinus tabuliformis
ATGTTGTATATGAAATAGATGAAGATATAAATAATATAAATATTGAGGAGCTTAAAACATATGCAAAGGGTTGTCATAATGGTTGTAAAGACCTGATTTTTCATGAGGAAAAGGTCATGGGATCAGTATGTGTTAATGGTTAGGGTGGATATTTTAATGTAATTTGTAATGTATGCATTAATGTCGATTCGCATACATTTTGTTAATTTTTTCAAATATAATCTAACACAAATGTATCATATGTTCAGCATTTGTAGTTAACTCGTTTGTTGAACAAAAAGTTTGATAATATGATGATCCCAGGTTCACATTCCAATCAAGATATTTTGAGAGATGTTAGTATTTTTTTAAGTGTTCATGTTGATATAGTTATTATTCTTCTTTTATTATATCAATATTGTGAGGACATATTTTTAAAATAAATAATTATGTATATATAAATAAAAGTTAACATATTCTGATTTCATCCGATGTTTTTGACATAGTTCCACCCTCTTTCGCCCTACTAGGAAATGTGTCAAATATTCGATTGTCACAAGTATGAAATATTTCACTTATGTTTTGTTATAAATTGAAGTGAAAGTTTCATTAAAAATGTGATAGATTTATCTTACAGTTTTAAAATTTTCAAATGTTAGGTTTGTAGAGACGATTTCCATTCTCTAGGGACTTTAGCGATGGATTCGACAATGGGGATAGGATCACATAAAAAATTTGAAAAAGTCATGTAATCATTTTTTTAATATTGTGAGTTTATGAATTTTCATGTGCTATTTTAATTTTTTAATATATACGTGTACATCTATTGTACAGGGCATCCAGGTAGGAGAAATGCAGGTGGAACACCATAATGTATTGCATGGAATTTGAAACTTTACTCGGTTACATAGATTGAATCATCTAGACAAATTGAAAAAGCTGATACTTGATTTTTTTAATATTGATCTAGTTGATGCATTTTCATGTGCAATTTTAAAATTTTAATATATATATACATGCACATGTATTGTACAATTTATTTGTGAGGGCGCAATGCATGCAAACCATCACAGGGGAACAATGGAGGGGGAACAACATGAGGAATTGCATGGAATTTGAAACTTTTTATAATTTTGCTTTGATGATTACATTCTTGTTTAATTTTAAAACATTAAAATTTATTTTTAAAGTACAAAATATTATGTATATATAAAATTACACATGTTGTTAATGGAACCCATGATTCAGATCGGAGCACAAGGAGTTTGATAAATCATATATTTTAGTTAAATTCTCTAAATTGATGAAACTTTTTATTTGACAGTCTTTTTATTTTATATTTACTTTTATCATGATATACATTTTGGACATATTTAAAGTAAAACTCTTTATTATGAATTGATGCATATTTTTATTTGACAACTTTATAATAATATAGTTTTTTGACATATTTTAAATATAGAACTCTTTATTACAATTTTATGCATGATAATTTTGGAGTTTATGTACATTTTCCATGGTACAGTTTTCATGATGCATGGTTTGATGCTTTAAACTTGGTTTTACATATTTAAGTTCATGAATATGTAGCAATGAAAGTAAATTTTCATTTAGTTGGTACATTTTGCATGATCATTGTTATAATGTTAGTAGATGATTCTGAGGTTTTTTTTTTAAGTTATTTTGTCACTTGTTATTTAAAATTAATCTATTAAAATTGAAAATTACAAAACATGGTACATTTTGCATTTGAATGAATCTTATAATTAGGTGTAGATGTCTAAAATAATCATAAAAATTGCATTATAAAATATGGTATGTGTTATCAATAAGATTTTCCTTGAAGTTGTCAAAAGAAGGAAAGGGGTCTGAGGTAACCACAAACCAACTTTTAAGTACAGAATCTAGACAATCTGTACTCAGAGAGGGCTCCCTCTTTATGATTTAGCTTTGTTTAATAAGGTATTAGGCTAGTTATGAAATCTTGGGGGTTTGATCTCAATTGGTGGTGGAATTTAGGAGCAGATGGGTAAAACAAAGTATTTCAAGCCATTGGGCTATGGAATCAACTAAAGATGGCTTAACTAGATTGGGTTTATTCAACAAAGGAGGGCTTCACAGGGAAAGATAGCTAAACAAAGAGACAAATGGTAACTTGGAAGGGTGGAATGGTCTCGAAAGGGAGGAAGGGCAGTTAAGAATCCTTCAACATATTTCAAGGGGAGGGAAAGTGAGTGATCATTAATAAAAAGCAGTTAAGAATTTCTTACTAAATGACCATAGTGATAAACTAAGAAACAAGGAGCAACTAAGAATTCCTTGTCTATGATAGTTTAGATGAAAACATCAAGAACATAAACGATTTTAACAACAAAATGCAGTAAAGCACTTTCTGAAATATACTTTTTCGTTTATAGTTTAGATATGAAACACATGTGAAATATTAAACTAGAAAACAGTAAAACATGAGATATAGAATACTTATTTGTCCAGTGTTTGACACATGAATCCTATGAAAATCCTTTGATTTATTACTTCTTCCAGCCAACCATACAAGAGTTGTCCAATCAACACTTCTTTTCCAAAATAATAAGTTTACAGAAATGTCTAAGAATCCACCCTAAGTACTCTGAATGAGGAAGTACTTATACAAAAATTTACAACAAAATATCTCTTAACCGAGAGAGATATATTCTAGCAAAGCTAAACATATTTTACATAAAAGTAGAGACATATGGTCTCAAAAATAGAAACTGAAAGTGAGCTACTGACTTGTTGTCCCTGTTTTTGTGAATGAGCTGGAGGCAGGCCCTATGATTGAGCATCTTGTTGTATAGCTCGTAGTTCTGTGCTGGCTGATTACTTTTGACTTTTGACTGATACTCTTTAACCTATTCTGATACTCTTTACCTGCTTGATACTCTTTACCTGCTTTATCTTCATTGATCTTCTTTTACCAAAATTGACTATGGTAAATACTTCATTTTACTTTTTACCAAGGTAAATTATAAAATGTTTGTCATATCTGTCCACCAATTGTCCCTTGGTATCCTGGTCCTTTGTAGCTTCCTAAATATTTTATCAGCCTTAGTATATTTTCCAAAATTGGGTTGTACAGGAAACAAGTGTTTCAATTCATGCTCAACATAGAAAAGGTTCTCCAAGCTATCATAGAGAACACTGCCTGTAGGTAATGCTTTCGGTGCAGATGTAGTAGATGATGATCTGGCTTGGTTATTTGCATATTGATATAGTTTTTCGACATAATCCTCATGCCGCATTAACTTATCATGATCACTAAAGGACTTGGATATCCTATACTCTGTAAAATGCTAAATTTTTCCATCAATTCATCTATGCCCTCCTGCATGTTATGACATTTTCTTTCTAGATTCTCCATTAGAGACCTTTTTGTCAAAAAAAAATTGATTTCCAGGATGGTTCCAGTTCTATTTTCAATATCTAGTTGTTCTAATTGATGCCTAGTCCTATTGTTCAAAAAATTTATTAGCCTGATAGCTTCCTCGGGCTTCCCTCCTAGCTCTTCCTTGGTTTTTTGAATTTCTTGAAGAGCAACTTTCACCAGTTCAATCTATTAAAAAATGATCTGTATTGATGACCGAATATCATTTATTGATTGATTGATGTTGGTCCATAGAATCTTTCTAATATCTGTTAAAGGCTTTTCAAAGGTGAGATCCTTTTCCAGTGTTTTTACTTGTTGAGCCAAGCCTTTATTTTTCCTTACTTCTTCAACAAAATTGATCTTTGATACATCATATTTCTGCTCCAAAGTGACAAATTTTTCCTTTACTTTTCAAAGTTCAGAAACTTGGAGTTTCATTTTCTCCATGGACTTAATTAATTCTTCAGTGCTCTAACCTGATGTTCCTACCTGTGCGGTACCTATATCTGTACATGTTGCTTCAATAGTCTCAGCTATAACTAGAGAGATATTAGGTGCAAGAGCTATTGCAAGCGTAGAAGGGGCTACAGTGGAAACCATTGGTACTACATTTTGAGGCTGAGAGGTCAACTCACTCTATGTGATTTTTAGTAATTTTTCTAATTCTTGCTCAGTCTCCTTCAATTGTTCATTTAGCTTGAGGACTAGGTTGATAAGCTCTTCTTCGGCTTTCTTTTCAATAACTTTAGCAGTTTATGGATGCATCAATGGTGGCAGTTTCAGCTGCTTTCTTAGGGCAGCTATATCTTCATTTTTCTTTTTTATTAGGGCCTCTGCAGCTTTTACATATTTTGGGTTATGACCCAATCCAATAATCAACTCGTCCAATGATTTGATTCTATTGTCCTTTGCCTGTGAGGAGGCTCTTTCTAACTGTAGCTGAGCAGTAGTATTATTCAGTGAAATTTCTAACCTATGTGCCATCATGGCTTTACTTGTCGAGGTGGAATACACCATTTCCCCTGTCTACTTGTGCAATTCTATTTGATCTATGGGGTGAATGTCCTTGGCCAAAACCTCAAAATCAGTTTTGAGGTAGTCTGCAAGTGATTGGGCCTATTGTTCTTTGGGCTTTAAAAAGCTCATCTACATTTTACCTTCCTTGATGTCATAAGCTGACATCAACCTAGTCTGATTGGTAGGAACCATCTTCAAATATTCATTGTAGACTTGGTATTTTAACGGTTCATTTCTGGCCTTTATTTCTTTCAATTTTCCTTTGATGTCTAATGGCTTGTTGGATGAAGGCTTGAAGGATGATACTTCAGCACTTTGTTGTGTTTCTAGCTCTTGTCTTTGTGAACTAGAAGGTGTCCCACCTACTCGGAATGTATATTGGCTGTCTCCACCTTCTTTCCTCAAACTCCTCGTGGTTTCTTCAACAAACTATTCTTCTGAATGAGGATTTAGCTTGTGCCTCCTAGCACCAGGCTGGTCTGATGGACCACTGGCAGGGGTAGCTACTTCCCTGTTTCTTTTTAAACTTTTTCCCTCATTCAGAGGAGTCTGTAAAACTGGGGGATCTTCCATGTTAACTTGAGTTGGATGGGTCTGTGTTTGAGCCTATTCTTGAGAGATTTCAAGTTGCTTTGACATGCTTGATTTCCATGTTGTTGGAGTATTGGTCCGTTGTTCTTTTTCCTGTGATGATTCTGCAAGTGGTGCAGTTGTTTCCTGTGAGTGCCTTTGAGAAGTATCTGCTCTTGAGGCGCTAGTTCCTGGTGTTGGCTTTTGAGAAGAAACAATTGGTACCTATTCACAAGAGTCCAGGTCAAGTGTATTTTCTAGGTCTTTCATTACATTTTCTACATTGACCTAATCACTATCGATCTCTACAAGAGTCCCTTCCCTCCATTCATCCATGTTTGCATATTACTCAATTTCTAGGATTCTATGATGAAAATATGGTGATAACCTATTTTTCATTCTCCTATCACAGATGAAACTATGGGGGTCATAATTCCAACCAAAGCTCTTGTCTAGTTTTATGTGGTCTTCTAGGATTTGTTCTGCTACTTTTCCAGCTTCTCTATTGCTGCGGACAAATGGGCCTAGATGATCCTTGATTCTCAATTGTGCTTTCTTCTTGGCCTTGGTAAAGTGAATATAATCTGAGTTTATCATTTGTCTATAATACTCCAATGCAAACAACCTCATTGGAACATATTTTGGTAGCTTGAATGGGGGAAGCTCACAACCATATATCCTAATCTCTGTGTGATTCTGGTATAGGTACCAGTCACCTACCTTGTACTGTTTTGATAGTTGAAGGATCCTTTTGATTTCATCACTTATCCTAGGAGGAGGATTTCCTATCAGCATGGTGGTCACTGGGTGGACAAACTGGTCAATGAAGTCATTATATGAATAAGGGCAATCAAAAGAATGGTGGAAGATAGAAGTCCAAAATATGACTGATCTTGGATTTCCCTTTGTATCAAGCTTATTCACAGAAAATGGGAGTTTGTCAGACTGATAATAGAGGATGAGGTGATATATGAAGGTTGAGTACTTGAATACTTTCTCATTCTCCAGCCTCATGAACTGGTCATGGATTTTATCAACAATAAATGCAGCATAATTGTACTTGACAGCAGGGGGCTGACCAGGGGTGAAGATGGACATCAAAACTAGGGTTAATTCATCTACATATTCACTAGTATTGAATCCCATGACTGCAGCTATCATATCAACTATTCTTTTGCCTATCTCTGTGAAGAAAACTGACATATAAGGAGGAGGATCTTTGGGTTGATGCTCCTTATCTATGAAAGTTTGACAAAGGTGACTAAGCTCAGATTGGGACAATTTAGATGATTTTTCAAGCAAATCTCCAAGTGAAATGGGGGTGAGGGCTTGACCAGGATGAAACTGAAGCATCTCATTGATTGAGTCTGCAGTAATTGTGAAAAGGATAGTTTGATTTGGGGACATTACTGCTCTGAGGTTGGGATCATAGTTGGCATGACACTGATGGATAATGTTAGGAAAAATGTGTGGGGAGAAAATACATTGGGAGATTGGATTCCAAAAGTCCTATGGCATCATAGCCATTCATGAAATTATCCCGGCATTGGAAAAATACTTTCAGGTGGTCTTTGTTAGTATTCAAGTCTTTTATTTGAAAATCCTTATCTGCCAGGGGTAGATAGTCCAAATCATGGTGAGGGGTAGTGATGGGTGCAATATTTAGGGCCACAGGGGCTTCCATTCTGGTTCTTGTGGATTCAGATAGGAAACTGGGTTTATTATGTGAAATTGGTGAAAACAGAGGGTCTAGGGAACTTGAATTCTAAATGTAGCAGCTGAATTATGATAAAATTTGGGTTTTTTAGTTGCAATTACAGAGGAAAACAGATATTCATAGGGTTTCTTGACGGGAATTGGTAAATACCTGTTTTTAGTGAGGGCGACGAAATGCAGGTTCGCTGGGTTGGCAGACTCTGAGCGGCGTCAGCTATACGTTTTGAGGGTGGTTGGCGGTTGGGTGCATGAGCTGGTTAACCTTAACGTTCAGTTTGCATGGATATATGCGTAGAATAGGATGAAAACTGTTTAACTTTGTTTTTCATACAAAGTCAAAACTTTGGTGGGTTTCGGGAGTTGGACAGGTGGCATTAGTGAGAGAATGATTTGACATTTTGTTAGTAGTGGGAAGCGGTAAGCGGTTTTCATCGCACCGCTAATGGAGGGGAGGTGGTATTTGGGCTCGACTGCTAGATTCCATATGATGAGCGATGCATGGTGATGACACTATTTGCAAAACAACTCACGATCGCATGCTAATGTTCAGTCGCGGAGGGTTGTGTGATATGCATGACAACCATCGAATCTGAGGGGCTTAATCAAACGGCTATTGAGGAGGTGAAGTAGTGGAAGTTTAATGGAGGGTAGGCCCAACATAATTTAAGGTTTTTAATTACATCGAGGGCAATGTGATTGGTCGTTGAGTTATTAATTAATCCTGATGATTAGTTAATCCACTTTTAACATGGCAGAGTCAAGGTTCTTAATTAGTTACAGATTAACTAATTAATCCCAATTAAGAGTGTATTATGGTTATATTTTAACTGGGGGGAATATATAAGATTTTGGGGTTTTTACATAGTTATAATAATATGGGAGCGGGTAACCTTTATAGGGGAACTATACATTAACATAAATTAGTAGTTAATATGATCAAATGAAATGGAAAAAGCGCTAAGTCAAAACATTTTCATGTGTATATTTAAAACTTAGGCTAAGTGCAGATGAGGGTTTTTATGTAAAATGGTGTATTTTCCCTAAGTAAAATAGGACTTTACTTAGGAAAAGATTTATTAAGGGAATGAATGATTTTATGAAGGGGTGAATATTGATGAAGGGGTTTTAAGTATTTAGGCATTAAAAATTATTGGGCCAAGGGTACGGTCCCTCCAAAAGTCAGAGAAATTCTCTGAGCCCCTCTAACTTGATAAATACCTTGGCACTTAGGGGAAATTAGTGAAAATTTAGGGGAAATGAGAAGGGAAGTTAATTATTTTTTACTTTTCTTGCTTGATGTGCCTTCCATGAGATACATGCCTTGTGATGAAAGTAAAAGATTTACACATTTAAACTCATCATTCACCACATATTATTCTGCAACCAACATCTACTTACCCTACCTACTTTAACCTAGCATGTTTACTTCTTTATTAGGGTGCACTTAAATCGGCAAACCCTTATCAAACTTTCTTTTCTTTTACATATAGATATCTATCTAAGTGTACACTTATTACATCCAAGGGCTCAAATTTAACTGTTGAACTCCTTTTTCACTCTACCTATCTACTTATCTACCAAGATTAAACAGTTTGGTTAGATTTTATTCTCTAACTCTATAAGCATGAAATTGAAATATGAATTATCCAAGCTTAAACTATTTGACTATTCATGAATTATGTCATAAGTGACAAACTGCACACAATTTTTATCATACAAAAGTAAAAAAGTAGTGGCATTTTAAACTTGCACACTTTCCTGGTCTTTCTATTTGTTGGGGTTTATTTTCTTTCATTTTTTTGACCATCTTTTTATTCTTTCTACCCTTTGATTTTTCTTTTAGGGTATACCCTCTTTACATTTTTTAAATTTTTTGATTTTTTACAAATATGGAAAACCTTTGCAACAAGTAAAGGTATGAACATATTACAAAGCTAAACCAAGTCAATCATGAAATATGACACCTATTGGTATAGGGGCATAACAGTGGCTCCACTTGGGGATGGCTTTCCCTGGTGGAAAGTCAAGAACAGTAGATCAGTGGCCTCTTAATGACTTTGACTGTGCTCTACAATTAATCTTGTTTTGCTTGCTGCTTTATTGTATGTATGACAATGATCCTTCTGAAGCTTAGGGCCTTCTCTTTGGGCTTCAACTCCAAAACTTTACTGTCCAATCAACACTCTGACATTACAAAGGATATAGTATGTATATTCAAAACATGGTAATATTAGTAAGTTGGATCAAAGTAATGCTTTAACATCTGACCATTGACTGGTCCTTCTTCTGCTTTTGTACCATCTAACTCTTTAAGAAAATATGCATTGCTTCCTTTGAAACCATAGATGATGTATGGTCCTTTCCATAGGAAGTCAAACTTCCCATGTTTCCTCTTGTCCTTTCTTCTGGAATCCCATCTTAACACTTTATCCCAAATGTAGAAATCCTATGCCTTGGTTCTTTTGTCAAATATCTTCTTAGGCTTCTCATGCAACACTTGGGATCTTTGGTACACCTCCTCCCTAGTCTGCTGTAAATTGATAGTCTGGTTTATCCTTCTTTGAATATCATTAGGTTCCACTTGAGCTTCTTGGAGTATTTTCATGACAGGAACTCCTAGTGATGAAGGAAAAACAACCTCCATGCCATATACTAATTCATAAGGACTAGTTCCAATGGATTTTTTGGTTGTAAGCCTATCTGCCCACAATGCATTGATCAATTTTTTATTCCAATTTTTATTATTTTCTTCCAATAGATTTTTGATGATATTAACTAAACTTTTGTTGGAAGATTCTGCCAATCCATTCCCTTGAGGGTAGTAGGCAGTGGAATGGCCCAATTTAATGTGATACTTGTTACAGAAACTAATCATTTTCTTTGACTTGAAGGCTGTAGCATTATCAGTAATGATTTTAGCGGGGTGACCAAACCTGGACAATACATTGGTTTCTAGGAAACCTATGATCACTGTGTCATTGACCTATCTGGAAGGAATGGCCTCTATCCATTTAGTGAAATAGTCTATGGCAGTGAGTATCCATTTGTGTTGGCCTGAATAGTGAGGATGGATTTCTCCAACGAAGTCAAGACCCCATTGTTGAAAAGGTTTCTCGGTGGAAATAGGTTTAGGTAATAGCTTTCTCCTACCTTCAAAGATTTGGCATTTATGGCAAGAAGTTACAAATTTCTTCACATATGCAAACAAGTTTCGCCAATAGAATCCAGCCCTTAGGATTTTGTCTGCAGTTGATTTCCAATAAAGGTGTCCACCACAGTCTCCTGCATGAAAATCTTGGAAAGCCTTGTCAACTTCATCTTTTAATAAACAATTCAATAAAATTCCTTCATGATTTTTTCAAAAAATAATATTATCTAAAATACAAAACTTTGAAGCTTTCATTTTTAAAAACCTATTCTTGGTTCTAGATAACCCTAGAGGAGCCTATAGGTTTTGTAAAACATAAATTACATCAGCATACCAAGGTGAGTCTGAAAAGGCCTGGCTGATTTGTGGAGTCGCCATCTCCTGCTCATTATCCAATTCATTTATGTCAAGGGCTTGATAATTAGTTTCTTCCATGAGTTTGGCCAATCCCTGACCTTTTATCATTTTTGTAGGTTTTATCTCTATATCATAATCTAAGATGGTGGTTATCCATTTTCCTCTTTTCCCCTCAATTCCATCCTGAGTTAGGATGTCTTTAACAACTGCATTTGGAACATAAGCTATCACATGAGAGTATAATATGTAGACTCTGAAATCCTTAATGGCTTTTACCAGTGCAAAAGCTTGTTTCTCCATTATTTTTTATTTTAATGATGCATCTCTAAGTGCTTTACTAAAAAAGGCTATAGGTTTTTCACATCCTTGATCATCCTTTTGTAATAAAACTGCAGCTATGGTGTGTTCTGATGCAAAAGAAAAAATGATGAAGTCTCTATCAAATTGTGGACTGGTGAGGACTGGTGTTTTGGTTAAGGCCATTTTAATTTCTTCAAATGATTGCTTGGCCTCTACTGTCCATTTAATACTTGAATCCTTTTTTAGCATGTTATTTAGTAATCTAATGAGTTCTGCTAAGTTAGAAATGAATCTTCTTAAAAAAATTATCTTCCCTAGGAAAGCTTGAAGTTCTTTAATACTTCTTGGATGAGGTATCTGTAGAATAGCTTCTATCCTAGAAGGGTCAATTCGAATGCCATCTTTGGAAATGATGTGACCTAAAAGTTTACCCTCCTCCAGACTGAACAAGGACTTCTTTGGATTCAAAGAAATACCATATTTTCTACATTTTAAGAAGACTTGTCTAAGATGGTCCAAGTGTTGTTGATCTGATTTAGAAAAAACAGTTAGATCATCCAGATATATAACAAGAAAATCATGAATTTCTTTGGCAAAGGCAATGTCCATTGCCCTTTGGAAGGTTGCTCCTGCATTTTTTAGTCCAAATGGCATTTTTATGTACATAAAAGTGTCCCATGGTGTTGTAAAAGCAATTTTTTCTTGGTCATCACGATGAAACAAGATTTGGTTATATCCTAAAAACCCATCTAAAAGTGAAATTCTAGAGGAACCCACTGCCCTTTGCAAAATATGATCCATTTTCGGTAAAGGATAGTCATCTTTAAGAGAGACCTTATTCACATTTCTCAGATCAACACATAACCTTATTTCCCCAGTTTTCTTCCTAGTAGGTACCAAGTTAGACACCCACTCTGAAAATATAATAGGGGCAATAATCCCTGCTTCATACATGTGTTTAATTTCTTTTTCAATCAATGGCAATAACACAGGGTTAATTCTTCTGAGCTTTTTCTTAAAGGGCTTCTGATTTTCTTTCAGAGGTATAGTATGTTGAATAATAGAGGTGTCATAGGATTTAAAATCCTCATAACTACCCCATTACTATTGTAGTTATACCCCTTATTAATATTGTTGTGCCCCTATTGTCCCCATATTGTTATCACTGTGCCCCATAAAATCCCTCTATTGTTATTTTTGTGGCTTTATATTATTATTGTTAGGTCGGCTGGGTTATATTGTGACTCCTTAGACTCCTATATATAGAAAGGAGGTTTTGTCATTTGAATCATCGAAGAATTGTTCATTTATGTAATGTAAAGGAGGTTGCCCCCTCGAAGAGGCTGAATTCTAAGGCATTGATCTATATTTTCTATCTTTTCTTGAGCTGGTTTCATAACATTTGGTATCAGAGCTTTGGATTCTAGGGTTTCGCTGCTCCAAACAGGTCATCGTGGCATTTTCACTATAATTTTTTTTCTGTGACGTTTCAGAAGTTAAAAAAACACCCATTTGAGAAGACATCGTGCTAAATCTTGGGTCCAAATTACAGAGCTTTTTACACTATATTTGCAGAGATATGATCTGAGGAATTTGGTCTTTTTGTAGACTCCTAAATTACATTCCAAACAGGTGACATGGGGAAAATCATCATAACTTTTTCTCTGAGCATTGGATTGAAATTTTGTAAGAAGGTGTAGAAAGAGGACGGACTGTAGTTTCATCTATATATTTTTTAGAGCTAAAGGTAGAAACAGTGACTCGTGGTACGTCGTACAACTTCGCTCTACTGAACTAGTCTATAATCATGTCACTGTGGGAGATTTCGCATAACTCTTCCTTCAAGAATCCAATTTTGATCAGACTGGTGGCATTGGAAAGAGGACACAGAGGGCTACCACAGGTCACAATTTTAGAACTGGATGTTCTAAAAGTACAGAGATACATCAGAGGCAATATCGAGCTCCTATAAAGTGAAAAAAAGGTGTGTAGATTCTTTTAAATTTTTGCTTAAGATTGGTTTGAAAATTTCTTTTGAAGGAATTCAAAGGGCTAGTAGAGAATTATTATCGGCAACTGATGCCCTAAGGAAAGAAAATGCAAACACCTAGTAAGGAACCTGAAAGCTCTAGCATGACTCATGAAGAAGAGGAAGAAATGCTAGATGATATATCAAAATTACAAGAACAAGTGCAACAAATGTCACGCTCACAAAAGTTAACAGAAGCTAAGATAAATGGCATGGAAGCTAAGATGAATGGCATGGAAGCTAAGATGGACAATTTGAAGATAGATTTGAACACAAATTTGAAAACAGGCATGGCAGATTTGAAGACAGATTTGACAAATTTTCTACAAGAAATACTTACTAATGGTGAAAAAGTAGTAAACGAAACTCATGATGCGAACAAAATAAATTTTAATCATGATATCATAGACTCTAATGTGGGATCGAAGACCCACCATATTCCAAAAATCAATATGAGGAAGTTTGATGGCAAGGATCCCACAACATGGATATTACAGATGGAGCAATTTTTCGATCTCAATAATGTGCAAAATACACAAAAGGTACGTATTACAACTTTATATTTGGAACCAAATCAGTTTGTATGGTATCAATGGCTTCGCTCTCATAAAAAATTTATCACTTGGGCAATTTTTACGAAAGAATTGATAGCACATTATGAGCATACAAAAAGAAACACTTTTTTTAGTCAATTGATAAGTCTCAAACAAAAGTGTTTAATAATGGAGCACATTGAGGAGTTCCAAAAATTGAACATAAGGGTAAAAGATATTCCAGAGGAGTATAGGATTGATGTGTTCATAGGGTCTTTAAAGGATAATATCCAACATGATGTTCGCCTTTGGGAACTTGATTCATTAGAGAAGGCATTCAGGTTAGCAAGAAAAATGGAAAGCAAAATTATGGTAACCAGGAAGCATACCACTCACAACTATAAAGACGGAAGTGTTGTTTCCCCTAGTCTTCCACAACCTATAAGGTTGACACCAAAACAATTGGAAGAAAAAAGAGTAAAAGGGCTTTGTTACAATTGTGATAGCAAATACACTAAAGGTCATAAGTTTGCTGAGAGGAAATTATTCTACATAGATTGTGAAGAGGAAGAAGAAAAGGAGCAAGAAAGGTCAAAAGAAGAGGATATACTCCAAGAACAAAGCCTAGATAAAGAAGAAATGAATCCGACTATGTCTTGTAATGCATTGGCTGGAATTACCACTCCTCAAACCATCAAGATAGAAGGACAAATCAAGAAGAAAAAGGTAATGGTGTTGATTGATTCAAGAAGCACCCATAATTTTATTCATTGTAAGGTAGCAAAAGAATTGAATTGCTTCCTATATCCAACACCAGAGTGTCAAGTGATGATTGAAAATGGAGGAACAATAAATTGCTCTAGAAAGTGCCATAATATCAAGCTATCCATGGGAGAATATGTATTGACTAGCCCAATGATTTCCATTCCAATGGGAGGTGTTGATGTTGTACTAGGAATCCAATGGCTACAATCCCTAGGTACAATAGCTTTTAATTTTCAAGAACTTTCCATCAAATTTTCTGCGGAAGGAAAGGAAGTTGAATTAAGGGGTATTGCAGGGAAACTAGGAAAGATAATCAGCTCTAATGGTATGAAAAACCTTCTAAAAAAGGAACAAAGAGGTGTAATTGCACAATTATGTTCGCTAGATGTTTCAACATGGGAATCATCTATTTCTCCAGATTTCCAAAACGTCCTGGACAATCATTCCAAGGTATTTGAGACTCCTAAAGGTCTCCCACCTATGTGTGATCATGATCATGCTATTCATCTAATTCCAGGACTCCGGAAGCAACAAAGGCCTTCGAACATCTTAAAGAGGCAATGTGCCAAGCACTGGTCTTAGCTACACCGAACTTCACAAAAACCTTTATTGTGGAATGTGATGCTTCAGGAAATGGAATTGGTGTTGTTCTAATGCAAGATGAAAGACCCATTGCTTTTGAAATTCGTCCAATCAAGGGAAAGTTTTTACACAAAGCAATTTATGAGAAGGAAATGTTGGCAATACTCCATGCACTTAAGAAATGGCGACCCTACCTAATGGGAAGACACTTCAAGGTAAAAACGGATCATGATAGCGTTAAATACTTTTTAGAACAAATATTATCCTATGAAGAGTAACAAAAGTGGGTCACAAAGATGTTGGGTTATGACTTTGAAATATCTACAAAAAAGGGAAGCAAAATGTGGTGGCAGATGCACTCTCAAGAAAGGATGAGGATGTGGAAGCATTGTTGTGCTCCATTTCTATTATCCAACCAGATTGGATAAATGAAGCAAGGGAGGAATGGAAGAATGACGAAGAAGTGTGGGAACTTATTCGGAAGTTACAACAAGATTCCAGTACATCTGATACATTTAGCTGGCAAAATGATTCGTTATGGTACAAAGATCGCTTACACCTCTGTAAGAATTCCTAGCTAAACCAAAAGATTCTTATGGAATTGCACACTTCTCCCTTAGGAGGGCACTCAGGATTTTTAAAAACTTACCACAGGGTTAAGAAGGAATTTTTTTGGGATGGCCTTAAATCAAATATTCAAAAGTTTGTGGCGGAATGTCTGGTTTGCCAACAAAATAAAGCTGAAACAATTAAGACATCAGGTCTATTACAACCTTTATCCATTCCAAGCCAACGTTGGGAGGAGGTTTCAATGGATTTTATCACAAGTTTACCCAAGTCTAAGGGAAAGAGTGTCATCATGGTGGTAGTTGACAGACTTACCAAATACACACACTTTTGTGCATTATCACATCCATTTAAAGACAATACAATTTATAGTGCATTTATGGAAACAATTCGAAAGCTACATGGAAACCCAAAGATTATTGTAAGTGACAGAGATCCCATTTTCACTGGAAATTTTTGGACACAATTATTTTCTTGTCTTGATACTCAGTTAGCTCATAGCTCATCTTATCATCCTCAATCTGATGGAAAAACTGAGATAGTAAACAAATGTTTAGAAGGATATCTTCGTTGCTTTGTATCTAATAAACAGACACAATGGGTCAAATGGTTGCCTCTGGCTGAATGGTGGTATAACACTTCCTTCCATACAGCAACAAAAATGACCCCATTTATGGCACTTTATGGGTGTCAGCCACCATCCATCACATCATATTTAAGAGAAAATTCTAAGGTTCAGGCAGTGGAATATCACATAGAACATCAACAACAAGTCCTCCAACTATTAAAGGATAACCTCATGTTGGCACAGAATATAATGAAACAACAGGCAGATCAACATCACAGCGAAAGAAGTTTTGATGTAGGTGATTGGGTATTCCTACGGCTACAACCATATAAGCAAATGTCTCTCAAGAAAGCTAAGAAGGATAATAAATTATCACCAAAGTATTATGGTCCGTACAAGGTGTTGCAAAAGATTGGTACTATGGCATACAAATTGGAGCTTCCTGCAGCTTCTCGATTGCACCCAGTTTTCCATGTTTCATGTTTAAATAAGGTTATAGGCGACAAGCTCCCCGTTCAAACAATATTGCCAGAACTTGACAAGGAAGGAAAAACTATATTGGAACCAGAAGCAGTCACAGAAACAAGAACTCGACAGCTACGAAATTGATCGATTTCGGAGTATCTTATCAAGTGGAAGAACTTATCCACTGAAGATTCCACATGGGAGGATGAGAATTTTATACAGAAGTATCCAGAACTACTCAAGCGTTGAGGACAACACTTTTTTTGAAGGAGAGGGGCATGTTGGGTCCCTATAATACTAGTGATTACCCCATTACTATTGTAGTTATACCCCTTATTAATATTGTTGTGCCCCTATTGTCCCCATATTATTATTACTGTGCCCCATAGAATACCTCTATTGTTATTTTTGTGGCTTTATATTATTATTCTTAGGTCGGCTAGGTTATATTGTGACTCCTTAGACTCCTATATATAGAAAGGAGGTTTTTTCATTTGAATCATCGAAGAATTGTTCATTTATGTAATGTAAAGGAGGTTTCCCCCTCGAAGAGGTTGAATTCTAAGGTGTTGATCTATATTTTCTATCTTTTCTTGAGCTTCTTTCAATGAGGTGGAACTAAGATGGATAGCATGGAAGCTAAGATGGATGGCATGGAAGCTAAGATTGATGATTTAAAGAAAGGCATGGAATATTTGAAGACAAATTTGACAAATTTTCTACAATAAACGCTTACTAATGGCGAAAGGGTAGTAAAGGAAACTCATGATGAGAACAAAATAAAAGTTAATCATGATTTCATAGACTCTAATGTTGCATCGAAGAAACACCATGTTCCAAAGATTGATATGAGTAAGTTTCATGGTAAGGATCCTGGAACATGGATACCACAGATGGAGGAATTTTTCGATCTCCATAATGTGCAAACCACACAAAAGGTATGCATTGAAACCTTATATTTGGAACCCAATCAGTTTGTATGGTATCGATGGCTTTTCTCTCGTAAACAAGTTGTCACTTGGGTTATTTTTACGAATGAAATGGTAGCGCATTATGAGGATACAAAAAGCAACACTGTTTTTAGCCAATTCATAAATCTCAAACAAAAGAGTTCAATGATGGAGCACATTAAGGACTTCCAAAAATTTAATGTAACGATAAAATATATTCCGGAGGAGCATAGGATTGAAGTGTTCATTGGGACTTTAAAAGATAACATCCAACATGAGGTTCACCTTTGGGAACCAGTTTCATTAGAGAAGGCATTCAGGTTGGCAAGAAAAATAGAAATAAAAACTATGGCAACATGGAAGCCTACCACTCACAATCATAAAGATGGAAGTGTCGCTTCCCCTAGCCATCCACAACCTACAAGGTTTACACCACAACAATTGGAAGAGAAAAGAGAAAAAGGGCTTTGTTACAATTGTGATAGCAAATACACTAAACGTAATAGGTGTGCCGAGAATAAATTATTTTACATAGATTGTGGAGAGGAGGAAGGAAACGAACAAGAAACATCAAAAGAAGAGGATATACACCAAAAGCAAACCCTAGAAAAATAAGAAATGAATCTGACCATATCTTGTAATGCATTGGCTGGAATTACCACTCCTCAAACTATTAAGATAGAAGGGGATATTAAGAAGAAAAAGGTAATAATGTTGATTGATTTGGGAAGTACCCATAATTTTATTCATTGTAAGATAGCCAAGGAATTCAATTACATCCTATATCTAGCACCAGAGTGTCAAGTGATGGTTGCAAGTGGAGGAACCATAAATTTCTTAGGAAAGTGCCATAATATCAAGCTATCCATGGGAGAATATGTATTGAATAGCCCAATGTTTTCCATTCCAATGGGTGGTGCTGATGTTGTACTAGGAGTCCAATGGCTATAATCCTTGGCTACAATAGATTTTAATTTTCAATAAATTTTCATGAAATTCTCTGCAGAAGGAAAGGATGTTGAATTAAGGGGTATGGCAAGGAAACTGGGAAAGATAATCAGCTCTAATGGAATGAAAAAGCTTCTAAAGAAAGAAAAACAAGGAATAATTGCACAACTATGTCCACTAAAGGTTCCCACATTGAAATCATCCATTTCTCCAGACCTCCAAAAAGTCTTTGACAATCATTCCAAGGTATTTGAGACTCCCAAAGGCCTCCCACCTATTCCTCATCATGATCATGCTATTAATTTGATTCCAGGAAGTGTTCCTCAAAACATCAGGTATAACACATATCCCTATGTCCAAAACAGTGAAATTGAATGTAAGGTTACAGAAATGCTAGAGGCTGGTATAATTCAACCTAGTCAAATTTCTCTCTCTGCTCCAGTAGTATTGGTTCACAAGAAGGATGTATCATGGCGCATGTGTCCAGATTATAGGGAGCTCAACAAGCTCACTATTAAAGATAAATTTCCATTCCTGTCATTGATGAATTATTGATGAATTTCATGGATCAATTTACTTCACCAAGTTGGATCTTCATTCAGGATATCATCAAATCACAATGAAGATTGAAGGAATTCCAGAAACAACATTTAGAACTCATGAGGGTCATTATAAATTTTTGGTCATGCCTTTTGGCATTACTAATGCACCTTCTACATTTCAAGGTTTGATGAATTCCATTTTCAAACCCTTCCTTAGAAAATGTCTTAGTAATTTTTGATGATATACTAGTCTACAACAAGTCCTGGAAGGATCATGTTCAACATGTTGACATGGTGCTCAAAATATTGGAGGAGAAACAATTATATGCAAAAATCTCCAAATGTTTCTTTGGAGTAGAAGAGGTGGAATATCTGGGTCATATTGTATCTCATGAAGGTGTTAAGGTAGACCCTAGACAAATTAAAACCATTAAGGAATGGAAAATACCCACATCCATAAAGCATCTAAGAGGATTTCTCGAGTTAACAGGGTATTATCACAAGTTTGTTAAGAATTATGGGAGAATAGCAGCACCTCTAACAACATTATTGAAGAAAGATGCATTTTCATGGACTCTAGAAGCAACGAAGGCCTTTGAACATCTTAAAGAGGCAATGTGCCAACCACCATTGTTAGCTACACCAGACTTCACAAAAACCTTTATTGTGGAATGTGATGCCTCAGGAAATGGAATTGGTGTTGTTTTAATGCACAAAGAAAGACCCATTGCTTTTGAAATTTTTCCAATCAAAGGAAAGTATTTACACAAGTATATTTACGAGAAGGAAATGTTGGCAATACTACATGCACTTAAGAAATGGTGACCCTACCTAATGGGAAGACACTTCAAGGTAAAAACAGATCATGATAGTCTTAAAGACTTTTTAGAACAAAGATTATCTTTAGAAGAGCAGCAAAAATGGGTCACAAAGATGATGGGTTATGACTTTGAAATCATCTACAAAAAAGGGAAGCAAAATGTTGTGGCAGATGCACTCTCAATAAAGGATGAGGATGTGGAAGCATTTCATTGTGCCATTTCTATTATCCAACCAGATTAGATAAACGAAGCAAGGGATCAATGGAAGAATGACGAGGAAGTGTGGTCACTCATTCAAAAGATACAACAAGATCCCAGTACATCTAATACATTTAGCTAGAAAAGTGATTCGTTATGGTACAAGGATCGGTTATACCTATCTCAGAATTCACAACTCAAACAAAAGATTCTTAGGGAATTGCACACCTCTCCCTTAGGAGAGCACTCAAGTTTTCTGAAAACCTACCATAGGGTTGAGAATGATTTTTTTTGGGATGGCCTTAAATCGGATATTCAAAAGTTTGTAGCGGAATGATTAGTTTGCCAACAAAATAAAGTTGAAACAATTAAGACGCTAAGACTGTTACAACCTTTATCCATTCAACACCAACGTTGGGAGGAGGTTTCAATGGATTTTATCACAAGTTTACCCAAGTCCAAAGGAAAGAGTGTTATCATGGTGGTAGTTGAAAGACTTACCAAGTATGCACACTTTTGTGCATTATCTCATCCATTTAAAGCGATTACAGTTTCTACTGCATTTATGGAAATAATTCAAAAACCCAAAGATTATTGTAAGTGACATAGATCCCATTTTCACTAGAATTTTTTAAACAAAATTATTTTCTTGTCTTGGTACTCAGTTAACTCATAGCTCATCTTATCGTCCTCAATCTGATGGGAAAATTGAGACAGTAAACAAATGTTTGGAACGATATCTTCGTTGCTTTGTATATGATAAATAGACACAATGGGTCAAATGGTTGCCTCTGGCTGAATGGTGGTATAACACTTCCTTACAAACTGCAACAAAAATGACCCCTTTTATGGCACTTTATGGATATCATCCACCATCAATCACATCATATTTAAGAGAAAATTCTAAGGTTCAAGCAGTGGAAGATCACATCGAGCATCAAGAACAAGTTCGCCAACTCTTAAAGGATAACATCACATTGGTACATAATAGAATGAAACAGCAGGCAGATCAACATCACAACAAAATAAGTTTTGGTGTAGGTGATTGGGTATTCCTACGGTTACAACCATATAAACAAATTTCCCTCAAGCAAGCTAAGAAGGATAATAAATTATCACGAAAGTATTATGGTATGTACAAGGTGTTGCAAAAGATAGGTACTATGGCATACAAATTGGAGCTTCCAGTAGCTTCCCGAGTGTACCTAATTTTCCATGTTTCATGCTTAAAGAAGGTTATAGGTGACAAGCCTCCAGTTTAAACAATATTTGTAGAACTTGATGAGGAAGGAAAAATCATATTGGAACTTGAATCATTCAAAGAGACAAGAACTCGATAGCTATGAAATTGATCAATTTCAAAGTATCTCATCAAGTGCAAGAACTTACCTATTGAAGATTCCACATGGGAGGATGAGAATTTTATACACAAGCACCCAAAGCTACTCAAGCATTAAGGACAACACTTTTTTGAAGGAGAGGGGCATGTTAGGTCCCTATAATACTAGAGATTACCCCATTACTATTATCGTTGTATCCCTTATTGTTATTGTTGTGCCCCTATTATCCCCATATTGTTATTATTGTGCCCCATAGAATCCCACTATTATTGTTTTTGTGCCTTTATATTATTATTGTTAGGTCGGCTTTAGTTATATTGTGACCCCTTAGACTCCTATATATAAAAATGAGGTTTTGTCATTTGAATCATCTAAGAATTGTTCATTTGTGTAATGCAAAGGAGGTTACTCCCTCAAAGAGGCTTATTTCTAAGGCGTTGATCTATATTTTCTATCTTTTTGTCAGCTGGTTTCCTAACAATAAGTACTTGCAGCTTCCTGGTCACCGATGAGCATCAAATCAGAATGTGAAAAATTCCTTGCATTATGATAATTTGGTTGCACCTGCACTAATCCTCTGTAGTAGTCCCTTGACTTGCCTATAAATATAATTTTAGAAACAATCCTACTCCTACAATTATTCCCTATATGGATCATCTTTGTCCCCCCTTAGTGATAGTTATTTTTCAAGGAAACAAAATGGAACTCTACAATTGCATCATTGCCTTTCAAAACAATTCTTGAGTATTTCTAGGTGATTGTTGAACCATTCTTTACTCAGGTCCATGAAATCCTTGATTTGTCTCCACCGCAAAAACCTCTTTTCGTAATAAGATTATAAATCCCACATCCGCATTCTTCGTCCTTGAAATACCCATTCTCTAAAGTGGAATACTTTATAATTTCTCCCTCGGTGCAATATAGTTCCACTACTGTGGCATGGAAATGATCGATGTCATAAAATGGTATAGTTCATCCTTCAATATATGTCACAAAACTCCTCTCACCTCACATAAATCCTCTCATCTACAAAAATAAGAGTCCTCTCAAAATCCCTAATCTCCATCTCATTCATCCTGAAATAAGTGGATATTTCCATGGGTGACAAAGTGTGCTTGGAGATTTAATAGTAGGACCTATCACTAAAAAAATAAAAATACAATGTAGCATAATAGTTATCAGTAGGAGCAACAACCTTGCCAAGCTACTTCCTAACTAGATAAATATACTCTTGAATTACCTCTTATAATGAACAAAGGATAACCTTAACTACCTATAGAGTCTACCTGTGCATGGTAGCAATGAAAACACTATCGAAAACAACATCTACAACAATGTTGGTCAATCTCTTCTTCTAGTCAAGGGCATGCCCAACTTTTCAAAAGTTTCAAGTAGGTTAGGGTGCACCTCATCCAAGCTCCTCTTCTTCTACTCTCTTTGTTTAGGTTCAGAATAATACCAAAGGTCTTCAAAATTGATGGGTGGGTAAAAGTTATTAGACCATTAAGTTCTTCCATTTTTAATTATTGTCTATCATAATTGAATCTAAATTACAAAAGTCGTTCAAGTTCCTTCTTTTTAGCTAAAATTAACCTAAGCTTTGGAGAGTTGTAAGGTTTAATGGGTCTAAGCATATTCTACTTAAAATATAGTAACATGGTTTAAAACTGTAGGCATTGAGATTAGAATATAAGGATGAAACAGAAAATTTTTTATGTTCATGATTACAAGAAATTTTAATTTCATTTAACAAAGTTTAAGGAAGGTCTTGCATTTGCATCCTACTAGAAAATTTTCTTGCATCACTTGAGCCCTTTTAATTTGGCATGGTAGAGTCCATTACACAACAATAAACCACTAAAAGAAAGGTGAAAAGAGAAAATAAAATCTCATGCATTCTAACTCTAGAAAGATTAGGGAGGAGCGAACTGATTTGTACAATAAGGACATGCAAAATGCTTAGTTGTCCATTGTCTTTTGATGAATTGTTGGCTGCAATGAAGATCTGCATTATCATAATCATTAAACTCTCAACTCTAGATAAAATTTATGATTTTATCATATAAACCCTCAAAATTATTTACCCATAACAACAACAATCCTCTTTAGTAAAAAGGAAGAACATAGTCCAAATTCATACCCATGTATAGATTACAAAAATATCATAATTATTAAACCCTCAACTCTAAATAAAATTTATTCTTTGATCATATAAACCCTCGAAATTATCACCCATAAGAACAAAAATCCTCTTCAGTAGAAAGGAAGATACTAGTCAAAATTCATACCCATGTACAAATTATTTACCCATAAGAACAAAAATCTTCTTTAGTAAAAAGGAAGAGACTAATCCAAATTCATACCCATGTACAAATTACCAAAATATCCACGCCCAATGACCTTGCCCTTATCATAATCATTAAACCCTCGACTCTAGATAAAATTTATGATTTGATCATATAAACCCTCAAAATTATTTAACCATACAAACAAAAATTCTCTTTAGTATAGTTGATGCTCTCCTAAGGTGTTTCCCATGCAAACTCCATCTGGGGTTCGAATCCCATGAAATCCATAGATCACGTTGATGGTCTAGATATAGAAGTGCTAGAATGTGATGTTGTGATCTGTGAATATTTTATTTGAACCTAGCACTAAACTGGAAATGAAAAAGAAAAGAAATATTTATAATAGAAAAAATAAAAGAAATATTTATAATATAAAATTAAATATATAAATTGCAATTGGTTTAAATGATTTATTTTTAATAAGAATTTGTTATTTTTTCGTAATACGCTAAATTACAAAGAAGAAGAAGAAGTTAAAAATGATATTGGGATGAGTGTAAACATTTAAATATGACCTCAATTAATAATAAAAAGTTAAATTAATAAAAATAGTAAAATTTAATTTGTTATATTTTGATTTTGTTATTAACTTGTGAATAGGCTTTGTTACAATACCACGGGCCAATACCACGGCTTATCAATACTACAAGTCCAACAACATAACTTATTTCACAACCAAAATATTCTACAACAATATGACAAGATTCTTAACTGTGGATATTCACCCCAACATTTTTGCAACAATATGACAAGATTCTTAACTATGGATATTCACCCCAACATTACGGTAGATATTATTAACTTGTAAAAAATAGCCTTTATTATAATACCATGGGTCAATACCATGGATTATCAATACCACATGCCCAAAAAGCATAAATTATTTCACAATCAAATTAAATTAAGGTTTTAATAAAATTAAGCTAAGATGGATCTATTCTAGTATATATATATATATAATCGAGATAGATCCATCTTAGCTAAGGATCCAAGGGATGAGAGCAAGCAAATTGACTAATTATAATAGATTGAATATAGTGCATGATTTTTTTAAGTTTTTCATTATTTTATTTTCTTTGACATGATTGATCCAAAATATAGGTTTAATATTTTACAACCAATACCATGGGCCAATACCATGGCTTGTCAGTACTAAAAGTCCAAAAAGCATAACTTATTTCACAACTAAAATATTTTACAACAATATGAAAAGATTCTTAACTATGGATATTCACCCCCACATTACGGTGTAAAAAATAGCCTTTGTTACAATACCATGGGTAAATACGATTGAGTATCAATACCACATTCCCAAAAAGCATAAATTATTTCACAATCAAAATATTTTATAACAATACCACATGCCCAAAAAACATAAATTATTTCACAATCAAATATTATTAACTTGTAAGAAATAGCCTTTGTTACAATACCATGGGTAAATACCATGGATTATCAATACCACATGCCCAAAAAACATAAACTATTTCACAATAAAATACTTTATAACAATATGACAAGATTGTTAACCATGGATATTAACTTGTAAATCCACTTTGTTACAATACCATGGGCCAATACCATCACTTATCAAAACCACATGCCAAAAAACCATAACTTATTTCATAGCAAAAATATTTTATTTTAATTTAATCTTACAACATTTTTTTAATTGAATCTAAAAGGGAAAATGTTACAATTTGAGATATATCTAAACCCTCTATCCTCACAACCACTAAAAATATTCCCATAGAAATTAAAATAAGGTTTTAATAAAATTAAGCTAAGACGGATCTAATATATATAAAAATAACGGGCATAGATCCATCTTAGCTTAATTTTATTAAAACCTTATTTTAATTTCTATGGGAATATTTTTAGTAGTTGTGAGGATAGAGGGTTTAGATATATATCAAATTGTAACATTTTCCCTTTTAGATTCAATTAAAAAAATGTTATAAAATTAAATTAAAATAAAATAATTTTACTATGAAATAAGTTATGGTTTCTTGGCATGTGGTTTTGATAAGAGATGGTATTGGCCCACGGTATTGTAACAAAGTGGATTTACAAGTTAATATCCATGGTTAACAATCTTGTCATATTGTTATAAAATATTTGATTGTGAAATAGTTTATGTTTTTTGGGCATGTGGCATTGATAATCCATGGTATTTACCCATGGTATTGTAACGAAGGCTATTTCTTACAAGTTAATAATATCTATCGTAATGTGGGGGTGAATATCCACGATTAAGAATATATTCCCATAGAAATTAAAATTAGGTTTGAATAAAATTAAGCTAAGATGGATCTATGCTGGTTCTTTATATATATATATATATAAAGAACCGACATCGATCCATCATACATAAGGATCCAAGGGATGAGAGCAAGAAAATTGACTAATTATAATAGATTAAGTGCATGGCTTTTAAAAGTTTTTCATTACTTTTTTTTATTTGACATGATTGATCCAAAATATATGTTTAATATTTTACAAGCAATTAAATTCTTCTAATTTAGATTTAATTTCTTAAACATAATACAATGTGATCAAATTTAACAGAGAGTTGGGGAAGGGGTGGAGAGAGGGAGCAAGATGGTGAAAACGTTGGAGGATAGAGAGAGAGAAAGAGAGAGTGATGGGGGGAGAGAGTGAGGTGGGAGACAAGGAGTGAGAAGAAGGAAGAGAGAGGAGAGAGAGAGAGATGGAATTGGAGTGGTTGAGAGAGGGAGGAAAGAAAAAAGAAATAGAGAGATAGAGGTGGAGAGAGTGGAGTGAGAAGGGAGAGATGGAGAGAGAGTGAGGGAGAGAGGAGAGGAGGGAAGAGAAAGAAGAGGAGAGGATAGTGATAGGGAGAGATGGGGAAGGGAGAGAGATGGAGGCATAGAGACAGTGAAGGATAGGGAGAGGGAGAGATAATGGTAGAGTTGGATGGAAGAGAGAGAGAGAGAGAGAGAGGGAGAGTGATTTGGGGGGAGAGATAGAAGGAGGTGGGAGATAAGGGATGGAGAGGAAGGAAGATATAGATGAGGAGAGAGAGATGGAATTGGAGGGCGTACGAGAGGGAGGGAACAAGGAAAAAATAGAGGGAGAAAGGTGGAGAGAGAGGGGGGGTGACAAGGGAGTCATGGAGAGAGAGTGACTTATGATTGCTCATTTTTGGTAGTATTTCACTTGGAAAAGATGTGGTGAATAACATTTTTAGTCACCTAGTCACTAATTTATCATTTTCTATTAGTGGGAATTGGCTTTTTGTGTTGTTAATAATGGTTCCACCTTCATTTGCTCACTTGAAAAGATTGATAATTTTGAATTTGGTCGACTCTCGAAAGAGCAAAGTCTGAAATATTTTGAAGATGATTGGGGTACATATGGTCGTTTATTGAATATTTCTCTATGGATATAAATAGTAAATGTTCAAGCTTCCTACCTTTGTGCATAGTTCAAGAAAAACTCCCTATACTAGGTTGGTTTGAAGTGCAATTAAAGGTGTATGATTTAGTGACTGGACTGTGCAAAAAAACAATTGTTGATGGACTGTCTGTGCTTGAAGCCTCATGCTTCTATCTACAAACAATTGAATATATTGATGATGTGATTGAAAATGGAAATATTTTTTCACTTATTCCAAATGCAGATTCTATTGTTGACATACCTCCACTACCTATGGATGTATTTAATTAGCCTTTGAGGCTTCAACATGTTTGTTTTCTGATATTGTTGAAGACCCTTTGTATGTCTAAGGTTCTTAAATAACTTTTTGAAGATCATTGTAATTCACATTTTGAACTTATATTGAGGACATAACTATGCTAAATTTGGAATATGATTCATAGCCTCATGCTTCTATCTACAAATAATTGAAGATTTTGATGATGTGATTCAAAATGGAATTTTTTTTTTTTGCTTATTCCAAACAAAAATTCTATTGTTGACATACCTCCACTACCCGGTGATGTATTAAATTAGCCTTTCAGGCTTGAACATGGTTTTTTTTTATAAATATGAAGACCCTATGTATTTTTAATGTTTTTAAATATTTTTTTAAGATCATTGTAATTCACATTTTGAAGTTATACTGAGGACATCGGTATGCTAAATTTGGAATGTGTATCCTATTTTTTTTTCAATTTGGAAAAAAATAAAGGATTTCTTACTTATTGTGAAGAATGTCTTTGTTTCTATGAATCCATAATTGGAAGAACTTATTATTGTATCGATTATCTATAAGGGGGTCATTTTTTCATGTGTTCAAATTTTCTGGTGTGAAAAAGAATTTTTCAAATATTTCTTGTATGAAGCTATGTTAGTTTTTAGTTTTTCAAGGTTGAATATTAGGTACTAGCCTCCAAGCGAATTTCAAAAAAACTTTGGAATTGGCTTTAAGTTTATCATAGAAATGCTAAGTGAACTAATAAGCGAGGGTGGTGTGAAAAGACCTCAGTTTGTTGCTACACAACAATGACCAAATTAATACCAATGACAGTGGTATTAGTAGAATCATGAAGCCATTAAAGCACAAAGAAGAGTTGTGTATCAACCAAAAAATAGATTTAGCAAATCATGAAGAAGGAGGAGCTGTAAATCGTAAGTATGAAAAAAGCATTGGTTTTGTGCAATGAATATTTTATTTGATGGTCATTTTCCTCCATGTTTATGATGTGAAAGAACTTATATTTTTTAAAGCTTTACTAAATTCCCTCATTTTTCAAAACATTTTGTTTGGAAAGAGAGTCTTAATATGAACGAAGATGGTATTTTATGTGAAAACAATGAAAGGAATCAAATTTTTGATGTGGATGAGAGCGGAAGGAATGAAAAATTTCTTGAAATGGCTGAAAAATTGGGAGAATGTGTTCACGAATAGGGTTAGGCCTTTTCTAGTAGAAACTATATTGTTGAAACTATATTGTTAATATATTTACTCCTGCCAAATTTGTATGTAATGTGTTTGGTTCAACAATGTAGGCCGACTAAGTTTTTTTTCTCTCTCTTTCTTTTTTTTCTTCTTCTTCATGTGAAGTTTTTACTATTGTAACTTTTTCTCGTATTATTTTTTGAAAAGAATTTCGAAATGATTACTAACTAGAAAATAGATTCGGAAGTAGTGCAACCTATATTTGTTCTTGAATGCGAGGGTCGACGACCAACATTTCAAACTTCACAAAATGATGAGATGTATGGCCTAAGTAGCCATAAGTTTAGAAAAATCCATCTTTGGTTGGAGAACATTTCGTTGGCATGTTTATTTGCTTTGTTGTTGATTGTCTCCAAACCTTGCTGCTATTCCATATATTTTCTAAATTTTTGTGTGTTTTGGTACATTATGTTTACGTATGGAAACTTGATAGAAGTGAGAATCTTGAGGGCCATGGAAATGGTGGAAGAAATTCTATAATGGAAGATAGTGAATCTGATTCCATTGAACAACTTGTTGTGTATGATTTGTTTGGTGATAGTAATATGCTTGATAGAATGGTTGATAATTTAGTCTTGTCTGTTGGAAATGTTGGAACCACTATTTGTCAACATAGCTCATAAGAGACTATTGTTGAATACAAAGAATGTGAGGAAATGTTTCATCTTAGCATAGTACAAGTGTTTATTACAGATTTATTTTGAATTTTTTTGTGCTTATGAATGTTAAATTTATATTGTTTTACACATTTGACTTTTGATGATTTTTGGTAGAATATTGCTCAAGTGAATAGTGGTTAAGAAAAAAATTTACAACCAATGCAAGCAATATCAGTTCCCCGAGTTAAACATGGATGATGCAACAATAAAGAAAATGTATTTTTTTTCTTGATTAACAAATTTAACGTGTTTTGTATATATTTCATTCTTACAAAGGTTATTTTGTTTATTCCAAGCAAAATTTGCTCAGGTCAATTAATGTAGAAGAATTATTTTCCATTGTTTTATGGAAAGAAATAATAAAACCAATAATCCAGTTATGTGAGTTGTTTCACATCATCACCAATTTAGAATGGTGTCTCATAGAGAAAATGAAATTGCTCCCTATCATTTTAGCAAAGACAAGGTTGATGTCCATAAAACCTTTCAGTCGAGAATTGATATTTTTAATGTTGTGCATGTGTGCCATGTGTGTAATGAAATATATCCTAGTATAAAAATTGTCATTTTTCATGAAGGGCCCATTTGTAAAATATGTAAGTGCGACAAAGGTGCTCATCACTTTTCACACTTTAACAACATGGATCTAGGTGAGAAGCTTTAGGTTCTTAGAGTTTTAATACAAGTTGAAGAGATGCTAATAGCGTGGATAAATCTAATATTGCAAGTTATGCATGCTCGTGGTGGTAAATATAAATATAGCGTCGACAAAATAAGTTTTCCACAAGATATTTCTTCGATTGCAAAGAATCTTTCACAATGTGTTGAAGAACTAGAATTTTATTATTGTAAGAAGGCGAGGTTTTCAATCTAAATACTATGAATTCTATGTCAAGAGACAACATGTGATGGATGCATTTCATTATAAAATTGAAATGGACAAGTACTACATGGATTGAGTTGTTGCTCTCCTGAAAATGCCTAGTGATGTTTCTAATAGGTTACAATATGTTGATAGTGACGTTGATGAAATAGATTGGATGGATTTGAAGATTGACACAAATGGGGCTAATTGTTTGCACTATTATCCATCATCCTTTCTTTCTCGCTTGCCTAATGAATCCGGGGAATCTAATCGAATGAGAAGATTCATTGAGAATGTAGATATCACATCCGTTGAACCAATAGATTCACCAAATATTGGTACATCTCCCATTAATGAATATAACACTGAATACCTATTAGATATTGCATTCCCCACTTTATTCCCTATAGGTGATGTTGATTGGTTGTATCCTTGTATTTTCAATGTTGAGATACATGAATATAGTTAACATCTATTGAAATTTTATGATCAAAGATTTAGAATCAATCCTAGGTTTCGATATTTCTTGTTGAATATGATTATGCAGAATCACTGTCATAGAACAACTTCTTTATTTCTGAAGAAAAATATTATTGAAAATGAGCCTGCAACTTTTTGGGAGGTGCATCAGTAGCTTTATGATTTTCCAAATAATAAGTTGGCTCAGAAATTAATGCATTTTGGATCTTCTCTTAGGGGTAGGAGGGATTATTGGAAAAAGTGTCGTTCTGAATTGAATGACATGATCAACCAGTTGGGTTGCCCTAATTTGTTTCTTACATTGAGTGTGGATGACACAAAGTGGCCTGATTTGCATAGTGTTATGCCTTCAAAGAAAAATTCTCATCGACAAAGTGAGCATGTAAAAAAAATCAAAATTATATTCAGTACCAGCATAGTATCACTATGTAAATGCAACAAAGATTCAATATCTTCCATGACGTAGCCTTGCGAAGATATCTTGGTGCTAAATACTTTTAGTATAGGTTTGTTGTCGTTCCTTTTCAACGATTTTATCATGATTTGAAGCAAAAGGTGTAACACCCTTGACCAGGGATGTAAATATTTTATTTTACCACATGACTTTATATTTTAAGTTAAAAGTTAAATAGATTTTGGAATAATAGAGAATTTAGTTTAATATTAACTGAGTTATAAAATTAGTTTACTAAAGGAGTTGTGGAATTAGGGTGTTGAGAGAAGTTGCACGTGAAAGGCTGGAAACAGTTATAATAATAGTTACTATCTAAAAAAACTGTTTTGGATAAACAAAAAAAAATTAACTCTTTTCTATACGGATTTTGGACAACGAGGAGAACTGTAGAGGAGAAGAAAGAGTGAGAACTTGTGAAAGGAGAGGTAATCCTAGAGTTGGAAGGCTAGTGGGGCTCACGCCTCAAGATACTATGTCTGGTAATGATTAGGTAGTCTGATTCCAACCTAGAAAAGTGACTAGCTCAGGGGTGAGATCCAGTGAGTGACTGATATCTTGGATGGGAGGAGAAAACTGTTTCCATAAATTTTCTAGTAGATTTGTTATCAACTGAGATAAGTACTGTTGAATTGTTAGTACAAATTGCACTGTGATATTTACTTTAAAAAGAGGTTGGAGTAAATTAAATGTCACTCATGTTGCATAGCTACGTATCTATCATTATATAAGTTATTATGCATAGTTATTTATATATTTTTATAGAAGTTATTATGATAGAAAAAGAACTCATGAGCTCTCACTGGGTTTAATACAGAATTTTTAGACCATGATTCTTTGAAAACTTTAATACTTGTATGCTTGTATAAATAAACCCAGAAAGAAGGTTATGGAGACAATTAAAAGAACATAGTGAAATCATAATAGAACCATGAAACTTGGGCACCTAATATTTCTATATATAAATTCTTACTATGTAGGGAGGGTTTTTTCCTGTGCCAAGAAAATATTATAGGTAGTCAAGGATGTTGTCCCTCCCTCACTATGTAAACATGAAACGAGAAGAAAACCTGAAATAGATTAGGTACAGAAAAAATCATGATACTAAACATTAACTTAGAATTCATGCGAACCATGGTGGTGTTCTCGTGAAAAATTGAACTACCGAGAAAATTTCTGGAGAAAGTAATTAATCAACATATAATCAATAAAATTTGGGTATATGAAAGGACTACTCTAGTTCCCAAGGAATTCAAAGATTCGCCTATAAACAATGATGTCAAGTAGCCATGCAAAAATCACAATGAAGCAAGTTAAATATTAATTTAAAAGAACTCTAAAATCATGCAATAGTCATTTTGCAGGAAACTTTAAACAAACAACAAATACATAATTATCTAAATAACTGTAATGAAAACTCTCACAATGGAGTTCATATAATATTACAAAAGCTAGTCCTCTCTAGGAGAAAGAGTCTTAGAATGGTAGCGTGCAAGACGCACTAGCAATAACATTTAATCAACATGGAAAAGAAAATATAGAGTGCCCATTTAACATAGATTCCATAATAAGCTACAAGTCGAGAGCGATGTAAAAATTGAAGACCTTGAGTTAAAATTCAACACTCGAATTCAAACTAAACGAGGTACTTCCAAGCCCTTCCTCAAATATATCTAAGTTCATATACATTTAAATACTAAGAAGGCCATAACCATAAATAAGAAACAGTACTCAGTTCATTCTAGTAAATAAATCCACAACCTGGAAAACCTTGTTGTAAGTATCCCGGTGCTAACAAGAGACACCAAAGCACCATAGAACCCTCGGTCCGACCAACAGAACAAATCTGCATAGGGGAGAAGAACAAACAACTTGCATCTGTGACTGATCTACTATGGATTTACTAACAAAAACCGATGTATAGGTATAAGCAACGTCAATGATTTTACCTAGGATCTATCACCTCATGCTGGGTAGGCCTTATTGTCCCATTTCGGATAAATGGACTTAGTTCAAGAGCAGAATTTCATGGGAAACATAGGAGGAAAAGTGCAGAACCACTCCAAACCACAAATTCAACAGAAACCATGTTTGAATGCTAAGAATTACTAACGAGCTATGAAAATGGAGAAATATTCAACCCGTGTTTCCAACAAAGGAAAAATCGAAGTGTAGGAATAGGAGTGACAACTAATTGTGAGGAAGTTGAAGGGAAAAAGAGAAAAAAAACAGTGACCTACAGAGGAATCCATCACTAGTAGTGGAACCAGAAAACATGAATTGAGCTAAATGACAGAGATAATACCCAAATGCGACCTTCCCTCCATCCAAGGAAGCATGCATCTCAAGGAGCTGGATCAACTACCAAGTGGGCTAGACTCATCCTAGTGCAATGATTTCAACTTAGAAATCATGTCACATGGTATTAAAGTACTAGTTCAAATAATGAATAACATATAAACTTTATGTAAGCACATTATCGAAATGATTTGGAAATAAATGATTTATGGGCATAAGGTTAATCAAAGTCATATTAGAGCCTTAATGTTGAGGATTGATAGTTTCGATGAAAATTTAATAAAGAACTATTATATGAATTTGTTTACATTATTTTGTTATCTGAGGATAGTTAGTTAGGTATGAAGATATGTGACAGGTGGTATCATAGCATATGGTTACAACACTATGACCTGCAATGGGAAACCATGTTACTAAAAAAAATATGTGTTTCACAGTGAAAGAAAGGACCACCATTAGAAGAGGAGGTAGTAGGATGGAGCCCACCTCCCCTAGGGATGCTAGGGGTTATGAGCAGACACCAGTACCAGGACCTAATCAGGAGATGTAGATTCAACTAGGCAATGATGCAACTGGATCTACAACTATGCTATTGGAGACTATGCAGCAGTTGAAGGAGGAGGTGGCTAAACTGACAACTAATAGTGAGAGAATGTTGAGAGATCAAGAAAGGATCATCAAAAGTCTGACTCATCAACAAAACCAAATAAATACAGATCCAACATCTCATGAGGGAAATAGGGTAGAATCACACCGACAAAGATAGATTACACCTACAGAGAAAAGTGAGACACAGAAGCCAAGGAAAAATAAGGACTCAGAAGCTAAAAAGAAAGAGCTAGATAACATGTCGCGGGATAAGAAGATGGGAGGAACGAAATGGAAGAGACTATAATTGCAAGGGGAATTCAAGAAAATTAAATCCCCGGTGTTTGATGGAGAATCTGAAGAGGCAGTGGTAGAATGGCTAGTCAATATTAATATGTACTTCCAAATTTATCGATATAATGATAATTTCAAAGCTCCTCTTGCAATCTATCAATTGCAAGGGAAGGAAACCCTATGGTGGGAAGAGGTTAAGGAGATTCATGGAGTGGACAAACAAGGGATCACGTTGGAGAAGTTCCAACAATACTTTAAAACCAAGTATTTGACGGAATACTTTTATGATGATAAAGAAAAATAGTTTAATGACCTCCAACTAGGACAGTTAAGTATGGATGAGAATTCGGTGAAATTTACCTCCCTATTGAGATACACTTCATATATTCGGGAAGAAAAATACAAAGTGTAGAGACTTAGAAGAACTTTTCCTGTATTCATGAAAGAGTGACTGCAATTCGATAACCCAAGGACGATGGATGAAGCGATGCGTAAAGTGTGGAAACCAATGAAATATAAAGGTGAAAACCCAAAACATTTGTTAGATAGGAAGGGAAAGAAGTTTGTGCATAATGGTAAAGGGGGGAAATTGCAGGTGCAAAGAAATTCACCAAGGAACTAGAAAAGTAAAAATATGAGCAAATATCTACATAAAACTAAGGTGTTGGGTGAATCAAAGAATGTATAAACAATGAAGAAATCAGAGGTAGACCTGTATCCTAACCCCCGTTACAATGTTGGGGATGCAGAGAACCACATTACATCAAAAATTTTCCTTACCATAGAAGGTCAGAGCAAGTTGCACAAATTTAAGAGGCATCCACAGTTAGAGAAGTAGCTAGAAGCCTGCTCAAGATCAACACAACCTTAGAGAGTGATCAAGCATAATATCAATTGGCCATGGTGGAATTCGAAGGTAAGATATTTAATGATGATGTGTCAATCTTGATTGACCCTGGAGCTAGTCTAAGCTACATAAGTCCCAAGATAGATGAAGCCTATCATTTTCAAGAAGATAGATTTAAAAGTCCATGGATGGTAAAATTGGCTATCGGGGAAAAACAAAGGGTGTCCACTAAAATCGATAACTGTCTCATTATGATTGCGGATCAGCTAATCATAGGAAACTTAAATACTTTTCCTATATGATCCTATGATATCTTGATAAGAATGGATTGGCTCAAAATTTACTGGTCTCTGGTAAACTGTAAGATAAAGACCACTAGTTATCTTAATGATAAGATAATTCGACAAGAGATTCAGGGAGCCCAAAGACCTATTAAATTGCAATGCATCATTTCCACTCAATTGGGAAAACTCCTTAGGAAAGGGTGTCATATTTATGCAATAAAAGTGGGTTATACTAACTCAAAGGAAAATATGGTAACCTTGGAGGATTTACCCATAGTGTAGGAATTTGAAGATGTATTTCTTGAAGAAATTTCGGGATTACCCCCAAAGAGGGATATTGATATCACTGTAGAATTAATATTTAGTGTTTCCCCAGTATCCTGAGCCCCTTACTGCGTGAGTTTTTTAGAATTGACAAAATTGAAAATACAACTCCAAGAACTGTTAGATAAAAATTACATCCGCCCAAGCATATCACCATGGGGAGCCCTTGTACTCTTTGTAAAGGAGAAGGATGGAATGCTGAGACTCTGCATTGATTACCGTCAATTAAATAAATTGAATTTTAAAAACAAATACCCATTACCGAGAATCGATGACCTATTTGATTAGGTGAAAGGAGCTATGGTATTTTCAAAAATCGACTTATGTTCTAGATACGATCATATCTAGATTAAAGATGAAGATATATGAAAAATTTCATTTAGAACCCATTATGGACACTATCAATTTGTTGTATTACTATTTGGACTTACAAATGCTCCCTCCACATTTATGTATTTAATGAATAGTAATTTCCATCCTTATTGATACAAATTCGTCTTAATCTTTATTGATGGCATTCTGGTGTATTCTAAAAATTTGGAGGAACATAAGGATCATTTGCAGATAATGTTGCAAACTCTATGGAATCACCAGTTGTATCTTCAATATAGAAAATGTGACTTTTTCAAAATTGAAATTCAATATTTTGGGAGTATTATTACAAAAGAGGGTATAATAGTGGATCCTGAGAAGAATAAAACAATAATGGAGTGGCTTGTTCCTCGAAATGTAGTTGATATTTGCTCCTTTATGGGACTGGTGGGATATTATCGTCGCTTTATTGATGGTTTATCAAGCGTAGCCTATCATGTAACATCCTTACAGAAAAAGAGAATAACGTTCTGATGGATGGTGGAATGCCAAAATAGTTTTGACCAATTGAAGCATCTACATACTACCGCTACTGTGTTGTGATTGGCAGACCTAGAATATGATTTTATAGTTTTAACAGATGCATGAAAAGAATGAGTTGAAGGGTATTGAAACAATATGGAAGAGTGGTGTCCTATAAATCCTGAAAGCTTAAGGAACATGAACAAAATTATTACACTTATGATTTAGAATTAGCGGCAGGAGTGCATGCCTTGAAAGTTTGGCAACATTACTTGCTTGCGAGAAAGTTTCTACTGATGATTGACCATAGCAGCCTTACTAATTAATTCATTCAACCAACTCGGAACTCACGTCAGGCACGATGAGCCACCTTTCTAAGTGAGTTTGATTTTGTTGTTAGACATCTGAAAGGGAAGAAAAATTGGGTATCAGATGCCTTGAGTAGGAAGTTTCATTTCTTATATGAAATTACATTTAGTCAGGTAAAAACTGATTTTAAGGAATTTATTAGAGATGTTACTCTACATGACCCTGAATATCTTTTTTTATTCCAATAGTCACAAAAAAAATAGTCAAGAACGACAGCTAGGATACAACCTTAATAATGATAATTTTTTGATTTATTAGAGTACACCTTATGTACATAATCAACAAGGCATTAAACAAATGATCTGAGATGAATATCATAAACGCCCATATACAGCACATCTAGGTTATCAAAATCTCATTTCAGCCTTCTGGAAAGATTTATTCTAGTCAGGTATGAAAAAAGAAGTCACAACTTATTTGGAAAAATGTCTAGAATGCTAATAACTAAAAGTGCAGTAGAGACATCTGGCTGGATTGTTACACACCTTGCCTATACTTTAGTGGAAGTGGGAAGTTATCACATTGGATTTTATAACTAGCTTACCTAAATAAAAAAGATAGAATGATTCTATATGGTGGTAGTTGAAAAATTAAGTAAGACGACACATTTTATACCTGTACAATCCACTTATAAAATGATTCAAATTGTTGCTATTTTTATGCGTGAAGTCCTCTGATTGCGTGGCATACCTAGAGTGGTGATATCAGATAGAGATGTGAAATTTACATTTGCATTCTGGAAATCCCTATTCACGGGATTAGGAAAGAAAATGAATTTTAGTACTACCTATCACCCCCAGACGGATGGAAAAACTGAAAGGGTGAATTGGGTACTAGAAGATATGCTAGAAATGTATGTAATACAATAGCCTAGTGAACGAGAGGATTACTTTCACTTGGTAGAATTTGTGTATAATAATAACTACCAAGCTTCGCTCAAAATGAGCCCCTTTGAAGTACTATATGGCCACAAATCCAAAAAACCTATTAACTGGTGGGGACTAGAGGATAAATTGATGTTGGGACCTAAGACGTTATAGGAAATGTAAAATATTATTAAAAATATAAGAGGTAACTGCAAAACAACCCAAGACAAGCAAAAGTCTTATGTAGATAAAAGGGGGAGTTATCAAGAATTCATGGTTGGGCATCATGTTCATGTCAGTGTTAAACCCAAAAAGAGTACCCTACAATGGGAAAGTTATGCTAAACTTTCCCCTCGATTTTTTGGAACCTTCCAAATCCTTTCCCAGATTGGACCAGTGGCCTATCAATTGGAATTGCCTAAACACATTTGGGTTCACAATGTATTTCATGTTTCTTTGCTTAAGAAATACATATATGATCGTAGGAACATTACTGATTGGAAAGGTATAGAGGTAATGATAAAATAAGTTGAATCAATCATTTTCTTTTATCATTTATTTCAGTACATGAATAAGATTTAGTTAGCAATAATGATATGATGTTTTATACAGGTCGACCTGGACGGATATGTCCTAATAGAAGCTCTGCGTATCTTAAACCAGAGAGAAGTAACGTTGCAGAAACAAGTTATAATCCATTTTAAGATTCAATGGAAACATTTTAGCCCTGATGAGGCCACTTGGGAAAATGAGGAAGATATGAAAAAAATTATCCCAATTTCTTCGAAAGGTTGGAAACACTGAGACTGTTTTTGCTTGAAGGAGTGGGAGATGTAACACCCCTGACCAGGCATGTAAATATTTTCTTTTACTCCATGACAATTTCTTTTAAGTTAAAAGTTTAACAAATTATGGAATAATAGAGAATTTAATTTAATATTAACTAAGTTATCAAGTGACTTTACTAGAGGAGTTGTGGAAATAGGGTGCTGAGAGAAGTCACACGTGAAAGGTTGGAAATAGTTACAAGAGGTAGTTACTACCTAAAAAATGCTTTGGATAAAAAATAAAAATAAAAAACACTCTTTTCTCTGGGGATTCTCGACAATAAGTAGAACTGCAAAGGAGGAGAAAGAGAGAGAAGTTTTGAAAGGAGCAGTAATCCTAGAGCTGGAAGGCTAGTGGGGTTCACTCTTCAAGAGACTATGTCTAGTAATGATTAGATAGTTTGATTCCAACCTGGAAAAGTGGCTAGTGAGATTCAGTGAGTGATTGATCTCTCGGATGGGAGGAGAAAACTTTTTTCCTAAACTTTTTGGTAGATTTGTTATCAACTCAGATAAGTATTGTTGAATTGTTATGACAAATTGCATAATGATATTTACTTTAAAAAGAGCTGGCCGTAAATAAACTATCACTCATGCTACATAGTTACATATCTATATTTATAGAAGTTATTATGCATAGTTATGTAATTATATTTTTGTAAGTTATTATCATAGAAAAATAATTCATGAGCACTCACTCGGTTGAATACCAAATTTTGTTCACAATGATTCTTTGAAATATTTAATACTTGTATGCTTGTATAAATAAACCCAAAAAGAAGGTTATGGAGATAGTTAAAAGAACACATTGAAAGAATAATAGAACAATGAAACTTGAGTACCTAATATTTATATATATAAATTCATACGGTGTAGGGAGGGTTTGTTCTTGTGCCAAGCTAGTATTATAAGCATGCGAGGAATTTGTCCCTCCCTCACTATGTAAACAGGAAAGGAGAAGAAAATGTGAAATAAGTTAGGTACAAAAAAACATCATCGATCCTAATACTAAACATTAACTTAGAATTCCTAAGAACAATGGCGGTGTTCCCCTGACAAGTTGAACTACCCAGAAAATTTCTAGAGAAATTAATTCATTAACACATAATTAATAAAATTTGGGTATATGAAAGAACTACTCTAGTTCCCCGAGAATTCACAGATTCACCTGTAAACAATGATGTCTGCCGGCCATACAAATATCACAATGAAGCAAGTTAAATATTACTTTAAAAGAACTATGAAAGCCTGCAATAGAAGTTTTACAAGAAACTGTAAACGAACAAGAAAAACATAATTAGCCAAATAACTGGAACAAAAACTCTGACAGTGAAATTCATATAGTACTATGGAAGCCACTCCTATCCTAGAGAAAGAGTCTTAGAATAGCAGCGTGCAAGATGCACCAACAATAAAATTTAATCAACATGGAAAATAAAACACAGAGTGCCCATTTAACACAGATTCCATAATAAGCTACAAGCCAAGAGTGATGTAAACATTGAAGACGATGAATTAAAATTCAATAGTCGAATTCAAACTAAACCGGGTACTTCCAAACCCTTCCCTAAATATATCCAAGTTCATATACATTGAAATACAGAGAAGGTTGTAACCGTAAATAACAAGCAAGACTAAGTCCATTCTAGTAAATAAGTCCATAACCTAGAAACCCTTGTTGTAAGTATCCCAGTGTTGGCAAGAGACGCTGAAGTGCCATATACCCCTCACCTAGACGTGCATAACAAAATTGCATAGGAGAAAAGAACAAACAACTTGCATCAAGTAATGACCTTCTAAGGATTTCCTAACAAAAAATTATGTATAAGTATAACCAACCTCAATGATTTTACTTGGGGTCTATCACCTTGCGGTGGGTAAACCTCAACGTCCCATTTATGATAAATGGACTTAGTTCTAGAGGAGAATGTCGTGATAAGCACAGGAGGAAAAGTGAAAAACCACAACAAACCCCTAAATTCACCAGAACCCATGTTCAAATGCCAAGAATCACTAACAAGTTGTGAAAAAGGAGAAATAGTCAACCTGTGTCTCTAGAAAAGGAAAAGTCAAAGTGTGGGAATAGGAGTGATAACTACCTATGAGGAAGTTGAAGGGAGAAAGATAAAATACCCAGTGACTAGCAAAGGAAGCCATCACCAACACCGAAATTGGAAAACGAGAATGCAGCTAAATGACAAAGATAATACCCAAATACGCCCTTCCCTCCATCCTAGACATCATGCATCTCAAGGAGTTGGATAGTCTGCTAAGTAGGCTTGACACATCCTAGTGAAATGAACTCAACATATAAATCATGTCACACTGTATTAAAGTACTAATTCGAAGAATGAATAACATATAAACTTTACGTACGCACTTTATCGAATTGATTTGGAAATAAATGACTTATTGATATAAGGTTAATCAAATTCATATTAGAGCCTTAATGATGAGGATTGATAGTTTTGATGACAATTTAATAAAGATTTATTATATGAAAATATTTACGTTATGTTGTTATCTCAGGATAGTTAGTTAGGATTATGAAGATATGTGTCAAAATATATGGTCTTATGGTTGGTTATTATATGTTAACTAGATGTTTTGAATATTGTTAGGTACGAGTGGCAACATAGAGGTTCAGTTTACATCCATGGTTTCTTGTGGTTGCCTGAAGCACCAGATATGGGAACATTAGATTGGTCTAACGCCACAGTTGTCAGCGGAACAAAGCGCTACTTTGAGAAATGTGTTATAGCATGTAATCTGCATGACATACATCATCAAAATTTCATGATCCCTCAAACTATAAATGATGATCCATGTCATTTGAATACTTAGCAAATTTTGTCTCGCAATCCCAAAGACGATTATGGGAATTTAGTGAATCGTGTCCAAAGGCATATAAAATGCATTGTTGACTCTTATTTACTTAAAAAGGGTTTTTTCATTTCATGTCACTGTTGGCATTTTGGCACAGGTGTGGCCCTATGGTACAGGTTTTGTCCTTGATGGCAACTCACTTTGGTGTCATACCTCAGTTCAGGCGCTCAGAATGAAGGAAATCTTGTATACGCAGGTTCACCTTGCTGAAGACACGTATACACGTGGGTTATACGTTCAGAAGTCGTGTATGCGTATACACGCACTTTTATGCACAAAAAAGCACGTACATGGTGGGAAACTTATTTTTTGGTCCATGGTTGTTAGTCCTTGGAATTTGAACCTATGGTTTTGGACCAAGGTATCTCGTCAGAAGTGTTGACCCCAGGTTTTGGGCCCTTGGTATTGGTTTATTATGGTTTTGGACCGTGGTATTGTGGAAGGCCTAAAACTATAAAAGAGGAGGGAGATCATGTGACAAGGTATCATCTGAATTATTATTGAATATATGATAATGTATGAGTTTTGAAATATTGGTGATTAGCATTGTGGAGCAGATCTGGATCTGAATGAAGGAGGAACCTCAGCGAAAAGAAGGATAAGTTCTATTGATGGGTCATAATCTCTTGGCTTGAATGATAATATCTTTGCATGATTTTGATCTGTTATATCTGGCACATGCGTGATCTATAAATATGATAATCTGGGTTAATTAGTTCCTGAATACTTGAAAGAGTGAATTATGTTTGTAGATCTGTACGCAGGTTCAGTTCAGCTAAGGTGCGTATATACGCAGGTTCAGTGAAGGAAAACAATGTATACGCAGGTTGTTCCATACGCAGAAGCGTATGCACGTAGGTTTCAGGCCATTAAAGTAGCGTATACATTTTGAGTTGTGTTTTTGCTGCTTCTGTTTATTACTACAGTGTTCTGGGTTCAGTTTTGGTGTGTGGTACTATTACTGTGATCTGGGTACAGTCGTCAGAGAGGTGTTTATGTTGATTTAGTTTTGATTGGTGAAAATGTGATTCGTTGATGCAAAAATTCTTGATGGTTGATTGATGTTATTTGTTGATCCAGTCTGAAAATTTATGAAATGTGGTCGCTGAAAGAAAGAGAAGGTTGTAGCCCTCTGTAGGCTAGCACCTACGTACTAGTATCTTGGCTAGTGCAAGAGCTAAGGGGGTTGTAGCTCCCTTCCAGGAGAAGCTGGAAAACGAGAGAGAGTTGTAGCTCTCTGCAGGTTGAAACCTGCGTACTGGTAAAAGGACTGCACCAGTACATTTGTAAAAAGAAGTTTCTAATTAAAGAAAAGATAGAGATGAATTGCAGCAGGTGGTTTTCACCCACATTGGGTTTCCACCTTATATCTTGTGTTCTTGTGTGCGATTGTCTTTCTGCTTTGCTTTACTATTTCTGGTTACTGGTTATTTGCTTCTGAATCACAAATTAACAATCAACATTAGAAAGATAAAGTAAATTAAAAGTTTTCATTATATACGCGGGTTTTCTTCTGCATTATTGCGTATATACGCGGGTTTAATTAACTGAAGTAGTGTATAGCAGTTGATTTTGAAAAAGGAATATTTGACTTAATAATACTGATTCACCCCCCCTCTCAGTATTATTTCCAGCAATTGGTATCAGAGCAGGTCCTTCAGAAGAAGCTTGATCGCTTGAAGGAAGATCATTCATCATGAGCAACTACGAGAGGGAAGCATCAATCAGGCCACCAATTTTTGATGGGACAAACTTCGTTTATTGGAAGGTAAGAGTTACTGCCTATCTTCAATATCTTGGTACAGAAGTCTGGGATATCATAGATACAGGGTATACTTTTCCATCAACAACTCCTACAGATCTGGCTGAAAAGAAGAAATATGAAACAAATGCAAAGGCGGTCAATACTCTATTAGGATGCCTATCTAAATCAGAATTTGTCAAGGTAATGCAGTTTAAATTCGCAAAAGAGATATGGGACAAGATTGTTCTGAGCTATGAAGGAGATGATCAGGTAAAACGAGCAAAACTTTAAACCCTCAGGATTTAGTATGAAAATCTTAGGATGTATAATGATGAAAGTGTGGCTAACTATTTGCTTCGTGTAGATGAGACTGTTAATTATATGAAAAATTTGGGTGAAGAAATAAAAGAGGCTGTTGTGGTTGAAAAAGTTCTAATATCTTTGTCCCCTAGGTTTGAATCTAAAGTTTCTGCAATAGAAGAAAAAGAGAATCTACAAAGCCTTAAAATGTCACAGCTGCACGGAATTCTAACTGCTTATGAAATGAGGAAAGGAGGTCCATCAGACAAGAGAGAAGCTGCCTTCAAGGCTTCAGGCAAAGGCGAGTACTATGAGTTAGGACACGTGTCAGAAGAAGAAGAAGAATCAAATTTTGTCAGAAATCTTCAATGGGGTACTGGGTGGTTCCGAGGTAAGTTACCTTTCAAATGCTTTTCTTGTGGAAGAGTCAGTCACTATGCTGCCAGATGTCCTCACAAGGATAAGATTGACAAAGGGAAGGAACTTGTTAGATGGAACAAGAAACAGAATGCAAATAAGAAAAGCTATTACACTCATGAAGATAGTGATGGACTTTAAAATAGTGACGAAGATGAACGAGGTAATAAGTATAAACTTTTAATGGATTTTGAAGATGATGACTACATGGATGCTATAGATGTAGAAGGTTTTTATAAAGAGATATCTAATCTCAAAATTTGCTTAGAAGAGAAAAATGCGATTATTGATTCTCTGCAATGTCAACTGGCTGAAAGGGAAAAACATGTTGAAAATTTGGAATGTGAAATTGTTGGTCTTAGAAAGGAGATTGAGAAAACAAAAGCTATTAATCTTAAATTTGTTAAAGGATCTGAAACTCTGGATGAGATTATCAATGTGCAGTGTTCTCCACTAATTAAGACAGGTCTGGGATATAATGAAGAAACATCTCAAGCATCAACCTCCAAAAGTTATCTTGATGCAGCAAGGAGGAGCGAGCAAAGGCCTAATAGAAATCATCAGGTATATCAAGGATAGTTTACCTCAAGAACGAGCAAAGACTATCAAGAAAATCAGGGGCAAGCTACCTTAAGGACAAATAGAAGCTACAATTAGCCTCAGGTAAAATCTTCCCAATTTGCCTTAGGAATGGATGTCAGTAGAAACTACAATCGGTTGGATGATAGATTTAATAATCGCAGGAGTTTCTTCAATGGCCAATGCTTCTCTTGCCATAACTTTGGTCACAAAGCAGCCCAATGTGTTTCCTAGAAGACAATCATGACTAGAGAAGCTCAAAAACAAAGGAATATAACTGGGATCGTGAAAAGGACTTATAACAACTTTTCAGCCCTTGAAAATGAAGTTGAATGTTCTATTTGTAATAACTTTGGTCATGAAGATTCTGAATGCAGGAGCAGGTTTTGGAAGGAAACTCAGAAGGAACAAACCTCAAGTGCCAGAACATGGAGAATGAAGGAACCACAACCAGAAAGATGTGGGATAGCCTTTTATGCAGAAGGACAAGAAAATCTATGGTATATCGACAGCAGATGTTCGAAGAATATGACAGGTGATAAAGAAAAACTTGAATCATATACTGCTTTAGAAAAGGGAAAAAAGGTTTCTTTTGGAAATAATACCCCTGCAGCCATAAAAGGAAAAGGCATTTCTGAGTTGAAAGAAAGGGTCAAGGCTGGAAATGTTTTGTATGTTGATGGCTTGAAGCATAATCTACTGAGTGTTAGTCAGATGTGCGATCAAGGAACCGAGGTAATATTTCGATCAACTGGATGTAGTGTTCATGACCTTGATACAGGAGAAATAGTGATCAAAGGCAGAAGAACTCCAAATAATCTATACATATTTGAAGAAGGACAACATCAATGCTATTTAAGCAAGGATGATGAACACTGGTTATGGCACCGGAGGTTGGGGCATCTAAGCTTTTCACAAATAAGGAAAGCATGCAAATACTAGGCAGTTCGTTGTCTTCCAGATACCAAAATTCTAGACAACACCATATGCAAATCATGTCAGTTTGGTAAGAAAACCAGAACCAACTTTCTTGAGAAGGAAGGATCACCTAGCAGGCCTCTTGAGCTAGTCCATATAGATGTATGTGGTCCATTTAGGACAAGGTCACCTCGAGGAGAAGAATACCTTATATTATTCATTGACGACTTCTCCAGGTTTGTTTGGTTAGGACTTATGAAGCACAAAGACGAAGCATTCGAAAAATTCAAATCCTTCAAAGCCTTGGCTGAAAATGAATCAGATTACAAAATTAAGTGCCTCAGGTTCGACAGAGGTGGGGAATTTACCTCAAACGAATTTTTTGATTTCTATGAATAACATGGAATAAGAAGGGAATTCTCTACAGCTAGGACTCCTCAGCAGAATGGAGTGGCGGAAAGGATGAACAGAACAGTCCAACAAATGGCTCGTGCTATGCTTTATGAGTCTAGAACTCCCGCAACCTTCTGGGGTGAAGCTGCATATGCTACGGTTGTTATTATCAACAAAACAAGTGTCCGAGTGAACAACACTCAAACTCCTCATGAGCTCTGGTATGGTGAGACTCCTTCGGTAAAGAATTTCAAAATTTTTGGGAGCAAATGCTATATTAAGAATACTAATGAGCAGCTTGGAAAACTTGAGCCTAGAGCAGATGAAGGCATTCTCCTTGGTTATTATCCCTACAGCAAAGCATATAAGTGTTACAATAAAAGACTTGGAAGAATTATTGACAGCATTGATGTAGTGGTTGATGAAAAAGGATACATCCCTAGGCAAGTGAATCATGAAAATATCAATGAGGATGAAGACTACTCTCCAAATTAGACAGATGATGAAGAAGAACCCCAAGAGGCACCAGAGGAATAGATAAGGATAGAAGAAAAGACTCCATCCAGGTACGTTCAGAAGAATCATCCAGAATCTCAAATTTTGGGGCAGAAAGAAGCAGGTATACAAACAAGAAGAACAATAGCAGAAGCTTCAAGCTATTTGGCATTGCTCTCTTCCACTGAACCGCAAAATTTAAAAGAAGCATGCAAAGATGAGTGTTGGGTTAAGGAAATGGATGAAGAGCTTGATCAGATCAAAAAGAATAACACTTGGGAGTTGGTTCCTAGACCAAAAGACAAAAATGTCATAGGAACAAAATGGATCTTCAAAAATAAGTTGAATGAAAATGGGGAAGTGATTAGAAACAAGGCCAGACTTGTTTGTAAAGGGTATGCTCAATAGGAAGGAATAGACTTTGAAGAAACTTTTGCTCCCGTTGCTAGACTTGAGGCCATCAGACTCTCTAGCTTCCAGAAGTTCAAAGTATTTCAAATGGACGTAAAATCAGCCTTTCTGAATGGAGACTTAGAAGAAGAAGTGTACATAGAGCAACCAGATGGCTTTATCCTTGGGAATGATCCAAATCTTGTACGCAGACTTAAAAAGGCTCTCTATGGGCTTAAACAAGCTCCAAGGGCTTAGTACTACCGCTTGGACAAATACCTTCATCAACAAGGTTTTTCAAAAGGATCAGCAGATAGCAATCTTTATATAAAAATTGAAAATGACAAATTGCTAATACTTGTTGTGTATGTAGATGATATTATCTTTGGCAGCAACGAAGAAGCTATGAGTCAAAGCTTTGCCTTGGTGATGCAGAAAGAATTTGAAATGTCTTTGATTGGAGAACTGACATACTTTCTTGGATTGCAAATGCAACAAAATGAGGGCGGTATCTTCTTGTCTCAAACCAAGTACCTCAAATAGATTCTGAAGAAATATGGCATGGAAGATTCGAAACCAGTATGTACCCCTATGGTTACAGGATGCAGTCTCAGTGCAAATGATGAATCAGCAGCAGTAAATCAACCAACCTATAGATCGATGATTGGAAGTCTACCTTATTTGACAGGTACACGACCAGACATCATGCATGCAGTGGGAATAGTTGGAAGATTTCAGGCAAATCCAATGGAAACTCACCTTCAGGCAATCAATAGAATCTTCAAGTACCTTCAAGGAACTCAAAACTATGTCTTATAGTATCCTAGAGATACAGAGCTCACACTTCATGCTTACACAGATGCAGATTGGGCCGGAAGCGTGGATGGCAGGAAGAGCACAAGTGGTGGTGCATTCTTTATGGGTTCCAGATTAGTATCTTGGTTCAGCAAGAAAAAGAGTTTGATTGCTTTATCTACAGCTGAAGCGGAATATGTGGCTGCTGCGTCTTGTTGCACTCAACTTCTTTGGATGATGCAAACCTTGCAGGATTTTCAAATCACTTGTACTCCACCTGTCTCCATCTTATGTGATAATACGAGTGCAATAAGCATTTCAAAGAATCTTGTCATGCATTCAAAGACCAAGCACATACCTATCAAATATCACTTTCTTCGAGAACAAGTGCTTGAGCAAAAAGTCAAGTTGGAGTATGTTCCTTCTAAGGAACAAGCTGCTGATATACTCACCAAACCACTGCCCAGGGAAACTTTTGAATATCTCAGACAGAGGCTGGGAGTAGTTGATGCTTCATCTTGCTGTTGAAGCTTGTCTGTTTCAGAGAAAAGATGGTGTACGCGAGTTGGATGAGGAGCATCCACGTACATACGCCGATTTATGCACGTGCAGTCGCGTATATGGAGTTCTGAAGAAAATCAACAAGGACAGACTCTGGATGGAGAGAGTCTGATATGGGTCTGTTAGAGACCATCAGGCACAGGTTCAGGGGGAGCAGATAATCTTCTAATAATGCATTGTTGGCATTACCTTAGAAGCTCTTGGTTCTAGTACTCAAGCTGTTTTTGGTTCAGGTGGATCAGCTGCAGAAAGGAGAACAGAAGGAGAACATGGTTGCTGATATATACAGTGATTACCAAATGTTGTTGATAGTAGTTATTGGTGATTTGCATAGTCTTGATATTTCGTCTCTATGTCATGTATATCTTTTTTTTTTCAAGGTCATGTAACAGCCTATTTTGGCTTCCCCACTATGCCTGGGATGATTGATGCAATGTGATTGGTTGTCATATGTAAATTTCTGATGTATACCCACTTGGTTGGGTGATGGTTGTATGTATCAAGTCTTGTGGTGATAGGAAGGTCTTTTATGATAAGTCATGGTTCCTCTTGAAAAACACCTTTTTGCAGATCTTGCCTACAGTCAAGGGGAGTATGTTCAGCAGAGCAGAGATATCAGCATGTACTCAGGGGGAGCATAGCCCTTTGCCCTTGATGACAAAGGGGGAGAATAACTTTGAGGATCTTGGGGTTGCCATCAAGTCCAAAGGGGGAGATTGTTGGCATTTTGGCACAGGTGTGGCCCTATGGTACAGGTGTTGTCCTTGATGGCAACTCACTTTGGTGTCATACCTCAGTTTAAGCGCTCAGAATGAAGGAAATCTTGTATACACAGGTTCACCTTGCCGAAGACGCGTATACACGCGGGTTATACGTTTAGAAGTCGCGTATGCGTATACACGCACTTTTATGCACAAAAAAGCGTGTGCATGGTGGGAAACTTATTTTTGGTCCATGGTTGTTAGTCCATGGAATTTGAACCTATGGTTTTGGACCAAGGTATCTCGTCAGAAGTGTTGACCCCAAGTTTTGGGCCCTTGGTATTGGTTTATTATGGTTTTGGACCATGGTATTGTGGAAGGCCTAAAACTATAAAAGAGGAAGGAGATCATGTGACAAGGTATCATCTGAATTATTATTGAATATCTGATAATGTACGAGATCTGAAATATTGGTGATTAGCATTGTGGAGCAGATCTAGATCTGAATGAAGGAGGAACCTTAGCAAAAAGAAGGATAAGTTCTAATGATGGGTCATAATCTCTTGGCTTGAATGATAATATCTTTGCATGATTTTGATCTGTTATATCTGGCACATGCGTGATCTATAAATATGATAATCTGGGTTAATCAGTGCCTGAATACTTGAAAGAGTGAATTATGTTTGTAGATCTGTACGTAGGTTCAGTTCAGGTAAGGCGCGTATATACGCAGGTTCAGTGAAGGAAAACAGCGTATACACAGGTTGTTCCATACGCAGAAGCGTATGCACGTAGGTTTCAAGCCATTAAAGTAGCGTATACATTTTGAGTTGTGTTTTTGCTGCTTCTGTTTATTGTTGCAGTGTTCTATGTTCAGTTTTGGTGTGTGGTACTATTACTATGATCTGGCTACAGTCGTCAGAGAGGTGTTTATGTTGATTTAATTTTGATTGGTGAAAAGGTGATTGGTTGATGCAGAAATTCTTGATGGTTGATTGATGTTATTTGTGGATCCAGTCTGAAAATTTATGAAATGTGGTCCCTGAAAGAAAGAGAAGGTTGTAGCCTTCTGTAGGTTAGCACCTACGTACTAGTATCTTGGCTAGTGCAAGAGCTAAGGGGGTTGTAGCTCCCTTCCAGGAGAAGCTGGAAAACGAGAGAGAGTTGTAGCTCTCTGCAGGTTGCAGCCTGTGTACTGGTAAAAGGACTACACCAATACATTTGTAAAAAGAAGTTTCTAATTAAAGAAAAGACAGAGATGAATTGTAGCAGGTGGTTTTCACCCACATTGGGTTTCCACCTTATATCTTGTGTTCTTGTGTGCGATTGTCTTTCTGCTTTGCTTTACTATTTCTGGTTACTGGTTATTTTCTTCTGAATCATAGATTAACAATCAACATCAGAAAGATAAAGTAAGTTAAAAGTTTGCATTATATACGCGGGTTTTCTTCTGCATTATTGCGTATATACACAGGTTTAATTAACTGAAGTAGCATATAGCAGTTTATTTTGAAAAAGGAATATTTGACTTAATAATATTGATTCACCCCCCCTCTCAGTATTATTTCCAATAGTCACTATCATTCTCCATAGGAAGTTTGTGCAGAGCCAACATTGTGTGTAGATGAAAAGGGGAAAAAAGTATGAACCGACATGAAAATATCACCATTTAAATGTTCACAATGTTGCTATTTTCATATTGTGGCAATAAAATGTTGATAGTCAACCAGTTCTTTCGTGACATCAAGTTTTCAAGTATATTGAAAAAATATGCTTCAAAGGTAGAGAGAAGATCAAACATCTACCACTAAATTTTGACCAAAGTTGTGGTGGGAGTGGGTCTAAAGCTCTTGCATTATCTACGTATAGAAGGTTCCTTGCTGAAATGCTTGTTGAGAGTGACATTGGAGCTCAAGAAACATGCCATTTGTTGCTAAATCTTCCTCTCGTTTTTTATAGTCACAAATTATTCTCGTTGAATGTCGAGAAGAAAGTGTACGAAATCTTTTTGTTCGATTCTGATGAATTTTTGTGTGGAAACAATTTCATTTAGGTTTATCAAAGTTGACCCATATTTTGGAACATTTTTGCTTGATAGAAACAACAAGATCGTGGAGTTTTGAGGTGATGCGTAGCCAGGAGAATTGGAGGCCACGAGATAACCATGTTATCATTCGTGTTTTGACATGGTTTTATATTGTTCATAGTGAGGGGTCAAAAGGGTTTGAAACATTTTGTTAGAGTGAGTTTCCCTTATACAGGCCATTTTGTAACATTGGTTCAGATATTGGGTTGTCTACTAAAAGTATTATTCAGAATTGGAGGAATTAGGGATATCGTGCACGGCATGTTCATCGAGGCCTTTTGCCAAATGAAGATGATGAAGAGGATGTGGAGCCACTTATACATGAAGAAAATGTTGATCAAGATTTAGATGAGTTGCAAGCTTTTTCTCAGTTAGTTCCTCCAAGCTATGTAAACATTTCAGACCTTGATAATATTGGTAGAAGGGACTTTCATATTTACTATAATTAGCAGGAAATGATGGTCTCAAATTATTTTTTAGAAGAAGGGATCAATTTTGTAAAATATGCGCAGTCTGTAGGTGTTCTCAATTGTGGCTTCGTTAGAGACACATATTTGTCGACTTCCTCTCAATTAGAAAAACAACTAGCTACTTTTGAAATTGTTTTTGGACACTTTGTTAATAGAGGAAATGATGGTGCTTTGAAAATTATTGTTTGAGTTACTGCCAAAATAAGGAAGTCTTCTAACATTGGCTATATTTCTCATGTTCTTTCTAGTTCAACAACGAATGGAAAAATTCCTTTGTTATTACTTGCTGCAACTGATATTTCGGATTTCAACATACATGGAAAAGCAATACATTTTTCTTTAAGAATTCCTATAAAAGATATGAAGCCACTATTTGGGTAGACTTTGGTAGTGTTTCAAGAATAAATGAACCATATTCGATATATATTGATCTAAGATATGAGCTTTATTGGTCCAATTCTATTCATACAAATAGATTATTGTTTGTGACAAGTGTTTCCTAAAAAAAAGTCTTATCCTTTTGGTTGTAGGTCCATCATTCTTATGGGTGGCCTTGCCCAACTTCCTCCTATTAGGGATAAACCCTTGTATGCAGGTGAAAGAACTGAAAAAAATTTGTGGGAAAGCTTCAACATTGTTGTGGCTCTAGAAAAAATATAAGGCAACAAAGAGATGATCCAAGATGAGCGTCTTCTCACAATATTTTAACCAATATTAGAAATACAAAGCCTTTTCTTGTTGATTGTGATATTCTTATGATGTTTGTTTATAGTTGCTTGGATCAATAGGAAAGGACTTTGTTTGATTGCTCTATTCACTTATTTGAGATGAATAATCTCATCAATTTTCATAATCAAAAAATGCTTAAATCGTTAAATTCTCTAATTTTGATATGTGTTGCAGAATGCAGTAGAAGAATAGAAATAAGTGATAGTGATGATGATGTGTTGGGCCATGAAGTATTTCTAGGTCATGGAGAGAACATGATGTTAACGTGTAATTTGTTGGTTAAATTTGGCCTGGTTAATTGTGCACTTGGATATATTTAAAATATTTTCTTTGCACCTAGTTCAAATCTGCCACAACTTCCACAATCTGTTACGGTTTTTTTTGAAAAGTATTGTGGTGTTCCATTTGATACAGATTGTCAAATTCTTATACTAATTCCACCTGTTGTGAGGGGGAGTATGAGACAAATGTATTTGAAAATGGCATGGGTGTTGACAATACATAAATAACAATCGATGACTTTGCAATGAGCCACTATAGATGTTGAAGATAGAGAGAGGCATGGTAGGACCTTTACAACTATAGCAAGAGTGAAATCAATAGATGGTTTGTGGACTTCACAACCTTTTTCTTTTCAACGTTATGAAAAAATGAAAGATAGTGCATATGTTACACTTAGAAATAAAGAGGACAAATGATTAAAGAAAATATCATTTTTGGGATATTTATCTTGAATACAATTCACTATTCATGAATTCTTTGTTTGTATTTGTTGTTGTTTCTTGCAATTATTGGTATGCGTGTATTTAAGGAAAATGAATATTACTTCTCTGTCTTGTTATTTTTTGCAATTATCTGTCTGCATCTTGATAAGTTCTTTGTTCTTATTGTTGATGACTTCAATAGATTTGTTGATTGGTCAAGTAAGTAAATTGACCATTTGAGAGAAATTGCATGTCTTAATAAAAATTTTGTGTTATTGTTGTTGTTCCATTTGTTGAATTGTACTTGTTTCCACTTTTTTCCCTCATTATTTTGAATCGTGATACATTTATGTTTGAATACGAAAGAACCAAAATCAGAAATCAGCAGTTTCTTTTTTGTTTATTTATTTTGTTTGAAAGTACTGATTTTAATTGTATCTTTTTGTCAATGATTTGGAGATATGGAGAACAATGGTCATTTGTATTACATCAAAGCAATTAAATCTATTGCGGAAACCTTTAATTTTGTTATGTTTCATCCTACAAGGTTATATAAAAGACATGGCTTCCATCCTGATTTTGTCGATGAGCATATCCATGTTTTGAATGTAATCAAATTAGACGTTGAAACTTTATATCATTTGCACCAAAGAGAATTAGGGAGGAAAACGAGAAGGGAATATCTTTAAAGCGTGAAGTATTGTGATCTTTATCCTGTTGATTTGAATTGGTGTTGTTTTTTCCACTGCTTTGGGTGTGTTTTGGAAGAGGCTGGTATCAAAAATTTTGTTTTGGTCGATTACTGAAAGTTGGATTTTGTTTTGGAATGTGTTGTTATTATTAGCAATAAAATATACCTCATTAAAAATATATTTTTGTATTTCTTTCAATGTTAGTTAACTTTGTGTTCTTTTGATTGGTCTTGTAATGTTTAAAAAAAAATTATTACTTTTTTGTCTCATTACAATTGAGACTGTGAGAATCTTCCTTTGTTAACTATCTTCAATGATTGTTAGCAATTCACAACGATTGTCGATCATGCAGAAATTGATGTTCTCTTCAATGCATTTACTTTTTCCTATGGTTATACTTACTCTTCAATATTTGTATTTATATTTCTTTTTATTTAATTTTTGTAAGATTATTTTTCCCATAATTATATTAAAATTTTAAATTTTTTATTTATATCGTTTTTCTTTAATTATTAATATTTTTTTTTATTATATTCTTTTTTGTAAAGCTTGGTAGGACCTTCTGTTTTCTATTTATAAAAGACAAGTTTACACCACAGAGATGAGATAGGTGGCCTCAACTTACCCAGTGGGAAACCAAGTCTATTGGCCATCTATCCTCATTATAAGCCATCCAAAAATAATATAGTTCTAGCCAATCCACCCAAGCTATATATACATCTATATCATGATACGAGTCTAAGTTTCTGTCTATCATAATCATACATTCATAAAAGTAAATGCTATCTGCTAAAAATCAAAAAACATTCTAGAATCTGACTATTCCTTCTGATCCTCTGAGGCTGAGTCCACCCAGGCTGGGTCTTCGGCTGAGTCTCCTGGTGCATCTTCAAGCTTGATAATATAAGGGATATGACTTTGAATACAATCTAGGCAAATGTCCTGCTTGCACAACTGGAACTGTATGGTCTGTGGGTTTTTCTTGTAGTTTGGCATGTCCTAGAGGTTCATTGCCATTCCCATTGATATTTTCTCCATGGCCATCCCCAGAAAGTTCTTCATGAACCAATACAAGTATAAGGTCTTCTTAAATTGCATGACTCTTCCCCTAGTGTTCCCTGGGTCCGGGATTACCTCATGCCAATCCTCCATTTCCTCTTCAGAATCTGCCTTCTCTTTTATATGTTCCTCCCAATATTCTAAGATCTTGCGGATGCCTGCACCCATTGCTACCCTGTACGATATTTCCGCTTCATTGATGAGCCTTTCTATCGGCTTTCTTCCATGCCTAGGTTCCAAGGTGCTCAAGTCAGCTGCACGAGGCAACTCCCTTCCCCTTTTGCCTCATCCTCTTCCACGAGCTGGTCTTTCCATTTCTTCTGTTGTGCAAACTTGTTCACACAAAATTCGGATTAGATCACAGAATGAATGTCCTCGCCTTTCCACAATGTCAACGCTTCCCCTCTCCTCATAATTCCATCTGCACTTGCCTCTGTCCTGTGCCCCTCTGCCCAAGGCTGCGGTGCCTCTCCTTTGCCAGAATTATCAGCGCCACTCACCTACCAAGCATTAGCCTCTCCACCTTTTTGGTGTTTGCATCTCTCTCCTCTGCTCCCAGGGGTAATGCCCTGGTACCCAGTTCGAATGATACTTATGGTACCAACTGCTCACCCATCGAGCCAGAAAACCACTACACTCATTTTCCTCACCTTCCCTCGCCCGTCTGTCCTATGCATTCTCCGCTTCTCTCTATCATACCCAATTACCTTCCCTCGCACTTGCTTGTCTACATGCTCCCCTCCCTCACTGGTAATCTGGTTGGCCAGCTTAATTGCAGTTGGTTCCTCATGCTCCCATCCCTGATGGTCTCTCTCATTGCCAGTTGCAGGTTCGAACCCAGTTCCCTTCCCTCCCATCATGCCGAGGTCTCTCTCACCTATTCCCCTATTCCCTTCCCTGGTCTTATCTCTCATTTCCCCGCCATGGAAATGCATAGAAAGCATTGCAACAAATGAGTAGAGCCATATAAAATACCTAGTGCTGATGCGAATGTAACTTTGCTGGTTCCGGCCCTGGTATGTCTCGTTGTTTCTCCGTCTCCCCTCCACAGCTATGCTCTCCCCATCACCCTTCCTACCTTCATAATCCCCTTCCTTCATTCTCTGTCCAATCCATTCTCATGTCCTGTTCTTACCACCTTTGTCACCGCCCTAGCATTGACTGCCACTTCTCCATTGCCCTCTGTACATTTTCATGCGAGAGGCCACCGCACCCATCACCATGAGCGTGTGGGATGCGGCGGATTGTACTCGACCCTTAGTTGTGGTGACAAACATCTCTGTCATGCATCCTCGGGCACCCACCCCGATCGGTGTTTTTTTTTATTATATTGATAATAGTATGAATAATAATATTTTCTGTATTAACAATAGATTTATTATTAATAGTGTGAATTGTTTGTTAATTTCATAATAATATTATTTTTGTTAATTTACATTATTAATTAACAACATTTGACATTATCTTCTTTTATTATTAATATTATATTATTATTGATGTCAATAATTAATCTTATCATTTATTATTGTTAATAATAATAATATATTATTATTATTATTATTATTATTAATGTTTTTATTTAGTATTATTCATACAGAAAAACATTATTAATATTCCTAATTTATTTTATAAATTAATTTTTATTTGTATTTTTTATTAATTTCTATTTTTTTTTATTAATATATTTCTATTTCTATTTATTAATATTTTTAGTTAACATTCTTATTATATTTATATCATGAATAATGTTATATATTTAAGTTATTAATTTTTATTAATACTTTTTACCAGTTCATTTTATCATATTTCTCTATGATGAATAATACTATATATATATTTAAGTTAATAATTTTAATTAATATCTTTTACTTAATTCAAGTGTTTATTTTATGATATTCAAATAATTTTTATTAGTTCTTATTAAATAAATTAAATGATTAAATAATTTTTGTTTAATTATTTTTTTTTTTAGTATTTAGTTGTGTGTGCTATTATTTATTTCTAAAGTGATTTTAACTTATTATTGATTAATTTATATTTATTTATTATTATATAATATTATTAATAATATTCTTATTGGTTGATATACTTCTATTGTATTTTATCCATCACATTTATATTATTATAAATGTGGTTGTGCTAATAATATTTCCAAATCTGATTAACCAAATAAAATAAATTATTTAATATCATTTTTGAAATATTTTAGGATTTCAAAATATTTTTAAAATTTGTAATCAACAGAAACACAAACATATTTAGTAATATCATTTTTGAAATATTTTACCAAACAAGCATATTTAGTCTTAATATTCGAAGGTGTAGGCACCTCTTCTTGTTGCTATTTATTCTTAATATATGAAGGTGTAGACTCTTGTTCTGGTTGCTTGTAAAATGTTGTACACTCCTCTTCTTGTTTCTTGAATTTTTCATCACAAAGCAAAATGGTTTCCTTGATATACACACTTTGGATTGCACTACATAATTGATATACGACGTTGATTTTACTAACTGAGGAAAGCATAAATCAATGGATTTATTTTTGAGGTGATTACATGCTAGGCATAGGCAGTTATCTACTAGCACTGAATGGGAAGTTTTAAATTGAACGAGAATTAAATTTCTTATTAGAATCGTTAATATTTTTTTAATGCCGTCATCTAATCGTCAATCTTTTCTTTTTAATGCCATCATCGAACGCCGAAATCAACCATTAATCCCATCATCTGGAATGAAACTCAAACTCAAGCATTAATTCCATTATCCCACACAAAACTCAAGCATTAGACGCAACCGAGGATTAACAGAGTCACTACAAAAGACACGTACTGTTTGTAGTTTGCTAATGCTTTCATCACATTTCACTTTTCCATTTCTATCAAATTCATTCATGTTGCGGGATACATTTTCGTTAACCTATTCCACAGTGGCAGCTTCCTCGACCCCACACTCTCCACTGAATAGAGCCCTTGGAAATGGTTTCAGGGCACTATTAGGGCAACGTTCAAAATTAAGCTTTCCCACCTTTTCCTCCTGTTTTTTTGTGTCCCACGAGGCATAAAAAATTTAGCCTTTAAGAAAGTTTAAAATATCAAAATTACTCGTCTTAGATTAAATTTTTATACTTCAAAAAAAATTATATTTTTTAACCCGTCCATATTTCATTTTATGTTTTTTAATTTACTCTTATTCTTGTACGTATCATTTTCCCATCAACACAAGTAAATTCATACAGAGTACGAACTTTGTTACCTAAGCACTATACTGAAAAAATATCAATGCATGGTTACTCGTAATGACAACAATAGTAAGTCATTTCATTCACTTATATAGAGAATGACAGTAACTTACATTCCCGTGCATCTATCACAATGGGACAAATTGGTACCAAGTAACTCTTAAAAGAAGGTATTGTAAAAATAGAAGTCAAGGAATCATATCATTCCTTTGAAATTATGATTTTCTATCGACACATTTGAATATAGAAACTCTCTGAAAATAATTACAGTTTTATTCATTAATTTGAATTTTCATAACCAACTGAAATAATTTCTCCACTCTCCACTTCACTTTTGGAATTTGTTGAATGAAAAGGTCCTGACTCATGTGCAAATGCACTCAATTAATTCAATGATGAGCTTGGTATTTATGGATTCATTACCATACAAAATGAAACAAAGGCATGAGTGGAAAAGTTACGATTGATTGACCACATTTGATAGAATAATCCGGTCAATCGCCCAATATATCAAGAGATTTCTTACATTAGAAATAAATTGTAGAATCCAAGATGAAAACCATTAAACATGAACTCTTTCAGTCTTATTTTCTCTGCAATATTTATTTGTATTCATACTCATTTGTTTGACTATACAAAATTTGATGACTCACCATTCATTGGGTCTAACAATGATACCAAAGTAGTAAATATGTTGTTTGTGAAGAAGGAGCTGACAATACAAGTTTTAAGAATCATTTTAAAGTAATAAATTCAAGGTGAAATCATACATGGGAAAGGATAGAGGATGGGTGATCGTACCCACCTATTGTTGATAGTAGGGCACCTAAGAAGACCAAAGGCAAATACGTCAAATGTCAGCACGCTGCAACAGGTTGAGATTGTGCATATGAATAACAATATGTTATGAGCTTAATGAAATCACGAATGATGATGTATGTTAATGTGGTTTTGGGTACTAAGTATTAAATATTCTATAGTTGGATGACAAACTTTAAGTCTTATACAGTGAAGCATGTTGTAGGATATAATGGATTTATATATATATATATATATATATATCCAAAATGTTGTTGTGAGCTTCAGTGTCTTAATGTGTTGCCTCCATTCTTCTTTCAATAATCGTACTTTATCATAAGAATAATATGGTTAGGAAATTGATACTCGAATTCGGTGTTGTTAAACCTAGCACAAGGTTAAAAAGTACATTGAATACCCAATGACCAATGACCTATTCAATAACTTCGTGCATGCTCTTCGCTCTCGTAGCTTGCACCTCCTCTATTATCCTCGACCACTATTTTCCCTATAGATTGCATACATTTTTACCATTTTCATTTGAATTGCAAGTTCACAACCCATCATCCATAGAGGGAACGTTATCATCCATAGTCCAATGCTAAACTATCAATGGTATTTAATTAGTAGTAGAAGCAAAGGTAGGGATGGTTGATCCGATTTTCAAATATGTTGATTGAGATCGAGATTGAAACCTATTAGCATAGGAGGCATGAGCAGTACATATTTCAATATCATCACTAGTAGCATTCGTTTATTTTCTGTCCATTAAGATATGAGAGATTTTGAGGTGATATGTTTGAATTAATCCCATGAGAATATTAGTCCTTTTAGATTCATTCCCTTTTCAAAGTCTTCCCACTACTCCATAACACAAGTCTTTAATTCGAAGGTATTATTTGTTATCCTCCTATCAAGAATCTTTTTTTGTCTGTAGGTTTAGCTTGGACTGCAAATGCCACTGTGACGAATGTGATGAATGTTATTTCTTTCATAGATTAGAAAATATCGACTTGCTAAATAAATGGTCCTTAGAATTTAATGATAAGGACGTGTTGTAACGGCTACAACCACCCTCCAAATTTTTTCCTATGCTTTGATTTTGGAGCCTTCCTTTCTATTGACATGAGCTTACATTTGACTGTCATCAAGTATTCATGTTTTGATTGACACTTATCCCTTTCATATGTGCTTGTGTTTTATTATTTTTACACTTAGGTGATCTTTCTATGTCATAAGCTAACCTCCTAATTTCGCCTTATAGTAGTTATGGGCTTTCCTCCAGAAACTCGCAATCCATGAGGGCAAGAAAACCTTGATTATTGGAATTTCGTAATATGGACTGGAAGTTCTACCTTGAACTCAGAAACTACACAGTCATGGAAGGAAGCCAAGCATTAAGCCTAGAAACTACATAATCCATCATTGAGCTCAGAAATTATGCAATGCATTGAGTTGGGAAGGTGCCTAGTTCCCCATAATTGTGCAATGTTTCCTAGTAGTGTGATGGGAAGTTTCTTGAAAAAGAAAAAAAAATAAAAATAAAATTATGAAGAAAATAGGGATTCATCATTAGCTTCCCAAAGGTGGAACTCATATTTTTAGAATTTTTGGCCAAGTCTCAATTTTTCCTTGATTTTAGGCAGATGCGTCATAAACCCTAATTCGATCAAATCTATTTAATAGATGCCTCTATAGAGAACTTTTACAAACAATCTTGGATCTCTAGTATTCCTAATGAGATCAGGGAACCTTCGGTGGAGTTACCATTGCTTTTCCTGGTGCATTTTTCTTTTGTCATTTTTTTCTTCTTTTTCTATCACTTTTTATTATTTCGTTTCTATGATTGTTGTTTTTTTTGTTTATCTTTGTGGTTGCTGGAATTTTAAACCATACTAGCTTATAGAAGTGTTTTTTTAGTTTTTCATTTTCCTTTCGTAAGTGTGGCATTTATTTTCTTACTTTTTCACTCCCACGAGCACCATTTCAGCAACTCTCCCACAGTTTGTTTTTCATTCCATTTGTTAAGTTTATACACTTCATTTACATTTATTCATCTATACTTAATCATATCTACACTTAAGCGCACATCATCACCTAGATTTTCTTGTTTCCCACACTTTCACAGGGCATCACCACACTTAGCCAGTTTTCATAGTGGCCAACTGGGCATTGCGAAATTCAGAACCACATGTCGAGGCCTAGCCTTTGAGACTACATAGTGTGCAGTACAGGGTGGCCCAACTGTGCATTACATAGTTCTAGGGCTCATTTTTTCCCTTGGCCGCTGAGACTACGCAATGCCTAGTTTATCCGAGCCACTCCCCAGGTTGAAATACGTGTTACACAATATCAAGCCTCAAGTTGTCCCTTGGCTGCTGGGACTACGCAATGTTTAGTTCCCAATGCTGGCATCCCTCACTTTCCTAAGATAATTGTGAAATTCTTCTCACGATTCCACCAGTTTACTACCTGATATGACTGTGAAGATAGATTTGCAAAAGACTACTGTTTGCTTGCCATGAGTTTCTTTTTTGTCCCACATGTACCAAAATTGTTGAGAACTTCTCTATTGTTTTCATTGTTACCATGGAACCTAGGAGAACTACTTCAAAAGATACCACTGAGAGTAGTACTGGGGAAGCATTGAGAAAATGCCAGTAAACTTGCCAGTATATGCAGACACTCAATTGTATATAGAAAAGGTCTCAGATCTTACATGACAGAAAGTTAATGATTTTTTTCAGCAAAATACTTCGCAGTAGATCTAGAGGACTGACACGTATACATTAATGTCTAGAGATGAGGGCTACACAAGGTTGCATAAAGTTATCCATCCTTCCCATGTCCATATGTCATCAACTCGATTTCCTCACATATTAATGTGAAGGTCATGATTTTGAGCAATACCAATGGACAGAGGCTTGATACTTTTTTGGCAGTCGATTACCAAAATATGTACCATTTTCCTAAGCCAAAAGCACGCATGGATTAACTCTTCTATGCCACCAACAACTATGTGGTCACAAGGGATGTTGTTAAGAGTTGGGTGAAAGAGCAATCAAAGTTTCGATAGACACCCACCAACACATATAACACAAGGTCTCTCAGGAGTTCCTATAAGATGTTGATCATCTTAGGTTGTATAATTCATGATCAGTAGAACATAGATACCTTTTTGAAAGGGTGGAAAATCCTTTTGAAATGATTGTGAAAAATTGGAAGCCACTCAACTAGTCAGACTTGACAGATAAACATTTAAGGATCCATGTAAGTAATGCCCTAAACCCCCAAAGGACAAGCATGTGAGATTCTATATGTTTGCATATTTTTTGGATTCAATCTATGCACACAATGCATTCCCTAGTATGAATTGGGCTTGGTCACTCGAGTGCACATCTACTACAAGATGCTCTCGGATTGAAACCATTAAAGGGTTACAGAGAAGCTGACTAACCACTTCCTAATCCCAGTATATAGGATTATCTTTGATGAAGTTCCACCTTTCATGTCACCTGCGGTAATGGGGGAAATATCAAGGATCACATATTTTTTTGCCTCACGGGATGACACCTTCCTTAGTGTGTTTGGTGGAGGGAAGTCACTACATGGTTTTCCAAGGTAGGCCACCAACAAGCTTGTCATGCAAGAAGTTTCGTATCATCTCGCCACATGGTTATGAGATTCTTTGCATGGGAAGAAGAAAGAACCTTGGCCAACTCGTCCTATGGAAATTAGATTGCATGAGATAAAGAAATTGAAATTCGTGGATATTGAAGGACATGCAATAGAGAAATTTTCATCTAGTACTGAAGACTTTCATCTTTACAATCCTCATGGTATTTGCAAGAACCACTATGCAAGAATTCACTTTCAGTGGCTCAGCGGGACATTTCATTGGGAGGAGGAGGATCCATGGAATAATTTCTACAATGCCTCCTAGCCTCGAGAGCCATTCAATATAGCCAAAACTTCACAAGTCACTCCGCATAAGGAAGCAACTCTAGAATTAGTGATAGTAGAAGGGATCAACCCTGTGCAGGATAAAGGAAACACAAATATTGTTCATAGTCTAAGGGGAGAAAGAGGCAGCAAGATAAGAGTGGATCTAATTGTTACGAAAGTGGTTTTAGCAATTAAGGCACAGAGGAAACAAAGAATACAGAGAGAAGAATGGAGGAAGAGGGAAGAGCAGCAGAGGAGATTGGAGGAAGAAAAGCATAATCAAGAACAAGAAGAGAAGCAGAAGTAGGACAAAGAAGAGAGATAATTCCCAATAGCAGAAGAAACAATGTAGAAACAAGATGAAGATCAAGAATAGAACCAACCACTGGTAGAGGAGGGGAAAAACCAATGCATGATTAGGAGCTTTCTCGGCACATTGAACAAATGATAGAGATCGATGATAAAAAAGCAAAAACATAACCATAGAGTCACGATTTCGACCTAATTCACACCACACAACATGTCACTATTCAGTATCCACCACCTCCGGCAGAAGAGACAACTCCAAGAGAGGAAGAAGTTATTCCTCTTGATGATGATCTAGTTATTAACCCGTATAATATGTCGTATAATGAAATCTAGAAGAAGATTATACAAGAATGTAAGAAGTATTTTCTAGATGATCTTGCATCTCCTGCCTTTGTGAGAGAAAGGGTGATTGTCAATGACACCAGGAGAAATCCCAAATTCATTGCCTCAACCAAATTGGCCTTCATAGGTCCAGCAAATTCAAACACTCAGTGTTTGATCAGCAAGAATAAGAAAATAGAAAAAAATTACATGTTGTCATGCAAGATGTCGAACAAGTTTACTCAATAGCTCAAAACGCCGCTTCCACACAGGTCTACCTGGAGGAAATGAAGGTAACGATACTTCATGAAGTATCGACACTTTGAAATATCATGTAGGATCTCTATGAGGAGCTATTTACTATGCATAAGGAAATTGCCTATGTACTTGGGTTGTAATAGCAGTGTAAATACTTTGTCAAAAATCTCATAAATGTGGAGGTTGTAATCATTGTCATGCATGAATGGAAAATGCGATTCAAAGGGTCACTACTTCACTTTGGTAAGAAGATGAAACCATAGGGAGAGATAGAAAAAGCAAGAGTGGGGATTTTGATCGAGAACAACAAGTAGGTCGCCTCATTCATTGGCATCATTCAGGCCTTGTATGCACAAATATACAACAATCTATATTTGTTAGTGAAGACCCACAAGATCCAATCAGTTGGCTCACGCATTGAATCCAAACGCGGGAATTAGGTCAGAAAGGAGGTAGAGGAATACTTGAAGTAGCTGAGACCAATTTCCACCAATGAGGACTTGAAGGTGAACAAAAAGAACATGTAAAACTACATTGGTGGTCCTATCCAAGTGCAAACAATGTTTATCATGCTTTGGAGGGAATTAGAAATTGTTTCCAAAACATTGTCCTCAGATACCATGGAGGCTAGAGTATGCTTACACCTAGACAACATCAAATAGTTTGGGGATTTCATCACACAATACCGATCTTGGCACCAATATGTGACCAAGAAGCATCAAGTGGAAGTTGTTGAGCTAGAGTTTCCCCAAACTCAAACATCATAGTGTCTTGTCTTATTAGGTTGACAAGTTATCTCTACCATCTTTTGTCTTATATGGGTATGAGTGTAAAATGTAATAATATTTGTAATAAATTATAAAGTGGAATTCCAAGGGTTAATATTGGAATGTGAAGAGTCATGATGTAATGTAATGAGTTATTTTGTAAAGAAGTTGAAGAGTCATGAGGATAGTCCAAAGGTCATAAAGGGGAGTTGAAGAGTAACCCCCTCTTCTTATAAATAGAACTTCATAACTCATGTAAAGGGCTTTCAAGAGCCAAGGTTTTGGCTAGGCTTACACTTAGAAAGAGCTTGGGAGTTTTGTGAGAGCTTGCGCTTCTCTGTAGCATAGAGGGAGTATACTTCTTTGGAGGAATAAGTGTTTTTGACTTCACGTTACACTTTTGGGGTGAGTGGTTCATCAATGGTGTATGTATGATGAGAAATTTCACTTTTAACAAAAGCTCAAAGTCAACACACTTTCATGCATATCTTGTGAATATACTAGATTTATTCTTGTTGTATTTGAAATGTATGTTATTTAACTAATGCTTATGCTTATGACATATTTCGTTTTCATTTGTATGGTTCTTGTTGAATTCATGTTGTTGTATTAATTCATCACTTTTAACTTGTGAACTATTCCGCATATTATATTGTGATGTCATTATGCTCATGTGTTCCTTTCAAGTTGCGTACTATTACAAGATTTTAAGGGGCTCACTTCCTTTTCCCTTCATGTGTTGGAGCAACCATGCATCACACTTGACCTTTCGTAGGGTCACACACTTTCTCTCACAAAATTTACCCCACACCACTCTATGTATTTCGCAACCAGGGCAAATCATTAACACCCCATTGCTCGGACTCCTACTCCAAACAATGTGAGGTCTTGCTGGGACTTCATATCGAAGAGATATGCTGAATGTTGGCAAGTCTAGCACCATCAAGCTTACTGGTGCTAGGAGGAGGGCCTCATGACAAGATGAGCACATGAATTTTGTTCGAACTTTCTGCACTCATTAATGACTTCCTCCATTATCTTAGCCAAGACATGTTTTCCTAAAAATTTAAAATTAAAAGTTCCAGTGCAAATCATTAATGACTTCTCAAATCTAAAATCGATTGGCGAGGGTGAAACAATCTTCTTTGAGCATGTCACTCATTCTCTTGATTTTTGTACAAAAAAAAATATTCATTGCAAGGAGGTTGTTTGTAGGTTGTTCACTCTTACGTTGGAAGGGCACATAAGGGAATGGTGTTACACATTTCTTGTCACTTCCATACACTCTTTGAAACATCTTTCCACAAAAAAAAATTCACACCTTTGATAGGTATGATTACAAATCTGTGTTCAAGAAAACTATCTGATTGTGAAAAGCGACTAATGAATCTCTAGATTATTTTCACCATTGCTTCATTCATTTTTTCTTTGAATTTTTTGAAGATGATGTTGATTTGCCTTTAATGAAAGAGAAATTCAAATTTCTTGTTCACATTCTAATGAATCCGCACAAACATGTCTCTTTCGAAAGTCTCCCAAGATACTGTGGTATTAAAGCTTCAAAATCTGCGATGAACGAAGTTGTTGTTTCAAGTGACTCTCCAGCCCCCTCTAATCCAACAACTCCAGTTTCACAGGTTGAGGTGGGATAACTTGAGAATTCGTCTGTTGATTTACCACAAACTTCTCCCAACCCACATATTCAAAATTCCAGCACAAGTTTGGACTATGAATCTGATGTTTGTGATGAAGTGTTCTCTGGACTATGAATCTAATGTTTGTGATGAAGTGTTCTCTGGACTATGAATCTGATGTTTGTGATGAAGTTTTCTCTCCTTGACCTCCATCCTTTAGTTCCTTTGGTCCTCCAGATTGTAAATTTTTGTGTTCAGCTATATCAAATGTTTCTCTGCATGTTCCTAAGGATCAAGTTCTAGATTGAGTTGATATTCGACAAAAAACTTGTGATATCATTTGTGATGACTATGTTTGGGAGTCCACATATAAACAAGAATTTTCCATGAAGGTTGATTTTCCTCCTTCCGCACCTCTCCCTCAATATCCTGGCATTTTCTACGATTTTTTCATTGTTTTTTAATATTATGAAAAATTAGTTTCTGGTGATATTATTACCTAATATCATTTTCATAACTTGTGGAATGTTAGTTTTTCATCAAAATGCGGAGAGGAAAAATATTTTATTTTAAATCTCCCCAATATAACATCTCATCATTCTGAAAAATTAGAGGGTCAAATTTCTTGTTTTCCATATTCCCCTCTTTATCATTTGTTAGACCATGAGGATGGCTCTATTTTTTATATTAAACTTTTTGATTGTGGCCATCGTGATCTTTTCACTCATTCATCCAATCATGATTCTCGTTTTTTTGTTGCTAATTTTTCTAAGGCACCGGTCTTCGATGATCTATCCTCTGATAATTTGAAACTTCTACAAGTTTTCGAGGCACTTAAGTCCAAGATGACGGTTATGCTAGGTTCTCGCAGTGTTGAGATCAGTGCCAATTCGAAATGGAACAATGATGTATCTTTCAAGGCTCGTCATCACTCTTCCCCACACATTGAAAATAATTCTCTCTCACAGTTTTCACTTCCTCCATTTGCATTACAAGATCCTATCACTCAGTCATTGGAGGAGTCATACTTCGTGAGCATGGTTGCAAAATGAAATTTTTCTTCTTTATTTATATTCCTTTGGTTCCGCAGTTTGACAGTTTGTTGTTGTGTATCTTCATTCAGTTGTAATGTGTCTAAACACCAAAATGCATTCTTAGAATTTCTTTCGTGCATGCTTCTTTCTTACTTTTCTGCATCCATATTCAAACTTCGAGTGTTTTGGTTTCCATTGTATTATATTTCTTATCTATGTTTACTAATGACTATTTTTCTTTATATGAATTCCCTCACGTACAATGACCAACCAATTCACCCGTGGATACAATAGAAGTTTCATTTTACATGAGTCTAGAACCTATTCTCTGAATAGGTTAGGAGTGGGAGTAGTTGTTTGTTTTTTTTGTTGTTTCAAAGTGTTTTGTTTGCATTGATTTTCTTTCCACTCTACTCTTTTTTTTTGTTTATTTTCTTTTGGTTGTAGGATAGCTTCCCCGTGAAACTGTGTTTTGTTTCCGAAGCAAGCATGGTGAAGCTCACATGGAAGTTGTGCTACTATCATCACTTGGTAATTTGTTTATTCCATCTCTCTACATGATTCTTGCACTATTTTAGTCAATGACACTTTTATGGAAAATACGTTATTTTAGACAAAACCTTGTTGGAATCACAAAGCGTGAACTTATAACTAGTATCGGCTACTCTAATCGGTCTTTTGTTTTGATTTAATCCTTGTCAGTTAAGTCAAATTGAGTAAGGAGGGGAGGAAAACCTTAACAAGTGTGTCAGATGTATAAATAAATATCCTTCTCTAAAAGGACAACCTCTTCTTCTCTTAATAAGTTGGCATCCCTATTTTGCCTCGTTAAATAAATAAGAGCGTATGCACAATTATATGAACAAAATAAAAATAAAAATAAATAATTAAAGAAAGAAAGTAAATAAAATAAAGGTAAAATAAGAGAAAGGCTTCTTGCATAGAGAGGTGAGTCAAAAAAACTCCATTGGGGTACTATCCGGGCTCACTGGCAACAGAGCAATCTTCGTGTTACTAAAGTGACTCCATCGGGACACTGTCTAGGCTTGTTGGAAGTGGAGCAACACCATAGATGAAAACTAAGACTCTAACATTTATTTTCACTTGTGCATCTACATACTCCTCATCCCCAATAGAAACAACTTAGTCTGACTTGGCATGGTTTAATGTGTCATCGATGAAGAGAATGGTAGGGACTATATCATTTGCACAAGATAAGTGAAAAAGATATAGTAATTGACGAGTTGAACATTACTACGTAAAGAGTTAGACCTATTTTTCATTAGACAATACTATACAAAGAGCGGGAATTCTACCAGTGTGTTGCCAAGTGTTCTAGCAGCTACAACCAACCTCCAAAATATTTCCTATGCTTTGATTTTGGAGCCTTGTTTTCTGTTGACATGAGCTTACCTTCGACTATTGTTAGGTATTCATGTTTTGATTAACACTTATCCATTTCATTTGTGCTTGGGTTTTCTTGTTTTTACACTTAGTAGATCTTTCTATGTTACAAGCTAACTTCCTGACTTAGCCTTACAGCAGTTCCAGGCACACCTCTAAAAACTATCCAATCCAAGAGGACAAGCCAACCTTGATGATTGGAATTGCACAATCCAAACTAGCAGTTATGCCTGGAGCTCAGAAACTATGTATTCGTTGAATTCAGTCAAGCATTAAGCCCAAAAACTACACAATCCATCACTAAGATCAAAAAATGCATAGTGCACTGAGCCGAAAAGTTAACTAGTTCCCCAGAATTGTGCAATCATTCCTAGTACTATGCATGGCAAGTTTCCCGAAAAAAGAAAAAAAACAATCCCTAGAAAATAGGGATTGGTCAATAGCCTCCAGAAGGTGGCACATACCCTAGTTTCCAGCAAGTGTCTCTTTTTCCTTAATTTCAGGCATGCGTGTCAAAAACCCTAATTCACTCAATCTATTTAATAGATGCCACTAGAGTTCATTTGTAAATTAAATCTTGGAGCTCTAGAATTCCTAAGGAGATCATGGAACCTTTAGTGGATTTGTCGTGACTTTTAAGGGCGAGTTTTGCTTTTATCGTATTTTTCAAAAATTTATATCACTTTTTTTCATTTCGCTTCTATGAGTGTTATTTTTCTTGTTTCTCTTAGTTTTCTCTGTTGTTTTAACTTGTACTAGTTTGTAAAAGTTTTTTTTTTTTTTTTTTTTTCAGTTTATCATTTTCATAAGTGTCGCATTGATTTTCTTATTTTAGCACACCAGCGATCATTGTTTTAGTGTCTCTCCTCACATATTCATTTTTCCTTCCGTTTCTTAATTTTTTGCACTTGATTTACATTGATTCATCTATACTTAGTCACATTTTCACTTAAACTCACATCATCACTTAGATTTGCTTGTTTCCCACACTTACACAGGGTAGATCCACACCTTCCTTCGCTGCTTTTCATAGTTCCCTAGTGGGTATTGCACACTTCAGAAGAAAAATGTGAGGCTTGGCCTCTGAGACTGTGAAGTGTGCAATAGAGGCTATCTAAACTACACATTGCATAGTTACATGGCTTAGTATGTCCCTTGGATACTGAGACTGCGCAATGTGCAATCTCCCCCAGTCACTGCCTAGGTTGAACTGTGCATTGTGCAATCTCAAGCCTCAGGTTGTCCCTTGGCTGTTGAGATTGCATAATGTGCAGATCCTAGTGCCATTATCTCTCACTTCCCCAAGAGAAATGCACAAATTTTCTCACTAGTGCATTGATGTTCTACTTGATCTTATTATGAAGATAGATTTGCAAAAGGCTAATGTTCACTTGCCATGAGTGTATTTTATGTCCCACAGGTGCCACAATTATTGAGCGTTTCTCTCCACCAATCACTGTTACCATAACACCCAAGAGAACTGCTTCAAAATATAACACTAAGAGAATTACTGGGGAAGCAGTTGAGAAAACACAGTTAACTTATTAGTATACTCAGAAACTTAACAGTATGTAGAAAAGGACTCAGATCTTACATTGCAAAAAGTTAATGGACCTTTTTTGGAAAAATACTTCACATCAAGTATAGAAGATCATAAGTTATACATTAATCTCCATAGATCAGCGCAACAAAGGGTTTCATGAAAATGTCTAGCCTTCTGATGTGCAAATGTCATCAACTTGATTGCCTCACATATTGATGTGAATACCATGAATTTGAGCAGTACCAGTGGACAAAGGCTTGCTACTTTTCTTGAAGCAGATAACTAACATATGTACCATTTTTTTGAGCCATAAGCATGCATGGATTCACTCTTCTATGCCACCAACAAGTATGTGGTCACGAGGGATGTTGTTAAGATCTTGGTGAAGGAGCCATAAAATTTTCGACAAAACCCCACCAACATATACCGGACAAAGTCTCTGAGGAGGGCCTATCAGATGCTGATCATCTTAGCTTATAGAATTCATGGACAACAAAACACAGAGACCTTTCTGGAAGAGTGGGAATTCCTTCTGAACCAAATTTTGAATAATGGGAAGTCACACAATTGGTCAGATTTGTTGGCTCAACAGTTAAGGATCCATGTAGGTAGCGACCTATATCCTCCCAAGGGCAGGCAAGTGAGATTATATATTTCTGCATATTTGTTGGATGCAAGTTGTGCACACAATGCATTCCCTAGTATGAAATGGAATTGATCACCTCGAGAACTTATTGTGCACATATACTGCAAGCTACCTTCAAATTGAAGCCATTGATGGGTTATGGAGAAGCTAACTAACTACTTCCTCATCCCGTTATACAGGATGATCTTTGAGGAAGAACCGCCTTCCATGTCGCCTACGGTAATGGATAAAATATTAGAGACCATAGATTGGCTTGCCTTACCGAATGCCACCTTGCATATAGTGTTAGATAGGGAGAAGTTTCCACATGTTTTGCCAAGGTATGCCACTGAAAATCTCATCATGTAAGAAATTTTGTATCATCTTTCCACAGGGTTATCGTTTATTTGTGGAGGAAGAAGAAAGTACCTTGGCCAACTCTTCCTATGAAAATTGGATTGTATGATATAAAGAACTTGAAAGTCGCGGATACTGAAGGAAAGGCTATAGAGAAGTTTGCGTTCGATACTTGAGACTTTAATCCATACGATTCCCATGGTATTTGCAAGAACCAATATGGAATAATTCACTTTCAATGGCTTAGTGGGACATTTCATTTGCAAGAGGAGGATCCATGGAAGAACTGCTACAATGCCTTTTGACCCTATGAGCTGGTTCGTATAGTAGGAAATTCACTAGTCACTTCGCTGAAGGAAGCAAATCCAGAAGCAGTGAGAGTAGAAGGTAGCAACACTGTACAAGATAAAAGAAAGAGAAAGGTTTCTCACAATCCAGGGGGAGAAAGAAGCCACAAGGTGAGAGCGGATCCAATTGTTACAAAAGCGTCTTTAGAAATTGAGTCCGTAAGGAAAAAAAGGATGAAAAGAGAAGAGCAGAGGAAGAGGGAAGAGTAGTAGGGGATATTGAATGAAGAAAATTAGAAGTAAGAATAAGAAGAGAAGAAGAAGCAAGAAGAAGAAAAGAGGAAATGCAGAATAAAAAAAGAAATAATGTGTAAAAAAGATGAAGAGAAAGAATAGAACCAACCACCGGTATAGGAGAAGGGCCTTCAAATGTAGGATCAGGAGCTTTCTCATCAAATTAAACAAATGATAAATATCGATGATATGGAAGCAAAACTAGACAGGTAGAATCATGATGCTGACCTGATGCATAGCGCTCAATAGGTCACTATTCAGCCTCCACCACCTCTAGAAGCAGAGTCATCTCCAAGCGAGGAAGGGGAATTTATTCCTCTTAACGATGATCTAGTTGTGGACACACATAATCTGTCGTAGGATGAACTCTAGAAGAATATTGTACAAGAACATAAGAATAATTTTGCAGATGATCATGCATATTCTACTTTTATGAGAGAAAGGGTGATTGTGGTCAACACTAGGAAAGATCCCGAAGCCAATGCCTTAGCCAACTTGGCCTTCACAGGTGCAACAAAGTTGAACACTCAGTGTTTGATGGCTGAGAATAACAAGTTCACAAAGAACTTCTAGGCTACCAAGCAAGAGGTTGAATAACTCCACGCAGTAGATCAGAATGCAACTTCCACAAAGTTCCACTTGGAGGAAATGTAGGCAACGATACTTCATGAAATATCAACACTGGGAGAGACCATGCAAGATATTTATGGTGTGTTGGTTACCATGCATAAGGTAGTTGTCATTGTGCTTGGCTTGTAGCAACAATGCAAATACTTTGGCAAAAACTATGAGAAATGTGCAAGATGTAATCAGTGTCATGCATGAATGGACAATGCAATGAAAATGGGCACCGCTTGAATTGGGTAATAAGATGAAGCCACTGGTAGAGTTTGAGAAAAAAATAGTGCGCATGTTGATCCAGAACAACAAGAAGCTCACCTCATTCATTGGCAGCATTCAGACCTCGTATGCACTGATATACAATAGTATGGATTACTTGGTGAAGACCCACAAGATCTCATTAGTTGGCTCTCTTACTAAAGCCAAAGCTAGGAACTATGCAAGAAAGGAGGTATATGAATACTTGGAGTAGCTAAGATAGATTTCCACCAAGGAGGAATTGGAGGTGAATAGACAGAACATGCAAAACTACATTGGTGGACCTATTCAAGCGCGGACAATGTTGATCATGCTTAGGAGGGAAATAGAAATTGTTTCCAAAACATTGTACCTAGATGCCATGGAGACTAGAGTCCACTTCTAGCTAGACACCATCACATAGTTTAGGGATGTCATCGCACAATACTGAGCTTGATACCAGTATGTGACTGAAAAACATCAAGTGGAAGTTGTTGAGCTAGAGTTTCCTCAAACTCAAACATCATATTATTTTGTCTTATTAGACTTTCATGTTGTCTCTACCCTATTTTGTTTTATATGGGTATGAGTGTAAAATGTAATATTATATTTCATTAATTGTAAAGTGGAATTTCAAGTGTCAATATTAGAATGTGAAAATTCATGATGTAATGTAGTGAGTTATTTTGTAAAGAAGTTGAAAAGTCATGACGGTAGTCCAAAGGTCACAAAGGAGAGTTGAAGAGTCACCCCCTCTTGTTATAAATAGAACCTCATAACTCATGTAAAGGGATTTTTTGAGCCAATATTTTGGCTAGTCTTAGGCCTAAAAGTATCTTGGGAGTTATGTGAGAGCCTTGGCTTCTCCGTTGCACAGAGTGAGTATACTTATTTGGAGGAGCAGGTTTTGTTGACTTCACGTTCCACTACTGGGGCTAGTGGTTTGTCAATAATGTATGTATTATTGGAAATTTCACTTTTAATAAAAGCTCAGAGCCAACACATTTTCATGCATATGTTGTGAATATACTAGAACTATTCTTGTTGTATTTGTAATGTATGTTATTTAACTTACGCTTATGCTTTGAACTATTTCATTTGCAATTGTATGAATCTTGTTGAATGTGTGTTGTTTTATTAATTTGTCACTATTAACTCGCGGTCTACTCTGCATATTATCTTGCGATGTCATTATGCTTGTGTGTTCCTTTCAAGCTACGTATTATTATAGGATTTTAAGGGGATCACCTCGTTTTCCTTTTATGTGCTGGAACCACCATGCATTGCACTTGACCTTCCACATGGTCAGACACTTTCTCTGACCAAATTTACCAAGCACCACTCTATGCATTTCACAACCAAGGAACATCATTAACACCCCACTACTGGGACTCCTACTGTAGAGGTGTGAGGTCCAATTGGGACTTCATATAGGGGAGATTTCCTAAATGTTGGCGGGTCAAGCACCATCAATAAGACACTATTTCATTTTTCATTTATTTTTATAAAAAAATTATTTAATCTACACTTGTCAATAGAAGTACAAAAGTTAAGGGTTATATAACTACATGCCCTTCAAAAGAAATTAGGACCCAATCTTCAAATTTGAAAGTTGACAATCCTATTACCAATTTGGGTCATTCCAATTCATGACTATCATGAAACTCATTGGCGGTGAGAAAAATGGGTCGTAAACGTGGATGACTATAAGTATGAAGATGAGAGGAAATTTGATTTATCATGAAGGAGGCCACTGGAATATTGAAACTATTGAGTGTATTGTTCATGGTACTTCCTTGCTATACCAAGAATGTTTGCAACTGTGTGGGGCAGCAATTCATCATGGTTGCACTGCCAAAAATGGGTAACAATCTCAATAATGATTTTGTTCCCTATACATAAGTTACTATTACTAACTCACCTAGAATGAAGTAATCTCTACTTTTTGTTAAATTTATAATTAAAATACTATTCCAATCTTAGTTCCTCAATATTTAATTTAAAATTTTTAGAATATTCCTCCCTAGTTATTGTGGGACAAAAGAAGTTTAATTCTTATTACTAACTAGACTAGAATGAAGCTATCTCTTATGTTTTTTTTAACATTGTAATTAAAAGTCTATTCCAATTTTATCTCCTCAATATTTAATTTAAAAGTTTTGAAATGGTCTGATTGTCGAGCAGGAGAATTGATTAAGTGATTTAACACAAGAGAGACTCGTGAGATAGGAGAGGGGTCTTCACATTTAATCAACAACCCTCATCCATTGAGGGCCAGATGATGAAAGACGTATAAGCTAACGGGGAGCCTCCACAATGTTCTTGTCAAATATATTTATGTATTTTTGAAAAATTCGATGAAGAGTGTGGTGATTTTATTTTAATTAAATTGGGTATATGGATAAAGATTGTGGCACCAATATTTTAATTAAATAGCCTCTATGGATGAAAAGTGTGTTGAATAGAACATTAAACATGTAAAACCTCATGGCTTTATTTTAATGAATGATAAAGGCATAAAAGTTAAATGGGAATGTGGGGAATAAAGAGTCGATTTTTTTTAAAGGAAAAAAAAACAAGCCATTCTTCATTAAAAATGAGGAAGAGTTTTACATTTGCTTGGATAAAATACAGTTCATCAGTATTTCTCAATAATGAGCCTTGAAGACCAAAATCCATCCAAAAAACAAAACAAAGAAGCCCTCAGAGAGCATGGCAGCAAGCATAATTAGACAGAAGCGAGCATACTTATATGACATCAAAACCAGAAAGGAAAGCAAAGATATGCATCGAACCATACTACGGGCCTACGAGAAGCCACAAGAGATAGGAAAAGCCTACCAAAAACCACCTATGAAATTTTGAAAAATCCCTACCCACATAACGAACAAGTAGAAAAGTACTCAAAATGGAAAAAACCAGGAGAAAGAGACATGCCCTGCTTGGAGAGGGTGTCAACAACGAGATTTTGTTCACAGAAGATATGCTAGAAGGAGATGTCTAAAAAGGTTGCCTTCATATCCCTAATACAGATCATCCACTTGCAGAGGGAGGAGACCCCAAGTGTGGAGTGGCCCGAAATCCATTGAATCAAAGTAAGGGAATCCCCAAAGATTGAAATTCGCTCGATACCCAGCCATAAAGAACATTTTAAGGAACCCCATAAAGTAATCATCTCAACCCTGATGTTGTCTGCCCTGCCACCTGACTAGCAAAACCTATAATGTGAATATGGGGCAATTCTCAAGAAAGCACCACAGCCACATATGTCTCCTGAGGTATCCCCATCAAAAAAACATATGGGAAAGATGTTAGACAGATCAAGCATGGAAATCGAATGGTAGGAGGCCTTTGTCAGCCAAGGACCAATTTCCATGAAGAAGGCAACAATTTTTAAGGCAACCTGATATGAGTCAGAGAATTCTCCTTCAAAGATAAGATCATTCCAAGCCCTCCATATCCTCCACAGTACATATAATGGAACAAACATGTAAGAAGGTGCATTTTGAGCCAAAGTCATGAGGCAGGCCACAATTGAAGAGTCATCTCAAGTGACAGAAACACCTAGCAAAAGAGAAACCTCTATCCAAATAGTAGAAGCAAAGGGACAATGTAAAAATAAGTGGGAGAAATCCTCAAAAGCTTATTTGCATAGAATGCACCTGCCAGGGGCAATGAAACCCTTCTTGAACAAGATATCCCAGGTGAGAATGCAGTTATAGACTGTAAACCAAGCAAAACATTTGATCTTCAATGGAGTGTCCCAACCCCACATGCTAACAGACCAATCAAAATAAGGTAAAGAGTGAATGGAGGAGAAAATGTAAGAATATACTTCTTTGACGGAGATTCATCCATTTAGTATCTGATCGCCCCATACCAAAAGGTGTTTGTTATGTGATAAGGTGATCCTAGCTTAACATAGAGGATAGAGGTAAGACTCCCATTCCCCTTCCAAATGCTGAGGGAGGCCCAAATTCCAAGCATGAGGCCAAGAGGGAGAGGCCAAGGGAAATCACTGCACCCTAGTGAGATTGTCAAGTGTGAAGATTCCATGCTGATTTAGAAAGTGAATGCATTGGACAAAGAGAATATGGGAACTAGAAAGAACCCTTATAGCATCCATTCCAACATAAATTCTCTGTCCATTACCCACCAACCAGTGAAGATTACTACAAAACCATGGAATCACATGTTTGAAGCTTCTCCAGATGATAGATGAACAGGGATTGATTGGTGCACCTACAGCCACCCATTCCTCCAACCCAGGATAGGGAAGATATTTTCTGAAAATTATTATCTGCTAGGGACCTATTTCTTTGAATGCCCTCCACATATTGGACACTAGAAGAGTAATGTTAAACCTCTAAGAATCCTCCATACCCCATCCGCCTAACTGAATGGGCCTAGAAATCATGTTTAGGTGAGTGAGATGGATCTTGCAATCGGGTCCAGTTATAGACCAAAGGAATTTGGAGATAAGAGCATCAATCTTGTTAATGATTGCTTAGGGAATATAGAATAGATGCATCCAGTAGACCATGATACTTTGCAGAACAGCTTTGATCATCGTGACCCTTCCCCCAATCGAGAGCCACTTGTGATCCCAACATGTCAGCTTCTTTTCAACTTTATTTAACAACCAAGTCCAGTCAGTAATGCGATAATTACTAGGTTTGAGATGGCAGACCAAGTACTTGAGACCCACTAACATGGCACTGATTTTTACCCCAAAAAGAGCAGCAATCTGGTGAATCTGTTCCAAATCAGCATTATCAGAGAAAATTTCAAACTTACATTTGCTAATTAGCAAACCGAATGCATGTTCAAATTTTTCGAGGACCAAATTGAAAGATGCCCATTCATCAAGTGTTTCCTCCCCTACACATAGGATATTATCAACAAATAAAATGTGGGACAGAGAACAATTTCTATTTAATTTACATCCAGAAATGTCACCAGCCTCCATTTTGGACTTTATACCCTTGGTGAGGGCTTCCATAACTAGTATGAAGAGAAAAGGCGATAGCGCACATCCTTGACAGAGTCCCCTATATATTTTGAAGAAATGGGTAGGTTCACCATTAATAAGGACAACCATAGTAGCTGAAGAGAATCATGCTTTGATCCGCCGAACATGTCTATGAGGGAAATCGACTTTGTATAAGATCATTAAAAAAAAATTCAAGTCCACACAGTCATATTTCCGGATTAGATGAATTTTCATGAGGAATGAATTTAGTTTTTTGGATTTGATTGAGTTCAAGGTTTCTTGAGCAATTGCTACAACATCTTGAATTCTCTTGTTGGACAAAAAACCAAATTGCTCCAATGATGTGACGAGACAAAATCCTCTTAATTATGTTTGCAAGAACTTTTGAAAACATTTTGTAAATTCCATTACATAAAGAAATTGGTCTATATTCATAAAGAGAACAAGGATTAGATTTTTTAGGAATTAGAGTTAGAAAACTTGAATTTGCTACACCTAGAATGTGTCCAGAAATCTTGATTGATTGTCCGATATTGACCACTTCTATACCCATTAGCTCATAGAAAAAAATAAAAAGGTCCACAACCCATCCTTCTGACCCAAGACTCTTGTCCTTTACCATTTCTTTAAGGGTTTACAGCAATTCCTCCTTCCATATGGGTTTTTCCATCCTTTTAATCTCCTCCTCACTGAACGTGTGGGGGAATAAGTTTACCAACTCCATTTTTGCTACCGTGAAGACACCATTTGTTGCTTTAAAATGTGACCTGAAATGTTTGAATGCCACCTATTTTATCTCCTTGGTGGATTTCAGAATTGACCCATCTTCAGATTTTATAGCCCAAATGGAATTTTGATGCTTTCGCTTTGTAGCAACATGGTGGAAAAATTTTGTATTTTTGTCTCCGCTCTTGACGCAGACCAACCTACTTTTTTTATGCCATTCCTCTTCTTGGAATATGAGAATTTTGTCCTTTATCAGTATTGATAGGATAGATTTATGTTGGTGTTCAAAAAAGAAACCAGGGACAATTGAATGCATCAATAATTCTAGTTCTTTCTCAATTTCCATTAATTCCTATTTGATTTTGATTTTCCGATTGTTAATCCAAAATATGACTTCAGATTTCAACCTTTTGAGCCTAAACTAAACCTGATACACTAGATTATAGATAGCCACAAGGATCGAAAAAGACCAAGAGGCTTTGACCAGACCCTGAAACTCAAGATCGCTCAACCATGCATAATTGAATTTGAAAGAAATCTTGTGTTATTCCTGATCCTAATGTTGTTCCAATACAATCGTTGCATGGCCAGAGATGCCAGTGTGGAAAGTCTAGGACTATGGTTGAGTCATATTATGAAACTAGATTGAATCCACCAAGAAGCATTCAAGTCACTTGGCAATGCCCTCATCCCCAATCTGACCAGTATGCCATGTAGGGAAAAAAGGGAAAGGTACAACATCAATGAGAATTTTCCTCTGCAAGAGCTTAGCAATATAATTTTCCAAAGGGCCTGATGCAACATTTTTTCTATAAATATCCCCTGAATTCAGGGTGAAGTTTAAATCTCCAACAAGAAGAATCGACCGAACATCCAGAATTCTAGATAATTCAAGCTTTTCCCAAAAAGGTTTTTTGTTGTTGTAAGGAGAAAATATGTTCATGATATGAATTCTTTGACTTGACCCAAATCCATATCCAGTCAAAATAATCCCTGCACATGTTTGAGAGGCCTCAAAAGAGAAGGCTGATGGATCCTAGATAGAGGCGGGTCCACCTGAATTTCCATTTGAATTGGTGGCACATGCACACCAAGCTAGACAAATTTTGAGTAATATTTCTAATTCTTTCCCTTTAGATGATATGGTTTCTTGTAGCAATACGATTGAAGGGATTTTTTATTTGATGTATTGGTTGAGGGATCTCATTATTTGGGAGGATCCCAACCCCCAAACATTAAGGGAATGATATTAATGAGATGCTGGATTGTACAGGAATTTATGCTCTAAGTTCTCAGTCAGATGTTGTCCCAAGAGATCCATTTGAAATATTAGAAGGTCTAGGGTCAAAGGGCAGGCAAAATGTCTCCTTCACCACTTCAAAAAGCAAGTCTAAGGTATCCTTTGCTCAAACCATACCGAATAATCTTCATGTATTTGGAGACTTTTTCGTACTACTAATTGAATATGCTTTGTCCTTGCCTCCATCCTCAACCATGTACTCATTTTGAAATAGTTTTTTTGATGGATAAAGGTGCTAGCCCCAAACTTGGGTTGCCATCTAGAGACAATAAATATGTGTCCACCAAGCTAGGAGATATATTGGAATCCTAGATATTCTTGTTGAATATTGGGGAACACAGGGAGAGTCTGCTAGATTTGATTGCTTAATTTTTGGTAGTAGAGCCCTTCTTCTTGGTGGGGTTCTAGTGTAGTAGCGGAGAGGGTTTCTGGCTGGTCCCATTGATTATGTTCTTATTTTTTCTTTCGGAAAGTTCTTTAGGGGCCACCCTGTTTTCATTGACAGGTGAGATCATATATGATTGGGTTATTTCAGTTTTTGTCTCTGACCTTGGTTGCATATTTTTCCCTTATAACTATATATGTTTCTGTCAAGGAGGGAATCTATGAACTGGACTTGGTCTTTCTGGTGCCTCTCTAGATGCCCTATGGTGGAAGGGACAATTCACCAATAAGTGTCTAGCTTTGTGACATCCCAAACACCTGAAGGGGACTCCCCCGTAATCAATTTGCTACTAAATGGAGAAGGTCACCCAATAGATGTCAATGGAATCCGAGAAACCACGAGATAGGTCCACCTCCACCAGAAACCAAGCCACCTTTTTGTCAAAAAGCCCCATACATCCTTCATCCACGTAATAAAGTTTTCCAATTTTGCTAGCAATTTCGCGAATCACTCCCTTTGTCCTTTTAAAATTATAATTTATTATTGTTTGTTTTCAATATCACTATTTATACTCAATGAATTATTTTATTTCTTAAAGATATATTAAAAAAAAATTAAGGTTATATTATTACATGTTTTATTATAAAATTTTAGCATGAGAATAGTATTATTAATTTGCATACATTCAATGAAAATGCTATTTTTCCATTATCTAATTGATAGTTATTAATTTGAACAATATTGTGTTATTAACAAAAAAATACCTTTAAATTTGAGAAATATTTTGTTATTATTGTCATTATCACAAATATGAAAATTTTAAAGTATTAATTTTAATGGCCTTTTTATTTAGTTTATATATAATTTATTGATTTATTATTACAGTTAAAATTATTAATTTTTTTTAATATAATAAAACATGATTATTCTTACATATACCCAACAATGGGAAAGAAAATGATTGTTTTTCATTTTCCATGAATTTGTTGAAAGAGAAATACATGGTGCAATTTAGAATTGAATTACTTATTTACAATATTAGAAGTATACAAACAATGAGTGTATGTTAGAGCTATAACTCCTACTTGTTTTAAGTGGGATTCTTTATATGTAAATAAGTGTGTTCCTAGTTTTTACTATATTGCTTGATGTAGTTAGGTTGGGAGATGTTTTCTATTAACCGAATTCCTATATTGATTCCTATATTAGTATGAGGTGAGAGATTTTCTCAACGAATTGATCATGTAATTAAGATAACTTCTCTATCTTAAGAAAAAACCATGTATTTATATTGCAACAATATTTGATTAATGTAAGTGTTCTTATGGAATTTTGATTTGGTATCAGAGTAGGATTAGGAATACTCTCTCATGGGAATGAAGGATAATATCTCATGGGAGGGCCCAACACATGGGAAGAATACACTTCTTGTAGTGAGAGTTGTGATTTTTTTTTTCCATTTAATGTACACGAATGTGTTCTTTTTGTGAAGGGAATATTGTTAATAATTATACTTAGAAGGAACGTCAAATATAGTAATTTACTCATATCATTTCAATTATGTTGGGGTTGGTATTGAAGGGAATTATCCCCTCACCAAGTGGCTTCCCTATAGTAGTTTCAAAAGAGGCACAGTGTCTGGAGATCCTCGTCACCCAGTGGTAGCATAACCAATAGTATGTGTTTCCAACCTTTAAAAGGAATGGCTTGAATGATTATTTTCCTATTTTATTATTTTCTTAATATGTTTATCATACTAATATTAGATAGTCTGGACAATGTAACGAACTTGAAGTTGAGTGAAAGAGAAATTAAGGGTGATACTTACACTAGTAGGAATTTGAAGGTCATCCCAGCTTCAACACATACTCACCCTCTCGAAGAGAGATTGCCAAAGTGGTATATGCTAAATATAGGTGCATTCATGATTTTAGGTCATTGAAACACATGGGCGTTAATGTTACATGAACCATTGTGATTATCGGAACTAGAAAAATAACATATAAAGTATGGAAACCTTATCCTGATAGAAGAATAACACAATGTTCATTTTTTAGAACTGGTGGAAAATTTCATGAAAATGGAAATAAAGCTAAAGGATTTATGTCCACCTGTCGAACATGTATTTTTTGTTTCCAAGGCATGCTTACAGTCCATCGTTTTTCATTCTAATATGCCAATTGAGATAAAGGTCTTCCCTTATGATCAAGACAGCATTGCAATCAATGCCTTTGAAGTTTGTGAAAAAGGTAGTGTTCATCTTTGTGATGGTAGGAAACATTAATCTTGATAGCTAGAATGTGATTAATGTCTCCACGTGGATCACCGTAGTGGGAAATTTAATTGGTATGCTTTCATCATGGATTCATGGTTACAAACACACTATTTGTGGAGTGTGTTTCCATTGTTAGAGAATGGCACAGGTAGTTTGTAGAAGGAGTTTTTAATTGAAGTCATTATACACCAATTGTGCATGTGGTGTGGCACGAATATGAGGAAGGCTAGAATCGTTTGAGTGGATCTATAAGGAAAATAATAGATCCACATGAAGGAGTGGTCATCAATATGTTCACCAATTCCAAAGTATAACAAAAATTGGACATGCATATCCTACTATGTTTCGAGAGGGATGATGGATTTGAAATAGGAAAAAACATTTTGAAGAAGGGAATAAATCATGTCAAGTTTTCAACAAATAATGGATAATTAGAAGAATCGCCTATTATGGGTATAGTTGATGCCATTTCGGGCCTTGTGAGTAATGGAACAAATTTGTGTGAAAAAAAATCTCAAGGAACTAAAGGGTGGAAATGTTTTAGAGAGTCGCGTTGTATTTATAACAAGCATAAGAGGTTTACTTTAGCTCAAGTATGTGCTAGAGGTTATACATGAAATTAATGATGGAGGTATTAGGCACAAGAAGTCACAAATATGAGGGGCAACACCCAATATGATCCTAAAGAATGGTTTATAGTAATTTGGATATAAGGTGTGATGGTTGAGTACATGATGGATTAAATGATACATGTTGGTAATAATGAATTCATGGTAATATGTTTTTGGATTCATTGAAGATAAACTATATTAAGTCCATCCAAATCAATATGAAATGTAGTGATTCTTTTAAAATTGGCTACTATAGGAAAATAATACCTCTGTGTTGCTATAATACCCCTGTGAACATGGAAATCGAAGAGAACAAATGGATAGTGACACTAAACAGTCTAATAACAAAGATTCCAATAATGTGGACAACTATAAAGAAGGAAGATGGAATTCCTTTCATATACACCACGTACCTCTTGTTGATATATTTAGTGATAAAATATTTTTGTGATGTAAAATTCATTTTTTAGTCTTCTTCACAAAGAATTGTTGTAGCCATAAATGAGTCATAACTACAAGTGTTTCTCTATTGATTGTTTGTTAAATGGCACACTAAAAGCCTAAATTGGAAGGAACAAGGAATCTAAGAGTGATTTGCATATGTCTTGTATCCAAACTATTTACCTAGATAACCAACACATATAGTGAATAGAACTAATGTATTTTGGTAGATAGAAGTGGGTCCATAAGATGTTTGGTTAATCAATATTCATGGTTATATGATGTTTGGACATAGATTATAATAGGTTCCCACTATATTTAACGTATCAATGTTATTATTGATTTCCTACTAATTTTGGTGAAAGTTTTACACATGAATGGAGGAGCATGGGCTCTTTTAGAGGTGGAAGATATTTGTGTTGTTCTCACTCCAAAAAAAAAAGTGTTAATTAGAAAATGAATTTTTTAAAGGAATGGTGAGTTTGTCGTAGGGAGGATATTGGAATTTTGGATATAGTAGTGATATATTTGAAATTTGGTCCAAAGGAAGCAAGTGATAGTACATGTATCAAAGTCAACAAAGGTAGTTATTGTGGAATAACTATGGCAACAAAGTATAGTGGTTGGAGTAGTAGGAGTAGAGAGTTTATGATAGTGGAAAATGAAGGTAAAATTTGTCTGTGTGGAAATTGTGTTAATGTTCTGCAATAGAATCAAGACCATATTGTAATATAAACCACACATTTAGCTCTGAAGAAAGTCTACACTCTCATGTTTAACTTGATGTATTGGTCCTAGATGATATATGTATCCTAAATATCCATCAGTGGAGTTTCCCATTGAATTTACCTAAGTCAATTGTGACGTAGTCCTGAGAAGGCATGTGTATCATCATGTAGTAAATGGTAATCTAAAAACCGCTTTGTAAGTGTAGGTTTGTGGTAAGTTGAAACAACTTCATGCAATGGTTTGTAGTCACCTTAATGCATTGTTTTTTGTAAATAGAAACCACATGAGGATGTGATCAAGTTTGTGTGAGAGAGAGAAGATATGGACATGGATTCTTCTAAAGTTTCTTATTCCTTCTGAGTTTGATTTAGGAGCATCGAGAGTGCGTTTGAGGGTAAGATGAAAAAACCATGAGAATGATTATAGGTAAGCTAAGAAAACCAAGGATGATGGTGATGATGATGTATGGGGAATTAAAGGTACAAATATTGGTATAGGTATGAAGATATGATGGTTGAATAAATAATGTACATGAAGGAAATCCTAGTATATTAGTGGTTGCAATGGATGGATACTCATGAATTCTAGCGGATGGTTGTTTGTTTATAAGGAAGTCAATATTTTGATAATGTTTCAAAGTGAAAAGTTGGAGAATATCTAGAATTTTGTGATCAAGATCAAGACAAGTAGTCATTAAAGGGGAATGTTATATTTATAACTCCTATTTGTCTTAGTTATGATGCTTTATAACTAAAGGAGTTTATTTCTAATCTTCAAGAGTTTGTGAAATCTAGTTAGGTTGAGATATATTCTCCATTAACTATATTCTTATATTGGTGTGAATTGAGATATTTACTTAATTAGTTGATTATGGAATCAAGGTAGTTTATGTGTCTTCACAGATAGTTCATGTATTTATATTATGACATTATTTGATTAACATATCTGTGTCTATGAAATATTAATCAAGTATACAAAAAAGAGAGGTCTTTCTATCACAATTTTTCTTTTAGGTTTTTCCAATTTTTTGTTATTGTAATTTTTATTATCATTTTATTAACATGTTTTTCGTGTATTTTTTTCTATTTGCAAAAATATAAATAAGAATAATGTTTTTTAATATATGTTATTACATGTTGTTATTTACAGTGATTCATTTGTTTAAATACTTGAATTAAAAAAGAAGAAATATTTTTATATGTTTATACAAATATTTTTAAGTTATATAATTGTGAGAAATTTTAGATAATCAAAAAATTTCATGTTTTTAAATATATTAACCATTTAGAATATTTTGATAGAATTTTATGGGGAGTCATTTATCCCATGTAAAATGAGCTAATTTTTAAAGAAACCATGTCTTCGAAGAGTGTAAATAGGGAACATAGAAGGTGAACGTTTGTGATATGTTTAACTTAAGTTCACATTATGAAAAGGTTCAAGATATCGAACTTGAAATTGATAAGAATATTGAAGAAAAGGGTCTTAAAAAAAATGTGGAAAAGTTAATGAAAAAATGGATGGGTAATCCTCTACCAATGTTACTTGCAATGAAATAGATGGGAAAGATGTAACTTTAAAAGGGCCATTGAAACGGAGCAGATGGACTGGAAGGGAGTAGTTGTCAAAATATTATTAAGAAATGTGTGGAAGTTAATGTAAATATGTGATTATTTAACATAGTAAAGAAGAGTCCAAATTTTTGTGGTGTGTTAAACTCAAAGGAGATACGTCAATTGCAAGGGAATGTATCAATATAATCTAAAATTATGTATTTTGTTGTTATAAATATTTCAACTCAATAGATATAATGGAACTCCAAATACATAATTAATTATTGAATATTCTTATTTGAAGAAATCTCTTTTACTTCTTGTATCACGAATATACTAGGAAAATATAGAGAGAGAATTTTTTCCCAGTCACTTTTAACCCATTTTGGTTGATGAAAGTATAGATAACACAGTCGAACAACAATTGATTGTATATATTAAATATATAATAAGGAAATTATAGTTATGCGTGAAAAATTTGTTCAATATTCAAAAATCAAAGATAACATTATACAATATATGCATAAAGGAATGTTAGATTTATTATCTAAGATAAAGTTATGAAAAAAAATCAAATGGTTGAATTTGGGTAAAATGGAACTTCATCTATGAGGGGTATCTATGAAGGACTGAATGCTAAATTACATCGAGAAGTACCTAGTTTATTTTGAATTCATTGCATCGAGAAGTACCTAATTTATTTTGAATTCATTGTTCAATTTATCATGAAGCTTTAACTATAATAAATGTTTCAGCTTACTTTCCTATGTTTAATTATATTGATAATATTGTTAATAGAATATATCAATGACTAAGAATATGTAAAAAAGTTGCATGGGGAATTTATTTTTTTATATTTTTTTTTTTTAAATTTTCAAACTTTAAATATTTGAAAATAATTAAATCTTATGGATTTCCCATGATAAGTGATGAATATGATCATCAAAATCTGGCCAAAATCGTTGTACAAATGAAAAGATTGAAAAGATGATTATGCAAAGATTGAAAAGATGATTATGCAAATATAAATGAAAAAGGAACAATATATCAAATCCAATACTTTATCTATTTTCTTATTATATGATTATGCAAATGTAAATGAAATAGGAATAATACATCAAATCCAATACTTCGTCTATTTTCTTATTAATGTTTTTATTGAAATATATAAATTGCCTCAATCATTTCAACGAGAACAAATACAACCTATATTGGTATGCAATTAGATGTGTTTATAAAAAAAATTCACAAGTCATCATATATATTAGGAGTTGTTTTTCAACCCGTCCAATATTTTTCGATGAAATAAAAAATAAAATTTGGAGCTTATTGATAATATAGATGCCTCATATCATTTAACATATACCAAATTCAGTTGCCTCTAGTTAAAATAGTATTCAATTAAAAAACATTAATTCAAAAACTAATAAATTGTCTCGATAATAGTTTTACAAATTTACTTGTATTCAATGCAACGAACTTTTATTTCTAATTTGAGAAGAAAATGAAAAACGTTCTAAATGAAAATTTTAAGATAAAAAATTTGATATTGCAGACTTGCCAAATTTTAATACTTAAACTATTTGAAGTTGAAATAGGAGATTTTGTTATTCCTCTGCATTTGGAAATATTCAAAGAAATATATTTTTGGAGCATGGGATAATTAACGGAATGTAGTTAATTATGGAAAAATATTTTTGAAGCTCAATTGTATAAAAAAAACATGATATATAAAAATTTTGTTTAAATGTTACAGAATTCAATATTTTTATTTTGTCTTGATGGACATTTCAAGAGACATCAAGAGTTGCATAAAGTACATTGGAATTTGGTTTTTACAACTTCGAAAAGCATGAAGCTGTAATGGCTTCTTCCATTAGGTTATGCAGTTAGTGATATAAAATTGTGATGAAAATTGTAATGATTTAAGTTTCCTAAAATTATAATATAGAAAAAAAAAATTTAATATAATTTCAATAAATTATGATATTATAATGAAAAGTTATATCAAAATTTAATACATTTTAAAATATACTAAAATAATAATTTGATATGAAAGAGAAACCATTTAAAAATATTGTTTTGTATTTTTTTTAAATTATTAATATTTTGAGATCATCTGTAATAATATTGAAATTTCCTATAACATATTCACTTGTAAAATTATCTATAATGTATCAGAGCTAATGATATTTGAATATTAGAAAAAGTGTTATTATTTACTTGAAATTTCCTATAACATATTCACTTGTAAAATTATCTATAATGTATCAGAGCTAATGATATTTGAATATTAGAAAAAGTGTTATTATTTACTTGTGCAAACAATGGCTCTTTCTAACTTTAAAATTTCCATTTTATTGTAATATGGATTTTAAATAAAATATTCAATTAAAATATTCAATTATATAAAATTATTATGCATACGAACAAGCAAACATATTATTTTTTAATTTTTTTTAAATATCTTTTATATTTTATGATTTAAAAAATACCCAAAAATGGTATATAAATATAATTAGCTTTTAACATTCATATATTAGGCACAATACATAAAATTGATTAAAATTAACTCTAGCTTATATTATAATATACCTTGCTTACTAAATGATAAAAGGCGGAAGAAGGGAAAATTAATATATGTTGGGCACTAAATGAGACCAGGTTCAATAAGGGAAATTTGTATATTTATTAAAAAAATTCATAACACTCCCCGGATGCGGGTGTCATTAAGGCAGTTAATGGCGAGCCACATGCCCAGCACGGGCTGCCACGTGAAGATCCGGAGCCTTCAATGCCCCTCGCCGCCGAGACTGCAAGCCGGGTGAGGCATAAGGGAAGTCTTAATGAGGGAGCTGGTGGCGATGGTAAACCTGCAGTGCGCATTCAATGCGGGCAAGTTACGAGGGAATGACAATGGGGTTAAGTATGATGGAATGTTGGGGAGCGGAGTTCAGTATGTCGAGAAGGATTCTCAGAACTCTGAGCGTAGATGCTGTGACTTGGTTGATGAGAGCTCGGACGCGGTCCGCTCCTTGCTTGATTTTACTGGTCTTTGTCTTGGCTCAATTGAGCTCAGCTTCGATTCAATTTGGGGACGGCAAGCTCCAGGAAGGGAACGCAACAACAGCACGCCCTCCTCTGCTTTGGAACAGGGTAAGGAATTTGAGGATTCCATGGTGCGGCTGCGAGAATGGATGCCTTGCAGAAGAGGCTCGGGGGCGTGGAGAATCCTCTCGTCCCCCTGCAGCGGATGTCCACCATCACTGCTGCTGCTGCTACTGTTATACAAGGGCAGGAGCCACCCCAATTCCAACTAGTCAGTTTCTGGAAGCTGGTAGCTCTAATGATGGAGCACCCATGCTCCCAACGTTTGGTTCAGTCATTTTCACACTGGGTAGCTCCAGGGACAATGCAGGAATCAATGCACACATCTCAATGCTTTTCACCAAAATTCCTGAGGAGAATGAGGACGGACCGCCACAGGCACCTGCTGAGAATCATTCCGAGAACATCAAGGGGAAGCGCCCAATGGGGGAGCCATCGAATTCAGAGGATAATTCAGAAAGGGAGCCTCAGCAAACCCCCTTCCGAGCTCGAGAACTTGAGAGGCCAGCCCCCTCGCAGGACCCCATGGCGATGTGGGAGGGCATCCCAGAGGGACAAGGATGGTGTAGAATTCTGGAAGAAAAACCAGAGGACTAGCACACAGTGGCTCTCCCTCGCATTGGCTTCCTACGCTCGGGCAGGGTACGGGGTCTTGGTGGATTTCAGGTTCACGTCTTATGTTTTGGTTTGTTTCCTTCCTGTTCTGAGTCATGGTAATGGCCACTACAGTCTTGCTGGGTTGGCGTCTTATGTCTGGTATACGTCTTAAGACTATGTTTGTTTTCTGTCTATTCTGTGTTATGCTCTTGGAGTCTACTGTCCTTCTGGGTCATATGTCTTTTGTGGGATGCCCCTGCGTGGGCAGTTTTGTTGCATCATTGAAATATCACCGAGTTTTGAATACTGCTCTTGTCTGGATATCTCGCCCTGCGAGGCAAAAGTTTGAGAATGATAGAATCACCCATGGAGCCACAGTTGGCCCTGGGCAGACAGTCTTTTTGGATGTAAAGTTCACCTGTATATATTAATATAAATTAGTTAGTATTGCTGAGAAAAAAAAAATTCATAACACTTCCCTTAATATATAATAATGAAATTTTCATATACTGTTCACATTTTGTGATGAAAATTGTAATATATTTTAGCATTGAAGGGAGTTTGAAGGATTATAATTTTTTTCTAATTGAAATAAAAAATTATAATTTCTTTTAACATTGAATATAGTTTGATGGATAATAGCTTTTTGAAGTCAAATCGTTTATAGCCTTTTGAAGTGATATTGAAGACTACCCTTAAACTTTTATCCGTTAACATCCGTATTTGGGGGGCACTTGTAATTTGTAATCGAGTTAATGACATATAGAGGCGATTTGGAATTTCAAATTTAGTGTATTCGTCAATTAAAGTTTAAAGATTTCAGTGTGACTATGTTTTTTTCTAATTGTTATGTTATTGTTTATGCAGTGACATTTATCATGGATTGAAAGCTATTAGTTTGTCTATACTACTTATTTAAATTTTCATAGTTGATATTAAGTTTTTGGTCAAAAATTTTGTTTGATTTCAGCACGCTGTCATATTCCTGAATCCGGAATATGAGGGTCAACATCACCCTGCCATAGATCGGATTTGATAGTGTAGCTATAAGGAAAGGTGATCATTCATACAATTGGGAGTTAACATGGGTTGTTTTGAGCTCCCGTGGTGTTAATTTCATTTTAAGTGTGTTGGTGGAGAATTTATTATTATTGTTGATGGATCATCGAGAAGTAGATTTAGTTATTTTTGTTCAAATTGGTTGTATTATTTTTTTCTTGGTGTTGTGGCCTTCATTGAGGCTAGATTTGTTATTTTTTGTTTTATTTCTCTTTGTTAGGGTTTCCTTGTTACGAGGTGAGTTTTCTAACTTTGGTTGGTGCGAGCAGTAAGTTTTTTGTTCGGAATGTTGAAGATTTTTGGCTATGTGGCATGATGCAGCTTTGCCAACTTCCTCGGTAATGATTTGACAGAAAAATGTCTGAACATTATTTTCTAATTTAATGGTTGTGGTGCATAATTTGGAGTTCTAATGGTTCGATGATTCGCAGAATTTTTTGGTGAGGCTTTAGAATTTAAAGCATAAGACTTGTCCAGGTAAGCGGATTGTTGGATTCTAGTAGCGGAAACCTGGTAATTTTTTGAGTTCTCTCTATCAGAAAATTATGGTTTAATGGGTCAGAAGTGTTAAATGCGTTATAGGCTCAATTTCCAATAGTTTAGATACAATGTTGTAGGAATAAACCAATATTGACTAAAAAAAGCTAGGTCACAGGTGAGCGCATTTTTTCATTTGCAGAAGTCTTGTGGGAAAGGTCTTGAAACAGATTTTATATGTTTTGGTTTTAAATTGTGTGTCGACCCGAATTCCATGATTTTCGATAGCATTTATGGCACATATTTCCCGAAATTTTCTCTAGAATGTGCGAATTTATGAGTATATGGATCTTTGCATTTTTAGAAGGCTCGTGAGAAAGCTAGCGGCTCCCACTATGGATCATGTTGTTTTAGATAGTCGAGGATGGTCGAAGTGATATTGGCATAAACAACTAGCTCAGCAAGAGGATAAGTCTGACATGAGTCGGCTATAACACTTTGTGATGTTGGAAGTTGACACATGTTTGTGTTTTAGCAGACTCGTGTATGCAATTTTTTTTAGATGCTTTTTATGTTATAGGCTCATGTATGAAAGTTTTTATAGGGGCATCCATCTCCATTTTAGCTTTTTTGTTTTCTTTGGAGTCAGAGGAAACCCGTAGTTGAGGTCGGGACGGATTTCACAATCGGGCAGTCAGTGTGTCTTTGGAGAATAATCATAAGGAAAATGCCTAGATGTGAGCCAACTTGGAAAAGATGAGGTCCGAGTAGTCTTGAAGTTGCAACTGACGTTTAAGTTTAGTTGTTTTTTGTTTTTGTAATTTATGAACCATATTCATATTGCTTTATTCTTTAGACAAGGGCTGGCAGGTTCAAATATTTCAAGCATTATAATCTGAATTTTCTTTTAATTTGTAGTTAGTTTTTGGATTTGTTTTCTTAAATTTTTAGATAGGAGGAATAATAAGCTTTCTATAAAATTGCTTTAAATAAATGTCTTATAAAAATGATTTTTTTTAATCTGTTTGTTTGTTGATAGAATAAGGTATTTTAAATTACATTTATTAAATAATATTTTATGTAGATAAACAAAATAATAAATTATAGACACATATGTTAGCTTTTTGGGGCTTCATAGAGGAAACTCAGAGGTCGTACTGAGTATGAGGTTGGAGGTGGTTGTTCTAAACATGCGTAACTATATGAATATATTTTTTCGTGGCTCCTACTAAAAGCAAGTCAGAGGTCGGATCCCACTATGAGATCAAAGGTTGACATTGTTGATTGAATTGTCTCGCTAGACACTCCCTAACCAGTTCATCTCAAAATCTAGGTTTAGTGTTGTGAGTATTATTATTTCTTATAAACGACTTAAATGAGGTCTATGATGAAGTTTATCATGAGTTGATATGTTATAAATTAAATGTTAAATGTCTTATGAAAATAATTTGTTGAGTTTGTTTCTTTATTGATAAAAGAATAAAGTATTTTGAATTACATTTATTAAATAATATGTTATATGAAAAAAAAAAACTATAGACACTTATGTTCATTTTAGCAGCCTTTGTACAAGCAAGTAGGAGGTTGGGCTGCCTGTAAGCTTAGCTATAACTATAGGCACATATTTATTTTGTGGCTCCTACTGAAAGCAAGTTGGTTTTCGGCCCCGACTATGAGATTGGAGGTCGACATTCTGGTTTGAATGATCTCTCTAGGCACTCCCAACTACTGACACTCCCTGGCCAATTCAGCACCAACTTCAATACTTCATTTTTTCTTTAGACAATGGGATGACTAGCTCCCATATTTTAAACATTATATTTTATAAGTATAATTTATTTAATTTATCTTTTTAGTGATAAAATATATATATATATCAAATAATATATAATATGAAAGAAACAAAATATGAAATTATAAAGAGGTCGATTATACATAGATGTTTCTTTTGTGGGCCCTCCTAGAAGAAAGTCGATGTTCCTGGGGCCTATGAGATTGTAGGTCGGTAAAGTGTTTTGAATGGTGATATGGCATTCTTCCACTAATTGTCCTCCTTGTAAACACACCCATCTATGTCGACATATTTTGTTTTTGGTCCCTACTCAAAGCAAGTCGAAAGACGGGTCCAGCTATGAGCTCAAAGTCGTATTTGTGGTTTGAATGGTCTCTCTGCATTCTCCCGACTATTGACAGTCCCTAACTAAATTGACTCTTTATACTATACTACATGGAAGCATTCTAGGTCAATGTTGTTTTAAATTTGAAAATTATTTATTTAAATTACAATTTTAGAGAATGGATTTGAAAATATTAATTGTATTTAGATACTTAATATATGTGTGTGTGTGTGTGTGTTGTTTTATCATTTTATATTTAAATAATATGTTATGTGCAAAAATAAAATAAAAAATTATATACACATATGTTTGTTTTGTGAGACTTTGTGGAAGCAAGTCGAAGGCCATGCTCACTATGAGGTTACAAATAGCTATATGCACATATTTCCTTTGTGGCTCGAACTGAAAGCAAGTTGGAGTTCGGTCCCAACTATGAGATCAGAGGAAAGCATTATGGTTTGAATGATCCCTCTAGACACTGTCGACTACTGATACTTCTCTGTTAATTCAACTCCATCTTCAATATTTCATTTTTTCTTTAGAGAATGGGATAATGGGTTTGCGTCTTTTAAACATTTTATATTATGAGTATAATTTATTCAATTTATGTTTTCATTGATAAAAAAAAATTGTTAAAGTAATTTTATTAAATAATATAAAATTATAAATTATAAAGAAGCCAGTTATAGATATATGCTTCATTTGTAGGGCCTGCCACAAGAAATCTATTGGCCAAGTTCGTTATGGGATTCGAGGTCGACCTTGTGTTTTGGACGATGCTATGCCAATTGGCCTCCTTGTAAACACACCCAACTATATGTACATATTTTTTTTTGGCCCCTACTGAAGGCAAGTGGAAAGACGGGTCCATCATTGAGGTCAGAAGTCAGATTTGTTGTTTGAATGGCCTCTCTAAACACTCCCGACTATTGACACTCCCCAACCAAATCGGCTCAATCTACAATACTACATGGAAGGATTCTAAATAAATTTTGTTTCAAGTTTGGAAATTATTTATTTAAAACACAATTTTACAGAATGGATTGTAATATATACATATATTTGAAATATTTAAAATATATTTTGATCAAATTATGTCTAAAATACAACTTTGTAGTATATGTAACTTTTGTTCTATAGTAGATTTTATATAAATATCTTTTTTTAACCTTGTTTGTTGAGCATGTTATTCTTTCTTATTTATTTTTTTTAGTTTTTTTTGGGTCCTGATTATTTTTAATTGTGGAAAATGACTAAATTGTTAAGTTTTTATTGGTTTTACTTAAAATTGTGCATGGTTGCAAAATGAATTAAAGTTTCAGTGAGTATTTTGATTATTCTAATTGATTATAAATTAGAGGGGATTTTGTTTAAAGTCTTGTGAATGTAAATTTAAATTTAAACTTTATTTAAATTTTAATTTTAATTTATTCATATATTTTGTAAATAAAGTATTTGGAATATTAAGTAATTAATTAAATTTAAAATTAAGTATATTTATGTTATTTTTCATATATATAGAGAGAGAGAGAAAGAGAGAGATCATATTAAAAAAGATATATTGAAATTTAAATAATGTTGTATTCTTTTAATTGTTTACATAATGCTAAAATGCTTTATTATCAAACTTTATTGTTTTTATATACAAATATATAGAGTATTAAGTTATTATATTAAGTTGTTTTATATTTTCCTATTTTAAATTCTATGAATGTTAAAATTTCCTATTTAACTAGTATTCTTAGACATCATTGTGATGCTGTGTCATTTAAGTTGGATTTAACGACATGTAAATAAACATGAAAATTGCAATAATTTAATAGTTAATAAATACATTGTTATATATATATATATATATATATATATATATATATATACACACACACACACACACATTGTGTAGAATAGTCGGAAATTTATGCCACCAGTGAGGAAAGCAGTGAAAGACATGATAGCTATGATATACGTGATGATCTTAGGTATACTCTCCTTTGTAAATAGATTTAGAATCCATAAAGTTCGCTACTCATTTGTCCCTGCTATTTTAATATTGTTCTTATTCATTTCTTTAACTGCAATATCGCTACAAATGATACAAGTGTCTTTAAAGTATTTTTGTTTCAAAAATATCTTTGATTTCTTTGGAAAAAAATCAAAACATTTTTGTATTTTAGTTGGAGCAATAGTTCTATTCATATAATGTCTATAATATGATTTTAGCTACTTGAACAATTTACTTTGTGGTTATCAAACACAATCTGCATTAGTAACTTTAACTATGACAAATGTAAACAATTATTTAGAAATTACGAAATCTAGCCTCGATCACTAGTTTCAAGTAACTAAAATCCAAAAATTTATTTAGACATTTACTAATTGAATCTTTATTTCTAATATTAAGTAAATAGCACACAAGAGATAAAGGTAGAATTGCATATGTCATTCATTTTTCATTATAAATTGTAGTTAAAATATGAGCATAAATTAATTATGCACAAGAAGAATAAAAAGCCTCTGTCTTACTGTTAATGTTGTTTGTGATTCAAAATAAAAGAAACAATACTCAATCATTCCATAATGCATGTTCTGTAATTTTTTGATACTTAAGATCCAATTTAAAAATCTAGGTAATAATTTGCATTCCTGTTACCAGGTTTACAATGAGCACTTTTCCTCTTGTGCATCACAAAAAAAAGCAACAAAAAGCGTTAAACAAATTAACCTCTAGACTACTTGACCTTTCAACCATGCGACTGCAAAGTCGGGATGACTAGGAATTTTATTATAAATAATCTGAGTGAACTGCGAAACCCCAACATTACTCGACCTTCAAACTGAATGGCCTAATGAAACTGCTCGCCTATGGTATAGTCAGGGTCTGGATATAACAAGTGAATCACAAAACAAAGAAAAATATCGATTGTCCAACCTCTCGATTGTATTATTGGAGCAATAGAGAGAATAGGTGACTATGGTTTAGTCAGAATCAAAATATAACGAATTAATCACAAAATAAAAAATACTCAATTGGTGGACCTGACCTCGAATTTGTCTGATCATGCAAATAAAATACAACTTTTATTGATTTGTGTGCAGTGCACTTTTAATAAATATTTTCAAAATTTCCCATTTCACATTCAATTGATTATTTGTTAGATCAATAATAAAGTTTTTAATTCTTTTGCAGTCCCTGAAAACAAAAAATAGTTGGCCTTTTTACAAGGAATTAATGCACACGTTAATTTGCAATTGTCGCATTTTTCTAGAAAGGTTTTCATATTTTAGGCTATTGTGCCTAGTTGCTCTTTTCTGGAGTATTTTTCGACGATGATTTGAAGTGAGTGTACCGAGTACCTATTTGAAAAACCTCTCTGTAAGCATAATTTCATTTTTTTGAGAGATTGTTGAGTGCAATTTCAAATTTTAAATTAGCAAAACTTATGTATGTTGTATTGACATTTACAGGTAATAAAATAGAAATAAAAAGGAAATTCTTTAGTGCCAAATTTCGAACTTTGAATTCTCATTCCTGCATGTTATTATTTTAACTCTTGTTCAAAGAAGAATTGAATTCAGGCAATGCAATACCAGTTTTAACAAATTATGTGTAAGCATAATGTTCTTTTCTTTTTGCAAATTCTTGAATTCAACTCCAAATTTTGAGTTTTCAAAACTCATATACGTTTTCTTAATCTTTGCATCTCTTAAAATGCCAATGTATGCAAAAACTCGAATTACAAACTTAAGATTTTAGAGTGTTCTACTTTCATGCTCGTTTCTTTAAGTCCTATTACAAGAACTATTGAATTAAGGAAACATAGTAAAAATTGCAAAAAATTATGTGTAAGCATAATGATATTCTTTTTAGAAATTCTTGAATTCAATTTTAAATTTTCAATAAGAAAAATTTATATATATTTTTTTGTTGTTGTTTACACATTATACAATGGGAAAAAATGGAAAATCTCCAACCACAAAACAATAAATAGAGCAGGTTTGTAACACCCATCCGTAGAAAGTAAATAATTATTTTACTTTTACTACAGTAACTTAGTAAACTTTGGGTTCTGTGGAAGGCTAATGGAAAATATGATATTTAAATTTATTTTTATTTTACTTAAAAAATGGCTATGGTCAATCATGGAATTTACGACAAAAATCACTAAGTAAAAGTTTCATTTACTAGATAGTTAGGGGATAGTTTCTCCCACCCCTCGAGATAAATCATCTCAGTTGGGGAAATAGAAGAAGAGAAGAAGGGATGAGAGGAGCCTGAGGCAACTGAGAAGGGAGAGAAAAAAGAAGATAATCCTTGAATGGGACATTGTAAATGGAACACGGGACGTTGCGAGTGACGCATTCTTGAGTCGGTTGGAGCTAGTGGAATCTCGAGTCAAACTTGTTGAGTCTGTGAAAGTCTGTGAGTCCATGGGCTGGACTAGTGCAGTCTTGATGCCTTTCAGAAGACCTATTTAGGTCATTTTCCCCTATGGTAAATTTGATGTGAAATGACCCCTATGGTAAATTTGATGTGAAATGAAAGTATATAGCTCTTGCATCAAGATAAATATGGAATAAAATAACGACTTCCATTCAAAAAAAAAATATCGTAACTAAAAAAATAGGCAAAAATTTCAATTTTTGTAGCAAAACAAAAAAAATATAAACCAATGCAAGGCAATCCAGATGGGTAGCTAAAAGTAAAACCATCATGTTACACACATATGTTATAAAAAAGAAACTTGTGCTATAATTCTGACAGAAAACTGAGACAACCTCTAGGCCAAAGGGACTTAAACTACATTATAGACATAGGAGTGTCATTGAAAAAACTCCTGAAGAACTGTATGTACAATGAAAGATACAAGAATGAATAAGAAGGGTAAGGTTGACAGGTTGTGAATAGAGGTAGATATTTAAGCAATTTGTCCTTGAAATTATAGTAGGCCTGATAGAAAGAACAATGGGGGATTATGAGCACCTAAGTCTTGAAGCATTAATAAAGTTATAGGTGGATGCTAGAAGCAAAACCCTCACCACTAGAACCTCACCTGTAGGAACATTGACAAACAAAGGGATCAATTAAAATGAACACATACAAGGAAAATATATAAGATTGAAAACAAATTAACCATATAGTCTTGCCTACTTGATTTCTCACATTGCCATGAGGAATTCCTCAATGTATTTTAAAAAAAAAGAAAAAAGGAATAATTGCATAAGAAATCCATGAAGGACAAGGGATTCCTTACAAATGGAAATAAGAATAAATAAAATTTAGATGTTTCTATTAATTGAGAACAATGGGAGTGTTTATTGATTCCATCAACATTTGAGTGAAGATGTATTGAAACCATAGAGGAGGACTAGAACCAAGCCTCATCATGTAAGGGTGACCAAGTGAAAATTAAAATGGTAAGCCCTTGCATGAAGAAGCGACACCAACGATAGAAAGGAACTAAATGAGGAAGTAGCCTCACCCCTTCTACTCCCAAAAACAAAGGGAAGAATTCATAGTAGACTGTGAAAAAAACTTTAGTTATTACCAAAAGGGTGAATGAACTTCTCCATTTCCTATAGAAAATGTTGCCAAAGAGAAACCAAAACCTTGCAATTGGGGAATAAGAGGAAAAATAAACAATGGAAAAACATTTCCATATTCATTGAGGAATTTCAAAGTTTTAAAAGTAACAAGGAGTGTAAATTATCATTCATTTATCTATGAATGGATTCAAACAAAAGAACTAACTAGTATTGCCATATATAAGGGTAAAATGTAAAAAAAGTGAGTTTAATAGTTAACAGAACTTCATCCACTTGGAGTCCCGCATATTCAAGAGGAGGTCCTCGGTGCAGTGTTGTGAGTGACTGCAAATTAATCTTAACTCGCAAATAAATGCAACAAAAATAGGAAAGATAAATTATTAAAAGACAAACATTTTTATCTTCACTTGAGAGCATCAAAGGTATTGAGATGAAGCCATTAGTTGTTGAGTGAGATCCCACCATAATGGGTTCCCAACTGGTATCCAAGAACCAACTATTGTGTTCCCTTTGACGTTATATTAAGACAAATAATGGAAATGAGGAAATAGGTTACTTGAGGGAATTTTGTATAATACCTGGAGAAAATTTGTGACCAAACCAGCTAGGGCTTGATCCATCATTGTAGAGCTTGTAATTCAATCAAGAATGTCACAAATGAGAAGTGTGAACTCGCAGAGGGCATGGGGTAGTTTCAACTTAACTTCTTGGTCTAACCAGAACTGTTCGATCAATAGCCTAAGGCAACAACAGTTGGATGCAAAGCATGTTGTAGGAGTCAATGGGTCATCAAACCCAAAGAATTCATGGTATTAAGTGTTTGATTCCTAAGGGTGCATACGATATCATTGCACTATTCCAAGAAGTAATTTCAAATGAAAATGTAATCACCCTATTGTATGAAATCACAAGTAATTAAAGGTAACTATTTATTTATAGATCGTAGCAATGAACCAAGCCAATGATCTTATAGATTGCATGATTTATTGGTGACCAATCAAAGTGATAAATATTCATATTAAGGTTTAATATTGATATAATATCAGCAAGAAAATAAATGATAAGGGTTATGACCATATTTATCTATGGTTAAATGCAATTACGTTGAGTAATGTAAAAGGATTAAAAAAATGTTTTCACCTTAGGGTTGTTACAAGTGGTATCAGAGCTTAAGGGTTCAACACAGTGGCTTGTTTAAGGGAAAAAGAAGTGAAGAATTTTGTCAAGAGTACATTTAAGTAATTTCATTACATCTTTTAAGCTATCAAAATAGCAATTAACTTATTGATAAGGCCATCCTTGCATACAAAGCATTGATTGGTTTCCTAGGGGAACAAATAGCCACTTGAAAGACTCGTTTAATAACTAAGAAATTATATTTTTTCATTGTTGAGAGAATTTCATGAGCTGCAGTGCTAAGGAAGCACAAACACAGATGAGACAAATGATTTCTACAAGAGTAAGAAGGTAAAGTGACACTCACTATGCCATCGATATGTTTAGAGGAAGGTGTGATAAGTTTCCTTTGGGAAGGATTCTTTAGGTAAGGAAAAAAGCGAATCTTCTACAATACATTACACATGAGCCTAGAAGCACGGAATATAATCCATTGATTCTCTTTTTCTTAAATGATCAAAAACCAAAACAAATATATTACAAAAGAAGAATCAAGTAATTGAGGACTATCATGATATTTTCCAGCAAAATTTGAATTAAGAATTAGTGACATGGAGGAAAATTGTCATAAACATTCATAATAGTTTTGAAGGAAAAGATAGCCTCATAAATAATGGAGTCAGCAACATAGTTGAGGATTTTGAGTTGACGGTAACAAAATAAGATGCCGAATAAAGATGGAAGAAGTTTGGTGAACAATCTTGCTAATTCCTAAGAAAATATCAGTTTTACGTCAAATTTAAAGAGCATAAATGAGAAAGGCTAAAGCCAATGCCAAAGTTATGATAAAAATATTAGAAAAGGAATCTAGATAGTTCTTGAATTCCTTAAGCCCGATGGACATGAAGGGCTCACAATGGTGTAAGTTCCACACTTATGATATAAAAACATGGAACGATTCACTAACTGATCTATATGATAACCACCTCATGATTGAAAAGGTCAAGTACTAGAGAAACCTGATCAGTTGAAAAAAAAAATATCATTTGCAAGATTTTCTGCCATCTAGATACTATGGACCAACTAGCAGAATCACCTAATTAAAAAAAAATTGTGTGTATATATATCATTATATCATGGCCATATGATACAACCCTAAATTTCCTTAAACTTGTCCTTTCCAGTTTAATACTACTTGGAAAATGTTTTAAATAAAAACCACAAATGTGAACTAAATGATTGAGTCACTTCACTCAAAAGTCAATGAATCATTGATTGTATTTATTATAATAATGCTTAACATATCAACATGTGTTTGAATTTGTGGAGGTTGCGATTATGGAACATCCTTCTCTTAGAGCATCATATTTCCCTATTAAAAACATCTATAACTTCATTTGAATTCATACATCAAGTTACCTCATTTGATTTAATTTGGGGACTATCTAGCACTTGTTCACGAATCACAAGTAGTACAACCAAATGGTTTTAGGACAAAAACAATTTTCATCTTAGGCTCTCTAGTTTGCATAAATAACTTAGCATGTAGAACTATGATAGGCCTAACAATTCAAATTCTGAATTCGATGCCATAGGGAGTATTGTGAGGTTTCTTACCATGTATTCTAGTTATGGATGTTTGGAAATGCACACCAAGTGTATGACATAATGCTTGAATGAAATTTAATTGCATGGAGTGCCATGATTTGTAACTCCTAATATTTAATCTTATACATGGGGATATTCCACAATAGAGTACCTCTCGAAATATGTTAAACATGGAGTTTATTCAATAGATTGTATGTATTGACATTTTAATATTGTGTGAAGAGATGACATTCACAACTAGGAGGGAGTTTGAAGAAAACCACAACCCGTTGATTATCAGTGCACCTTCTATGCTACTAGGAAGGACCAATCCATGGCATAAATGTTGTATCAGTCACATTATATAAAAGGGTGGAATATTGACACAAATAACACTTTTGGATTAATTTCCCTTCACATTGCAGCATGACAAATAAGGTGCCAATAGTAAACCAATTTGTTATTGTTGGTACTGATTGAAACATGAGGAACAGGGAATCAAGATGGAGTAGTCTACACAGGGCTCTACATTTTGGGCATATAGTAGTGGTAGGAGTGCTCAATAAAGTTGGTATCTCTCTCATACTAAAATATTTTAAGCTCGAATACCAACTGATCTACTTTTGGATCCAACGCAGTTGGGTGAATTCTAATATAATAATAATACAAAAAAAAAGAAAAAAATTATGGATCTCCCTTTAGTCAGAAAGTGGATCCAACTATTAACTTGAAATTATAGTCTGCCAGTAATGATATCCAGAAATTTCCATACAGGGTGGAGAAACTTTAAGGTTTTCACCACAAAGGAGATTTTTGTCACAAATTTCAATGGTGTAGCCTTGGATGCCATAGGTGAATCATACCCTAAGGATTTTGGAAGGTAAGTAGACTAGGCTACTCTAATTTTTATATTTACAATGGTAAAACTGTGTGATTATCTCTTTCAAGTTTTAGTGGAATTGGATAGTGTCATGTTGCAGTAGTTAGGCAACAAAGAACTATTTTATAGATGCAATTATAGAAAAAGAGGTGCTTACTTGGGGTCAAACTGTGAAGGTTAGTTTGGTCATACTTCAGTGTATACAGTCAACACCTCACCGAGTTAACTCTCTTAACACAAGAATCAATGCAAAGGTCATGACTAATAATCATAACACATTAGTAACTGAGTTAGTACAAGTTAATGGGGATTTTAATAGAAAAAATTAATGATAACAAGTGAATACTGAAATCAGATAATTCTTTCATTGAAGTAAAATTATGGTTTATTAAACATTCCACAAATAGTCATAGGTCAAATATAAAAAAATTAATAACTCGTTGACGAATGAAGTGAGTAGTATATGATATATATATATATATATATATATATATATATATATATATATATATATAAGGAATAAAAACCTTGTGACCACACATGTAAATAAAGTTGCATCTACACCTTATGGTATAGGATAGAAAAATACTAAAAGTTGGAGCAACACTATAATTGGATCGTTGGTTCACCTTAAAGAGGAAATAGCAAAACAACCATGTTGGGCATCGCTACATTACTTAGACAAGGTAGGGAAAAATATATCTCCATTAAAAATGACATGAAAGGAAAGTAATATTAACATCTACTTATATATGGTTAATGCATATGTGATGAGTTGAATTAACCTAAAAAACGTAAAATGCTACCCAGCATGACAATTCTCTAAATGCAATTTACCACAAAATAAAAATAATGAATGGTTTTGGAAAGGTTTTATAACTATATAATGCTATTAACCTTGAAATGCAGGTTGTTGAATTTTATGAGGTTGTACAGTCTGCTAACGAACCTTGATGAGTACACCAATAATGATTCATGGTTCTTTCAATAGGATTGAGATAATTACATGAATATGCATATTTCTTACATAATGACTTTAGAAGACTAATAATAGCCTTAGTAATTGTGAATGTACTTCAGACCGACCAAAAGATTCCTAATTGAGCCTCTATACCTGTAATCAGAAAGAAAAAACAACATAAGAAAAAAGAATGCTATGAAGCAAGATATCACAAAGATAAAGTGAAGATAAGGCACTTTATCCAACAAAGGGAACCTGAGCAAATGGAATTTCAGGTGGGAAGCAGATCTCAACTTGTGTTGAAGATGTAGAAGCAAACATCGATGATGGTGTTTCACTTCGAGGGGAGATGTAACACCCCTCAATAAAAAGAAAATAATTATTTTACTCTTACTGCAGTAAGTCAGTAAACTTTGGGCTGTGTGGAAGGCTGATGGAGAATTTAATATTTAAATTATTTTGATTTTACTTAAAAATTGGTTATGCCTAGCCAGGGAATTTACGAGAAAAGTCACTAAGTTAAAGTTTCATTTACCAAATAGTTAGGGGACAGTTTCTCACACCCCTATAGATAAATCATCTCAGTTGGTAAAACAAAAGAAGAGAAGAGAGGATGAGAGGAGCCTAAGGAAACTAAGTAAGGAGAGAAAAAGGAAGATAATCCCCTGAACAATATGTTATAGAGGGAAGCCAAGACGCTTCCAGTCAAAAAAATTTGATCTAGTTGGATCTTGTGGAATCTTGAGTCAGACTATTTGAGTCTGTGAAAGTCTCTGATCCCCTAGGCTAGACAGGTGTAGTCTATATGCCTTGGGGAAGACCTATTTGTTTCATTGTCAACAAATAATCTGGCAATGAATTTGACACTAGGGGAGAATGGGTAAATACTATCATTCTCATTGGTCGAGAGGAGTGAACTTTATCCTCTGTAATTTTCCCTAGAATCCTAAGTATAAATAGATAAGTATCTAGGAATGAGTACTTCCTCTAGAATAAAACAAGTTATTGTAATTAATTTCTTGTGAAAATTCTATAACACATAGTAAGAACTTGTTATGGAAGAACCAAAATTATTTTTGTCTAAGAATCAATTTTTTGGATTAAATGGTTGAATGTGTTGAAGATGGAAATAATGCACTAATGTATGTACTTTGAAAAAGTTGATTTTATAAGTAGCATGAATAGTTAAGAACTTAAACAAATTGATTCTAGTAAAGCATGCACGAGTCTGCCTCTAGAACAGTCTTGTTTTTGGATGTACTTGAATTTATTAAATACTCTGGAATAGAAGATGGCATGTCCCAAAGGATTGAGTTCCACTTTCTTGTGAGAGTACAGGTAATAAGTTACTAGCCATAATTGTTAGGTAGGGTAAACTGGAAATTGTTGGGTTATCCTAAGATAGATTAGTTGTACTATTGAATAAGAAACTATTATAACATTCAATAGGGAAACACAATAGCAACGACATATCAACATATTAATAGTGTTGTGGAAATGGCAAAACAATAGTTAAAACACAACTAAATTATCAAGAGAAGACATGAAAACTATAAATAGTATAAAGGAGTTGTCCTTATATAGTCATTTTATTTAAATGTACCTACAAAGGTATAACCCCTATGGTAAATGTGACTGGAAATGAAAGTATACAACTCCTTCATCAAGATAAATATGGAAGAAAATAAGAACTACCATTCCAAAATAGAAATAAATGTTGTAACTAAAAACCTAGGCAACAATTTCAATTTTTGAAGTAGAATAGACAATATAAACGAACGCAAGGCAATCCAGTCGGGTAGCTTAAATTAAAACCATCGTGTTACACATATAGGTTATAAGAAAAGAAACTTGTGCTATAATTCTGACTGAAAACTAAGTCAACCTCTACGCTAGAGGGACTTAAATTAAATTATAGATAGAGGAGTGTCATTATCAAAACTCCTAAAGAGTTGTGTGTACAATGGCATCTACAAGAATGAATAAAACGGGTAAGTTTGACAGGTTGTGAGTAGATGTAGAGAATTAAGCAAGATGTCCGTGCAATTTTAGGAGACACTATAGAAGGAACATCATAGGTTTAGGATCACCTCATTCTTGAAGCATTAACAAAGTTATAGGTGGATACTAGAAGAAAAACCCTCACTTCCAGAACCTCACCTGTAGGAACAGTGACAAACAAAAGGATCAATTAAAATTGACAAAGACAAGGAAAATATATAAGATGGCACACAAATAAACCATAGAAGCTTGCCTACATGAAGTCTCCCAGTACCATGAGACAATCCTCACTCTATTGTTAAAAAAAAAATAGAAAGGAACAATCCCATAAGAAATCCATGAAGGACAAAGGATTACTTACCGGTGGAAAGAAGAAAAATAAAATTTTGATGTTTCTGTTACCTAAGAACACTGGGAGTGTTTAATTTAATCCACAAACATTTGATTAAAGATGTATTGAAACCATAAAGGAAGACATGACCTGACCCTTGCCCTACAAGGGGTGACAAGGTGAAAATTGAATAGGTAAGCCCTTGCATGAAGAAGTGAAATCAAGCATAGAAAGGAACAAAATGAGGAAGTGGCCTCACCCCTTCTTCTCCCAAAACCAAATGGAAGAATTCATAGTAGATTATGAAAAACATTTTAGTTATTATCAACAGGGTGAATGAAGTTCTCCATTGCCAAGAGAACTGGTGGCCAAGGAAAAACTAAAACCCTGCAATTGGGGAATAAGAGGAAAAATCAACAATGGAAAAACCTTGTCGTATTCATTTAGGGATTGTAAAGTTTTGAAAGTAAGTGTAAAATATCATTCATTTATCTATGAATTTAGTTAGAAAAAAGAACCAACCAGTATTGTCATATGTAAGGGTAAAATGTAAAAAAAAATGAGTTTAATAGTTTATAGAACCTCAACCACTTGGACTCCCATAAAGTCAAGAGGAGGTCCTTGGTGCAGTGTTGTGAATGAATGTAAATTTATCTTAACTCACAAATAAATTCAATGTAAACAGGAAGGATAAATCACTAAAAGACAAACATTTTTTTTCTTTACTTGAGAGCGCCTAATGTAATCAGATGAAGCCATCAATTTTTGAGTGAGAGTGCACCATAATGGGTTCCCACCGGTAGTGAGGAACTAGCTATTTTGTTTCCTTTAACGGTACATTAAGACAAATAATGGAATGATAAAATAGGTTACTTGAGGAAATTTTGTATAATACCTTAAGCAAATCCGTGAGAAAACTAGCTAAGGCTTGATCCATCATTGTAGTGCTTATAAGGCAATCAGGAAGATCGCAAGTGGGAAGTGTGAACTTGCAGGGGGCATGGGGTAGTTTCACCTAAATTTCCTAGTTTAACCAGACCCATTCGATCAATACCCTAAGGCAACAATGGTTGGATGTAAGCCATACTTCAGGCGTCAATGGATCATCAACCCAAGGAATTCATGGTGGTCAATGTTCGAGAGAATTCCTAAGGGTGCATGTATAATTTCACTATGCCAAGAAGTAATTTCAAATGAAAATGTAATCGTCCTACCATATTAAATCACAAGTAATTAAAGGTAAGTATTTATGTATACATCATAGCAATCAACCAAGTCAATTATATTTTAATTTGCGTGATTTATTGGTGACCAATTAAAATGATATGTATTCATATTAAGGCTTACTATTGATAGAATATCAGCAAGAAAATAAATGATAAGGGTTATGACCATATTTATCTATGGTTAAATGCAATAATATTGAGTAATTTAAGTGGATTAAAAAAAAAAATCCCCTTGGGGGTTGTTACAAGGTTAAAGAAAAAATAAGGAGCATGGATGTTGGACCAATAGAACAAGTGAACTTCGGTGCATTACTCATGTCAGATACAACCTACAAGAAGCAAAACGTAGGTAAAATGACTTGGTAGGAAATATTTGAATACTTTGAGCAAAGGGAATGATTAAAAAGTCCAAGAGCTATTGAAATAAAAAACAAATTGTTTGAAAGAATCATAGTAACAGAGTTACATAAAATAAAAACAAGGACCAAATTTTTTTCCCTATTATGGCACAATTTCATGGATTATCTCTCATGTTGATATTAAAGCCCGAATAATATCTCACCATAAAGAACTAGTGATAGCCTCCTGGAAATATGAAGTCTTATCAGCCATATATGATCTCAGTGTTCCAGAAAACTCACTTAATTACGAATTTCTTCATAAATTTCAAAGTACTGCGTTGAAGGAAGCTCATGAGAATTATGATATAGTAATTGAAGAATCGTTGATAGAGGAAGAAGAAGGTTTCAAGCTCAAAGCAAAAAAGGACTATCTAATAGCTATTTTTAAGAAAACTCCTAGATTTCTTATTAAAACTCTATGCAAATTATATGGGGAACAAGATCCTAAGCATTGTAAAATTAAATGGATTGCAATAATCCATAACATTTTGAATGAGGGGAAATGCCTAAACTGGGCTAACCTGTTCTCACAAAATATCACATATTCAGTGAAGTTGTGAGTGTCATCTCCCACCGGGTTCAATTGCTTTTTCTGTATGTTTTTCTATTTATTAGATGTTTTTATTTCCTTGGTCCCATTTCTCTTCATGCAATGGAATTACCCATCTGACCAAGCTTTACTGATTCAAAATTATGCCCCTATTCTATGGGAGGCTAATCTAAAAGAAGGCCTAGAATCAATGGGTCATTGGTTTGTTGCAGAATTATTTTCCTACATCAGATTTTTTTGTAGTGAAGTTGGTCCCCATCTTCTGCCCCAATATATTCCAGAAAGACTTGATTTTAGGGAAGTGGCTAATCAAGTTGATTTATACAAGAAAGGTAAAAAGTTGAGTAAGATGCAAAAGAAAATCTGCCCTAATTTCCTGATAAATTTTGGTGACATTAATATCCAAGAAAAAAGGGAACATAATCAAATAAGATGAAGGTCTTGAGGAAATTTGTTTATTTACCTTGCCCCGTTATGACTATGATCCTAAATATTGCATTTCCAATCATTATATATCAGCCAGTTATGTTAGAAATTGTATTCATCAGGAACCACCTTTCAATGTGCTATTCATATTCATTGATGATTTTCAGCAAGTTTTCCAAAGAGGAAAACTACTACATAGTGATTCAATATGACAATTGCAAGATTTTAGAGAGGAATTGTACACAAAGTTTCTAAAGGAAAAGGCTCTATCTCAACATTTAATTCGAAGAGTTAAAGCCTACAGAATTATTTCAATTTAATTTCAATGAACTCAATTCAAAGGCTTCTATTATTTCTCATAAGGGAAAATCAATAGAAATTGAAAAATTAGAATTCTTTATTATCACAGGTGAGGAAGTTGAATCCACATCAGTAAAAAATCTGAAAGAGGAATAGGAAACTACAAGAAGAGAAAACACTTCAGAAAAATAAGAAACAATTGAACAAGATATTATTGTCATTAATTCTCCTAAAGAAATAGAGCAAGAGACACTTGAAAGTGTAGAAGTCAAAGAAATGGATGTACCTAAGGACAAGGAAAAACAGGTATTTTATGAAACCAGTGCCAAGAAAAATGCACAAAAAATGGAATCATATAGCAGAGTGGATACTATATATACTTTGTCTCCTTGGGAATCGATAACACTAATTTCTACTAAGATTCATTGGGAATCATTCTTGTATAGATTGGTTTTTGAATTAGAGAGAATTTTAGATACTATTCCATCCTTGACATATTATTATTTTCATAGTCAGACAAAATCATTTGTATGAAAAACAAAGAAAAGAAACATGATAATCTGAAAAACGTCTCTAAATTAAGCTGCTACGCTCAAGGAGAGGTAAAAGAAAAACCTGAGGAACATTCCCAAGCTTTAGGATATTTTTTCAATTACAATTATTATTATTTGAATGAGCTTGTAGCTTCATCTGACGACAGTTTACAAAAAAAAATAAAAAAATTGGAAGAAAGATTGAAGAAAAATAAATTGTTCAGTGAAGAAAACTGGTATCGGCATTCTGCTAATTATATTCAAGGATTTACTGTAGAAAAATAAAACCTATATAATAATTTATCGGAAATATTGGAACAATAAAATGCAAAACATGAACAAGAGATTCAACAATTGAGAAAATTACATGAAGATCAAATCTACATCTCGAAAGAAGAAACAGAAAGAAGTTCCACCATTATTGTCACAAAATTGAAATAGGAAATTGAGTCTCTTAAATAGCAAGTGAATGAGAATCAACAGGGAACACGGAGTCTCAATATTATCAAAGATCAAGCTTTAAAATTTGTCTAATTTTAAGGAATAATCAAGAAAAGTTCTATAAAAAAAATGGATAAAATATCAATGGCTTATCAAGAAATTAGAGATTTAAATGAAATAATTTATTCATCAATAAAAGAAGACAAATCAATTAAAAAGAAGTTTCTCTTTATATTTGACTAGGAAAACAAATTTCACTCTACTAAAATTCCAAGAGTTTCTAAGAGAGACAAAAGATTGATGCCTGCTTTGCTAAGTTGCAGGGAGAGAGAGAAAACATAAATAAGAGCATGTATACAAATGGAATATGAGAAATGTTTATCAATTTTGGAAAAGGGAATACACTTTATAGAAGAATTTGACCTATCAAGTAGAAAATTCTTAAAGGAAGAAGTTCGAGAAGAATTAGAACTGCCTATAGAAGATCTTTTTGCTAAGAACCAGGTAAAAATAAAAAACATTACAGTTTGGACACAACAAAGTTTCCAAAAAATTCTACAATTGCCATTTGAAAAAAATAGGCTTATTACGAAGTTTGAGGTTAAATATTAGAGGAAGAAGAAAGAGGCATAAAGATTAATTTCCAACTCTTAGATCAACATCAATCAGTTTCCTCCCATTTATTTCTCTATACTACAAAATGTATATTCACAATGGGAAGCTTATGCCGAAGTACATGCACCTGAACTACTACTTAGTATCAATTATGAAGACTCTGAAGATGAGGAGAAAATCATCTCTTTCCTGCCAAATTTCAATTGAACATACAAAATTTTAGAATTTTTCAGGCCAGGAGGTAACTCCTCAAACGAGATTTAATACACAAGATTTGGAGGACAGAGACAACGTTTGTTGAGTTTGGGCGTTAGAGAGGTATTAACTATGTGTAACATCCATTAACCCATACACCAGGTAAGAATCTATAATAACGCAATACAATAACATTCAAAATGTTTTAAAAATAGTTCAGATATAAGAGACTGCATACTAACACTTGAAACCGTTGTGTCGAGGTAGGGTGTTGAAACTCGCCACACCAACCACAATATCTCTCAAAAAATCCAACATTGTTTCATTCCTTTCAGACCAAAGGAAACAAACTCAATCTCCACACCGATCTTCAAATACGCCATCGCAAAACTAGTGGTCATGTGCATCAGGGAGCCAGAGAGCGAGAATCACTCCAAGGTTGAAGATGACAAGAATTTGGTAGATTGCAGAAAATGAAAGAAGGGAGTTACAAGGGCAGGAAAACTAAAAATGGAGCTGGCTCTAATACCATGTTAGGCCAGGAGGTAACTCCTCAAATGAGATTGTTTTTATTCATTTGGGCTATTCATATTTATATACATGAGGGAGTCACTGTTGAGTTTCATCTCCTGATGACTCTTCATTTTCTCTTATTAATTATTTACATTATTTACAATTTGTTCACCAAATCCCTATGATTAGGTGTCAACAGAATTCAATCTTTAGTTTTGGAAAACATGTTGAATTTCATGTTCCAAAACCTATATTATTTTATCTTATTTTAGTATTTATAGACCTTTATGCATTGGTGCAAAGGGTCCAAAATTAATGAAGACTGCAGACTTGAATGTTTTTAATCAATTTTGGAATGCCGTTTTTTTCAATGTCATTTTTAAATGCTCATGTGTCATGAGTTGTGGCATTTATGTCAGTCAATGGTTTTAATTACTTAATAAATGTTTTTTATTTTATTTTATGACTAGTGTTGTTTGATTCCCAATGAGTGTTTAATGATTCTGTTTAAGATTCCTTATGAAAATTTTTCAATTTACATCTTTTTATAATCAGAAATTAGAAAATTGTACATTGAATTATTCCTACTTTATCATTGGAGTACAGTACTAAAATATAGGCAAAGTTTGTCTCCTCTATGACATAAAGATTGTTCTTAATTTACTTTAGATTATGCATCTGTAGATATTCGGTAAAATATGAAAAAAACTCGTTGGAGAGTATCAAAATCCATAAATATTTTTGGATCTTTTATTTAAATGTTCACACAAAACTTATCTATTCAACCTTGTGAATTCAATTCCACTTAGGAATTTATGTTTCATGATATTATTCATATTGTTATGCTCATTTTAATTCTTTGATTATTGGTATTAAGGTTTGTTAAGCCATTTGTTAGATGAGAATTGTAGTTTATATTAGCACATACATAATGTACACGACTTTGGAGCAAGTGTTTGATGAACATAATTTCAAAAAAATATCTTTTGTTTCACAGATATATATGTTAACATCAAATAGTTCAGAAATTCTTTGAATTGCAAAACCTTTTTCCTCTATATGTCGATATATATCTGGTAGTGATTATTTTATAGTATAAGCCTATGAATCATTGATACATTTCTCTTGTTCAATGTTTCTAGTATCCAGGTCTTGTTTTAAGCAATTGGTAGCAGTATTCTTACTGCAAATGAAGAAATCATAAGAAACTTGTGCAACTATTTTTTTCATATTAGACATATCGAAACATAGTGCAGATGTGCAAATAGACTCAATTAAATAGTCACCACAGTCATTGATATTTTTTCCATAGAGATACAAACCTTGTTCATGTAATATTTTCTCAACTAACAATATGTCAAAGTATAAAAGTGAGAACACATATGCACATTTTCATGCCCTAGTTGCTTTAGTTATTGAAGCTAGTATATCTACTGTGTTATGTAAAATAAGTGGCAAAATTTTTTAACATATAGCATTTTGTTTATCTTGCAAAATATTATATTCATAGTCATTAATGGCTGGATTGAAATGTAGAACTTAGTTAAATTTTAGTTTTAGATAAAGAGTGGGAGCTTGTTACAAGTTTTATCCAACCATACGATATGAAAAAAAATGGAACTTTGATCGAGCACATCTTGACTTGTTCCAAGAGGATTCCTTCCATGTGTGAACAATTTCTTTTATAAATTTAATGCAAGCATATTAATTGTTCTCATCATAATTTTGTCTTGATTCCTTTTCACATTCATAATGCTAATAATATAGAAGACTCATGTATTTATTGTTAATATTTTTGTCAGTATATATGGCACATTAAACTTACCATTCTTTTGAGCCGAGTTATACAGGTTTCCTCTAGAAGATAAATTCCACTAGTTCTTGTTGCATTGTTGTTTCTTGTTATGTATCTGTCTCAATATGTACATGGAAATGGGTATGCCTATAGTATGAAGAACAACATGATAGTGAATTCCATGTTGAACTTTGATAACACACTGAGTATGCCCAGAGTCACACCAAAATAATTATTATACACAAAAGTATCAAAAGGAATCGACAAAATACTTGCACATTTTGTCAAAAACTTCTCTGTCAATTACTATGTTATTTTATTCTTTTGTGTAAATTATTTAGCGCTAAATACAACTGCAACTATAGAACCTAGAGTTATCAGATTGTTATTCTAACAAAGTAGGTCTTTTGATAACTACTTTTCTAACAAAGTAGGTTTGTTCTTCTTCTATAAGCTGAATACAAAGACAAACACAAAACAATGTGCATTGCTTGTCCACTTGACATTTGTTGTATATTTAACAAATATGTTTCTAGGATTGCGAATAGCTTTAGCTTTGTTGTCTCGACAAGACATACGATTTTTTTTCCAAATTTGTTTAAACGAAATTGTAATGGAGCATTCTATTTTTTCATATAAGACCCTAAATATGTTATTGCATGATATATAGAGATCTAAAATAGATTTAGCATCTGTATTTCCTTGTTATACTATGTTCTTGTATTCGATTGTGTGAAGCATTTTACTTTGAATACAATTGTAACTAAATATAAATGTAAACATAAATAGACAGGGAATATAGCCTTTAAAAACTAGTTACTAAAATTCTAAAAAGACTTGATTCTGCCATATACCATATAGACTAATGATATCAATAACTAAGTTGAGAGTCAAGAAAATAATTTTCAATGTGCACACAGTAAACTCTTTTTATAGTCTGTTGGTTAGAGGAAAATCTAGTTTTCTATATTTATTTTTTTTGCATATTATTTGGTATGAAACTTATAATCTAAATATTCATAAAATAATTTTCATTCTCGTTGTCATGTTTTCAACAAGTTTTTTTTCCCTTTGCGTGTCACAAAATCCATATAAACAAAAGTATTGAATATCTTTTCCCTCAAAAATTAAGTCACATGTCGCATTCACGAAAGTTTGTAGAAAAAATAAAAACTCCTGAGTACTTCACCTTTCGACCACATGACTAGGAACTTGAACTAACAATAATTTTTTTTATAAATAATCAGGAAACCTGCGCACCTCGGCATTGTCAGACTTTTGGATGACTTAGAGACCTTCACATTTCCATATTGTTAAACTATGGGACCTAATGAGTTCACTCGACTATTGTCTACTCCAAGTTAGAATAGAATAAATGAATCATAAAATAAATAAAAAATGCCAGACTGTGTGCCTTCGCGATTGTACATTTGACTTGCAAAAAAAAAACGTGACAATCACAACAATTTTCTTGTACTTTTCATGCTTTCAAAGCCAATTACTAATATTCTAGTCTCCTTTATTTGTTTGTTCTACAATTTTTCCTATTTTTTGTCACAAAATGCATTAAAAACAAGAGTTGTATATTTTTTTTGTAAATATAAGTCACAATTCAGATCCATAAAAATATTTTAAAGAATAAGTATCACCTTACAAATCTCCAACTACCCACCTACCAATGCAAAGAAGCTACGAATTTTTTAAATAAATAATCAGCCTGACCTCCGACTTCAACATTGATGACTGTCAAACTACCAACCTCCCGACTCCAGCAATTCATGACTGTGAAACTACCAAACTAATGAAACCACTCGACTATCAAACAACCTGATCTCCCATCCACCCGACTTATAATACCGAGTGAGTACGGTTTTTATAAATAATCCAAAGGAACTCCTGACCTTAGTTTTTTTTACTTTGAAACTACCCAACCTCTAGACCAAAGTATTCCTGAATATCGAACTATGAGACTTTGTAACCTTATAATTTTATGACCCAATGAAACTTCCTAACTATAGTATAGTCGGTTGACGATAGAAAAATTGCAATAAAACAAAAAATGCTCGACTCTCCCAACTCCCAACTTTACAACCGGCCCAATATTATATCGAACATCAAATCTAGAAAATGTTTGACAAAATATTGTATCCTCCCTACTACCCAACCTCCCAACCAAGTGACTACCACCTCAAAGTGACTATAGACAAAAACAGGCATACCTCCTAAGCTTGAAGTAAATGGCTTTTGGCACTACTTTTCTTATGTTGATATGCAATTGTTACCCTATTTTTCCAAGTCTCTATTACCCACCACATCACTTGAACCCTATAGATAATCGATGTAGATGTCAAATCGTACAATCTTAAAATCATGTTGCCCCAGTCACAAGTTTTCCTGCCCACGGTCCTAATTGCAACAGGATAATCCTTATCCAATTATCTCTATAAATTGAGCATTTTTTCCCTTTGCTCGACATTGAACATCCTTTCTTATTTTTCAAGAATGGTTGTGCCATGGCCTTTTGGCTCTGCACCACACATATTGTTTAGCCGACATTTATGTATGGTCTTAATAGACTAGTTGTACTATTGCGTCAACTACTTCCAGCTAATCCTCTCAATTGTGGGTTGCAATTAGGAATTCATTTTGCCTGTAGATATAAGTGAGCATCTTGCCACTTTTCTGAAGTCATACAAAAATGTTCTACAATGTTACCCTTTCTCAGATTGGGTGATAGTTATATTAAGGAATTTCTATCCTGTGGTGTTTATTTTCCTTTGGATAGAGAATTCCTCACATGGTGGCACAGGCACTCCTACAATTATTATCTGGAAGAAGCTTGGGGCCATCTTACATCTACCTTCCACCTCACCTGCCACATACCAATTATTCTAGAATGCTCAAGAGCTCTCTGAGTAGCTCCTCAACACTGCTCCATGTGGCAGGAATGGAAGCTTGTGCGCAATAAAGGGTAAATCCTGTAAAGTCACTAGAACAAGAGATAATCAACATGAGTACATTTGTTTCATGTTTCGCATATTGTTTTCCTTTTAGAACAAGATTTTGTAAACAAATATCTTAATGTACACATTGAATGTCTTTGTCTAAGTAGAGCATCTATGATATAGATTTATACATTAACACAAACTCTCTTAGAACTTAATTGTTCTAATCGATCTTGTTTTTCAATTTAAATAAATCATTGAGATCCTTAATTCCTCTTACTGAATTTGTTATGATATCACTAAGCATCTAGGTAAAATTGTTATGGGACTCTTCTTCAGTCTGAACTTAAGACACTTTGTAATTACTATTGTTTACTATATTAACTTATATATTTTTTGTAGAACCATAGGACACATGTGCTAATGCATCGTAACTACAATCAATATACAAATTAGAAAAATATCGGTTCACAGTTGCATAACAGATATATTCAAAATAATACATAGTCCCCTTGCTATTTATCCATATCCATTACAATGGCAATACAACATAACCCATTAATCAGAAATTGTAATCATACATCATTTATGTTTTTCGTCTGCAGTAAAACTAAAACTAGCACTTTATTCACATAATCTCTTCCAAATGCCTCTTTTTCTTTTTGGAGCAAGTTTTTTGTCCCTCCCTTATTACTGCATCCTTGTTCTTGCAATTAGCCAATAAATTTTGTTTCCTTTTTTTCCGTGTATTATTTCAAAAAAACATAGACCTGAATATTTTTTAATGTCATTTAATTGCATCAACCATCCCTTTTGCTTCATGCAACACTAAGAATTTAAATCTTATTGTCAAGTTCAGGTTTCTTCATTGCACAATAAACTGTATCGTTACTAACAGGAATTCTTTATTCCTAGTTCTCCAATCCATGTCCTCAGACTAAGTCATCTCTTTGTTTTGTTATTCCAAAAATTACAACATATGTACATTCTTTTTATAGTGCAGCACATAAACCTTTGGTAAGACTATGACATCAACAATAAAACTTCTAAAAACTAATAACCATCAAATACCCATTTGTACTATGTGGTCTTGTTTGTTGATTTCATGCAAAGTGAAGCAAATGTTAATTTGCTCTCGCTGTTTACTTATTTGTTTTAACAAATGGGTTATCTACCAAACTAATAATTGTAGTATCAATACACAATTAAACCAAAAAACAACAACAAAAATTTCCTTTTTGCAAAAACACAGGTAAAAGTATTTATTTAAAAAAATCATGTTTTCTCATTAAATGTAAATAAATACCAATAAAAATAGAATCAGCTCACAAAAAATGATATCACCAAAACACAGTTTTTTTCTTCAAGTAAAAATAATTTATAAAATTACACTTGGAAATTTAGATTCAAAACTTTGAAATTAAAAACTAAAATAAAATAATTTGGTATTAGTTCCAAAATAGTTTGGTTTTCTTTTTTAAAGAAAAAAATTATACCTAAACTTTCTTTGTATATATGATCTTAAACTTTCTTTGTATATATAATCTTAAGTTATAGGTTCATTTTCTTCTTCACATATCACATCATAACTCATTGAACTAAAAATTGTCCACATCCTAACTAATTGAACTAAAAATTGTCTACATATGAATCATATGTACACATAAGGAGTATTATGTGACATACTGACATACTACCCAATAGCTCTTATTACTTTATGTTTTATTTTTATTTTTATTAGTTTCATTTATTAATATTTAGGATAGCCTCCATGTGGTTAAATGACAAAGGTTTATTTTTCTTACTAATTTGTCGCAGGTTTCTAATTTTTAAGATTTCCAAATTACAAAATATTATAAAATATTATTGGCCTGATTTTTAGAACACTATCGTATCTTCCTTTTCATCACTCACGCTTTCAGAGATCGATGCAGTCCTCATACATGGCACATCTATTAATGTAACTTGCTCTTTCAGAGATCGATGCAATCCTTCTCATACATAGCACAGCTATTAATGTAAGGATGGGACAGGTAATCCATTAAGTTATAAAAATATTAGTGTGAAGTTGTGACCTAGGAATATTATTGTGAAGTGGGCATCTAATAAGAGTGGGGACTAATGATTTTTTGTTTTGGTTTAGTAGTTTATTTGATAGAATTTACCCATTTACAACCACCAACGATTATCTGCATGTAAAATTTGGACAAAACAATTCAGAAAACTGAAGCATAAAACAAAATAACTCTATCTGAACATATATGACAGTTTATTTTACTGCATTTATCTATATTGATATGTATATTGACTATTTGTGGACCGTTTAAAGGATTGTTTATGGGTGTTTTTATCACCGATTTTTGCATTTTAGAATATATATTTGAATCTGTAGTATGGCTTAATGTAATTTTTGGGGATTAGAGGAAGCAGAAGGTTTCAAGATCAAAGGAAAAAAGGACTATCCAATAGCTATTTTTAAGAAAACTCTTAGATTTCTTATTAAAACTCTTTGCAAATTATATGGGGAACAAGATCCTTAGCATTGTAAAATTAAATGGATTGCAATAATCCATAAAGTTTTGAATGAGGGGAAATGCCTAAACTGGGCTAACCTGTTCTCACAAAATATCACAGATTCAGTGAAGTTGTGAGTGTCATCTCCGACCGGGTTCAATTGCTTTTTCTGTATGTTTTTCTATTTATTAGATGTTTTTATTTCCTTGGTCCCATTTCTCTTCATGCAATGGAATTACCCATCTGAACAAGCTTTACTGATTCAAAATTATGCCCCTATTCTATGGGAGGCTAATCTAAAAGAAGGCCTAGAATCAATGGGTCATTGGTTTGTTGCAGAATTATTTTCCTACATCAGATTTTTTTGCAGTGAAGTTGGTCCCCATCTTCTGCCCCAATATATTCCAGAAAGACTTGATTTTAGAGAAGTGGCTAATCAAGTTGATTTATATAAGAAAGGTAAAAAGTTGAGTAAGATGCAAAAGAAAATCTGCCCTAATTTCCTGATAAATTTTGGTGACATTAATATCCAAGAAAAAAGGGAACAGAATCAAATAAGATGAAGGTCTTGAGGAAATGTTTTTATTTACCTTGCCCCGTTATGACTATGATCCTAAATATTGCATTTCCAATCATTATATATCAGCCAGTTATGTTAGAAATTGTATTCATCAGGAACCACCTTTCAATGTGCTATTCATATTCATTGATGATTTTCAGCAAGTTTTCCAAAGAGGAAGACTACTACATAGTGATTCAATACGACAATTGCAAGATTTTAGAGAGGAACTGTACACAAAGTTTCTAAAGGAAAAGGCTCTATCTCAACATTTAATTCGAAGAGTTAAAGCCTACAGAATTATTTCAATTTAATTTCAGTGAACTCAATTCAAAGGCTTCTATTATTTCTCATAAGGGAAAATCAATAGAAATTGAAAAATTAGAATTCTTTATTATCACAGGTGAAGAAGTTGAATCCACATGAGTAAAAAATCTGAAAGAGGAATAGGAAACTACAAGAAGAGAAAACACTTCAGAAAAATAAGAAACAATTGAACAAGAGATTATTGTCATTAATTCTCCTAAAGAAATAGAGCAAGAGACACCTGAAAGTGTAGAAGTCAAAGAAATGGATGTACCTAAGGACAAGGAAAAACAGGTATATACTGAAACCAGTGCCAAGAAAAATGCACAAAAAATGGAATCATATAGCAGAGTGGATACTATATATACTTTGTCTCCTTGGGAATCGATAACACTAATTTCTACTAAGATTCATTGGGAATCATTCTTGTATAGATTGGTTTTTGAATTAGAGAGAATTTTAGATACTATTCCATCCTTGACATATTATTATTTTCATAGTTAGACAAAATCATTTGTATGAAAAACAAAGAAAAGAAACATGATAATCTGAAAAATGTCTCCAAATTAAGCTGCTACGCTCAAGGAGAGGTAAAAGAAAAACCTGAGGAACATTCCCAAGCTTTAGGATATTTTTTCAATTACAATTATTATTATTTGAATGAGCTTGCAGCATCATCTGATGACAGTTTACACAAAAAAAAAAAAAAAATTGGAAGAAAGATTGAAGAAAAATAAATTGTTCAGTGAAGAAAACTGGTATCGGCATTCTGCTAATTATATTCAAGGATTTACTGTAGAAAAATAAAACCTATATAATAATTTATCGGAAATATTGGAACAATAAAATGCAAAACATGAACAAGAGATTCAACAATTGAGAAAATTACATGAAGATCAAATCTACATCTCGAAAGAAGAAACATAAAGAAGTTCCACCATTATTGTCACAAAATTGCAATAGGAAATTGAGTCTCTTAAATAGCAAGTGAATGAGAATCAACAGGGAACATGGAGTCTCAATATTATCAAAGATCAAGCTTTAAAATTTGTCTAATTTTAAGGAATAATCAAGAAAAGTTCTATAAAAAAAATGGATAAAATATCAATGGCTTATCAAGAAATTAGAGATTTAAATGAAATAATTTATTCATCAATAAAAGAAGACAAATCAATTAAAAAGAAGTTTCTCTTTATATTTGACTGGGAAAACAAATTTCAGTCTACTAAAATTCCAAGAGTTTCTAAGAGAGACAAAAGATTGATGCCTGCTTTGCTAAGTTGCAGGGAGAGAGAGAAAACATAAATAAGAGCATGTATACAAATGGAATATGAGAAATGTTTATCAATTTTGGAAAATGGAATACACTTTATAGAAGAATTTGACCTATCAAGTAGAAAATTCTTAAAGGAAGAAGTTCGAGGAGAATTAGAACTGCCTATAGAAGATCTTTTTGCTAAGAACTAGGTAAAAATAAAAAACATTACAATTTGGACACAGCAAAGTTTCTAAAAAATTCTACAATTGCCATTTGAAAAAATTAGGCTTATTACGAAGTTTGAGGTTAAATATCAGAGGAAGAAGAAAGAGGCATAAAGATTAATTTCCAACTCTTAGATCAACATCAATCAGTTTCCTCCCATTTATTTCTCTATACTACAAAATGTATATTCACAATGGGAAGCTTATGCCGAAGTACATGCACCTGAACTACTACTTAGTATCAATTATGAAGACTCTGAAGATGAGGAGAAAATCATCTCTTTCCTGCCAAATTTCAATTGAACATACAAAATTTTAGAATTTGTCAGGCCAGGAGGTAACTCCTCAAACGAGATTTAATACACAAGATTTGGAGGACAGAGACAACGTTTGTTGAGTTTGGGCGTTAGAGAGGTATTAACTATGCGTAACATCCATTAACCCATACACTAGGTAAGAATCTATAATAACGCAATACAATAACATTCACAATGTTTTAAAAATAGTTCAGATATAAGAGACTGCATACTAACACTTGAAACCGTTGTGTCGAGGTAAGGTGTTGAAACTCGCCACACCAACCACAATATCTCTCAAAAAATCCAACATTGTTTCATTCCTTTCAAACCAAAGGAAACAAACTCAATCTCCACACCGATCTTCAAATACGCCATCGCAAAACCAGTGGTCATGTGCATCAGGGAGCCAGAGAGCGAGAATCACTCCAAGGTTGAAGATTACAAGAATTTGGTAGTTTGCAGAAAATGAAAGAAGGGAGTTACAAGGGCAGGAAAATTAAAAATGGATATTGGAGTTTGTAATTACTATTGTTTACTATATTAACTTATATATTTTTTGTAGAACCATAGGACACATGTGCTAATGCATCGTAACTACAATCAATATACAAATTAGAAAAATATCGGTTCACAGTTGCATAATAGATATATTCAAAATAATACATAGTCCCCTTGCTATTTATCCATATCCATTACAATGGCAATACAACATAACCCATTAATCAGAAATTGTAATCATACATCATTTATGTTTTTTGTCTGCAGTAAAACTAAAACTAGCACTTTATTCACATAATCTCTTCCAAATGCCTCTTTTTCTTTTTGGAGCAAGTTTTTTGTCCCTCCCTTATTAATGCATCCTTGTTCTTGCAATTAGCCAATAAATTTTGTTTCCTTTTTCTTCGTGTATTATTTCAAAAAAACATAGACCTGAATATTTTCTAATGTCATTTAATTGCATCAACCATCCCTTTTGCTTCATGCAACACTAAGAATTTAAATCTTATTGTCAAGTTCAGGTTTCTTCATTGCACAATAAACTGTATCGTTACTAACAGGAATTCTTTATTCCTAGTTCTCCAATCCATGTCCTCAGACTAAGTCATCTCTTTGTTTTGTTATTCCAAAAATTACAACATATGTACATTCTTTTTATAGTGCAGCACATAAACCTTTGGTAAGACTATGACATCAACAATAAAACTTCTAAAAACTAATAACCATCAAATACCCATTTGTACTATGTGGTCTTGTTTGTTGATTTCATGCAAATTGAAGCAAATGTTAATTTGCTCTCGCTGTTTACTTATTTGTTTTAACAAATGGGTTATCTACCAAACTAATAATTGTAGTATCAATACACAATTAAACCAAAAAACAACAACAAAAATGTCCTTTTTGCAAAAACATAGGTAAAAGTATTTATTTAAAAAAATCATGTTTTCTCATTAAATGTAAATAAATACCAATAAAAATAGAATCAGCTCACAAAAAAATGATATCACCAAAACACAATTTTTTTCTTCAAGTAAAAATAATTTATAAAATTACACTTAGAAATTTAGATTCAATACTTTGAAATTAAAAACTAAAATAAAATAATTTGGTATTAGTTCCAAAATAATTTGGTTTTCTTTTTTAAAGAAAAAAATTAGACCTAAACTTTCTATGTATATATGATCTTAAACTTTCTTTGTATATATGATCTTAAGTTATAGATTCATTTTCTTCTTCACATATCACATCATAACTCATTGACCTAAAAATTGTCCACATCATAACTAATTGAACTAAAAATTGTCTACATATGAATCATATGTACACATAAGGAGTGACATACTGACATACTACCCAATAGCTCTTATTACTTTATGTTTTATTTATATTTTTATTAGTTCCATTTATTAATATTTAGGATAGCCTCCATGTGGTTAAATGACAAAGGTTTATTTTTCTTACTAATTCGTCGCAGGTTTCTAATTTTTAAGATTTCCAAATTACAAAATATTATAAAATATTATTGGCCTGATTTTTAGAACACTATCATATCTTCCTTTTCATCACTCACGCTTTCAGAGATCGATGCAGTCCTCATACATGGCACATCTATTAATGTAACTCGCTCTTTCAGAGATCGATGCAGTCCTTCTCATACATAGCACAGCTATTAATGTAAGGATGGGACAGGTAATCCATTAAGTTATAAAAATATTAGTGTGAAGTTGTGACCTAGGAATATTATTGTGAAGTGGGCATCTAATAAGAGTGGGGACTAATGATTTTTTGTTTTGGTTTAGTAGTTTATTTGATAGAATTTACCCATTTACAACCACCAACGATTATCTGCATGTAAAATTTGGACAAAACAATTCAGAAAACTGAAGCATAAAACAAAATAACTCTATCTGAACATATATGACAGTTTATTTTACTGCATTTATCTATATTGATATGTATATGGACTATTTGTGGACCGTTTAAAGGATTGTTTATGGGTGGTTTTGTCACCGATTTTTGCATTTTAGAATATATATTTGAATCTGTAGTATGGCTTAATGTAATTTTTGGGGATTAGATGATCCTTATATCGAATGCATCCCAAGCATACATATGGATCCTTCTACGGAATGCATCGCAGATCCTTATCTCGAAAGCTATCTGCCTGTAAAATTTATTATTTAAACTTTTGTTTAGCCATCGTGGTGACGGTTTAGGGTTTTTTATTAACGGTAAAATACGTTGGAAAAAACCAAAAACCTTAAGTGAAACGTCGAATTCTAGGCTTCGTTTCAACCTTTAGATTCGCTCTATAATTTGGAGTCCGGCTGAGTTCTGATTAATGCATTGATTATTTATTGGTTCACAGTAACGAATTTTGTGATTTGATTTGTGTACTGTCATGCACCTGAAGCAGTAGCTGCATCATTCAATGTGTTATCATATCAACTATCCTTTTGGCTTAAATGCGATTATATCATAAATCCATCGCTATCCGAAATCTATGAAGTGCTTGTATGAATAAAATCTTTCCACTTAATACTAAATAAATAATATTTATATATAAAAATATTGATATAATCAATTTTCTTTTCCTTCACAAAGGAATCTGCGCCCAAGGGATTGAACTCAGTACTTAATATATAAAATCCAACCTTGCTGTATCCCCCTTTTAGTGCTCGATATCAGGTTATAAATACACTTGGATCTCAGTAATTTATATAAAACTAATAATTGCTATGTTTCTTAATAAACATATATATATATATATATAAGTCGGCATCTATCTGTATACGAATCAACCTAATCATTTTCGTCTTTTTCGATGTAGGTCGGATTGTTAAAAAATACAATTGGATTCTTTAAACGCATCCTAGCCTCATAATTCAAGAAATATCTTCATTCAGAAATAGCAGAAATATCATCAATCAGAATTAGTATACTTTTGGCCGATGATTCAACAGATTAATTTTTGAGTTGATGGATATGAGATCAGAGATGTGATGTTGGATTTGGGATCCGATGTCAATTTTTTGCCCACTAAATCCTGGGAGGCTATGAGATGTGATGTTGGATATGGGATTCGATGTCAATATTTTACCACTATATCCTGAGAAGCTATGGGAAGGCCCACAAATTAATTTTTGAGGTTATTAAAATTTAGATTTTAGGAATTGATAGCACAATCTATGGGAAAGCCCACAAATTAATTTTTGAGGTTATTAAAATTTAGATTTTATGAAATGGTAACACATTCTTTTTTTTAAAGTTATATTTAATGTTTAACCAAAAAAAATTTATACATACATTTTGGATAGATATGACGAGTGCTTTGTTAAGGCATTTTTTTAATTCTTTTAATTATAAAAAAATATATATATTAAACATAATGAAGATATAATTTATACTTATACAAAATTAGTGTATATCTACCTCGTACTAAATTACACATATCTCCGAACTAGGTTATTATGGTAGAAACATTATGACATTCTATCTCCATGTAAATTGGAAAGTTGTTTAAAGCGAAACATCAAGGAGGAAACACTAACTGCCTCGTGCGATCTCCGGTTAAGAATACGAGGCAAAATATGAGAAAAAGTCACAGAGAAGGTAAAGTTCAATGCAGAAAGTAAATTAATATAAAGTGAGATGTAATCCAGCATGAACCTCAAGTATCTTTGTGAGAGAATGAACTGCTAAATTTCGTAGGTTATTTTAATTTTTTAATGACAGTAACAAGATGGGATTTGTATGTCGACATATGTTTTCCCAGTGGTGCGAATTAGCCATTTTCCACTGAAATGCTTTCACTTATTGATTAGTAAATATATCCTGCCGGGAATCGAAATGACGTTCAACTGCTCAGTGGATCTTGATGCTGGCTGTGATATTTATATTGTATATGAAAGTGAATGAAAAGAAGTTGAGAACAAAACTAACAGTGATAGAAAGCCACTAGCATTTAGCATCGGGGAGAAAAGTGCAGAAACAATATAAAGAAAACGGTGATCGATATGTTTAGTTTCATGGAGTTGAGTATAGAGGGCCCACAGGGAACATATCGAGGATAGTTACACTCACGTAAATGTTGCTGTCCTTGTTCATTCATACACATTACCATATGGGCGATTCCTATTTCCACCACAGAATTTTAATTAATGCTCCCTGACATGTGCGGGGATAGGGAAATATAACGCTAGCCGTTTTTTTTTCTCCTTCAGACATGACGGGGCGCGTTATATTTCCTTATCCCCGCATATGTCAAGGGGCATTAATTAAAATTCTGTAGTGGAAATAGGAATTTCCACTACCATATGCGCCCTTTGGTGCTTTCCATGGCTCATTGAAATAACATTTAAAACACTTAGGACGTCCGTTTGGTGGCTCGTCCTTTCTGTATGAGGTATTCATTTGCAAATCATGTATGGTTGAGTTGTAGCCTCAGCACTTAGTTGTAGCTTAATTGGTGGAAAAGCGCTTTTATTAATACAAAATTTCCGCATGAGAAATAAATCACCAAGCTAAGGGCAGGTTCGAATGTCTGCGGTGTGGGCTTAATTGGATCGATCATCCTTGTCTCTGACAGGTGGATAATTAATTTTAAAATAATTTAAATTTGAGAAATATTTCAGAATTTTAACGATAACATTTAAGTTAAATAATAGAAATGCCATTCGTATAGTCTAAAGACTTATATCAATCATATACAAGGATGCATTAATAAATGTGATTGATTATTATGATTATTATTATTAATTGATATTATTATTATTATCTTGTATTGTTAATTAAATTTAATAGTATTAATTAATATATTAATAGTGGAAGAATATGATGGATGTAATTTCTAGTTTATTGGAATAATAAGACAAAGGATTAATACTAAAACTCAAGGGATTATAAACTAAATAGAATGATATTAAACTCTAGGGAATAATATAAACCCAAGGTATTAAAGTCTAAGATAAATATTGTTAACCCTAAAATAAATATGGTTGACCGTGGTTATTTTCATATTGATACGATCTTTATCACACTATTAAGGTATATAAATTTAAGATAAATATTATAAACCCTAAAATAAACATGGTTGACCATGGTTGATTGTCATATTGAGATAATCTATGCCACAATATTAAGGTATATAAATTTAAGATAAATATTATAAACCCTAAAATAAACATGGTTGACCATGGTTGATTGTCATATTGAGATAATCTATGCCACAATGCAATGTCGGAATTTGGTTGACCATGATTGATATTTATATCGAAATAATTTTTCTCACAATGCGGAGTAGGACCATGGTTGACCATGATAGATTTTCATATTGAAACAATCTTTGTCACAATACCAGGTTGGACCAAGGTTGACTATGTTTGACATTATAAACTTAAGGGACTAATAAACCCAACGGATTAATACTGAAAACCCAAGAGATAATAAATGTGAAGGAATAATATTAAACCCTAGGAATATGAACCCTTACATTAATAAACCCAAAGGAGTAATATTAAACCCTAAGAGTATGAACAGTTAGATTAATAAACCCAAAAGATTGATATTATAAATCCAAGGGAATTAATATTATAAACCTAGTGTATATAAACTTAAGATAAATATTATAAACCCTAAAAAAATATATTTAACAATTATTAAACGTGGTTGATTTTCATATTAGTCTATTATTTTATTTTTTTAATTAAAAAATTATTTTAATCATTATGTAAATGATTTTGAAATATTTTGGAAATCTGTAACTTAATTAAATCTAACTTTTTATTTGCAAAGTATTAATTTTTTTTTATTTATTAAAATGTTTATGAAAAAAAGGGCCTCAAGAGGAGTCGATTCAGTTATCAGAACGAGCAAATCTTAATAAATGACATTATCTATCGCACCATCTCAATTCATGGAATAGTGTTTTTAATGTACAGAAACCGACATTTATTTTTCTAATATGAAAACATTTTAAAAATATAAACATTTTGGAATGGTAAAGAAGAATTCCGAAGACCTCCTCTCAGACCCGCTTAATGTACTCCATTTCTCAAAATGCAAATTTTTGGAAAATAATGTCTGAGAAAAACACTCCAGGCTTTAGTTAGAAAAATAAAATGGAAATTTGGCCACCGAATCTATATGTCTTTCTGTATGGGCAAAAGATCCTTTCTGCAATTTACTCACTGTTCTTACAACACAGTTTAATAGTCTATCAATAATTTATGAAATGAACAACTCTGTATCTATATACAGATACATTATAGATTCATTGCAACTGACGTTATGACAAAAGAATATTAGTGCGATTTGTTTCACTTGATAGAATACGATTTCATAAAATATCAATAGTTTATTAATGAGCAATTCTATACAATATATAGATACAATGTCTTCAGAATGGTGACGGTACGTTAACGTCACTAGATGCAATGATTTTAAAATAGACGTACAAATAATTCAAAGCTTTATGTTGGATACATGTCAGAAAACTTTTCGGAAATTATTTTAGAACTGTTATTTTGTCCATAAAGAGCTTGTAGTAGTTCACTTGTTCGTACACAAGATAGGATTGGACACTGAATGAAGCTTCTCTGAACAATAATTTAAACGACAATAAAATGCGGTGCATGTCTAGTAGCGTGGATGTTGGACTATTGGATAGGCTAAAAGCAATTAGAATATACAAATTGGTGTTGGAGATACAACTACAAGACCTGGCAGTGACATCATAAGTGTGAAATAATTGTTTTTAATGAGATGCTGTGCACAATATGCCCTCTGATTTGTGAGATGTAATAAATTTATCTATTTCTGTTATAATTATTCTCAGCACGGTTTTTAGCAGTGGGCATATATTATGTTTCTGAAAATTTTCAATATTTTCTGATTGGATCACAGATATGTTAGTTACGATCTGCTCAGGGACAGACCAGATAAGAAGGAGATCCGAATCATAATGATAGTCATAGAACCCTTTTCGTTAAAATGCATTTTCATTGGTTTTTCAGGGCTGTTTGCTGTTGTTAAAGATTTATGTCATGGTGTGTTGTCGAAGACTTACATGCCATGGTATTATTGCCATTCCTAGCTTAATAAAAGATTTATTGTAGATGGAGGTGTTGATTTTTCGCTTAGTTTCTTTGGGGACATTATTATTTTGTAAATGGAGTTGATGTGTCGATCGAATATATCTTGAAAACGTTATCAGAGAATATAGTGTTTTATTTTAATGTCTACATCAAACAACTTCAGCAATACAGCTGGGTGTTTCCAAATCCAGTGGAAGCTATAAGAAGATGGACAATAAAAAATATGGGTTCTTCCACGTAAGTTCAAGACACATGTTGGAGGAACAGAAGTGAAAGAGCAGTGCCAGAGGTCTGCGAAGGAAGATCTACGCTTGAAGGAAATTCCTTTATAAATATTTTGTTGTCGGTTGAGTGTATCATATACACTTTTTATAGTGTTACAATTTGTTTATAAACAGTACATGGTATTGGCAATATTTGATTACATGAATTAAAGTAAATAGTTGACCCACTTCGTAGGCTTGGTCTCGTTTGTCAAAAAAATTGATAAATTTATTTCCAATATAAATTATAGATTTGTTTTTGGATAAATTTGTGTGCGTGTGTTATATTATTGTAGACTAATCAATTTATTTTCATTTTTATTCCACATTTAGTAGCTTGTGAGTTCTATGGTTCGGAATAACTACCACTCAGAGATGGTAAGGGGCATATCTCACATTCTTGAATACCTTCTATATACATTTTGAGGGACTAGGCTAGCTTCTTTATATCGGGTGAAGGAAAATCTAAAGCAAATATATGAGGGAAGTGTTAGGTTATACTTGCTTATGCGAAAAATTTAAAGTTGTTATGTTGTTAGTTACATAACAGTGCTTTGGGTCAAAAAAATTATTAGTGACTTACCTTATTAAGCCCATGGATTACACAAATCATTTTATAAATGTGAGGATATTGCATTGTAATGTGCATCGCGTTTAATAGCGAAGTATCACTTGGCATGCTTAGCTAAATTTTGTCAAGTGAATAATATATTTATTAGTTGGTTTGTCGTATTTTGGGTTTTCATAGATTGCTATTCTGCCCTTGCCCAAGTTTGATTCTTCTGAGTTACCTCAAAGAGGGGATGTTGGACTAACTGCCACACCCTCTACAAATGGATCTCATCAACTACCATTCTAGGAACATGACTAAATGTAAAACAATATGACATTACTAGTTTGGGAGTTTACTGATGAGTAAAAGTTTTAGTGTAACAACAAACATATATGTGGTATTAGAGCTAGGTTAGCTTGGTATACCGAATCCAACCACACTTCAACTCTATGGTAGTGGTCTATGATAGCAGAACTAGGAATCATGGAGCAATTGCATATGTTGAGACCACATGCAAAACTTGCATATATAGCTTGATGGAAGAAGAATAATGTGGGAAATTGGTGGCTTTAAATGTTTATGTTTGTGTGACTAGGGCCCAATTTAGATTTGTTGCATTGAAGCTTCTCGGAAGATACATCGGCAAGTCCATCCTAGAGCTTGAAGAATATAGAAAACTTGATGGCTCAAGGTGCCATATGTAAGAATGGAATCATAGTGATCCCGAATAAAAATGAAGGTTAAGATAGATCCTTGATGGCTTGGAGAAGGAGATGCACATGAATTAATTTCTAGGACTATATGGATCCACAAGGGAAGATCCAGGTCAAGAAATTTTCTTCTTCTCTTGGTCTGCAGAAGATGCTAGGGTTCTTGTGTTAAAATTTGTGGCCATTAAGTAATGAAAATTTCTCTAGCTTGATAAGAACAAAGCTCCTTTTGTTGAATACTTGGCACTTGACAATGGAGAAACAATTGTTTCTACAGGAGAAGTTAGAGCACATTGTGGCATTGATGATAGATAAATGCCCTTACTAGCACTTTCCACCATTAAAGCCTCTACTCCAACATGTATATATATTCCTACAGCATGCCAAGAGCAATATCTAGGGCATAAGGAGGTTGATAAAGGCCGTGGAAAGTAGGAAGGTGTTTTCGATATAATTTTGTGTTCTCTGCAGTCACCCTAGGATCCCTATGGAGGACATAAATCCAAATTTTTGTAATCGAAGAGATAGCTAGAATTTCCAAAGTCAATACTACAAAGGGGTTAGCATCCATAGGTGGTTGGAATGTTATGTAGGGCATCATATTGGGACCAACATCAAGGATATGGTGAATCCAAAAAATGGATTTTAATTAGTGTTCATAACACTATTAAAAGCCATAAATACACATTCATGTTGAAAGTAGATTATCTTCTGCAATTTATAGAAGATGCAATGGTTCTATTTGTTTTTGAACAAGGGTTTGAATAGATGAGGATACCATTACAATGCACAAGCTTCAAGTGTGTGAATGAAAGAGGATGGTGGCATAAGAGCCAAGCAAACAATATATATATATATATGAATATGAAGCTGATTTTTTTAAATTCTTGTAAAGAGGCATATGATCATAAGAACTTGTTAAGCATGTATACCCTTGATAAATTATAATAAAGCGTGGAGGTATGTGTATGTGATATAGGGAAAATTTGAGATTCTCAAATATTCTAGTTAAATAATTCAAAAGGGTAGGACATTCAGATAGGGACAAAGGGATCACTTCGCAAGTTTGACCAAATTTGGTCAAAGGAAACCCCAACTTTTAATGGGGGAAGTTATGCAAAACATAACTTGGTGAATGATTCAAAGTTGTTAGGTCAAAAATGGTGGTTTCAAGCACATGTAATTGATGGCCCATGGTATTGAAGCCATATATTACATGTAGTAAATCCTTTCAAAGGCTTAAGGATACTCCATCGTAATGTCCCTAGAGGTGAGCAATGAAGGATCACTTTATCAACTTAACAAGGTTTGGTTAAGGGAATGATAGTTCTTTTCGTGGGTTTTTCTTGATTTGGGTTTTCTTGGTTAAATCACATATGATTTACATGCACATGTCCTTATGTTATTGTTATAATTATTTTCTCTCACACTTTTATTCCTACATTCGGTATCAAAGCCATTGTTGTATACTATTGTGGGCCTTGTCCTAGGATTAATTCCCTTGACTTATATGATGATGGGTGGGGGAGGGGAGGGGGGAGGGTTCGGAATAATGACCAAAACCCTATGAAACCACCATATTAATGGATCACCACCCTAGGAATATGGGTGATGTGGGAGCATTAAACTTCCAAGTCAAAATTGTATTTTGACTAGGCGTAGAGGTTTTCATTTACCAAGGGAATTGTTTCCCTAACTGAATGTAATTATTTAATTATTTGTATTTTCCTATGTTTATAAGGAAATTTGGAGAAACATGTATTTAGGAATGAAATTTTAATTAGATCTATTTCTATGGATAGATGTCGAGAATATTTTTGAGTGTTAGAGAGAAATTAGGAAAGTTAGATTGTTGAAACATTTATGGATCTAGGAATCCTAGAATAGGGTTTTAGGTGAGTATTTTGTGTATCTGAACCACAATATAGTTCATAATATTGATGTAAAAATTATGTAGCTAAAATTGGATTATTTCTAGTGAGAGAGAAGAGAATCAAGAGGCTTGTGGAAGCCAAAATATGGCTTCAATTCCAAAAGGGCCATGTATTGTAAATCCAGCCAAAAGGGCCTATTATAAATATATTTTGTTCTTTTAATCAAGGAAGGAAGTGTTATACCTAAGTGTCTTGAGTGGATCTGCATGTGAGGGGGAAGTGAAAGTTTCTATAAAGCCTCCACCCATATTCACCAACTTTCACCGGCTTGCCCGGGGTAAACATGAGCTTAGGGTCACTATGATATGACTCAACCTCTTAAATGATATTAAGGAAGTGGATTCGACAACTGAAGACCTTACTGAATTTCCTCAGGTGCCATAGGACCTCCACGAGTAAACAAACACCTCTAGGTGTGTAACCCCTCAGACAACTCACTTTTTCCCTAACCTTGAGCCGCAATCTCTCCCTTATGAAGGCATCCATGTGACTATGGGTTCCAATTCACTCCCATAAACTTACACCATTCGAATATGGCCTTTTTGTGGCATTGTTGTGCCAGTGACTGCAAAAATCAAGGCTACTTTCTAGGGTTAGGGCTAAGCCTCTTCCAATAAATCCATGAAACTTTTAGAACTCATAAAAGACATGAAGACAATGCTTACAAACCAAAACTTGAACCAAGAGCTGACCTGAACATCCCCAACCAAGACTGAAATTTTGTCAAACACTTGATAGATATGCAACCTATAGGTCATGAATGCAAGTCTGAACTTAAGGGACTCAAAAATTAAATGAGGTTTAACAAGAAGGGAATATACCTTCTCACATTAGCTATCATATCATCAATTAGGTCTTACATTCATTATTCATTTAGTTACAAGGAAAAACATGAATAGAGCCACGAATGAGAACTATCATATAACCATGATTATAACAAGCATATAACCAGGTAAATGACCATAATATAATAACCATTAAATCCACATAATAACTATTACATTTCCTTACCAAAAGAAAGAGAACTTAGATTTTATTAAGAATAGGAAATTACCAACTGGGTTTAGGACTTCCACGTTCCACTTGACCATAGATTGGTTGAACCATATATTTCTTTTAACCAATCACCCCCATGCCATATTCCAAGCATGAATATGGGATCTCATGGGATAAACCAATCCAAAGACAACCAAGGGAATACATAGGTTAAACCACTTATGCCCTCTCCATACCATGATCCCACCTAAACCGGTGTCGAGATCACAAAATTGAACTAATCATGGATGCCTCAAAACTTGTTCACCATCCTTGAGGAATTATCATGTCTCCACCCTCAAGCTTTACTATGTATCCTGCCATTACTGGTCAAGGGATTCCTAGGCCTTTCAATTTTTTCCTGAGACCACCCCACCTTAGATTCCAACACCATTTGACAATCCAAAGCTCAAATTGAGAACAATCCCATCATATGATAACTATCCAAAAATTGCAAGGCTAGGGTAAAATTCATTGTTGAATATTAGAAAAATCCAAGCCAATGATAGCAAAAGAACCATCTGCCAACATGCTCATACCACGCATGTCAAAACCAACTAGGAAATGGCACATGCAATATGTTACCTGCAAGTATTCTCATTGAAGCTACTTAATCCTTGCCTTCATTTTCTTTCCTTGTCCTTCTTTTCTTTTCCTTTCCTTTCCTTTCTTACTTACTTTCTTTCTCCTCTTGGTGCTATTCTCCTCTCAGAAGAATATTCTAAAATTGAACTGACAAAAGGTTACAAATTGATCCCGAGAAGCCTTTTTATTAATGAGGCCTTTATTTTCTTCAATTTCCATTATCTTCCTTCATTTTCCTCCTCACATGAAACTTGTGACCTTTCACCTTCCTTTTCTCCTAATTTCCATTATTTTCATAAATAATGTGCCAAAAATACCTATTTTCCTTTCCAAATCCTTATCCATTGCCTTTGGCAATTTCCCTTAGCCATAAAACACATCAAGTGATGCCCACTAGGATATTTTTCAAACATTTAGCTTGGAATATTAACTTTTATTACATGAAATTTCAACCTAGGGTTGTTACAGTTTTTTTAATAACCAATCCTTCTGCTATCTTTATGTCTAGAATATATACGTTGTAACACATGCACAATTTAAAATAACAGTTTCATAGTTGTGTGGATAGGTCCAAGAGGAAAATTTAATATATAACATGTATATATATGAGATCGATTGTAGGAGGATCATTTGAGAATGCAAAATAAAGAGGTCGAAAGGAAATAAGATTGATAGCATACTAGACCAAGTCCTGCACTTAAGTGGATGATCAAATATTTGTAAAAGCAAGAGGAGCACAAAGGTTGAATTTAGCAAAGGAGGAATACTTTCATGATGCTATTAAAAGACTCTAATAGGTAGAATAAATATTACATATCATCATTTCATAGTCGAAGGAGTATAGAGTAGTACGCAGTAAAGGAAAGACACTTATTCATTTTCTCTCTTTTAAGACATCCTTCAATTGACAATGACATCAGACATAATTGATAGCATCGGGAGACAAAATGTGAAAATTTGGACCAAAGACTTTATTTCATAAGTAAAGAGCACGAGCTCTTTACCCCACTAGGCAAGAGTTATTATCCTCGAAGAATAAGAGGGGAGAACTTATGAAATAGGGGGGCTTTAGAGAACAAGCTCACAAGGCAAAGTGGACTCGCTCAAAAGTTTCATAATCTGGAGGCTTGTGAACTTATCTGTGCATTGTGATAAGATTTTGAAAGTGGGATAGAGATACTAAGTGGAAAATCTAGATGGGTCTTGCCTAGAGGGTTTACCCCAATGACTTTTGTAATTCCCCTTTTTATTATGCTATAGTATAAAGATTATTATGGGATGGCATTAACAGATCCCAAAGCTAAGTGGGCCAACCAAAGGCTAATGTTGGAGGTTGTAGCTCAGACACATTGAGAATCACATAATATGGAAAAGGCCATACTCAGGCTTTTAAGGACTTGTTCATGATCGACGATCACGAGATGTGAAGGTTATAAGGCAAGGTTCTATGGTGGATAGAAGGGGGCATGACCGGAATCATTTGGGAACTTAAGAGGAGTATAGGAGTTGGAGTACTAGAAGAGGCCAAGCCTTCAGAAGGAGTTGTATGCAAGTAAAATTAGTCGAGCCATTATAGAGAGGAAAGGCATATATGTGCATGATTTTTGGATAAGGGTTATACCCTTTTGGCTCCTCCCAATGGGTTGAAGGAAGCACATTTTCAGACAAATTTTGGGCACTATGGGTTAAGGATCCAGGGTTATTAGTGTGTCTAAATTGGGTTTGGATCAACGTGACCAACTACTCACTGAAGATGATGTTACTAGTTGGGATTTTAATCAATTCCTACAATTTTTAGTGTAAAGGAAAGCCATACATGGTAAATCAACTTTAACTAGGTGAAAGAGAGATATGTATACCTCATATATCAAACAATAGAATTGTGTGATAGTGATAGTCAAAGTTAGGAGTCATGGAGAGATTCCATATGTTTAGATCACATGTACATCTAACAGATGTATCTTGATGGAAGAATAATTATGAGGGTATTTGTTGGCATTCCATGTTTATGCTTGTAAGAGTGATTTGTGTTTCATAAAATATTATGGGAGGATACATGATAAGGTTTTCTCAAATGTTGAAGCATATAAAGAACTTAATGCCTCATAGGACCATGTGGAAGTTTTGAGGACAAACCAGTGAAAGAGCTTAACCATAATGGATCCCATTAAAAATGAAGGTGAACTTAGATCCTCTAGTGTTAGAGGAGAAAGAGATACCAATGGATTTGATGTAGGACTGTATGGATTCATAGAGACATATTTGCATCCATAATGTCTTTTTCCTCATGATGTGTGAGAAAACTAGGGTTCATACCTAAACATTAGCCCCATTCAAATATCAAAAAATATACAACTTAGCAAGCGCAAAGCTATTCCTCTTGAATCTTCAATTCTTAGTGATGGACAAAAAAAAAATCTGAAGGAAAAGTGAAAGAGAATGGTGGTGTTGGTGGTAAAGAAATACCCTTATTGGCAATTGGTGCTATTAATGACATTGTTGTAGAGTAGAGATATATTCCCTTAGGATTCAAAGAGAAACACCAAGTTGAAGAGCTGATTTTTCACTACCATGGAAGTCAGTAAGGTATTTTTAGTTGGAGGTTGGTGTTCCTTGGGGGCACCTCTAGATCTATGTGGAAGCCATTAAGGCCAATTTATTGTAGTAATAGCGACAACTGGAATTCCCAAATCTAATGTTATACATGCATCATCATACATTGATGGTTGGAGCACCATGTAGAGCACCATGAAAGGACAAACATTAATGATATAAATAATCCTAATATGTTTTTTGGACCAAGAAGCATGATATTTTTTAATGCCACAAAGACATGGTGATGTTTAAGAAATTTTAAGTTCTGTGAATGACAACAATTGTGGGAGTTAGAACTATATATAACAAAGCATTTTAGTAGGCGAGGAGAGAATTAGAATAGGATATTGGAGTGTGTGAAGATGAAAGGATTGTGGTATAAGTGTTAGGAGAATAACAATGAAATTTAAAAAGTAAAATTATAACGAGATTATCAAAATAGAGTTAATTTTCTTTCATTGTAAATAAGGGAACATATAATTATAATATTTGGTGAGTACCCTATAAAATTAATAGACATAGGTGATAGGGTGAGCATATATATTCCCAAATACCCCAGATATAGACTTTGATGGAGTAGAATTCCCTGGAAGGGAAGGTTGACTTAGCCTGTTTGACTAAATTTGGTGAAGGAAAACTCCAAGTAAGTGGAAAGGGGGAATGTTATGTTAAACTTCACCTAGTGAAAGATTCAATGTCATTATCTCAAGAATGGTGATTTATAACCCATGATATTGGTGATATGTAATATTAAGCCCGTGGATTATATGTAATGAAGTATTTAGTATATATTAGAATAATCCATTATAGTGTACTAAAAACTAAGAGAAAATATGACATTTAATCACCTCAAATGTTATGAGTATTAATATATAGTCTTTATACTAATATTTAAGTGTTTAATATAATTAACATAATAATGATAATTATTATATATCAATAATAATACATGCTAAAAAATATATTGCACTAAATATACATACATATTATATTACATGAAGATAGATTAAATATAAGAATCCAAAATAGCATGTATACATAAAGGTCTATTTTTAAAGCCTGCAACACAATACTGTGAAAATTAAGAAATGGAAGACAAAACTTAGAGAATGACCCACATAACTCACAGGTGAGACGAGCTGCACCTAGAGACTACCAAGAAGCACTGCTAAACATTCATTAATTAATCAAACAATCAATACATATCTTATAGTGGTAAATTGGAATAGGAAGATCAAACAAACCCCTAAAAAATAAGATCTAATTCCTAAATAAAAACAAAATCTAAACCACTAAAAACCTTTTTCTCTAGTATGTCCAACTTTCCCTCCTTAATGGAGAAAGGATAAATTTCCACACCCAGTATCTCCCTAAACAACTCAAATTTCATCTTCCGAAGAGACTTAGTAATATTCTAGAAACAATTATTTGGACTGTATCTTCTCTCCAATAAAATGGATCTGAGCATCAATATGGTTTATTTTTGCGTGATAAACTAGATTATTTTCCAACTTGAGTAAGGTTTGATTATCACATTTGATCACTTTGCCCTTCTTTTTTTCTTCTCAAACATCTTAAAGAACTCTCCAAAACCAAAAAGATTCACAAGTTGTTGCACATAAATCTTTATACTCTGCCTCAGTGGATGAAAAAGATGCAATAGGCTTCTTCTTGCTACCCCATGAATCAATCCCAGATCCAATATTAAAATGACAACCTATAGTAGATCTCTTATCATCTAGATTACCAACCCAATATGAATCTATGTAACCTATCACCTCAACATAAAATGAATTAGTATACTTAATATCAAAATTAATTGTTCCTTTAAGATACCTGAGTATGCTTTTCACTACTTTCCAATGAATTTCCAGAGGTCTTACATTAAACTGACTTCACACATTAACATAGTATGCTAAATTAGGTTTGGTTGTAGTAAGATAATTCAAGTTTCCCACTAGTTTTCTGTACACTATACCATCAACCTCCTTTGTGTCATCATCAAAATGAAGTTTCACATTTTATTGCATTGGAAGAATAATAATTTTGCATTGATGCATTTTGAACTTCTTAAGCAATTCTCTAACATACTTACCTTAGAAAACAAAATTCTAACTAACATTTCTCCAAAATTCGAGACCTAAATAGTACTGTAACACACCAAGATATTTCATCTCAAACCCTTGTGACATATCCACCTTAATTCCATCAATTAATTTAACTAAATTTTCTATAGTGATTAAGTAATCAACATACAAAAAAGTCATTACAACATTCCCCTTTACGTCAAATTTGATATAAAAATTTGGATCACTTTGACTCCTCATAAAACCCTATTGAAGAAAGAAGGAGCCTATCTTCTCATACCATGACTTGGGTGCCTGCTTCATCCCATACAAAGCTTTCTTTAATCTGCAAACTAAATGTTCCAACCCCTTTTTCACATACCTTTCAGGTTGTGCCAAGTACACCTTCTCCTATAAATCACCATTAAGAAAAGCCAACTTTACATCTAATTGGTGAAGATTCCAATGGTACTATGTAGTTAATGCAATTAACAATCTAATAGTGTTCAACTTATATACAACTGCGCATGTTTTTCCATTGTCATTACCTTCTTTTTGTGAGTACCTTTTTTCCACCAATCTAGCTTTATATTTATTTATACTACGATATACTTTAAATTTGAGTTTGTACAACCATTTACATCCCATGGGCTCTTTATCTTTAGGAAATTGAGTCAATTCCCAACTTTTGTTTTTAATTATAAAGTCATATTCTTCCTTCATTTCTTTTATCCACTCTTCATTTTCATTAGCTTCATTAAAACTCATAGGTTCTGTGACATTTAAAAAATTACTCATCGATGCATAGTCGTTATACATTTTAGTTAAGTGAATCTCACAAGTAGATCTCCTTGGTACTTCGCTGTCTCCATCCCTATTCATTGAAGGTCCTTCTCTCACCCTCAAATTTTGCATTAACTCTAGTGGAAAATGATATAGATTTTTTATCATATTTAGCATAAATACACAACTTTAATTGAATATAAAACTAAGCTCATATATATATATATATATATATATATATATAAAATTATTACTAATATTTTTATTATATATATTTGGAAAATCATCATAAAATAAAAGATAAATAACATGTAATCTTCTTTTTAAAATTGCTTAATTAAAAAATCTTAATAATATTGATTTTATATTTCAGAATAAAAATAAATTTTAATGCATTTATAAATATCTTTTAATACCGTTACATTTTTTTTAGCCACATTGAATTTCAAAATTTCAATTTATTTTTTCTATTAATAAACTATATCATTATATTACTAAAATATTATTATTTACATTTTTCCCAATCATCATTAAAACAATGTTACAGATTTAGGAAATATTATATTTACATATACAGTTTTTCATTTTTCTAAATAAATAATATTAATATTAATATTTCAATATTTTATTAAATATATCTATAATATTATATTAGTATATAATGTTATTTATTTTGTAATTTAAATGAAATTTCTAAATATTCCAAATGGTCAAATTCACAATGTTAATATCTATTTGTTTCCATCATTGTACAACACCATTCAAATTTAGTATTATTAAATGTATTATATTTTAATAAAAAATAAAATAAAAAATAACACATTTACAAATGAGATAGAAGAAATAAAAATTTATATACTTTATTATCACATAATTAATCTTGAAAGATTTATGTATATATTTATTTGTAAGCTTGGTAGGACTATATCTTTATTATGTTCAATATATCATTTAGATGAGAAAAACAAGGGAGAAATTGAATTAGTGATTTCATATCAAAAACTATTTTAAAAGAACACCTCATCACCATCTCACCAAACCCCATTAACAAAAAGTTAATATAATTTTATTATTATTAATTTTTGTTAAATTAAAAATTTAATTAGAAAATGTAATAATAATTTATTTATACATTAAAAAAATATAATAAACCATAAAAGTAAAACATTTTTTTGAAATTAATCACAATAATCAAAATTAGCAATGTTTTTCTTTACACCATTCACATTTATCTATTAGTGTATAAGTATAAAATTCCGCTGACATCCTCACAAAAAAAAGATACATTTCATTATGTGCCACTGTATTTTTGGATTTTGCTGTTAATAAGTCTTTCTGGTCATCTAGCACATTCTCCTCTTCTTTTCGGATTTTGTTGTTAATAAGTCTTTCTGGTCATCCAGCACATTCTCCTCTTCTTCAGGCATGTTGAAGTATGAAGTCTTAAAGGTAGCTACACATATCTAACCAATAGGGTTGGAATTTCAAAAAAAAAACCAGGTCGTTAAATTTGAGGTTTTTTAGGATTTCTAATTTCTAAAATAGATTTTTCACTATTTTGTAATTTTTTAACCTATATTTAAAGGGCAAATCACCCCATGATAAACAATTTTCCTATCAAATTCCAACCATGTATAACCAATTACACCATTTGCTTTGGTCGTTTGGATGATATTCTAGTTCCTCAAGGAATTAAACACTTATTTTGTCGATACTAACTTCCGAGTAAAAAAATGAATCTATGTATCCTTTTTCTAATATGAATCCATTATTTAGCCTCTCTGTTGTTATGTCTTAGAATGTAAAGACTTCATATTCTTCAAATTTATAAATCACAATCAAGCCTATTATTCTTGCAAAGATAGTATTGAGTTTCAAATTATCATGGATTTTTTTTTTTAAATTAGAAATTATGAGAGGAGTATTTTACTATAATTAATGGTGGATCTTAATAATAATGTTTAAATTAAGCCTGGATAAAAGCTATAAAATTCTTCTTCACGCTAAACCCATAACCTTTCTCTTTTTCTTTTTTCCTTTGGGGTGATACATTACACCCGACGTCCATCATCGCAAATATTTATAAATCTATCAATGCACTCCAATATTTTATTTAAGATGGTTATTTTTGTTTATTATTATTTTTAATTGGGCTGTTTAATTATTAAATGTTTTTTTTGTTTTCTATAAATTTTATTTTAATTTAATAAAAGCATTGAAACCGTAAATTCAAGTGTATAATTGTCATTTTTTATTTTTATCAATTTTTTTTTTAAATAATTTTATCATTATTTAAATTATTTTATTTATTGTTTTCACACCTTCAATATTTTCTTAGTTTTTTGTAGCACTGAGAGCATTTCCTAAAACTGAACCCTAGCCGCGCCGTCTGAAGCGACTCCCCCTCTCGCGATCTCCCCCATGGAGCCTGGAGGTGGCCCTGCGGCCCCTCCTCCCTTACCTCTGGAGCTCGAAGCTTTCAAAGCTCTAGTAGCTATTGCAGGGAAACGCCATCCCTCAGGCCCGCAGCAAAAGTTTGTTCAAAAATTGGACAGTATCCGCAGGGTGACCTTGCCAGTGGAGGAAACCTGTAGATCAGCGCTAAATCTTGCAGAAAGAGGCCTCATTGGCCAGTTTACTGGATTGTGGCCATCCCCGAGAGCAGTCGAAGAATGGGTCAAAAGAAATTGGCTACCACTGGTTAACGAAGGAATAAAGAGTCACTTCGTAGGCAAAGGGTTCTTCGTCTTCTTGTTTGAAAATACAGAGGACAGAAGCTTGATCTTCAGAAACGAGCCATACTTCATGGGCCCTCAAGGCCTCTACCTGAACAAATGGACCCCAGATTTCGACCCAGCACAAGATGTGCCCAAGGCTGTTCCTGTCTGGGTGCACCTCCCGCATCTTCCCCTTCATTGCTGGAGCCAAAACTCACTTCAATCCATCGGTAATGCTCTAAGGAGATACATAGATCAGGCCCCAAGGAAGGATGAATTCTCCTGCACTCGGATCTGCGTGGAGGTTGACCTGGAAATAGGATTACCGGAAGCAATACAACTATCGGTGGCAGACTAGACACATATCCAAGAGCTCGACTATGAACAGCTGCCTTTCAAGTGCCGACACTGTCATGAGTACGGGCACTTCGCAAGATACTGCAAAAAGAGAAATGAGGAGACAACAGAGAAGGAAAAGGGAGAGCAATGGAAACAGGCAAAGAAACCTACAAACAGTAGACAGAGCAACAAAAATAAGGCCAAAGAGAGAGAGAATAAAGTAGGTAATGGAAGTACAAGCAATCAAAACACCGGAAGCAGAGACACAAACAGCAATGAGGGGGACAAAAACCCCTTTGAAATTCTCACGCCGCCTTCAGATCCTCCAGAGGCAGAAAAAGAAGATCCACCTCAGCTGGAGAATAACGACACCATAGATCCAGGTAATAACTCAATCCCTACCCCAAGCAATATTTCCTCCCCTTCCTATGCAAATATTATCAAACAAAAGAAGAAAACCCTAGAGAACATGGGCTCATCAGATGAAAAAACATTTGAAAGGCCAGCAAAAAAGGCTGGACGAAGAACAAACAGGGAATCTAGAGAAGAGGAGTCAGAAAGACAAAAAACGCTCGGCAGTCAAGCCACCATAGAAATGACATTTGGGAGAAATACCAGGGCCAGGGCCTCCAAAGGAGGAGGGCCTACCCCTATAAGTGGTAAATGATGCAGTTGATCTCTTGGAACTGTAGGGGTTTGGGGAATCCCACAAAAGCAGAAGCCATAAAAGATCTTTTGAAAATGGAACCCACAGACATCCTCATGCTCCAAGAAACAAAAGTAGAAGGGGAGATCCTTCTAAGCACCTGTAACACCAAATGGAAATTTGACTCTGGAAAGGTTGTGAGTGCAAGAGGCACGGCAGGAGGAATAGGAACATTCTGGGCAAAAAACTCCTTCTCTCTAGAAAGATCATTCGAGACCCAGCATTGGATATTTACAGAACTACGGCATATAGCAAGCAATCTCAGCATAGCCTTGTTTAATATGTATGTTCCTGTGCATTACGAGGAAAAGAGAGAGTGCTGGAAGACACTATCAGAGTTTCTAGACCACAACAATCCCAGGAACATAATAATAGGAGGTGACCTGAATATAATTCTTGACCCTAAAGAGAAGAGAGGAGGGACTTACTCAAGAGACCCTTTTCTTACCACAGTGGAGAACATAATATTACAGAGGGATTTAGTAGATTTCAAGCCGGTTAAAGGAAAATACACATGGACCAATAATAGAACAGGAGAAAATCATATTGCAGCAAGGTTGGATAGATTCCTTGTCAGCAGCTCTATAATGATGGGAAAAAGAATAGTCATTAATAAGATACTTCCAAAGCTCAGCTCGGATCACAAACCTGTCCTCCTCTACCTAAAAGATGAAGAGGATTTAGGAGCCCTCCCCTTTCGCTTCAGTCCTCTCTGGGCGGAAAGAGAAGGATTCATGGAAACAGTCCAAGCAGCATGGAGTACAGAAGTCTCAGGTTCCCCAAGCTATGTCTGGGAGCAAAAAATAAAAAATACAAAAAAGGCTCTTAAAGAGTGGATAAAGAAACCTTTGAAAACTCCCATCAGTCAGAGGAAAGAGGCTGTCACACAGCTGGAAGAAATTCAATTTGATATGGAAGAGAAAGACATCCATTCCACGGACTTAGATCAAGAAAAAATTGCACAAAGGAAAACATATTGTTCTTTTAGAAATGAGGAAGAGTACTAGCGCCTAAAGTATCGTAGTCTGTGGCTTAAAGCTGGGGACAGAAATACCACACATTTCCATAAACAGTTCAGGGCTCGACTCAGCCGAAACCACATAGCAGAAATCACCTTATCTAATGGACAAGTTTGCAAAGGATTCGCCCAAATTAAGGAAGCTGTTGTAAACCATTTCCAAACTCTACTTACAGTAGAAAAAGAGGGGAGTGAGGAAGATACACAAGAGTTCCTTGCTAACATTCCAAAGATAATTAGTATGGAGGATAATGAAAATCTCATGAGCTCGGTAACGGAAGAAGAAGTATCCAACATTGTGTGGTCTATGGAGCCTGACAAAGCGCGAGGACCCGATGGTTTTACAATCCATTTCTATAGAATCTGCTAGGCACTAATCAAACCAAACCTCCTCAGAATGATACGCGGATTCATGAGAAAGGCAAGGATCGGGGGCGGAATTAACTCAACCTTTCTCGCCTTAATTCCTAAGGAGACAAATCCAATATCTTTCGACAGGTACAGGCCGATATCTCTATGCAATGCGTCCTACAAGATAGTGTCCAAACTTCTGGCGAGCAAAATCAAGCCTCTCTTACAAAAGCTCATTTCTCCAGCTCAGGGGGGATTTGTGAAAGGAAGACACATTCTGGATAATGTTATTCAAGTCCAAGAAGCTTTGCACTCAAGCCACTCACGCAGGGAACAAGGTATGCTTATAAAATTGGACATGTGTAATGCTTTTGATAGAGTTAATCGCTCTTTTTTGTACAGGGTCCTTACAGCCTTTGGTTTCAATCAAGAGTTTATAAATCTAATCAAAGCATGCCTAGAAAAGATCTGGATAGCCCCAATGATAAACGGTAGACCAGCAGATTTCTTCTTAGCCACCAGGGGACTGAGGCAGGGCTGCCCTTTGTCACCATTTCTTTACATACTGATGGCAGACTCTCTGAGCAGAAAATTAACTTTGGAAAAACAAAATGGTAACCTCCCTGGAATCAGGATTGTGAAGGAAATCGATCCAATGAACCATGCGCTGTTTGCTGATGACTCACTGTTGCTGGGGGGCGCATCATCACGAATTGCGAACTCCTTCAAAAACATTCTCAAAAAGTTCTGCAGCATCTCTGGAGCGTTAATCAGCGAAAGGAAAAGTGTTGTCTATGGGTGGAACACAGATCAGCAGACTATCAATAGAATTTCCAGCGACCTAGGCTTCGATGGATACGCAGATTGGGACAAATTTAAATATCTGGGTCTCCCAATAACAATGGGATCCAACAGGAATCAACTGTGGGAGGAGGTGATCTCCAAATTTAAGAAAAAGATTGCAAGTTGGGGGGGTTATTGGCTCACCACAGGAGGCAAACTCACGCTCATTAGAGCTGTACTCTCAGCACTACCAACGTTCCAGGCCTCCTTAATGTTAGCTCCAAAGCAAATCTCAGACCAGATCTCCAGTCTTATGCGAAATTTCCTGTGGAATGGAGGGCGAGGAAATGACAATAGATTTCATTTAATAAATTGGGAAACAGTGAAAAGACCTATGGAGGAAGGAGGCCTCCAAATACGAGACCCTCTCCTTGCAAACATAGTACTGGGATGCAAATTACTGTGGCAAATGCTTGAAGAGCCTAGTCACCCTGTCAGTCTGATATTAAAACACAAATATTTCAAACAACAGCCAATCAGAACCTTCATTCCGGAGAAAGCCCCTAAAGGAACGCAAGCCTGGAAGTTATGCAGCAAAGGTATCGAATTCTTCAAAGCTCACCTGTACAAAATTCCTGGGAACGACAAAAACACTATGTTATGGAAAGACAGAGTCATGGGACACCCTCCCCTCAAAGAAAACAGTGAAATCGCAGCGTTAAGATTATGGCTACAGTCAAAAGGAATCCGTAAGATCGAAGACATAGCTGGCTGGGATAACAGAGGAGAGTGGCAACGCTGGAATTTCCCCAAGGCTCCAGCGCAACTCACTACTCAGCTTCACGTTCTTAAAAAGGCGATTACAGACTTCGCTCCAGTCCATAGAGACGAAGAAGACACCTGGGGATGGGGGAAGACGGGTGTGTACACAGCAAGGCAAGGATATCTACAAATGCAAAGCAAAAAGAACTCGCCTCATCCGAAAGAAGTATGGAAGCAGGTATGGGACAGTTTCAATATTCCTAAGATCAATTTTTTCTTTTGGACTCTGTTCCATAACAAAATCTTGACTGGAGAAAACCTAAGCAAGAGAAACATAGCAGGCCCCCATCGATGTGTTCTATGCAAAAATGCTCTGGAAACCACAGATCATTTGTTTATTAATTGTGAGTATGCCAAGAAGGTCTGGATTAATTTTATGATTGGACTAAATGTGAGACCCCCAGCTCACTGTACGATTGCAGAAATGTTCACCACTTGGAAAGACAGTTACCCACACAGCATTGCTGGCAAATCTCTATGGTACAAGATATGGATTGCTGCTCCAAAATATGTATGCTGGAAGCTTTGGATTGCCCAAAACGAAACTATCTTCAACCAAAATGAAATATCAACAGAAAAAGTGGCAGAACAGGCAAAGAAACTCCTAATTACGCTTCAGTCAAAGATGACAATTCCCTTCGAACAGAGGAAAAGGCCTAGCTGGACGGTTTCTCATTCATTATCAGACCTTCAGCAATCACTCGGCCAACCCGCAAGGAAAGATGGCAGATCCGAGAACCCGAGGATAAATTTCAGCAGTGGTGGAAATCCCAGGGCGAGTGCACTATCTTCTTTGACGGCGCTTCAAAAGGCAATCCAGGCAAATCAGGAGTAGGAGGGGTAATTTACTATCCAAATGGAGAAAAAGAAGATTTCAGTTGGGGCCTAGGAACGAAAACCAATAACCAGGCAGAAGCTCTTGGTCTCTTAAAAGTTTGTCAATTAGCCAGAAAAGAAAGCCAAAGAGAAATCATCATTTTTGGGGACTCAGAATTGCTGATAAAGGCATTAATAAGTAAGGAATGGTTGAAGGATCCCCTATTAAATAAACAGCTCTCAAGAGTGAACAGAATTTTGAAGGACTTCTCCTCGGTGCAAACATTTCATATCCTCAGAGATTTAAACAAGGAGGCAGACAGATTGGCAAATACAGGCTGCACTCAGCAAAGTGGAATGATCAGCATAAACGCAGGCGCTTTGAAAATGGCAATCATCCCTTAACTGGGAAAGGTGCCCATGTAAACCCATGAATTGTAATTTGGTTGATTAGGCTTTGCCCAACCTGGAATTCTCAATAAAGGACAACCATTTCAGTTAAAAAAAAAAAAATATTTTATTTATCTATATTTTTTGGTTTCCTCTTAAATCTTTGGTTACTCCCCTAACAGCTTTCCTTTTTCCATTTTTACTTATTAAAAAAATTCCACCTCTTTCCTTTCCCTCTTTCGATTTATTAGAAAAAATTCATCTCATTATTATTTTAATCATTAAATTATTTAATAAATTTTTTATTTCAAATCAATTTTTAATAATAAACATTTTCACTATTTAAACTAATTATTTTAATATATTTAATTTCTTTCGCCCAAACCTATAATATAATTTTTTCCTCTTTCGTTTTTTACTAACTAAAATTTCTTCCTCTCATTATTTCTTGGATCAATGGATTATTTAATTTCTGGTTTTAAATCATCAAACTTATTATTATTTAATTTATCTGGAAAACTTAATGCATTAAATACATCATTATTATTGATTTCAAATTATAATTTTTAAAATTAATTAAGTTTTTTATAATAACTATTTATTGTGCCGAGGGTAGTTCAATTCATAGTCACCCAAGTTTGAATTTGAATTCAGATTCGAACAATACCATATGTTAAAAATTAGAATCATGAATTTTTAATTGGAAAAAAAATTGCACTAGTAGTGACATTGCTGATTCCTCTGAAATACAAACAAAAAAAACTATTTGTTTAATTATGTTAAAAATTAGAATCATGAATTTTTAATTGGAAAAAAAAAATTGCACTAGTAGTGACATTGCTGATTCCTCTGAAATACCAAACAAAAAAAACTATTTGTTAAATTGTTTATTCATATCTTACGATGATAATGGGTTCGGATAAGATAAAACAACAAAACAAAAAATATTTGTTAAATTCTTTATTCATATTTTATTATGACAATAATTTCTTGAAATTAGACATTATTATGTATAACTATTTTTTACTCTAACTAATAAACTAAATAGTTTTTTTAAACAATTTTTCTAATCAAATTTATCTAAATTTTATTAGAAATTTTAAAAAATATATAATATGTAATTGTACTTCTTCTTCTTTCTTTTTTTTTTCGAAGGTGGCAAAACCTATCAAACTCAGGTGTCAAACCAACAGTGAGGACAACCATCTCTGGCTGCTATCCGCGAATGTCGATTTAACTCATAATACGTAATATGTGAATCTTCCCAAAAAATAAAAAAATAAAATAAAATAATAAATCCATTTATATTCAAATTAAATACATGTTAAATAACAAAAATCACAATAAAACTCAAATTTATAAAATTTATATTGCAACCATAAAAACGATTTCATCTATTAAACTAGACACATAATTATTTGTAAAATTCAAATGTATCTGCAACCAGAATGCACTTATGCATTTAAAAAACATTTTAAACCATTCAAAAGGCTTGTGGCGAATTTTAAATTAACCACTGAAGCAACCAGTTAATTTAGAATATACTATTTACACTTCCATTTTGAGGTACTCCGTCGATCGAAATAGAATGTTAATCCGAGCTTCGATTTTCGGATTCTCCTGCGAAATTTTGGCTGCAAGATTTGTTCATCGAACCGGACCAGACTGTTTCTCCGCGAAATGTCATCCTGATTTAAAGATACGAAGGCCACTGTAGCAGATTCCAAAACTGAGTTGGAAGTGTGATTGTCCATGCAGACGTACAACTTCATAGTGGGGAACAAACCGACCTATATACGTATATCCTGAGGCCCGCCGTTTCGAGCAAGACAAAAGCAGCGTGATGGCCTACTGGTTGACTCCTAGATGATCCGCCCATCATCCTCTCTTCGCTCTCTGTGCTGTCACAAGATGAATCCACCTCATGATTCTTATGGCTTTTGCAAATTTTTTAACGAGTATAGCCACCATCGAAGACTTTAAACGCGCACACACATGATTATGTCAACAATCCTATTCAACTCTCACAGCTCCTAAACAAGCACTCATAGCATTTCCCAATTTCGTTACTCCTCTGCTTTCTTTTTATATATGGAATCTGAGTCATACAACACATGGGTCTTTGTCTAGATACTGGATTCATCCCTATTTATAACCAGCCCTTCGTGTTCGATTCCATCCGTTAAAACGAATTTAGCGAATTACTTTTTATCGCTAGCGTTGAGAGGTTAGGCTATTTTGATCACCTATTTGTGTTAGGACATATCCCTGAAAAATTTCCAGTATTCAGTGGATTCACCTTATTTTCTCTGTTGAATGTTTGTACAACAGAAAAAATGAAGAAGGTGGCTATTTGGGTAGTGGAAAACAGAAGATTGGCGGTCCTTTTATTTTTTGGACTTGCGAGGTTGATTTCAGCTGTTAATTTCAATCAGGACTTCAAATTCTGGCCAAGTTTCGTATCAAGTCTCCCATGGGCATCTCTCAGAAGGCTGGATTTGGATGGCCATATTACTTTCCACAACAACCACAATGCTGCTAAAGATTTCGGTAACCGTTACAGCTACCTTCCAGCGGCCGTTGTGTATCCTGCATCAGTAAGAGATATTAGGAGAGTTGTTAAATATGTTTATCTGTCAGACTCACTAACTGTTTCTGCTAAGGGGAACGCTCACTCAGTGCAGGGTCAAGCACAGGCTCCCAGTGGAATAGTAATAGAAATGGGGTCTCTGAAAGGCATCCAAGTCCACAAAGAACCAGAGAACCCATATGTAGAAGCCACTGCAGGGGAGCTGTGGATAGATGTCTTGCGAGCAACTCTCAAGGAAGGACTTGCTCCAAGATCATGGACTGATTATTTGTATCTCAGCGTAGGGGGAACTCTTTCTAATGCTGGAATCAGTGGACAAACCTTCCGCTATGGACCCCAGATTAGCAACGTACACCAGCTCCAAATAGTTACAGGTTAGTGATATTACTAGTCCTTTGAAATTTCAGTGCTCGTCAAAGCATTGAGGCAGTGAGGGCAGAAGGGTGAGATTTTCAATTTTACGTTTCTTTGTTGGCTCAGTTATGGGAGTTATGAGACCATGGGGAGTTATGAGATGACTGCATGTTTAACATTTGGTTTGAAAAACTTTTCTGTAGGGATATTTAAGCAGTTAAAATCATCTTGCCTATTTGGTATGAACTAGACCTGGGTATGGCCTGTCTGGCTATACCAGCCTTTAACATAGCTGAATATTTTCCCACTAAGTTTCAAACTAATAACCTTTGCTTCACAATCACAAAATAAGTTAACAATACACCCGATCACCTTCTGTTCTACCAGAACTAAACCTTTAATTTTCCTGGCCTTGCTGTTATGAAATAAAATAAAGGTGAACGCACTAAATCTCCATTTCATAATTTACTAGCTTTCATAGTTAAAAATCATATTTGCAATTCTAGGCTTTCTATTTTAACACCTTTGCAAATTGGTTTTAAGGTGGGGAGATTACGACAGGGATGGTTGTATTCTAATTTTAGTACTTACTAAATTTCATAAATTGAGAGTAAGATGGAAATGAATCTATGAAAGTTTTTATTTAACATCGTTTGTGTTGTGTGTAACGTACCAAAATTACTCCAGGGAAAGGAGAAATATTAAATTGCTCAAGAGATGAAAACTCCGACCTATTTTATGGGGCGTTGGGTGGCTTAGGCCAGTTCGGTATCATCACCTCAGCCAGGATCACTCTTGAAAAAGCACCACAGATGGTATTCACCTATAGAGGATTCTCTGTAACATCCAGAGTAGTAGACATGATAAATTTAAATCACGAGTTCTTTTTTCTTTTGTATTTTATGGAGATAGACATTGGCTTTGTTCTTTGCAGGTAAGATGGATCCGAGTTCTCTACTCTGATTTTGAAGTATTCACCAGAGATCAAGAATATCTCATCTCAAAGCCAGACAATGGCCATACTTTTGACTACATTGAAGGGTTTGTAATCTTAAGAAATGAAAACCTACTAAACAACTGGAGGGCTTCCATGTTCTCACCACAGAATCCAGGGAACTTAAGTTCAGTCAATACAAAGGGACAAGTTCTCTACTGCTTGGAGCTGACAAAGAATTACAACCAGAACGAAAGGGTTAACGTTGGGCAGGTAGGGAACTTCAACGTTTATCAAACAAATTATTTATTCGCAGTGGAGAATATTACTTTTATGTGGTTTATTCTACTAATTTCGTATTAGCTACCTCTATTAATAATATCTGACTGTTATTTTCAACAACATTTAATTTCTATTCTGAAGAATCAAAGTAGATAAATATGTTACATAGACAATTATGTCATATTATAAAATTCAAACTCAGTGAACCCTAAGTGTTTAAATAGATCAGATAAACTTGGTCAATTTACCATTATTTTTCTGGATCCATATTTACTAATATATGGTTTTGCCCATTATATTCATCTCCGATGTAGCCTATTGCTATGTGATCCTCACAGCTCGTTTTCTTGCCTATGAGAATATTGATACTGGGTAAGAGTCTATTTTTTTTCCAAAAAGATTTTCAATCATTTTGTTTGATGCAGGAGATAAACTCGCTTCTGGACGTTCTCAGCTTCGTTCCTTCTTCGCTGTTTACAATGGATATTCCCTATATTGACTTCCTAGATCGAGTTCACACAGAGGAACTAAAACTGCGCTCTCGCGGCCTGTGGGAGGTACCCCATCCATGGCTCAACTTAATTATTCCCAAGAGTAAAATTGCAGAGTTCGACGCAGCAGTTTTCAAAGATATGCTTAGAAACCCTAAAGATGGGCCGGTTCTTATCTACCCTGTGAACCGCAATAAGTAAGCACGCCTACCTCCATTTTGTTCTCTTATTTATTTGGCGATAACAATTCATTCCATTTATATTTCTCAATACTTTGACATTTTTCAGGTGGGATAGCAGAATGTCAGCGGTGACTCCTAATGAGGACGTATTTTATTTGGTAGCTTTCCTGCGCTCTGCCATACCAGCGACTACTGAGCGCTTAGACTATTTGATAGATCAAAACCAAAAGATACTGAACTTCTGTCAACGAGCAGGTCTCGGTGCCAAACAATATCTCCCCCATCACACGACCGAGCAAGATTGGAAAACGCACTTTGGGGAAAAGTGGACCATATTTGTTCAAAGAAAGACTGCATATGACCCAAACGCCATCCTAGCCCCCGGGCAGAGAATATTTTCCAAGTGCAGAGCCTTTTCTCTGGCATAATCCTTGTCTGTTTCTATTCAATGAATTCAAAATCAGAGCTTACAATAATGTCAGACAAGCATTATGTTAATACCCACCCCTGGAAAGAGACACGAAGGGCCATTTGTATTAATATATTATGCAGTGCACATTTGATTTGATGTAGGAGCACAATTATTTTATATATATGATTGCTTTAAAAATAAGAGTGAAGGGTCAACTTAGAACTCTGAAAAGAACAAAACTCGTGACTTATTAAACGAAAGCTTTGTCTATTCAATAAATGAATACCGTGAATCACAACGGTGTCATCTAAGCGATCGATTGTCAACGAAAATGCTGTCTCCACCGAGGAAACTTCGAAATTAATCATAATCCTACACGCATCGACTATTGTACACACCAAAATTTGCATGTGGGAATGGCAAAAGGATAAGCTTTGTGCATGTCAATGACTTGAGGAACACAAATTCTCATACCCGTATGGGCCAACATAGTTTCACATCAATGCCCTTTGTTCATATATTTTGTCTTATTTTCCAAACTGTTTATAGCTTTATCTGATAATTAAAATAAAATCCAATTGATTTTTCTAAAATATTTTATGAGATTGAAGTAAAATTGAATTTGTTTTGGTAAACTATTTTATAAGAATACATTATAAAATGAAGGTTGGTTATCATGTGTATTTTAATTTTTAAAGAGAGTTTAAGATGGATACAAATAAGGGTTCTTTTGTATTTAGCACGTTTCACAGTTTGAGATGTATATCTGCCCCGACTGAAAGGAGTTTTAAATAATAATTAATTTGGTTTAATAATTAAGTATTCTATTTTCAATAGGTTGAGTATTTCATTTTCGATATAAATATAATATTTAATTCCAATATATTTTCAATATATAATATTATATGTACAGATCGTAGATAAGGAGAATAAATTTTCTAAACATTTATAATAAATTTAATTAATAACAATAACATAATATACATTTAAATACAACGTTTTGATTAAGCACCAATATCTTAAATAAATATCTATGATATGATTGCTTAAAACTTGCATATAGCCTTCACACAATTGGGATTGTTCAACAACTTACAGTCCACAGCCTTGAAGCATTGATTTCTTGGATTCGGTGGAATTTTCCGTATCCCCTTAACTTGAAAAGGTGGCAAACTGTTATAAAAGGTATGTCAAGTCACCCAAGTCAAATTTCGGCGACATTGCGATTTTGTGATTTGCCACTGAAAGGGTTGTAAATATATGTTAAAAGTATTTCTAATCCCTTAGGTCAAATGTCGACCGCATTGCCATTTAGTGATTCCCAGCCGACCGATAGTGATTTTATGAAGATTGTCCTGGAGCGAAGAAAGTATATATTAGAAACTAAATACGAATCAGTTTCAGAATTTGCTCTATATAAATGAATGATAAAATAAGAATAAATGCATATCATCAAATTTATTTAGTGTAGTATCTTTATTTTTGTATTGCAATATAAAACATCTACATCAGTTTGGGAAAATCACAGTGTCTCGTCTATGATTTTGGAATTCAAAATAGTTGCAGAGATTCAAGGGCTTGCAACCTTAGAGGAGAGATCATGAAAAATAGAAACCGGAACTATTAGTTATTTTACAAAGGAAAACTAGCAACAAGTAAAAATGGCAGTTTTATTCAAGTGTAGAATCTATGCTAACAAAAAGATCAAATTGAGCATAAACGTAAAGGAAAACATAACTATAACCTATAGGATTAGCTAGAGGAACCAAAGTTGAGAGAACATTACGAGGAGAGTAGCATCATGACAATAAAGAATTGCCTAGGTCGATTAGTTGTTCCTCAACCTTCCATGGTTGAGGAACTAGAGAGATTGGTGGGGAATTCATCTCTAATCTAGCCAATGGGCCTTCCACATCAAGCATAAGATTTTGGAGTTCATCTAACCTGTGTTAGGTGAATTACTTGTACCTAGAACCCAAGGACCAATGGTTTCTATGACATTCGAATCAAGAGTGACGTACCAATCATGGCTGATTTTTTCTCCCACCAAGAAATTTTCCTCTTGTATGTCTAGCATAAGAGCTATGGGCCGAGAATTTTGCTCAAATGCATGCTCTGGAACCCCTCAAGTTCCACAACGTCTATTGTTACATATATAATGAGCCCTCTGGGTGTCATGGTTGTTCGAGGAATGGGAACATCACACAAACTCCAACTGAGCTGAGAGGGGAGTTGCATGAGGTGACCATGGAAGAGGGAATCCATTACAATTTGCGAGTCAAGCTGCACTGGCGTGGAATGAGGGACTATGCCTTCCCATTCTGAAGAATATAACAACACTGGGGAGAACTCATTGATAGATATGGGAGGCTACGCACCCAGAAACTAAGGCGATAATATTGCCTCATGGTGGACAGAAGCAAGGAAGTAACAAAGGAAAGTGTCGAGATAAAACTACTAGCTTGAAACCATGTCCATACTATGGAGTGGACAAATGCATATGGTATAAGCCTTCCAAGGGGCCTTTTCCTACCACCTTGAGAGCAAAGTCTCCTTAAATGTGTCTCAAGGGAGATACTAGTGTAAGGAGGGGCTACGAGACAGTACTTGTAGTAGCCCCATTCAATTCAATGCTTGCCACTAGATTATAATATTTAACACACCATCTTTATTTTTTGTAAGTCAAAGGATTTCATTATATCAAAAAGGAATAATTGTCATCTCCAGTATCTCAAAAACCTTACAGCCTCACTCCTACCAGATTTATTGGCTAGAGGGTGATTACCCAAGCATACAGTAACAAGATTGTACCATTTCATTACCTAGAGCCAAAAAGCCCAAATAATCCAAAACACATCTAAAATCAAAATGCAACCTACTATCTTTTACGATTAGAATATTACACCATAGTTGGATTTTCTGGGGGACTTGCAAGTGAGTATGCCCGTCTGTAATCACATTGAACATGTTTCTCCATATGTGCAAGTCACCCTCTAAAGCGCTCTAACTTGGCCAAGATTCACCTCAGTCTCCTCTACAATGCTGCCAAATAGACTAACAACTTCATTTGGTCTATTTATAAATCATTCATGAATTCAATCATTGTGTTTATGTCATTGTGGTGATCTTTGCTAAGCCTTTCTAAAAGAGTCATCCTCTGCTTCAACTGATTGTCAACAAGCTCAAGTGGGGGAGAGGGCTCCACATAAGCAGGGGAGTGTGCCAGAGCCAGGCCTAATTCCTCCCCTTCATCATGATCCCCCCGAAGGCACATGTTGTGTTGGCCACGTGGCCCTACACATTGCCAAGCCTTGCCATGCTGGCAACTCATGAGGCTCTCCCCATGAAAAGAAGAAGGCCCAATGGTAAGGAAGGGCACAGAAACATGAAACACAAAAAATCGCAAAGGCACTAGGATTTCCCTACACCAACCCAACTATATTGGGTTATTAAGAACACATATACACAATTCCTCACCCGGCCCACAAGAAAGATATGCAGAGGTCTTGTAGCCCCCATAGTAAATTAAAAACTCCAAGACAAAGTATAGGTGCCTCTTAACCCTGTACTAGTCCACATATAGTGTCGAGACTCCCTAATATGTTACAAGGGCCAACCAACACGAGAATACTCCATCCGCTTAATTTGGTGGCCCCTAAAGCACCATGAACAGAGCATGAAGTGACACAAGGATGGCACCCAGTGACAAAGTAAAACATAAAAATACACCCAACCTAGACTTGAGGGGCTCGACAACAAAAGGGCTGCATAACACTTCACGACCTAGAAACAACACCAAAGATTTCAGCCCAATACAAGCTTAAGCATGAGCCCTCTAGTAAGGCTGAAATTACCAAAAACAGCAGTAACCCTGCAAGATTGAAACATAGGAAAGTCGTAGCTACTTACCAAATTTTCATATGGAACCGAATTCTCTCCCTTCAATTTTCCATTCCTCATCTAGCCACCCCACATATTAGACAGTACCATAATTTCACGAACCTTTGTGGGCCTTATTCTTCAAATGCAAAGATCCTGGGTTGGGTTCAGCTAGACAACTACCTTCCATGCTCCAACTTGCCAACTGAACTCCAAATAGCCCATTTGATATTTTCATAGCTTGCTCAGTATATTCATGTAGTCAACTACTCCATGCAAACCAGAGATCCCACTCACCCACTATTCTCCCATTCTAGATTTTGCACCACCCTAGACCATGTAACATACCACCCATAAGTACATTTCGAATGTACCGTAGGTTAGATTTACTACCAAAAAATATACATGGCACCTTTGTGCCATGCATCACCTTTCGGTACTCACCATTCTTGAGGTGACGTTGAGCCCTCTTTGGATGTCTTTGATGCCACTCATTAGATACCCTATTAGAGATTTAAGTCACCATCTTAATATCAATTAATTATATATATATATGATTTAAGTCACCATATTCATATCAATTATATATATATATATATATATATATATGCACAATCTGTTTAATATCATCACACCATATAAGATATGAGATCTAAAATTAACTCCCACACTTAGCTTCTTTTAATAAAATTTATAAATAAAATTTTATAAAGACTAAACTCCCAAACACTTATTAATATCCTCCTCACGGGATATAAAGATAATCACCTTTATAAATAATAAGTATAAAAATACTTACATTTATATTATAATCATCAAAGCAATAACAGCTCCACATATGTTAGCTGTATGTAAGTAAAGGTTGATGACAACCAAACCCATATAACTGTATATGTGTTCCTGTATATGTAAGTTACCACTGATGACAACCAAACTCTTAGCAAATTGTATCCATCGATGCCCGTAGTTCCAGGTTCAATGATTTGGGGGGTGCAAGGACGCGTATGATAGAAGAAATGCATGCTCGGCATTAACTATTAGTGCGCTCTGCCCAGCTGAACTCGATTGTCATTGAGTTGTTTGAATGCAAAACGGAGTGAAGGGTGGGATATTTAAATATTAATTAAAACATTCCTTTCAAAATCGGTCAAAGGGGAGTCTCATTATTTTATGTCTTTTTTTTTTAAAATTGATAATCATATATATATATATAAAGGAGTGTTTTTTCGTTATTGGAAATATGTTTTTGAATATATAAATTAGTATTTGTCTATTATGGTGTGAAGGAATGTTGTTGTTGTTAAATGAAGGGTGGAGGATGATGGTGTTAAATGACGGTCACTGAATTAAATAGAGACTATGTTAAATGGAGGGGGACTGTAAGGCCCCGGGTCATAATCGCACATCGTAGAGTCGGGCGCGCCTAGCGGGCGTGTTTAACCGGCGAGTTGGGCACGAGCCCTCATGGGCGTGCAGTGGGTGAGATGAGATGGTCGCACAAAACCGACGAGTTGGAGGGTGCGCCCGACCGACAAGCTGGGCCAACCGAACGAGCTAAAGGTGCTCCCACGAGTCGGGATGAAAAATCGACTAAGTATGGATGGGCGGAGTTGGCGGGTTTATATGGGTGGGTGACCATGTATGTGGGCGCCCTACACTTGGACCAATGCATAAAAATTGGCTAAGTGTCGAATGGATGGGTCGACTTGGTGACAAGCAAGCCCCCACCCATGGGTGATGTAGCGTATAAGAACATCGCGGATAAGTGTTGGAGAATCATCAAGTCATTCCACATATCCAAGCGAGGGAGTCCTCAGTCAAGGGGCAGACTACCCAAGTGAGGAGCAGGGAATGTGCCCGCAGGTCGGGCGGAACAGTGCAACAATGAGGGCGAGTTGGGTAGTCGCACCGCAGGTCAGCAGGTAGGCGGATGAGCCGTAGGCAGATGGGCGGGCAGACGAGCTGCAGGCGGAAGGCAGGCGGGCGGACGAATAGCGGAAAGTTTGGCTGGCGGGCGGGTGAGCTAAGGCAGGCGGGTGGGCGGTTGACATGACAGAGCTGTGGTTGGTATAGCAGTGAGCTGGGCAAGGTCACCCAAGTGGGTGGTGCGCCCATGGCAAGCTACACGAGCCAGGTAGTTGACTCAGGTTGGTAGTGCATCCACAACATTGTTGAACGAGAGTTCGGTGGAACAAACGGGTAGTGACGAGTTGAAGCACACGATGATGTCTTGAATTGAACAAGCGTGCATGGTGCAATGGCCGAGTCAGGTAGACCGGTTGAGCTGCACAACAGCTACTCCATTGTAAAATTGTATGAACTCAATTGAGTGTTGACTCCTAGGAATTTTATAAAAAATCATTTACAAAGATTTATATACATACTTGTACAATTGTGTCTCTTGCATGGTTTAAGTGTATTAATGTTATTCCACACATTAATAAAGTAAAATGGTGAATAATGTGAATGTTAAGTGTAGCCCAAAAAATAACTTAGAAGAAAAAATGTTTAAGTGTTTAGCTGGTGCCGAACATAGTCTAACTTGTGAAAAAAGAGTTGGGGGCATGACAAATGGTATCCGAGCAAATTACAGAGACCAAGTATGTATGCAATCTGAAGTTTTGGACAAGAAATCTTGGATTCAGAGTTTGGGGTTCCTGGACTTGGTGGTCCATGGCAAGACCATCCAAGCATTGGTGGACATAGATGCCACACAGAACTTCATGACTACACATTTGGCAAAAGAAGTTGGGCAGCAGATTATCCTATCGGATGTGGAGGTCAAGGCAGTGAACTCAAGGGCTAAAGTGGCTGGATTGGCACAGAAAGTGCTAGTTAGAATTGAAGACTGGCAGGGTCGGTTGGACTTCACAGTAATGGAGATGAACGACTTTGACATGATATTAGGGCAGGATTTCTTGAAGGGCAATAGGGTGGTTATTGTTCCCTTCTGCGATGAGATTATGTTGATTGGAGGATCACAAATTCGGACTTTTCCTACTCATAAGAAGAGGAAGGAAGTCAATGTGCACCATCTTTCTACACTGAGTTTAGAGAAGGCTATGCGGGAGTCATGTGTAGAGGCATATGCGATAATAATCAGAGAAGTCGGTAGCGATGATGGAGTGGGGATGCCTGTTCCAGCTGAAATTTCTGATGTGTTGGCCAACTATGCAGATTTGATGCCTCATGAGCTACCAAAGAAGCTTCCACCAACATGTGCAGTGGACCATAGCATTGAGCTAGAGCCAGGGAAGTAACCTCTGGCAAAAGCTCCTTATCGGTTGTCCGGACCGGAGTTGGAAGAATTGAAATGACAGTTGAAAGAGTTGACTGATGCAAGTTTCATAAGGCCTTCAAGGTCCCCATATGGAGCTCTAGTATTTTTCCAGCGGAAGAAAGACATGAACGAGCTACGGATGTGCTATGATTATTGTGCTCTCAACAAGCAAATCATAAAGAACAGGTATCCTTTGCCATTAGCTGTAGATTGCTTCGATAAGCTTTCGAAATCGCGAGTGTTTTCCAAGCTAGATTTGAGGCAAGGGTACTATCAGGTGCAGATTGCGGAAGGAGATGAGAGGAATACCACGATTGTGACAAGGTATGGAAGTTTTGAATTCCTTGTTATGCCATTTGGGTTGTGCAATGCTCCTGCCACATTTTTCACTTTAATGAATGATGTACTATATACATACTTGGACTCATTTGTAGTAGTATACTTGGAAGACATCGTGTTGTACAGTGATAACATGGAGGATCATAAGAAACACTTGGCTTTGGTGTTTGAGGCACTGAAGAAGAGTCAGTTGTACTTGAAGAAGTCGAAGTGTATGTTTGCCTAGACCGAGATTCCGTTCCTTGGGCACATTGTGGGCCAAGGGCACATACGGATGGAGCTGAGCAGGGTGAAGGCGATAGAGGATTGCGCTGAACTGAAGAATGTCCATGATATGAGGGTATTTTTGGGGATGACAAACTACCAGTGGAAGTTTGTAGAGGGGTACTCCAAAATGACCTCATCACTGACAGAACGTTTGAAGAAGTATAAGCGATGGAATTGGACGGAGAAATGTCATATGTCATTTGAAGATTTGAAGAAGAGGATTGTTTCAGTAGCGAGACTGAAGTTTCCTGACTTCGACAGACCGTTTGAGGTACACATAGATGCTTTGGATTTTTCGATAGGAGGAGTTCTTATGCAGGATGGGAATCTAGTGGCATATGAGAGTCAGAAGTTGCAAGACAGGGAACAAAGGTATCCGGTTCATGAGAATGGGATGACTACAATCAACCACTGTTTGTAGATATGGAGGCATTACTTGATTGGGAAGCCTTCTTTTGTCAAGACTGACAACGTTGTAGTGAGTTATTTTTCATCACAACCAAAGCTATCAGCAAAGCAAGCTCATTGGCAAGACTTTTTGGTAGAGTTCAACATGACTATTGAGTACAGGTTGCATAGACTCAATGCAGTTGCAGACGCCCTTAGTAGGAAGGGACAGTTAGCCGTATTGGAGGAGGAAGAAGACCAAGTAGCATGAAGTAAGATTCAAGTACAGATGACTGAGGAGATGCAAAATAAGCTCAAGGAGAGCATTGAGACTGATACTCAGGCGCAAAACATTGTGAAGTAGATAAAGGAGGGGAAGACACATAAGATTTTTCTACGAGATGGACTCTTATTCTTTGGGAACCGACTCTATCTTCCGAAGACATCTGGACTAAGGAGACACCTTGTTGTTCTTTGGCATTATTAGAGAGAGGTTTATTTTGGGAGAAGATGAGGGAGGATGTAGAGGTGATCTAGGTGGCTCCAGAAAGACACACACGACAAAGAGGGCTCAAAAAAATAAAAGTGTTTAGATTATGCTCGAACTAGGACCAGAGTGTAGATCTCGTCATCCAGATCATTGAGGTGTGAACGGTTCGTCAAACCGAGCTCGTATGTGAAAGATAGAGCTCTTCAAAGTTTGATGTGACAAGGGAAAAGTGGGGCCCACAGTGTGCCACGTGGCATCCTAGTAAGCAAGTGGGACCCACATGGCAGCCCATCAACCATTGACACTTGGCATTCTCTCATTTGTCTCCTAAACCTTCGTAAGAGACAAAATCATTTTTATATGGTTATTAAATAACCATATAATGAAATTTGTTAATATATATGGTTATTAAAATAACTATATAAAACCATCAAACACATGGTTTTGGGATCGGTGGCAACAAACCCCACTGAACCTTGTAAACAACCTTATCGCAATCTGAATCCCAAATCGCATTAATAATACGGTTTTGGGATCGGCGGCAATAAACCCAGCGGAACCCTCCTCCACATATCCCAAATATACATCACAACCATATATTATAACCATATTATAATGTATATCGGGGTGGGCGTGCCACCGGCGGTGGACCCGGCCCACACCCCATTGCTCCGGCCCTTTATATATATATGCTGATTATTGTGCCGATATAATATCGCTGATATGTATCAACGAAACCTCAATAAAAGTGCCGATACAAATGCCACGCCGATGGCCGGTTGTAATATCGTTGATATATATATCGGCGAAGTCTCGAAAATCGCGCCGATAAATGAGCTAGCGCCCATATTAGTCGTTGGTTTGATATGTCGATCGCCGATTTTTGCACCAACAAATGTTAAGGGTGCGCCGATAATGCAACAATGCGGGGTTTTAGGGGTTTGTGGTTATAAAATTATTGCCCGACCTCTACTTAACCATAAGCCTCTTTTAACCAATGTGCCAACTACTTACATTGGTAAATCCGCTGATGAGTTTTTATTTAAACTCAGTATTTTACCTTTGCACAGAGTTCGAGACAGAGAGAGACTGTAGGCATAGAGTTCGAGACAGAGAGAGACTACAAGCATAGATTTTGAGGCAAAACACAGGCACGAATTTCAAGGCAGTGAATTAATTAATATTTTAATGTAGGAACCATGAATTTTACAGGAGGGAAAAATTCACACTTTGTCAGAACTTGACAAATTTTATATGGTTTTTACACCTCTCATCGCCACGAACACAATGATGTTGTTCGTTTCTTCATTAGAGGTCTGAATTTTCTAGTCATTTCTAGAATGCACATGGAACCATGATTTTAGCAAAAACAGGGAGCGAAACCATGAGCCATGAAATTTGCCCAAGGAGGTAAAATTTTGACATTTCATAATATAGTCAAGTTTATACTTGTTTTTTCATGGTTTCCCGCAGGGATTGCAATGGAGAGATCAAATTCGCCATATGAGTTGCATATTTCCAGTCCATCCATGGAACAGAATCTTTGAGGAATCCCAGGGGAATCTAGAAGATTCCTTGAGCCCAAAATTCTCAACTTCTCAGAATTCAGATTTTGGATAGTCGATTCAGCACTACTCGATGCCACAAATCTGATGGTGTCTTTAGATTTCTTATTCTCTCATTTCTTCTTCTAGTCACTTTTCTAAGTGCCAGTGCAGATGTCCACATTCATGTGTGAGCAGCCATTTTCATACGATTGATGCCTTGAGATCGATGGTCCGAGTAGCTTCAGCAGTGTGACATCCACTTCTTCAGATGGCCCTTGGTTGTGAGGTATATGATGTGTTCATGTACTTCTTCTTTTTGCATTATGTTGCATAGATCCTTGATTGATGTTGATGCAGGATCTTGTTTAGTATCTGTTGTCATGATTCCTTGCTTCATGTTATGCAGAATCTTTTATGTGATGTACTTACTATCATAACTCTTTAGGTTATGCTTTGAGATCCCTTGTTGTATGTTGCTGGGATACTCTTGTTGTCGTCATGCATGTGTTTTGCATTGAGATCCCTTTTGTGCCATGTTGGTGGGATGCTCACCATGCATGTTTTTGTGTCATACTGATAGGAGTCTTTTGATTGAGAGTTCTAGTTGTGGAACATCTCTTAGAGCCACTCCTACATGAGGGAATTCTTCCTTGTATGATCGAGACATCATCTCTTGTGTACATCACCATTATTGACAACACTTAATGTAGCAGCCTACACCATCTTGACACCGGGGCTCGGAGACGTAGTCCCTCCTGGATGAACTCCGTTATCAACGCTTATGTTTTCATGTGTTGATGATTGTTATGTTCCTCTTCTTTTCCACATGCATATGTATTCATTAATGTTCTTTTAAAAAGTAATTTTAACACATCATGAAAGTAAAAGGTCTTGGAAGGGTCCTTCTTCACACCCGAACTGGGATCAAGTGGTATCAGAGTGGTCTTTGCGTTGATGTGAATTGTAGCATGAACAATGAGAGAGAATGAAAGAGAAATTTATGATACCATGCTTAACATTTCCAAGAAAGTGGAAATCATGTATGAAACTCTACAGAAAGAGACAGAGGAAAAGGAGCGGTTACAACTTTAGTTGAAAGCCATAGAAAAGGCCATGGAAGAACTGAAGCAAAACAAACATAATCTTCAAACAGAGAATGATGAATTGAAGATGCTCCTACATGAAGAGAAAGAGGAAAAACAAAGTTTGCTGCGACAACTGCAAGCAAAGGACGAGGCCTTGGAAAAGCTACAGCGAGACCCATGTGAGGTAAAAAGTAGTTCTCCATCTTCATGTATGTTTCCTGATGATGATTTCACTATTTTCGAAAATCATACCATGGGAATTGGCTCCAAACTATTGAAGAAAATGGGGTATGAGGGAAAAGGCTTGGGTGTTAATGGCCAAGGTATTGTCAACCCCATCAAAGTAGAGGAATTACCGTGTCGAACAGGACTTGGGTATGTTAGGAACGAAGTTGGGGAATGCACTGAGATAGTTATCGAACCACCAATGACAGATGATGAGAAACCCTCATCAATTCTTTCCAAATCGAAAAAGAAGGTAAAAGATGTTGATTTCGATTTCACCCTCACATAGTATGATGTCTGTTGGAGATTTGGAGATCCCCATTATAGGGACAAACATGAGGCTCCTTACAAGGATGAGGCATGAGGAAAAAGAAGGACTTGGTGCTAATAACCAAGACATCACTCAACCTTTGGAGGTTCTTCATGAACATCAATTTTCAGGCTCGAGATACACTAAAGGAGAGTGCTCAAAGGTGTCAGATTCGTCCGAGACATCATCGAGGAAAGAGAATGATGGGAAAACATCCCCATCATCCCATGGCAGTTTCCATTGTAGGGAGAGAGCTGAGGCAAGCTCTCATCGCCATACTAACATCAGAAACAGCAAAGGAAGGTATAACCATTTTCAATCTTTGAATGTTCATTTTGATTATGATCATGTTATCAATAATGAATGAAGAAGAAGGCATCGTAAAACATGTAATTTTTGTGGTTTACCTAACCATACCTTTTCCAAGTGCTGGAAAAGAATGGCAGCACTCATGAGGCATGAAAGACCCTCTCAACAACATGAAAAGAAACAGGTTAAGTAGATATGGAGGAAGAAAGCCTACTGCAGTCATTGCGACAGAAATGGCCATCAAAGAGCCACTTGCTGGAAGCTCCATCCAGAGCAGTGCCTTAAAGACAAAGCATCAGTGCGTGAACCAGGAAGAGCAGTTGTTCAACAAGAAAAACCACCTGAAGGAGGTGACCCATTCACATTGATAAGTGAAAAATGGTTTTTTTGACTTATTGTCATCTCATGGTCATTCTTTTGTAAATCATTTGTTACATTTTAAAGTGTAAAAGTGATGATGTGTTTTCCATCACTTGGTCAGCAACAATGATGTCTGGTCATGTTTTGAGTCGTATTTTGAGTTGCATGTTAAAACTCTAAAAGTGATGTTATGTTTCCATCACTTGTCAAAACATTAATGTTTGGCCTTATGTATGTAAATCATGTGTTGTAGTGATGAGGTGTTTTCCATCACTTTTTGAAGCAACAATGACAGGTTGGCCTTATTTCCATAGCTGGAGTATTGCATCCATCTTGTTGTAAACTTGACCACCGAGTATGCATTATAAACTCGTGGCAAGTATGGGATGTTTGGGTCTTTAGTTGGTCATGTCATTCAAAGCATGTAATTTGCAAAATAATGTACTATAGGTTGTAGAGGTAGCAGGTGTTGTCTCGTTGCTTAAGGCTCCAAAGAACAAAGGTGAAGGAGATGGAAGCGAGACCTTTTCAGGATGCTTGTGATGCAGACAGGGTACAAATAGAGATGCATATTACTTTTCATGCTTTTGGAGGACCAAAAGCTCCTCAGTGGGGAGGATTGATCTAGGTGGCTCCAGAAAGACACACAGGACAAAGAGGGCTCAAAAAATATCAAAGTGTTTGGATTATGCTCAAACTAGGACCAGAGCGTATATCTCATCGTTCTAATTGTGGAGGTGCGAACGGTTCGTCAAACCAAGCTTGTATGTGAAAGATAGAGCTCTTCAAAGTTTGATATGATAGGGAAAAAGTGGGGCCCACAGTGTACCACATGGTATCCCAATAAGTAAGTGGGACCCACATGGCAGCCCATCAGCCATTGACACTTGGTATTCTCTCATTTGTCTCCTAAACCTACATAAGAGACAAAATCATTTTTATATGGTTATTAAATAACCATATAACGAAATTTGTTAATATATATGGTTATTAAAATAACTATATAAAACCATCAAACACATGGTTTTGGGATCGGCGGCAACAAACCCTGCCAAACCCTTTAAACAACCTTATCGCAATATAAATCGCAAATCACATTAATAATACAGTTTCGGGATCGGCAGCAATAACCCCCGCCGAACCCTCCTCCACATATCTCGCATATACATCACAACCATATATCATAACCATATTATAATGTATATCGGCGGTGGACCCAGCCCACACCCCATCACCCTGGCCCTTTATATATATATGCTGATTATTGTGCCGATATAATATCGCTAATATGTATATCGGCGAAACCCCGATAAAAGCGCCAATACAAATGCCGTGCCGATCGCTGATTGTAATATAGCCAAAATATATATTGGCAAAGTCCTAAAATTCATGCTGATAAACGAGCCAGTGCCCGTATTGGTCACCTATTTGATATTCCGATCGCCGATTTTTGCACCAACAACAGTTAAGGGTGTGCCGATAATGCAACAGCGTAGGGTTTTCGGGGTTTGTGGTTATAAAATTATATATCTATGGAGGGGAGGGATTTGATCCCCTGACCTCTCCTTAACCATAAGCTTCTTTTAACCAATGCGCCAACTACTTACATTGGTAAATTCGCCATTGAGTTTTTATTTAAACTCAGTGTTTTACCTCTGCACATAGTTCGAGACAGAGAGAGACTACACGCACAAAGTTCGAGATAGAGAGACTGCACACACGGATTTTGAGGTAGAATGCAAGCATGAATTTCAAGGAATAATGCAGGCATGGATTTTGAGGCAATGAATTAACTAATATTTTAATGCAGGAACCATGAATTTTACAAGAGTTCAAAATTCACACTTTGTTAGAACTTGACAAATTTTATATGGTTTTTACATCTCTCATCGCCACGAATGCAATGGTGTTGTTCATTTCTTCATCATAGGTCTGCATTTTCCAGTCATTTCCAGAATGCACGTGGAACCATGATTTCAGTAAAAACAGGAAGCAGAACCATGAGCTATGAAATTTTCCCAAGGAGGTAAAATTTTGACATTTCAGAATATAGTCAAGTTTATACTTGTTTTTTCATGGTTTCTTGTAGGGATTGCAATGGCGAGATGCCATCTGAGTTGCAGATTTCCAGTCCATCCATGGAACAGAATCTTTGAGGAATCTCGAGGGAATCTAGAAGATTCCTTGAGCCCAGAATTCTCAACTTCTCAGAATTCGGATTTTGCACAGTCGATTCAGCACTACTTGATGCCACAAATCTGATGGTGTCTTCAGATTTCTTATTCTCTCATTTCTTCTTCTAGTCATTGTTCTAAGTGCCAGTGCAGATCTCCACATTCATGTGTGAGCAGCCATTTTCATACGATCGATGCCTTGAGATCAATGGTCCAACCAGATTTAGCAGTGTGACATCCACTTCTTCAGATGGCCCCTGGTTGTGAGGTATATGATGTGTTCATGTACTTCTTCTTTATGCATTACGTTGCACAGATCCTTGATTGATGTTGATGCAGGATCTTGTTTAGTATCTGTTGTCATGATTCCTTGCTTCATGTTATGCAGAATCTTTATGTGATGTACTTGTTGTCATAACTCTTTAGGTTATGCTTTGAGATCCCTTGTTGTATGTTGCTAGGATGCTCTTGTTGTCATCATGCATGTGTTTTGCAGTGAGATCTCTTTTGTGCCATGTTGGCGGGATGGTCACCACGCATGTTTTTGTGTCACACTGATAGGAGTCTTTTGATTGAGAGTTCTAGTTGTGGAACATCTCTTAGAGCCACTCTTGCGTGAGGGAATTCTTCCTTGTATGATTGAGACATCATCTCTTGTGTACATCACCATTATTGATAGCACTTAATGAAGTGGCCTACACCATTTTGACACCGGGGCCCGGAGATGTAGTCCCTCCTAGACGAATTCCGTTATCAATGCTTATGTTTTCATGTGTTGATGATTGTTATGTTCCTTTTCTTTTCCACATGCAGATGTATTCGTTAATGTTCTTTTAAAAAGCAATTTTAATGCATCATGAAAGTAAAAAGTCTTGGAAGGGTCCTTCTTCACACCTGGACCGGGATCAAGAGGAGTATGTGCACACATGTATTATTTTTTAGCAGAACAAATTGGACACCCAGAGGTAGGGAGGTTTGTTACAGCCTTTACTGATTCCAGAGAGACCTTGGATGAGTGTCTCGATGGACTTCATTACTCAGTTACCACAGGTGCAGGGGTATAATGGGATCATGGTAGTAGTTGACCATTTTTCCAAGTATGTCGTCTTCATTCCAATGAGGATACCTTGTGGAGACAAGAATACTATGGAGTTGTTCTTCAAGAACATAATGAAGTATTTGGGAATTCCATTGAGCATTGTGTCGGACCAATATCCACGATTCACAGGCAGATTTTGGACCACATTGTTCAAGCTAGTCGGGAAAGATTTGTTGATGAGTTCGAGTTACCCTCCACAGACAGATGGGTAGACTGAATGAATCAATGCATTGCTAGAGGACTACTTGAGACATTATGTGATGGCTAATCAGAAGAATTGGCTTGAACTCTTGGATGTAGCTTAGTTCAGCTACAACATGTAGAGGAGTTCCGCAATAGGGTATAGTCCATTTGAGTTGGTGAATGGACAGTTTCCAGTTGCTCCTAACGCCATATTGATGAGGGGTTTCATGAGGATTCCTCATGCGAAGAGTTTTATGACAGCATGGGACGAGACCTTAGAGTTGGCACAATTGTGCTTGCACGAGGCTGCAAGGAGGATGAAGAAATTGGCAGATAAGGATAGAAGGGATGCACACTTTAGTGTGGGAGAAATGCTTTTTATTAAGATTACCAGAGATCAATTTCAGCCACTGAAGGGGACTATGAGATATTTGACAAGGAAGTATGAGGGGCCATTTCGAGTGAAGAATTGAGTGGGATAAGTTGCATATAAGTTGGAGCTTCCGAACCGCATGCATCCGAAACATCCTGTTTTCCATATCAGTCAATTGAAGAAGTGTCGACTTGATGCAGACCATCCAGATAGGATGGAGCCACCAAGAGGGCTAGCCATGATTATTGACAGACCAAACCTTGTTTTGGAGAAGATCCTAGATCTTCAAACGACTAGTCTTGGGAGTACCATGCGACAAGAATTACTCATTAGATGGAAGGATGCATCTGAGGAGGATAGCTAGGAGACAGAGGACTCACTGTGGAGGTGGAAGAAGAAGATTGCGAAGTACGATGGGAAGCTATAGAGGATAGCCGGATTGCCGAGGACGATAATGACTTCCAGTGGGGGAGGATGTAAGGCCCCCAGGTCATCATCGCACATTAGCCAGTCAGGTGCGTTGGGTGGGTGCATTTAACTGATGAGTTGGGCACGAGTCGTCATGGGCATGCGGTGGGTGAGACAAGTCGGTCCCATAAAACTGATGAGTTGGAGGGTGTGCCCAACTGACGAGCTGGGCCAACCGAATGAGCCAAAGGCGCTCCCATGAGTCGAGATGAAAAATTGACTAAGTATGGATGTGTGGAGTTGGCGAGTTTATATGGGCATGCGACCATGTATGTGGGCACCCTACACTTGGGCCGATGCATAAAAATTGGCTAAGTGTCGAATGGATGGGTCGGCTTGGTGACAAGCAAGCCCCCACCCATGGGCGATGTAGTGTATAAGAACATGGTGGATAAGTGTTGGAGAATCATCAAGTCATTCCACACATCCAAGCAAGGGAGTCCTAAGTCAAGGGGCAGACTACCCAAGCGAGGAGCAGGGAATGCACCCACAGGTCGAGCGGAACAATGCAATGGCGAGGGCGAGTTGGGCAGTCACACCACAGGTCGGCGGGTAGGTAGACAAGCTGCAGGTAGGCGGGTGGGCAGACGAGCTATAGGCAGAAGGCAGGTAGGCGGATGAACCGCGGGAAGTCTAGCAGGTGAGCGGGCAGGCTAAGGTAGGCAGGCAGGCGGTTGACACGACCAAGCTATGGTTGTTATAGCAGTGAGTTGGGCAGGGAAACCCAGGTGGCCAATGCACTCGCGATGAGTTGCACGAGCCGAGTAGGCGACCCGGGTGGGTAGTGTGCCCGCGACATTGCTGAACGGGAGTTCGTTGGAATAAACAACAGCGACGAGTTGAAGCACATGGCAGTGTGTTGGGTTGGACAAGTGTGCATGGTGCAGCAGTCGAGTTGGGTAGATCGGTCGAACTGCATGACAGCTGCTCCATTTTAAAATTTTATGAACTCAGTTGAGTGTTGACTCTCGGGAATTTTATAAAACAACATTTACAAAGATTTATATGCATACTTGTACAATTGTGTCTCTTGCATGGTTTAAGTGTATTAATGTTATTCCGCACATTAATAAAGTAAAATGGTGAATGATGTGAATGTTAGGCATAGTCCGGAAAATAACTTAGAAGAAAAATGTTTAAGTGTTTAGCCAGTGCCGCACGTAGTCTAACTTGTGAAAAAAGAGTTGGGAGCGTGGCAGAGACAGAAGGGAGGGGGACAAGGACTGTTTTAAATGGAAAATTGATTTTTAAAAATTCCACGAGAAAGATCTCTACAATGTCAACATATGAATCTATACAATATTACCTCATAAAATTTCACAATAGAAAAACACAATATCAGCTTACAAATTTATGCAATTTTGTACAATATTACTTCATAAAACTTCACAATAAAAAACCCATGCAGCGTAATAAATTTAAAATTTCAAAACTTTTAATTTATATAGATTTAGACATTAAAATTTGTAAATCTAAGGTTTTTTCATGTAATTTGAAAACAAAAGCTTAAAATACTTGCGCTGAAAGCTTAAAATACTTTCACTGAATTACTCATTTTTATTAGTTATGTAAATATGATTTAATTGTTTATCATTATTAAAAAATACAAATGAATTAAAATATAAATACAGTTAGTGATTTGTGATGGCTTAGCATTTGAGTCTTCGTAAATACCTAAAAATAGCTTAACATAAAGTCAAATGTTAACATAGAAGTCACTTTTAATCAATATAAATTCAGGTCTCATTCTAAAAGTGAAAAGAAATTTTAACTCAAATAATATGAACATAAAAATCTTTTATGAAGAATGAATATAAGTGTTATATAAGAAAGTAAAATATAAAATGTATATGTTTTATTTTGTAATATTTTCATAACCATGTGATAATAATCCTATTTTATTTTTGCTGTAAATTATAATCAATACGTACTCATTGAGGAAGGTTGAATCTTTAAATGCAGATGATGATATTATCCTGAAAAACGGCCAAGGATTTTCTAATCCTAATTTTCTATAATTTTTTAAAATTATAAAATAAATTATAACTTTTAGATTAAGATATTATGTTTTAGTGCAATGTTTGTTGGTTAGTTTTAATATATTAAGTATTTTTTTTAGAGGGTTGATTTTCACGTAGTTATTTTGGTAATAAGGAAATAAAATATTATAATAATTAATTAATTAATTAATTAATTAAAAAAATAAACTAGGTTTTATATTAATTATTCTTATTTTATTTGTGATATTTGTGATTGTAAAGTAAAATTTGTTTTAAAAATATATTGTTATTGTTAAATTATTTTTTCTAATTGATTTATTTTTATTAGTCTTTACTAAAGTAGGATTTTACTAATTGATTTGTAGTTTGAATATTATTAATTTATGATTTATATAAAACATAAATTTAAATTTTAAAAATAAATAATTTATTTTTTAACATAATTAAAAAAAATTGGTAAACATTTTATTGGGAAAAAAATAATTGATGTCTTATTTAGCCTTCACGTTATTTGTCTGAATTTCACCAATAAACTCTGCTAACTATGAAGAGTCGTCAATATGCATGGCCAATTTATGCCATCATGCTTTACAGTTTATAAGTACATCATACAATATTTATAAGTATTTACAGATGCAAAACCCATATATTAAAATTGTGATGGTTCACTAAATTAAAAGTTTACACACTAACAAACGAAGATGCAATGCCATCTATACATAATTATGGATGCATCAACCTTAATCTACAGATGCGAAACCCATATATTAAAATTGTGATTGTTCACTAAATTAAAAGTTTACACACTAACAAACGAAGATGGAATGCCATCTATACATAATAATGGACGCATCAACCTTAATCTTGTGATTTGAGGCCGAATATAAGGCAGTCAATGCACTAACTGAAGGTGGATGGTACGTGACGTTGCTAGCAACAATCCATATATTTTCCAACTATGGAATAATTTACAAGGAGGAACATGTCTGATGGAAGAGAATATCATTATCACTATTATAATGTAACTTGTACTACTCCTCTCTTTGTTGAATGAATAGGTGATTGTGATAATAAACTAGTTAAATTTTTGTATACTATTATAAATCTATCTTAATCATGGATATAACAAATAAGAGCTGAGAGAGATCAGACTCTTTTACAGTGCATAATCCAAAAATTTGTATTTCTATAGATTTGATCCTTACAGATAATGCATTATTAGTGGTATATATACACACGACACAATAAAAATTGTACTAAAAGATTTAATGCCTTGACAATTTAGTTGGCCAAAATATAAAATATATACTAAAAGATTTAATGCCTTGAAAATTTACTTGACCAAAATATAAAATAGTGAGAATACTTTAAAAAATTACGGATAAAATATTACTTTTCATATTTCTTTTATTATTAATAATATGTTTAAATGATATATATTAATTTCATATTAATAATTAAATTAATCACAAATATATATCTCATTACCTTTATTAAGAAGTAATTGATATTTTTTTTCAATTACTCATTTTCTTTGAGTATTGAAATATTTTATTATTATCAACATTAATTTTCTTCCTCATTTTCGATATATATATAAAGAGAGAGAAAGTTGACACTGAAATAAGTTAGTTAACATGCACATATGCATATTCAAATAGTTTAAATAGCTTATTTAAGTATTCTATTGAAATGTCCATGGGGTCTTGGATAGACAGTGATTGGGTGTGTTGCTAAGACACTCCTAGATGGTAACTCCCCAGTTCAATTCCCCTCCCTATTTGGGTGTTATTCTTAGACATGAACATGATGTAGCCTCACCATTGCTGAACTTACAAAAAAAAACTTGTGTTGAAATATTTTAAAAATCATAACTATTATACAACTTCATCACACTCAAATGTGAAAATATAAATGTTTTTAATACTTTCATTTAAAACTAACTTAATATGTATATCACTTTTTTATTATACTTTTTGTTTTATATAGGTAACATTGTTCTTTTTCATTAAAGAATATTTTATTTATATTTTAAAGAGAACACGTATCACTTACAGCGCTGAGCATAGACAGAGTTACACATTCTGTCATACTACGATGTAGAAAAAGCCTATTAACTCAATTAATTAAAGAATACTTTTATTTTATTTTAAATAGAATATATGTGAATTAGGAATTGAGTACAGATGCAATTACGCACCCTTCATACTAGGATGTACAATAAGCCTCACGGCTCAGTCAGAAAATGACAAAGAGCTTATTATTTATAACAATATTTAATGTTCATGTTCATGGATGGTATTAACCGCGAGGAGAATGTTGGTCTCATGAGTGAAATGGGGCCTTCAATGCCACTTTTTAGATACTTTTAGAAATTTAAGTCTCATGAGTGAAATGGGGCCTTCAATGCCATCTTAATATCAATTAATTAATTAATTATATATTATAGGAATTTAAGCCACCATCTTCCTATCAATTATAAATATATATGTACAATTTGTTTAATATCATCACACCATATAAGATATGAGATCTAAAATTAACTCGCACACTTAAACTTCTTTTACTAAAATTTATAAATCAAATTTTATAAAGACTAAACTCCCAAAAACTTATTAATATCCTCTTCACGGGTTATAAATAATAAGTATAAAAATACTTACTTTTATATTATAATTATCAAAGCAGAACAGCGCCACACATGTTAGCTGTATGTAAGTTACGGCCGATGCCAACCAAACCCATATAACTGTATATGTGTTCCTGTATATGTAAGTTACCACTGACGACAACCAAACTCTTAGCGAATTGTATCCATCGAGGGCCGTAGTTCCAGGTTCAATGATTTGGGGGGTGCAAGGACGCGTATGATAGAAGGAACGCGTGCCCGACATTAACTATTAGTGCGCTCTGCCCAACTGAACTCGATTGTCATTGAGTAGTTTAAATGCAAAACGGAGTGAAGGGTGGGTTATTTAAATATTAATTAAAACATTCATTTCAAAATCGGTAAAGGGGTATCTTTATTCTATGTCTTTTAAAAAAAAAATTGATAATAATTAACATATATATACTTAATAATAGTGATTTTTTAGCTATTGGAAATATGATTTTGAATATATAAATTAGTATTTGTATATTACGGTGTAAAGGAATGTTGTTGTTAAATGAAGGGTGGAGGATGATGGTGTTAAACGAGGTCGACTGAGTTAAATCGAGATTGCGTTAAACGGAGGGGGATTGTAAGGCTCCTAGGTCATCATCACACATTGGTGAGTTGGGTGTGTCGAGCGGGCGCGTTTAAGCGATGAGTTGGGCACGAGCCATCATGGGCGTGCGGTGGGCGAGACGAGTCGGTCAAACAAAACCGACTAGTTGGAGGGCATGCCCAACCGACGAGCTGGGCCAACTGAATGAGCCAAGGGTCCTCCCACGAGTCAGGATGAAAAATTGACTAAGTATGGATGGGTGAAGTTGGCGAGTTTATATGGGTGGGCGACGATGTATGTGGCCGCCCTACACTTGGCCTGGCGCATAAAAATTGGCTAAGTGTCAAATGGATGGGTCGGCTCGCTGACAAGCAAGCCCCCACCCATGGGCGATGTAGCATATAAGAACATGGCGGATAAGTGTTGGAGAATCATCAAGTCATTCGACACAACCAAGCGAGGGAGTCCTAAGTCAAGGGGCAGACTACCCAAGAGAGGAGCAGGGAATGCATCCGCAGGTTGGGCGGAACCGTGCAACAGCGAGGGTGTGTTGGGTAGTCGCACTGCAGGTCGACGGGTAGGCGGATGAGCCGCAGGCAGGAGGGTGGGTGTGACGACCTGCAGTCATTGGGCGACCGGGTGCGCGCGCCTACCTCCGCGGAAAACAACTAAGGCAGAAAAAGTGCGATGGCGACCAAGGCGCGACATAGTTATGAGAGCGTTTGGGCGACCATCGTTTATATGGCAGCTGGGCGTGCTGAACGACGGGTGGGCCGACTCATGGGAGGAGCAATTTACACATCGTTTGGGCACGCTGGCTGGGCGTTTGAAGGGTCGGCTGGTTGGAGGTCGCCACACGTTGGAGAGGCATATAAACAAATTGGATATGCGCTCATTTGGACAAGCAATCTTTGCATTGTCTCATCGCACAAGGAGAAGTGCGAAGGTGCACTTAGAGCCGCAGCAAAGAAGTGTGGATGCGCCCGCCGAGTCGGGCAAGGCAAGGCACGTCGTGCAGCGCGGTTGGGGCGTGGGTGGAGGGCGTAGTGAGGCACCTGCCCGCCAAACTTGGTACACGGTCTCGGTTGTAGAGGGGCGCGGGTGTGCACGGGCGCGCCCGCCCGTTTGGGCATAAGATCGTGTGTTGTTGTATTGTATTTTGGTGAAGTGTTGTGGTGTGACCGTCGTGCGCTCTTGCACGGGCGGGCACCCAACCTCGTTTATGAACGCCGGTGGAGCTTTGCTCCCGGTCATTGTAACATTTTCTCATATATAATAAAAGAAGACATTCTCTTGCATATTGTTGATGTTATATTGCTGTTCTATGTATTATTAATGGATTCTGCACATTAATAATGTAATTCATGCTTATTATGAATTGTTGAAGGTGTAGTTCGTAAAGTTAATCTAACTATGGAAAGAGTTGGTAACTTAGGCGGTGCCGCACCTGGCCAATTTAAGGAAAAAAGAATTGGGGGCGTGACAGTTGGTATCAGAGCAGGTTCACAGGTGGTGAAGCCGTTGCTTGATGATGAATGCAGAGAACAGACATGTATGCAGGGAAAAGTTATGGAGAAATCGTGGATGAACAGTTTGGGTTTCGTGGACTTGATGGTTCATGGCAAGACCATTCAAGCTCTGGTGGACACAGGGGCCACTCATAACTTCATGACGACACGGTTGGCAAAAGAGGTTGGACTGATGATCTTCCCCTCGAATGTGGAAGTCAAGGCAGTGAACTATAGAGCTAAAGTGGCGGGTTTGGTACAAGAAGTACCTGTGCAGATAAAAGACTGGAAGGGTTAGTTGGACTTCATAGTGATGGAGATGAATGACTTTGATATGATACTCAGACAGGATTTCTTGAAGGGAAACAAGGCTATTGTTGTCCCCTTCTATGATGAGGTGGTGCTAGTTGGACAGACACAAACTTGGACTTTGCCCACTCATAGGCAAAGGAGGGAAGTCAAGGTGCAGCATGTTTCGGCACTAAGTTTGGAGAAGGTTATGAAGGAGTCAGATATGGAGACATATGCGGTGATGTTCAAGGATGTCGAAGGTGATGGAGTGGGGACGCCTGTTCTAGCCGAGATTTCTGAGGTGCTGACCAAATATGCAGATTTGATGCCTGATGAGCTACCAAAGAAACTTCCACCAAGGCATGCAGTGGACCATAGAATTGAGCTTGAGCCAGGAAAGCAACCCCCGGCTAAAGCACCTTATCGATTGTCAGGACCTGAGTTGGAGGAGTTGAAACGACAGTTAAAGGAGTTAATTGATGCAGGTTTCATTAGACCATCAAGATCCCCTTATGGAGCTCCGGTATTATTCCAGCGAAAGAAGGATTCGAATGAGCTACGGATGTGCTGTGATTACTGTGCATTGAACAAGCAGACGGTAAGGAACAGGTATCCTTAGCCATTGGGTGATGATTGCTTTGACAAGCTTGCGAAAGCCCGAGTGTTTTCCAAGTTGGACCTGAGGCATGGGTATTATCAGGTGCGGATAGCTGAAGGAGACGAGAAGAAGACCGCGATAGTAACAAGGTATGGTAGCTTTGAGTTCCTTGTTATGCCATTCGGGTTGTGTAACACTCCTGCTACGTTTTGCACTTTGATGAATGATGTCCTATGACCATACTTGGATTCGTTCGTAGTAGTATACTTGGACGATATAATGGTGTTCAGTGACAACATGGAGGATCATAAGAAGCACTTGGCGATGGTGTTCGAGGAACTGAGGGAAAATCAGTTGTTCTTGAAGAAGTCTAAGTGTGTGTTTGCTCAGACCAAGATTTCGTTCCTTGGGCATATTGTTGGTCAAGGGTACATACGGATGGAGCCGAGCAGAGTGAAGGTGATTGAGGACTGGGTTGAATCGAAGAATGTCCATGAGATGAGGGTGTTCTTGGGCATGACCAACTACCAACGGAAGTTTGTAGAGGGGTACTCCAAGGTGACATTGGCACTAACAGACCTATTGAAGAAAGACAAGAGGTGGAGTTGGATGGATAAATGTCAAGAGGCATTTGATGACTCGAAGAAGAGGATGGTTACAGCACCGATACTGAAGTTGCCTGACTTCGAGAGACCGTTTGAGGTACACACTGATGCTTCAGATTTTGCCATAGGAGGGGTTCTTATGTAGGATGGGCATTCGGTGGCGTATGAGAGTCGGAAGTTGCAGGATAGAGAACGAAGGTATCTGGTCCATGAGAAGGAGATGACTGCCATAATCCACTGTCTTCATGTATGGAGGCATTACCTGATTGGGAAGCCATTTGTTGTCAAGACTGACAACGATGCAACAAGTTATTTTGCATCACAACCGAAACTTTCTGCAAAGCAAGCTCGTTGGCAGGACTTCTTGGCAGAATTCGACATGACTATCGAGTATAGACCGGGAAGGCATAATGCGGTAACAGATGCCCTTAGCAGGAATGGACAACTTGCAGCATTAGAGGGATAAGACTAGGCAGCTAGGAGTAGGAGTCGAGTTCAGATGTTAGAAGAGATGCAGAATAAGATCAAGGAAAGTGTTGAAACCGATACTTTGGCACAGAATATAATGAAGCAGATAAAGGAGGGGAAGACACGAAAGTTCTTTCTACGGGACGGGTTCTTGTTCTTTGGAAACCGACTCTATGTTCCAAATTCATCTGGACTCAGGAGGTACCTTTTGAAGGAGTGCCACGACTCGCCATGGGCTCGCCACCCAGGGATGCGTCGTTCTTTGGCATTGTTGGAGAGAGGATTCTTTTGGGGGAAGATGCGAGAGGATGTAGAGGAGTATGTACATACGTGCATCATTTGTCAGCAGGACAAATCGGATACTCAGAGGCAAGGAGGACTATTGCAGCCTTTACTGATTCCTGAGAGACCATGGATGAGTGTCTCGATGGACTTCATGACTCAGTTGTCACAGGTTCAGGGGTATAATGGGATTATGGTCGTGGTTGATCATTTTTCCAAGTATGCTATCTTTGTTCCTACAAAGATGCCTTGTGGAGCCGAGCGGATTGCGGAGTTATTCTTTAAGAACATAGTGAAGTATTGGGGGATGCCATTAAGCATCGTGTCGGATAGAGATCTGTGTTTTACAGGCAGATTTTGGACCACATTGTTCAAGTTAGTCGGGACAGAGTTGTTGATGAGTTCGAGTTACCATCCATAGACAAATGGGCAGACTGAGAGGATCAACGCATTACTGGAGGACTACTTGCGACATTATGTGACGGCTGATCAAAAGAATTGGCCTGAACTCTTGGATATTGCTCAGTTTAGCTACAATATTCAAAAGAGTTCTTCGACGGGGTATAGTCCATTTGAGTTGGTGAATGGACAGATGCCGGTTGCACCGCATACCGTAGTGACGGGAGGCTTCTTGAGGAGTCCCCATGTGAAGAAGTTCATGAAGGCTTGGGAGGAGACCTTGGAGTTAGCACGGTTGTGCTTGCATGATGCTGCGAGGAGGATGAAAAAGTATGCTGATCGTGGGAGACGGGAGGCACACTTCAGTGTGGGAGATATGGTGTTTCTCAGGATTACCGGGGAGCAGTTTCAGCCAGCCAAGGGAACTGTAAGCAAACTGACACGGAAGTATGAGGGACCATTCGGAGTGAAGAAGAGAGTGGGAGAAGTTGCTTACGAGCTGGAGCTTCCACACCATATGCACATGAAGCATCCAGTTATTCATGTGAGTCAATTGAAGAGACCATCCAGAGAGAGCTGAACTGCCAAGAGGACCAGCCAGGATTGTAGACAAGCCAGGACTGGAGTTGGAGAAGATTTTGAGCTTCAGAACTACAGGGATTGGTTGCCACATGAAACGGAAGTATCTTGTCAGATGGAAGAATGCACCGGAGGAGGAAAGCTGGGAATTGGAGGACTCACTTTGGAGATGGAAGAAGAAGATTGCGAAGTATGAACGGAAGATACTGAGGCGATCGAGATTGTCGAGGGCGACAATGATTTCCAGTGGGGGAGGATGTGACGACCTATGGTCATTGGGCGACTGGGCGTTCGTGCCTACCTCCGCAGAAAACAACTAAGGTAGAAAAAGTGAGATGGTGACCAAGGCGCGACATAGTTATGAGAGCGTTTGGGTGACCATCGTTTATATGGCAGCTGGGCATGCTGAACGACGGGTGGGCCGACTCATGGGAGGAGCAATTTACACATCGTTTGGGCGCGCTGGCTGGGCGTTTGAAGGGTCGGCCTATTGGAGGTCGCCACACGTTGGAGAGGCGTATAAACAAATTGGATATGCGCTCATTTGGACAAGTAATCTTTTCTTGTCTCACCAAAGTGAATATTGTATAATATATTGACTCGGGCAGACTCATATTGTAGGGAGTTGCCCCTCCCTTTATACTGTTGAGCATTTCTCTTATATAATGTTGTTTATGTGAATGTTATGGGCTTTCACTTGTATAAAGGAACACATTAATAATACTTGGTAACGAAAATAAAAATAAGTATGGGATGTTAGGCATAGTCTAGTGTGGCACCTCGCTATAAGAAGTTGAAAGACTACCGCAGGTGTAGGGGCGTGATAGGTGCTATCAGAGCTAGTGCCAGGGAGCTGGTGCTGGTGTTGAAGCGTTGAAGCTGATACACATCGGCACTTCGTGACAGGTGGTATCAGAGCTGGTGAACTGAATCAAGGAGCTAATTCTACGAAGACTGAAGACTTGGCAGGGAGCTCAAGTTTTGCAGGTGACAGGTGGAATATCAGGTTGATTCAGGTGAATGGTGAAACAGGTTTAGTAGAGGTGAAGCTTAGTGCTTAGAGCAAGCTGGATGACAAGGCATGGCGAGTTTCGAAGAATGCGAAGGGAAGCTCTTGCTTACCTTATACAGGTTGAAGCGGATGAAAGAAGAAAACCCCCGGATTCGAGATAAACTTGAGGTCTTGGAAAAGAATGTTGAAGACGAACTTCTTCAACTTGGTTGGGTAATGGAGCAAGATGAAGTTGCAGATTGTGCTAACAAGAAAGAGGAAGCCGTGATGATTGAGGATGTTGCAGATGTTACAATGATGGAGGATGAACTTGAGATTGATCAAGTTGGACCAGGATCGTGTAGTTTGAAGACATTGGTGGATGAGGATACTCACATGGAGGAGCCTCATGAGGATGATGTAAGTAATATTGATACTTTTGTTTCATTTGAGCATTTGGTAGATGGACCGTATGCAGGGAAAGGCAAAGTCAGTTTGCCAATGCTAGGGAGGATCTTACCATGGATGTCTACGATGAGACCTTGTATGGAGAAGCAAGGATTGTTGATTGTTGCAGGACTTTTTGGGGTTGTTTGTAACCTTATGGTAGAAGGTACAAAGGCCCGTGACAAGGGAGGAACATGATGATCATTGCGGAGGATTGGGTCATGCTTTAGCCACATGGAGAATTAGCTAAGTGCCCGGCATGACTCATGCACAGATTGGAGGGCACACTCTTGAATTGCTTGGGTGGACTTCTCATGGCCGAGACCAAGAGATAGTCTTGGTGGAACCTTTAGTGGGGGAGCTATGATGGAGAGACTCATGTGATGATGATATGGTTGGGTGACCAAGTTCACTAGACCGAAGATTGTAGACTTTGATGAGGATGACTGATTGTTGTGATGGGTCTACTTGGTTGACTACATGGGCAACTTAGTCATGGACATTAGGTTGGAAACATGGAGCATGGCAGTCTATGCAGGGACATTGTGTAGGAGCACTTGTAGAGGTGTCACTTATGGGCATCCAATGAGGAGTGCCAAGGTAGGGATGTTGTGCAGGTGGATTTACTGTTGTGACATGGAGATGTTTTACTTATGAGCCGATGGATAGGTTGTGCACTCTTGTACAACAAGGTCATGGACTTGGATGGAGTTGTGAGCAGACTATGGAGCATTCCTACTACATGGAGAGCTGAGGCATCTTGCAAAGACCTTTGGGCCGAGACTTGTATGCTTGCTTAGATGTTGGTTGGAGATGACTCATGGAGCTCATGATGACATGAGGTTGTGACTTTTAGGGACTTCATATATGGTGGACTTGGAGGATATGATGCATTGAGGAGCTGAGGTCAGAGACTTTGATGCAGGATGGGGTGCATACTTTCAAGTACATGTATGGGAATGGCTTGAAAGAGTGACTTCATGTGGGGGATCAATACGAGACACTTTGAAGTGATGGAGTTACGATGATGATGATGCCTTGGTGGCAACACTTAGGCATGGGTTGAGCCAAGACTTAACCACGTTTAACACATGGGAGCTGATTGATCTATGATCATGGGTAGCACATGGATAGATGAGACAAGTGTATACCTGTTCCTATGGTAGACTTGAGGGATGGCACACTGCAGATATGATGGAGGTTGCTTCATGGACCTGGATGTGGCACATCGAGAGTCGAGAGATGATCTCTTCACTTTGAGGAGATGGATGTTTTGCAGATGGATGATGATGTTGGGGTAGATGTGGCTGATTTCATGCGGCACATTAGTACCAGACATCATGGACAACATGTTGCAGATGAGATGAGGGCTACTTCGTGGACCTGAGCATGGATTACACTTATATGGAGATGGATTCTTGATTGAGTTGACGATGTGATGGGATGTTCTGAGAAATAGCTGATGATGGCATGAGGATGTTCACTCTCATGGTTTGAGCGTGACAGTTGGACTGAGCACCCGACTAGTTCAAACATGGGGTCCGGAAGTGTACAAAGATGTGTTAGCATTTGTTGGAGTATCATGGCAGCAGTTCACATGAGGATGACACATGACGGGGTCGACATGAGATGTTGCAGTGGGCATGCAGCTTGAGATGAAGGGACCATCCTTCCATGACGGGGAGCAGCATGTGGAGATTGTGACAAGGTAGTCGATGGTCATGGATTGAGATTATTTCCGATGTATGACATACCGATAGAGTGTATAACTTGGTATGGTGATCTTGGTGACAGATGGTTGCCGGGATGAGATATTGTTGAGGACAACAATGACTTCTAGTGGGGGAGGATGTTAGGACTTGCGATCCGTGTGACGGGTAGGGCGACTCCACCGTACGAAGGATGTGCGAAATATGAAACAAAATGAGCCAAGAAATGAGTTTATAAGGTGTTGGATGAGTTGGGTGGGCCGACCCTCCTCTTGGGCGAGACAACACATGTTGAATGAGTTGGCTTGGGCATTTGGTGTGGGTCGGCCGGGTGACATAACCCGCCACTCACCCGTATATATTGGAGGGCGTTTGGAGGCAAACGACCATCATTTGATCACATGAGTTTGAGCAAGGAGTTCTACAGTGCGTGGACGAGCAAGAATGACGGGTGAAACTCAGGTGGAAACCTCGTTCAGAAAGTCGTTTGAGAAAGTCGGTGCGTGGATGAGCTTGCACGACAGGTAGAACTCGGGTGGAAAACTCGTTCTGAAAGTTGTTCGAGAAAGTCATTCGAGAAAGTCATTCGAAAAGTCGTTTGAGGAAGTCGTTCGAGGAAGTTGTTTGAGAATTTGTTCAAGGAAGTCATTCGAGAATTCGTTCGAGGAAGTCATTCAAGAATTCGTTTGAGGAAGTTGTTTGAGAAAGTCATTCGAGAATTCGTTCGAGAAAGTTTTTCAAGAAGTCGTTCGAGCAGTCGTTCAGGGAAGTCGTTCAAAAAAGCCGTTTGGGCAGAACTCGGGGGAGGTTGTTCAGGTGACCCAGGTGAGGTTGTGTGGCAACCCAGGTGAGGTCATTCAGGCGACCCGGGTGAAGTTGTGTGGCGACCCGGATGAGGTCATTCAGGCGAACTGGGTGAAGTCGTGTGGCAACTCTAGTGAACGAGCTTGGGTGAACGCGTTGGGTGAATGGGTGGACATGCGAACGAGTGGCCAGGCGAGGGCGTGCCATGCACATTGAAATGAAGAATCGTGTGGATGGGCGACCAGGTGAGGGTGCGCTGTGCACGATGAAACGGTGGAAATAGGGAAGTGTTGAGATCGTGAACGAAGGTGTGACTTGTGTGGAGGCGCCCGTGTGTGGCAACTTGGTTACAACGAGGTGCGCCCAGGTTGGGCAAACAACACGATCATGCGACGAGGTGAACGAAGGGTTGGTGAGTCGTGCGGCGACCGTGCAGAGGCACTGATGAGCTGGGCAACCGAGTTCGCTGAAGTTTGAAAAATTGGCTATGTGTAAATTTGGGGTTTCCCAAGATTTAACCTGTACTTTTTAAAAGTGAAGATTGTATAATATATTGACTCAGGCAAACTCATATTGCAGGGAGTTGCCCCTCCCTTTATACTGTTGTGCATTTCTCTTGTATAATGTTGTTTATGTGAATGTTATGGGCTTTCACTTGTATAAAGGAACACATTAATAATACTTGGTAACGCAAATAAAACTAAGTATGGAATGTTAGGTGTAGTCTACAATAGTAAGTATTGGTGAAAAGAAAATGATTGGTAGTGCCGCACCTCGCTATAAGTGGTTGAAAGACTACCGCAGGTGTAGGGGCGTGACAGTGGGTGGATGAACCACGGGAAGTTTGGAAAGTGAGAAGGTGGTTGACACGATGGAGCTATGTTTGGTATAGCGGCGAGCTAGGTAAGGTGACCTGAGTGGGTGATGCACCCGCGGCGAACTGCACGAGTCGGGTAGGCGACCCGAGTGGGCGTTGCACCCATGGCATTCTTGAATGGGAGTTTAGTGGAACAAATTGGTAACGACAAGTTGAAGCATATAGTGGTGTGTTAGGTCAGGCAAAGAGTGCATGATGCAGCGACCGAGTTAGGTAGACTAGTCGAGCTGCACGACAGCTACTCCATTGTAAAATTTTATGAACTCGATTGAGTGTTGATTCCCAAGAAATTTATAAAACAACATTTACAAATATTTATATACATACTTGAACAATTGTGTCTCTTGCATGGTTTAAGTGTATCAATGTTATTCCTCCCATTAATAAAGTAAAATGGTGAATAATGTGAATGTTAGGCATAGTCCGAAAAATAACATAGAAGAAGAAATGTTTAAGTGTTTAGTAGGTTCCGCACGTAGTCTAACTCGTGAAAAAAGAGTTGGGCGCGTGACAAATGTTATCAAAGAAAATTGCAGAGGCTAGGTATGTATGTAGACTGAAGTTTTGGACAAGAAACCTTGGATTCAAAGTTTGGGGTTCCTGGACTTAGTGATTCATGGCAAGACCATCCAAGCATTAGTGGACACGGCTGCCACACATAACTTCATGACTACACGTTTGGAAAAAGAAGTTGGATAGCATATTATCTTGTCAGATGCGGAGGTCAAGGCAGCGAACTCAAGGGCTAAAGTCGCTGGATTGGCACACAAAGTGCCAGTTTGAATTGAAGACTCGCAGGGTCGGTTGGACTTCACAGTAATGGAGATGAATGATTTTGACATGATATTGAGTAAATATTTCTTGAAGGGCAATAGTGTGGTTATTGTTCCCTTCTACGATGAGATTATGCTGATTGGAGGATCACAAACAAGGACTTTTTCTACTTGTAAGCAAAGGAAGGAAGTCAAGGTGCAACATGTTTCTGCACTGATTTTAGAGAAAGCTATGTGGGAGTTAGATGTAGAGACATATGCCACAGTCATTCGAGAAGTTGATAGTGATGATGGAGTAGGGATGCCTGTTCCATTTGAAATTTCCGAGGTGCTGGCCAAGTATTCAAATTTGATGCCCGATGAGCTATCAAAGAAGCTTCCACCAAGGTGTGCGGTGGATCATAGCATTGAGCTAAAGCTAGGGAAGCAACCTCTGACAAAAGCTCCTTATCGGTTATCAGGACCACCGTTGGAGGAATTGAAACAAGAGTTGAAAGAGTTGACTGATGCAGGTTTCATAAGGCCTTCAAGGTCCCCATATGGAGCTCCAGTATTGTTCCACCAGAAGAAAGACACGAATGAGCTACAGATGTGTTGTGATTATCATGCTTTCAACAAGAAAATGATAAAGAACAAGTATCCTTTGCCATTAGCTACAGATTTCTTGAACAATAAGATTCCGAAAGCCCGAGTGTTTTCTAAGCTAGATTTGAGGCATGGGTACTATGAAGTGCAGATAGCAGAAGGAGATGAGAGGAAGACCATGATTGTGACAAGGTATGGAAGTTTTGAATTCCTTGTTATGCCATTCGGGTTGTGCAATGCTCCTGCCACATTTTGCACTTTGATGAATGATGTACTACATCCATACTTGGATTTGTTCATAGTAGTATACTTGGACGACATCGTGGTGTACAATGATAACATGAAGGATCATAAGAAACACTTGGCTTTGGTGTTTGAGGCACTGAATAAGAGTCAGTTGTACTTGAAGAAGTCGAAGTGTATGTTTTCCTAGACCGAGATTCCATTCCTTGGGCACATTGTGGGACAAGGGCACATATAGATGGAGCTGAATAGGGTGAAGGTGATAGAGGATTGGGTCGAACCGAAGAATTTCCATGATATGAGGGTGTTTTTTGGGATGACCAACTACTAGTGGAAGTTTGTAGAGGGGTACTCCAAAGTGACCTCATCATTGACAGACCTTTTGAAGAAGGATAAGAGATGGAATTGGATGAAGAAATGTCATATGGCATTTGAAGATTTGAATAAGAGGATGGTTTCAGCACCGATACTGAAGTTTCCTAATTTTGAGACACCATTTTAGGTACGCAAAGATGCTTTAGATTTTGCGATAGCAGGATTACTTATGCAGGATGGGCATCTGGTGGCATATGAGAGTCAGAAGTTGCAAGACAGGGAACGAAGGTATCTGGTTCATGAGAAGGAGATGACTGCAATCATCCGTTGTTTGCAGGTATGGAGGCATTACTTGTTTGGGAAGCCTTTTGTTTTCAATACTAACAATGTTGTAGCTAGTTATTTTTCATCACAACCAAAGATGTCAGGGAAGCAAGCTTGTTGGCAAGACTTCTTGGTAGAGTTTGACATGACTATTGAGTACAGGATGGGTAGACTCAATGCAGTTGCAAATGCCCTTAGTAGGAAGGGACGGTTAGCCACATTGGAGGAGGAATAATATCGGGTAACATGAAGTAGGACTCGAGTACAAATGACCAAGGAGATGTAAGATAAGCTCAAGGAGAGCATTGAGACTGATACTCAGGCGCAGAACATTGTGAAGCAGATAAAGGAGGGGAAGACATGAAAGTTTTTTCTCTGAGACAGACTCTTATCCTTTGGGAACTGACTCTATGTTCCAAAGATATCTAGACTTAGAAGACACCTTTTGAAGGAGTCCCACGATTCTCCATGGGTTTGCCACCTAGGGTAGCATCATTCTTTGGCATTGTTGGAGAGAGGGTTCTTTTTGGAGAAGATTTGGGAGGATGTAGAAGAGTATGTGCATACATGTATTATTTGTCAGGAGGAAAAATCAAACACCCAAAGGCAGGGAGGTTTGTTACAACCTTTACCAATTCTAGAGAGACCTTGGATGAGTGTATCGATGGACTTCATTACTTAGTTACCGCAAGTGCAGGGGTATAATGGGATCATGGTCGTGGTTGATCGTTTTTCCAAGTATGTCATCTTCATTCCAAAAAAGATACCTTGTGGAGCCAAGAAGACTATGGAGTTGTTCTTTAAGAACATCGTGAAGTATTACGGAATGCCATTGAGCATTGTGTCGGACCAAGATCCATGATTCACAGGAAGATTTTAGACCACATTATTCAACCTAGTCGTGACAGATTTGTTGATGAGTTCGAGTTACCATTCGTAGACAAATGGGCAGACTGAATGAATCAATGCATTATTGGAGGACTACTTGAGACATTATGTGACAGCTGATCAAAAGAATTGGCCTGAACTCTCCGATGTAGCTTAGTTCAGCTACAACATGCATAAGAGTTCTGCCATAGGGTATAGTCCATTTGAGTTGGTGAATGGACAGTTTCTAGTTGCTCCTCATACCTTATTGACGAGGGGTTTCATGAGGAGTCTTCATGCGAAAAGGTTTATGACAGCATGGGAGGAGACCTTGGACTTGGCATGGTTTCACTTGCACGAGGTTGCAAGGAGGATGAAGAAATGGGTAGATAAGGATAGACGGGATGCACGCTTTAGTGTGGGAGATATGTTTTTTCTCAGGATTACCAGAGATCAGTTTCAGCCACCAAAGGGGACTGCGAGATCTTTGATGAGGAAGTATGAGGGGCCATTTCGAGTGAAGAAGTGAGTGGGAGAAGTTGCATATGAGTTGGAGCTTCTGAACCACATGCATTCAAAACATCCTATTTTCCATATCAGTCAGTTGAAGAAGTGTCGACTTCATGTAGACAATCTAGATAGGACGGAGCCACCGAGAGGGCCAACCATGATTGTTGATAGACCGAACCTTGTTTTGGAGAAGATCCTAGATCTTCGAATGACAGGTCTTAGGAGTAACATGCGACGAGAATTCCTCATTAGATGGAAGGATGCATTGGAGGAGGATAGTTAGGAAATAGAGGACTCACTATGGAGGTGGAAGAAGAAGATTGCGAAGTATGACAAGAAGCTACGGAACATTGCCAGACTGTCGAGGATGACAATGAATTTCGGAGGGGGAGGATGTAAGGCCCCAGGGTCATCATCGCACATTGGCGAGTCAAGTGCGCCGGGGGGTGCGTTTAACTGAAAACTTGGGAACAAGTCATCATGGGCACACGGTGGACGAGACGATTCGGTTGCACAAAATTGATGAGTTGGAGGGCATGCCCGACCGACGAGCTAGGCCAATCGAATGAGCTAAGGGTGCTCCCATGAGTCGGGATGAAAAATCGACTAAGTATAGATGGTCAGAGTTGGCGAGTTTATATGGGCAGGCGACCATGTATGTGGGCGCCCTACACTTGGGCTGATGCATAATAGTTGGCTAAGTGTCGAATGGATGGGTTTGCTTCGTGACAAGCAAGCACCCACCCATGGGAAATATAGCATATAAGAACATGGCGGATAAGTGTTGGAGAATCATCAAATCATTCCACACATCCAAGCGAGGGAGCCCTATGTTAAGGGGCGGACTACCCAAGCGAGGAGCAGGGAATGCAGCCATAGGTCGGGTGGAACAATGGAACAACGAGGGCGGCTTGGGCATTCGCATCACAAGTTGGCACGTAGGTGGACGAGCCATAGGAAGGTAGGCGGGCAGACGAGTCGCAGGTGGAAGGCAGGTGGGCGGACGAACCACGAGAAGTCTGGCAGGTGGGCGGGTAGTTGACATGACAGAGTTTTTGTTGGTATAGGTCCGAGTTGGGCAGGGTGACTTGGGTGGGCAGTGCACCCAAGACATTGTTGAACGGGAGTTCGGTGGAACAAACAGGTAGTGACGAGTTGAAGCACACAGTGGTGTGTTAGGTCGGGCAACCGTGAATAGTGCAGCGATTGAGTCAGGTAGACCGGCCGAGTTGCACGACAGCTACTCCATTTTAAAACTTTATGAACTTAGGTGAGTGTTGACTCCCGGGAATTTTATAAAACAACATTTACAAAGATTTATATACATACTTGTGCAATTGTGTCTCTTGCATGGTTTAAGTGTATTAATTTTATTCCACACATTAATAAAGTAAAATGGTGAATGATGTGAATGTTAGGCATAGTATGGAAAATAACTTAGAAGAAACATGTTTAAGTGTTTAGCCGGAGCCGCACGTAGTGTAACTCATGAAAATAGAGTTGGGGGCATGATAGGGATAGAGGGGAAGGGGATGAGGACTGTTTTGAATGGAATGTTGATTTTTAAAAATGCCACGTGAAAGATCTCTACAATGTCAGCCTACAAATCTATACAATATTACCTCATAAAATTTCACAATAAAAAAACGCAATATCAGCCTACAAATCTATACCATATTACTTCATAGAACTTCACAATAAAAAGCAACTTCAACCTCATAAACTTAAAAACTTTAAAATTTCAAAATTTTAATTTATATAGATTTAGCCATTAAAATCTGTAAATCTAAACTTTTTTTGATGTGATTTGAAAACAAAAACTTAAAATATTGGTTGAAAACTTACACTACTTTTACTGAATTATTCATTTTTATTAGTTAGGTAAATATGATTTAATTGTTTATCATTATTAAAAAATACAAATGAATTAAAATATAAATACAGTTAGTGATTTGTAATGGGTTAGCATTTGAGTCTTCGTAAATACCTAAAAATAGCTCTAAGTCTTAACATAAAGTCAAATCTTAACATAGAAGTCACTTTTAATCAATTATAGATAAATTTAGGTCTCATTCTAAAAGTGGAAACAAATTTTAACTCAAATAATATATACATAAAAATCTTTCATGAATAATGAATACAAGTCTTATATAATAAAATAAAATATAAAATGTATATGTTTTATTTTGTAATATTTTCATGACCATGTGATAATAATCCTATTTTATTTTTGTTGTAAATTATAATCAATACGTACTCATTGAGGAAGGTTGAATCTTTAAATGCAGATGATGGCATTATCCTGAAAAACGGGAAAGAAATTTCTACTCCTAATTTTCTATAATTTTTTAAAATTATAAAATATATTATAACTTTTGGATTAAGATATTATATTTTAGTGCAATGTTTGTTGGTTAGTTTTAATATAATAATTATTTCTTTTAAAGGGTTGATTTTCACGTAGTTATTTTGGTAATAAGCAAATAAAATAATATGATAATAAATATTTTAATTAAAAAAAATAAATTGGGTGCTATATTAATTATTGTTATTTTATTTGTGATTGTAAAGTAAAATTTGTTTTAAAAATATATTTTTATTGTTAGATTATTTTTTCTAATTGGTTTATTTTTTGTTTGTCTTTATTAATGTAGGATTCTACTAATTGATTTGTAGTTTGAATATTATTAGTTTAACTTTGTTTTATAGTTGGAATATTATTAGTTTAACTTTGTTTTATGTAAAACATAAATTTAAATTTTAGAAATAAATAATTTTTTTTTTTATTATAATTAAAAAAAATTGATAAACATTTAATTTAATTGAAAAAAAATAATTGATGTCTTATTTTACCATTAACGCTATTTGTATCAATTTTACCAATAAACTTTGATAACTCGGAGGAATGGCGGATGGCCAATTTATGCCATCATGTTTTACAGTTTGACATCATACAATATTTATAGATATTTACATATGCAAAACCCATATATTAAAATTGTGATTGTTCACTACAATAAACTTTGATAACTCGGAGGAGTGGTGGATGGCCAATTTATGCCATCATGTTTTACAGTCTGACATCATACAATATTTATAAATATTTACATATGCAAAACCCATATATTAAAATTCTGATTGTTCACTAAATTAAAAGTTTGCACACTAACAAATAAAGATGGAATGCCATCTATACATAATTATGGATGCATCAACCTTAATCTTGTGATTTGAGGCCGAATATAAAGCAGTCAATGCACTAACTGAAGGTGGATGGTACGTGACGTTGCTAGCAACGATCCATATAATGTGGTTCAAAACTTTTAACTTTCTACAGCATTCAAGGTGTTGTTTCGTGTTACATCTCATGTCCATTTTTTTTGTTGTTCAATGAAATATTTGTTATGTTATTATTAGCATGGAAGGGAGAGCAACACTGGTTTTTTGGATGTTACTTGGATTATACTGTTTTACTCGTCATCATGTCTATTAAGTTGAGTTTAAGTTGATGATCAATAGACACGAGTTTCCTTGAGATTTTATTTTTGACACAAGCACTTATGCGTACGAGGTCCACCAATGCTTACTTCACTTGCTTCCCTAGCTTGTTCCCATGATTCTTCCTAATACACATATACAATGCGTATATAATTAATACTTAGATTTTCCGAGTTATTTGCAGGTTTAAGGTGGTACATCAGTAGAGGGCTAGAAACCTAACATTTGGGATAATTTCACATTACATATACAACGCATATATAATTAATACTTGGCTTCTCCTAGTTATTTGCCGGTTTAAGGTGCTACATCAATAGAGGGCTAGAAACCCAACAATTGGGATACTTTCACCCATACAAGTGCCCATTACCCTCCTCCTCAATAATTTTTTTGCAATTCACTTTTCAATACTATTTCCAACTATGGAATAATTTACAAGGAGGAACATGTATGATGGAAGAGAACATCATTATCACTATTATAATGTAATTGGTACTACTCCTCTCTTTGTTGAATGAATAGGTGATTGTGATACTAAATTAGTTAAATTTTTGTATATCATTATAAATCCATCTTAATTATGGATATAATAAATAAGAACTGAGTGATCAGACTCTTTTACAGTGCATAATTCAAAAATGTACATCTCTATAGATTTGATCCTTGCAGATAATTCATTATTAGTGGTATCTATACACATGACACAATAAAAATTTTATTAAAAGATTTAATGCCAATACGGATAAAATATTATTTTTCATATTTCTTTTATTATTAATAATATGTTTAAATGATATATATTAATTTCGTATTAATAATTAAATTAATTACAAATATCTCTCTTATTACCTTTATTAAGAAGTAATTGATATATTTTTTTTCAATTACTCATTTTTTTTAAGTATTGAAATATTTTATTATTATCAACATTAATTTTTTTCCTCATTTTCGAGATATATATATATATATATATATATAAACAGAGAGAAAGTTGATACTAAAATAAGTTAGTCAACATGCACATATGCAAATTCAAATAGTTTAAATAGCTTATTTAAGTATTCTATTGAAATTTCCATGGGGTCTTGGATAGACAATGATTGGGTGTGTTGCTAAGACACTCCTAGATGGTAACGCACCAGTTCAATTCCCCTCCCTATTTGGGTGTTATTCTTAGACATGACCATGATGTAGCCTCACCATTGCTGAACTTACAAAAAAAAACTTGTGTTGAAATATTTTAAAAATTATAACTATTATGCAACTTCATCACACTCAAATGTGAAAATATAAATGTTTATAATACTTTCAATTAAAACTAACTTAATATGTATATCACTTTTTTATTATACTTTTTGTTTTATATAGGTAACATTGTTCTTGAGAAAAAGTTTTTTCGGCGTAAATCACATGTGGTTCATCATCAGGGCAAGTTGAAGAATCAAATCTAGGTTGCATGTTAAATAGTCAGAGAAGAACCTACAACGGCTATATTTGACCAGGTAACGACTATATTTAACAACTATATTTGGCTGGGCAATGGCTAGTTGGACAGGATAAGGGACAAAGATAGGAAAGCATAACTATAGTAAAATAAATAAATATTTAGTTAGTTATCTTGGTAAAATGCTAGATAAATAAATAATTATTAAATTAATAGTAAGTTAGTTATACCTTTATTAGATTAAAAAGGTTTAAATTTATATAATTCAATAGTTAGTTAGTTTAAGATAATTTAAATAAGGTAACCTATGAGCTATAAATAAGAGTTATATAATTAAATATTTCATATTTTTTAAATATTTAGTTAATTAATAGTAAGTTTTATATTTAATTACATGATTATTGTAAGATCTATTTCTAATAGAGTATAATAAGTATAATCTTTTATGTTCTAATATTTTTGAATAAATTATCCATTATTATTATTATTATTATTATTATTATTATTATTATTATTATTCTTCGTCATAGAACATATTATCTTTTTTTTTTTTTAAATTTAAGTCTACATTTGTTTAAAATAAATTTAAATAATAAACCCTTCTACTATAAGCTAACCCACTAGAAGAGGATTATCAAGGAAGAAAACCCAAGAGGATTAAAGAATTATGGTAAAAGAGAGCAAGTAAAGGATCACAAGGGGAAAAAAAAAAAAACTTATCTCAAGGAAAATATGAGCAAGCAAAAAAAAGAGGGAGGGGAGGAATGGAAGGATACGCTTAGGACGTGAGTTACAAAATTTATTTTAAACAATTATGTATTTACAAAATTTAGCATAATTATGGAAAATAATAATTATTTTGATATTGAAATTCAATCTACATTTAGACTTAAATTCAAAAAAAGATAATATGTTCTATGACTAAGAAAAAAAGAAGAAAATAATGATATTGGATAATTTATTCAAAAATATTAGAACATAAACTATTATTCTTATTATACTCTATTAAGAAATAGATCTTACAACAATCATGTAATTAAATATAAAACTTACTATTAATTAACTAAATATTTAAATGAATATGAAACATTTAATTATATAACTCTTCTGGAAAGTTCATATGTTACCTTGTTTACATTATCTTAAATTATCTAACTATTTAATTATATAAATTTAAACATTTTTAATAAAGGTTTGACTAACTTACTATTAATTTAATAATTATTTATTTATTTAAACTAACTAAATATTTATTTATTTTAACATAGTTATGCTTTCCTATCCCTGTCCCTTATCTAGTCGTTTCCTGGTCAAATATAGTTGTTAAATATAACTAGTCAAATATAGCCATTATAGGTTCTGCTCTGACTATTTAACATGTAGCGTGGATCTCATTCTTCAACTTGTCGTGATGATGAACCAGATTGGTTGGTTCGAAATGCGTTGACAAATGATTTATCATGTGATTTACGCCAACAAATTTTTTTCTCATGAACTTGATATGGATCACAAAAGCCTCAATTCAACAAATTGTTCTTTTTAATTAAAGAATAGTTTATTTATATTTTAAAGAGAACACGTATCAATTACAGTGTTGAGTACAGACAGAGTTACACATTCTGTCATACTACGATGTAGAAAGAACTTAATGGCTCAATTAATTAAAGAATATTTTTATTTTATTTTAAATGCAATATATGTGAATTAGGGATTGAGTACAGATGCAATTACACACTCCCTCATACTAGGATGTACAATGAGCCTCATGGCTCAATAAGGAAATGACGAACAACTTATTATTTATAACAATATTTAATGTTCGTGTTCATGGATGATATTAACTACGAGGAGAATGTTGGTCTCATGAGTGAAATGGGGTTAAACACTTATAGATTTTCTATCTTTTGGTCTCAAATTATACCTAGAAAGACATAGACACATGCCTTCCTTTGTATATAATCAAGAAACCTTAGAGGGTATTGTTAATATAATTATTTTTGAATTACCATAATTGCATTCCTGTAAATGGAAGGGAATCGTCAATCCCACGGGGCTTGAACACTACAATAATCTTATCAATGAACTTATTCACCATGGTAGTATGACCATTGTGAAGAGCATCATGAGCTTGAGATTTTCAGACTTTGAGTAAAATGTAAATTGTGCCAACACTATCATTTCATTGTGATTGATTGAAACAATTTTTACAGGTGTTGAGCCAGATATCATAATATGTCATAGCAATTTACCTCAAAGTTTGGATGATTCCTATGGTAGATGGTTTAATCCCCTTATAGTATAATTTGTTATATAGTGAATTAAGTATCTATTAACAAAAATATTTGTAGATTAAATATTTTAAAAAATGAAGACATATAACTGAATGGACTAAAATTTTGATGTCCAATTTTAGCCTTAATGCCACTTATCCTGGTTTCCCCAATAAGCTCAGCTAACTCTATTCAAGATTGGTTTAGCAAGAAATGGAAACAACACAGTGAAATAAAATCCAATATTCCTACTGATATCAAGTTTGACATGTTTTGTTTCACTTTTACATATGTATAATGAGAATGTAATGGGCCTAGTCATCCAAAAATATATTTTTTTTTGTTCTTTCATATAGTTTGCAACTTTGGTGAGTGCTTATGATATCAAAAGTGTATAGTTTACTATTGATATAGTCAACTTCTTAATTAGTTTCCGTGTAATTCGTAATGAATTTTCCTTACCTAGACACGATACTTTGCATACCACTGCTATTTAAGTCCTCCATTCTTCCTCCTTCATTTTGATTTAATAAGGATTATCAACCTGGTTTCCTAAGGTCTTATTTTATCAATAATACTTGTGATATCATTATTTTGTTATGATTTTAGTCTTTTATAGTTTAGGCCCTATGAAATACTTCATTTCCCAACCTCTCTAATGTTATAGCACTATGGAATAATTAATTCTCCACCTTCTTAAGTTTTTGACCCACCCTCATATTGGTATAAAGGGTTGATGTATTAAGATTATGTGCACTTGTTACTGGGCCTGCCTTGTAAGGTCTCGGGTGAATCGGGCACGGGCGCGCGGGCATGCACGGTGAGTTGGGCTGCACGACTCGGGCGCGCGCACACGGGCGAGCTGCGGTGGCGACAATGCGACGGTCATGCGACGAAGTGTGCAACTGCGGTTAAACGTTATGCGAGCTCCTTTGAAGTATGCGATGACACTTATGCACATATATGAGTGAGAAAGCATGTTTATATGCGTGGTGCGTGAGTTAACATGCGTGGAGGCCGACCTATGTGTAGGAGGAGCCGACATGCATGTGGAGAGCATTTGCGATGGCGTTTGGGGCGTTGGGTGAGTCGGCTGGGCAGCCAGACTTCACCCACGCTTGTGTATATATTGGTGGATGCGTGGAGTCATTCCACCATCATTCGATCACACACATCTTCGCTCTAAGGAAGAAGTGCGTAGTTTTCTAGTGCGCAGTTCAAGAGGGGAGGCGCACATCTCATGCGCCGGTCTTGGGTGAACGCACGGTGAAGGAAAGTCGTACTTGGTGTTGGGCGAAGGTGCGGGCGAGGGTGCGCCCGGTGGTTGGAGAAGGGCGTGCATGGGTGTGTGGCGCCCGCATTGTGCGACGACTTGGCGTGGGTGTCTTGGCGACTCGGGTGAGCGCCCGCCCACCGTGCAAGTGTGCACGAAGGTGAACGAAGGTTGGAACTGGAGGTCGTAGAGTTGGGCAGGTGGTACTACGTGTTGTTCATACGATTTGGGCGTTTGTCAAGAGTTGGCAAGTGGGACTGCGTGTGGGCAGGGATATATGGTTTGGGCATTTGCGACCAAAACGAAGAGCGAACCGGCGAAGACGTGCGACGAGGTGAACGACGGGTTGGAGAGTCGTGCGACGACTGTGCGGAGGTGCCGACGAGCTGGGCAACCGAGTTTGCCGATGTTTTGAAAATTAACTAAGTGTAAATTTTGGGTTTCCCAAGATTTAGCTTGTACATTGTAAAAGTGAAGTTTATATTATATATTGATTCAGGCAGACTCATATTGCATGGAGTTTCCCCTCCCTTTATACTGTGCAATTGTCTTCTTCGTTTATAATTGTTGTTGATAATGAATGAGTATGGGTGTTCATTGGTATAAAGGATAAATATAATAATACTTGGTTGCAAAACACAAACTAAGTAGGAAAAAGTGAATTAGGCGTAGTCCACGAACATAAGTATTGGTGAAAAGAAAGTGTTTGGTGGTGCCGCACCTCGCTATAAGCGGTTGAAAGACTACCGCAGGTGTAGGGGCATGACAGTTGGTATCAGAGCTCGGTTGGAGTTGGTGAGCAAGGTTGCTCATGACGAAGTGACAGTGGAAGCAGGTACTTGCAAGTGAAGGAAGTTGATTCCACATACAAGTGGAACAAGGGCCAGTTCATGGTTGCAGGGAACTTGGTGAAGTTGGTGAATGGTGAAACAGGTTTAGCAAGGGTGAAGCTTAGTGCTTGGACCAAGCTGAACGACAAGGCATGGCAGGTTTGGAATAATGCAAAGGGAAGCTCTTGCTTACCTTATATAGGTTGAAGTGGATGAAAGAAGAGAATCCTCGGATTCGAAAGGAACTTGAAGTCTTGGAAAAGAATGTTGAAGATGAACTTCTTCAACTTGGTTGGACAATGGAGCAAGATGAAGTTGCAGATTGTGCTATCAAGGAAGAGGAAGTGATGATAGTTGAAGATGTTGCAGATGTGACAACGATGGAGGATGAACTTGAGATTGATCAAGTTGGACCAGGATCGTGAAATTTGCAGACATGGATGAATGAGGGTACTCATATGGATGAGCCTCATGATAATGATGATGAAAAGCAAGGATTGTTGACTGTTGCAGGACTTGTTGGGGTTGTTTGTGACCTTATGGTAGAAGGTGCAACGACCCGTGACAAGGGAGGAACATGATGATCATTGTGGAGGATTGGGTCATGCTTTAGCCACATGAAGAATTGGCTAAGTGCTCGGCATGACTCATGGACAGATTGGAGGGCACACACTTGAGGTACGATGATGCTTGGGTGGACTTCTCATGGCCGAGACCAAGAGCAAGTCTTGGTGGAACCTTCAGTGGGGGGAGCTATGATGGAAGGGACTCGTGATGATGATGATATGGTTGGGTGACCGAGTTCACTAAACCGAAGATTGCAGACTTGGATGAGGATGACCGATTGTTGTGATGAGTCTACTTGGTTGGACTACATGGGCAACTTACTCATGGACATCAGGTTGGAGACATGGAGCATGGCAATCTTATGCAGGGACATTATGCAGGGGCACTTGTAGAGGTGTCACTTAGGGGCAGCCAATGAGGAGTGCCAAGGCAGGGATGTTGTGCAGATATATTTGCTGATGTGACATGGAGATGTTTTATGTACGAGCCGATGGAGAGGTTGTGCACTCTTGTACAACAAGGCCATGGATTTGGATGGATTTGTGAGCAGACTATGGAGCATTCCTACTACATGGAGAGCTGAGGCATCTTTCAGATACCTTTGGGCCGAGACTTGTATGCTTGCTAGGATGTTGGTTGGAGATGACTCATGAAGCTCATGATGACATGAGATTGTTGTGACTTCTAGGGAGACTTCATATATTGTGGACTTGGAGGATCTGATGCATTGGGGAACTGAGGTCAGAGACTTTGATGTACGATGGGGTGCATACTTTCAAGTACATGTATGGGAATGGCTTGAAAGAGTGACTTGATGTGGAGGATCAATATGAGACACTTTGGAGTGATGGAGTTACGATGATGATGATGCCTTGGTGGCAACACTTGGGCATGGGTTGAGACGAGACTCAACTACCTTTTGACACATGGGGGCTGATTGATCTATGATCATGGGCAGCACATGGATAGATGAGACAGGAGTATACTTGTTTCTATGGCGGACTTGAGGGATGGCACATTGCAGATATGATGGAGGTTGCTTCATGGACCTCGATGTAGCACATCGAGAGTTGGAGATTGATGAGATGATTTCTTCATGTGGAGGAGATACACATATGGATGATGTTGGGATAGATGTGGTTGATTTCATGTAGCACATTGACACCAAACATCATGGACAGCATGTTGCAGATGAGATGAGGACTGCTTCATGGACCTGAGCATGGCTTACTTGTATGGAGATGGATTCTTGATCGAGTTGATGATGTGACAGAATGTTTTGAGAAACGACTGATGGTGGCATGAGGATGTGCATTCTCATGGTTTGAGCGTGATAGTTGGATTAGCTACCCAACTAGTTCAGACATGAGGGCTAGCGGTGTGTAGAGATGTGTTAGCATTATGTTGGAGTATCATGGCAACAGTTCACATGATGACACATGAGGAGGTCGACACAATATGTTGCAGTGAGCATGTATCTTGGATGGAGGGACCAGCCTTCCATGATGGAGAGCAGCATGTGGAGATTATGACAGGGTGATCGATGGTCATGGATTGAGATGATCTCTGATGGATGACATACCGATGAGGTGTATACCTTGGTATGGTTATCTTGGTGACGGATGGTTGCCGAGGTGAGACATGGTGGAGATGGTAGTTCTACATATGTTGCAGGGATGTTTGCAGTATGTGGAGGAGTTGACATCATGGATATTGATGATCTTGGTGGATGGCTACCAGGATGGTATGTTGTCGAGGATGACAATGATTTCAGGTGGAGGAGGATGTAAGGTCCTCGGGTGTGCGGGTGAACCAGGCACGGGCGCGTGGGCATGCGCGGCGAGTTGGGCTGCACGACCCAGGCGCGCACACGGGTGAGCTGTGGTGGCGACAATGTGACGGTCATGCGATGAAGTGTGCGACTACGGTTAAACGTTATGTGAGCTCCTTTGAAGTATGCGATGACACTTATGCGCATATATGAGTGAGCAAGCATGTTTATATGTGTGGTGCATGAGTTAACATGCATGGAGGTCGACCTATGTGTAGGAGGAGCCAACGTTTGTGTGGAGAGCATTTGCAATGGTGTTTGGGGCATTGGGTGAGTCAGCTGGGCAGCCAAACTACGCCCTATGCCTGTGTATATATTGGTGGATGCGTGGAGTCATTCCACCATCCTTCGATCACACACATCTTCACTCTAAGGAAGAAGTGCGCAGTTTTCTAGTGCACAGTTCAAGAGGGGAGGTGCACATCTCATGCGTCGGTCTTGGGTGAATGCATGGTGAAGGAAAGTCGTACTTGGTGTTGGGCGAAGGTGCGGGCGAGGGTGCGCCGGGTGGTTGGAGAAGGGCGTCCATGGGTGTGTGGCGCCCACATTTTGCGACGAATTGGCGTGGGTGTCTTAATGACTCGGGTGAGCGCCTGCCCACCGTGCAAGTGTGCACGAAGGTGAACGAAGGTTGGAACCAGAGTTCGTAGAGTTGGGCAGGTGGTACTACGTGTTGTTCATACGATTTGTGCGTTTTTCAAGAGTTGACAAGAGGGACTGCGTGTGGGCAGGGATACATGGTTTGGGCGTTTGCGACCAAAACGAAGAGCGAATCGGCGAAGACGTGCGACGAGGTGAACAACGGGTTGGAGAGTCGTGCGAAGGTGCCGACGAGCTAGGCAACCGAGTTTACCGAAGTTGTGAAAATTGACTAAGTGTAAATTTGGGGTTTCCCAAGATTTAGCTTGTACATTGTAAAAGTGAAGTTTATATTATATATTGATTCGGGCAGACTCATATTGCAGGGAGTTGCCCCTCCATTTATACTGTGCAATTGTCTTCTTCGTTTATAATTATTGTTGATAATGAATGAGTATGGGTGTTCATTGGTATAAAGGATAAACATAATAATACTTGGTTGCAAAACACAAACTAAGTAGGAAAAAGTGAATTAGGCGTAGTCCACTAACATAAGTATTGGTGAAAAGAAGGTGTTCGATGGTGCCGCACCTCGCTATAAGCAGTTGAAAGACTACCGCAGGTGTAGGGGCATGACATGCCTTGTTCCAACTCTTGGGCACACATTTCTTCCCTCCTAGTGTCATTAATGTTCCATTGTCGTCCTCCTTACAACATCTATACAACCCACTGCACCCCTCTCCATTTGGGTCGCACCACGCCACTTCAGTCATGTGAGCTCATACTCGCGAGGTGTGATGTAGGTTACCTTGTTCTTATCCCTTCGATTGGACTCCAATAGTTGGGATTTTGGGGTTTTCAATCGACGGTTATTACTCCAGCATTTCAAGCCCTAAATTTACATTCTAGAGTTTTGATCTCACCTCGCTTGGCATACTTCATTTCTTTATCGAGTTTCTAGTTCATACTCTTTATGCCGAACCCTTGACTTCCTGTGCTTCGACAATGAAGGTGCTTGATTGGAATCTAGGGTAGCGCCATGGCCACCCTGTTGCAGTTGAGACCCTGGCTCTTTGAGTGGTTTATCTCACTTGATATAGAGACAGTAACCCATCTTGGTTGGGCTTGATGGTCTTTGTTTGTTTAGGTAAAGGTATAATGTTTATTTCTTTTCATTTTCGTTTTCCATTAAGGCGTGCTTTTCTTTCTGTGTGAACTTAGTAATCTTTATTTTTGTAGAGCTTAGGTGAGACTATTCTAGAGAGCGAGGTAGATACTCAAAAGGGGCGCTCACTCTCCTCCTTCAAGAGACTACGGTGGGTTTTATTTTTGGCTTATCTGTAGATTGCAGAAATTTCCAGTTTTACTACTCTTCTCTCCCTCATTGCCTTACCTTGTCTACCTAATTCACTGTCCATGTTTATACAGTGCCAATGCATAACAGTTCCATTTTTAGAAAAGGTATGGTGGCCTTGTTTTGATTTTCTTAGCTATTGCAGTACTCATGATAGGTAACTATTGATTTCTTAATTCAGTTGCTGATTTTGCTATCTCACCTCCCTTTTGCTTGGTATGCCCATGCATGTATTCTTCAAGGCCTTTGCCTATAAGCATGGTGTTTATTCTAATGTTCGACATGCTAATCTAAGGCTCAGAATTACCGAGGTTGGTTTTGGTTTTCAAATCCCCTTCTCTTATGGGTATTACACTCCAAGTGCACATTCACATTTACAACCTTGCATGGGCCTATCAAAATCATATGTAGCCATTTGTTATGCCTTGAATTATCTTTTGGGTGTACCCCTTAAAATTTGAATGTAGAAGGGTTTGGTCCTATATCAGTTTTTATTTTCTACTATGAGCATGGCTGATGGGTTTTCTCCCCTAGTGTTCATTTGTAGGCCACTATGCACCTCTTGTATATTTTGGTTTCTTAACTCTACATGGGTGGTTTTCCCACTGTTGTTCATATGTACGTTGCAATGCCATATTCTTACACAATTTTTCATTGAGTTTAATTCACTGATGTTTTCACCTATAACTTATTAGGGTTTCCCCCTTTCATTTGCTAGAAAGAATTTATATAATTGACTATTTATTCCACTACTTTATTAATGACAAGGATGGCATTATAGTTATGGTAGAATCTTTCCAAAAAATACTCTATCTCTCAAGTATGTTCTTAATAGTTTCATTTATAAATAAAAGAATGATACTGATGTTCCATCACCAATGTTCGGCCGATCTCAGTATAATTTTGGCTTGTATGTTATCATAGTTTCCTATTGTATAGTTGATAAGAGAAATACTTTGCTGAAATTATTTCACATGCTTGGTTCCAATTTCCAACTAGCGTGCAATACAATTCAAACCAACTTAAGCTATGCTTAAAATTTACAGTTTTACTCATTTTTCCCTAATTTCTTAACCTAGGTGGAAGTCTCACAGCTGAGCAACCTATGTAGTAGTGTTAGGTCTATTTGTTCAATGCATGAGGTTTGAATTGCATATGAATGATCTTTCTTAATTTATGTATGAACTCAGAATATATGTACATACTTTGTTCTTCTAGAAATTTTATACATGTGATGTTACAAATTAGTCTTTGGTGTAAATAGCTACCTCAACATCTCCTAGAATTAATGAAAGAAATAGGGACTCGATCCTAGTAACTCAATGTGTGTAGGGTCTAGCACAAAGTTTTCCTTCATGTTGAGTTTTCTTTCTCGGGATTCCATTTATACTCAGGATTACATAATGGTTTCTTACCTACGAGTTCAATCCTAGTTGTTAGCTTCAATTATTCAGTCTATTGTTCAGTTTGATTTATGATGTTATTAGTTTCAACTATTAAATATGTTTTTAAATCTAATTTATAATGTTTCCTTTTAGGTACTGATGGATACAAACTACCAGATTTGATTTCCCCCTTCCCATTCCACAACTGGGAAATGACATATAGGACATCTCTTGTGTTTACCTGTGAAACTCTTCCCAGATTTTCTTCTACCATCCCTCACCGAGGTGTTCTATATAGCTTTAAGTTAACTGTTAAATTCTTTGCAGTGGGAACTATAGTGTTTCTGATTGGCTTGTAACTTGGCATACCTTTACCTAGCCCTGCTATTAATGTAAATTCCCCAAATTCCACTAGCTTCGATGTGTTAACTGTTGCACCACTATCACATATTTCTCTTACAACATTTGAATCATTTAAGTATGAAAATTTTTACACAAAAGTATCATATTCATACTAGGTGTGCATGCATGAGAGCCTATATACTATCATCCTGTTAACTTATTTTTCTCATTTACTTTAAATGTAAATACATATCTTAACAAGAGTTCAAACAATGGAATTCTGTATCAATGATATGCTAAAATCAGGTATTAAATGACTACTAAAAATCCAAGTTCAAAATCATTTATACATACATCCATACAAAGAGACTCGAGGGCCTCTGTAGCTATATTTCTTTAAGAAAAACATATAAACACTTCAACCACAGACTTGCATAATCTCTTAAGAACTCATCCAATGTAATTGCATCTATATTTCCCGAGTTAGATACTCGTAGTGAGAATGAATCTAAGGATATTCATGGATAGAAAATTAAGCAAAAAATAATCACATAAGCTACCTTACAGCAGAAAAATTCATGAGAAAACAAATACTCTATTACTAGAAATTTGGATTGCCAGTGGCTGAATTAGCTTGGAAAGAACAACTTGCCACCCAACCATGAAATGTTACCTCCATTTCCCCCCAAGATGAGATCTCTTTTCAACCCAAAATAAAAAACCTTTTCTGTCCTAGTGAAGGCATTTTTGTGCCTTGCTTTCCCTAGCAGACTTTCTATAATGACATCCCGTTTTTCTATGTTCTGTGAATCCCCATAGCCTAGGATTTTGCTATTTTTATTTTCTTGAAAGGGATTACTTTTCATCCTTTGAAGCTCATCTTTTTCATTACAATGTTTTTTCACACATTCCAGTGATGTTTCCCTCACACTGAGTGATTTTCCCAGATTTTTCTCTGCTTATCTAGTAAATCACAGGATTTCACTCTAGGGTTTTTTTGGAGTAATTTGGGAAATTTTAATATTATCATTATTTTTTTTCCTTTATCCAATCTATCCATCCTATATTATGGATTAGGATAATGATCTCATTTATTCCTTTGTTCTTTCTAGATAATTTCTTCCATTATCATATTTAATTATTTCAAATTCAAATAATTACATTATCATAATTTTTCCCCACAAAGAAAACCTTAGCCATCATTCCATTACTATCAGTATTTCAACTACTAAGTAACAATGTATTAACTATTATAGTTTATGAAATAGTGGGGCATTACATCTTCACCCCCAAAATAAAAGAACATCATCCTCAATGTTTATTAGTCAGACATTTCTTTGGAAAACCAAGTCGAATAATTATTTTTCATGATGTCTCCCAATCCCCAAGTGGCCTCCTAGGGAGTAAAGTGCCTCCATTGCACTTTAACTCAGGCCACGACTTGATTACAAAGCATGTTCTCTTTCTTCTCCAAGATACGAAGTGGATCTGGTAGAAAGTCCCCTTCGGGCTCCACCTATAACAAATTCCAGTCAACTATATGAGAAGGATCATGAATATATTTTTTCAGTAATGATACATGAAATACATTATGAAATTTAACATGGCTAGGCAGAATGATTGGTATGCCACTAGACCCACATGATATAGAACTTCAAATGGCTCGCAAAATTGAGGTGTTAATTTAGCACACTCTTTGGTTCTGAGAGTACTTTTCTGAGGCTTAACCATTAGATACACATGCTCTCCCACTTTGAACTCCTTATGTGCCCTTTTTCTATCTGCATAATCTTTTGTCGGTCTTGAGCATTTTTATATTCTGTTGAATTTTCCACATTGTCTGCTCCATTTCCTGTAGAACCTCAAGTCCAAGAATCAACCTATCCTTGGGTTGGCTCCAACTGAGTTGGGTATGGAATTTCCTGCCATAGAAGGCTTTAAAGGGCCTCATCTTGATAGTAGTTTGGTAGCTTTTCTTATAGGAAAAATCAACTAGATGTAGAAAATATTCCCACTTAGTGGGCATGTCCATCACATACATTCGAAGCATATCCTCCAAATTTTGGTTTGTTCTTTCAATTTTCCTTGTCTGTCTATGGATGGAAGGTAGTACTGAAGTTAAACTTAGTTCCCAAACATCTGAACAAAGTCTTCTAGAATTTGGAGGCAAATCTTTCGTCCCTATCCGAAACTATCATATTTGGTATCCCATGCAGTCTGAAGATATCCATAAAAAATATATTAGCAATTTGTGCAGTGACAAAAGTGGATTTTACTAGGATAAAATGTGTTTCTTTAGTTAATTTATCAACTACAACCATAATGGAGTCATGTTGATGTCGTGTCCTTGGTAACCCTATTATGAAATCCATGGAGAACACCTCCCACTTCCATTCTAGTATGGATAAGGGATTCAACGATCCTGTTGGATGTTGGTGTTCCACTTTCACTTGTTGGCACTCTAGACATTTGGCTAAATAGTCTGCCACCTCTTTCTTCATACTTGGCCAAAGAAACTATTTTCTTAAGGGTGTTATCATTTTCTGATACCTGGATGACCAACATATGGTCTCCTATGGCATTCACCTACAATCATTTGTTTTAATGATGAAACCTTTGGGATATACAACCTATTCTAATATGTAATTAAACCTTTTGGGTTTAGAGCATATTCCAATATTTTCCGCTATAGTATTTTCAACTCCATTTCTTTATAACCATGGTCTTGTTGAACTGCCAATTGTATATGTTCTTCAAATTATGTTTTCACACTACTTTCTACACTTATGATTAGAGAGTGAGAATATCTACTTAGCACATCAACAATTCTATTTTCTTTTCCCTTAATGTGTTTGATTTCCATTTCAAACTCACTAAGGAAGGCTAACCATCTTTCCTTCCTCGCATTTAGATTAGGTTGACTAAAAAAATACTTGAAGATGTGTTGTAGCGGCTACAACCACCCTCCAAAATTTTTCCTTAGCTTATTTGTCGAGCCTCCCTACCAACCTTTCACAACAACTTGTCTTCCTTCATCAAGTACACAATATTCAATTTTTTCTTGCACAAAGACAACCTATCGATAAAATCTTGATGCATTCCCCTCATAGGCTAATCACCCGGACTTGGTCCAGCTACAGGCTAAGAAGCTCCCTCAAGAAATTGCCCAATTAGGAGGCAAACTAACCTTCCCTCCAAAAATTGTGAAATTTTGTTTGGCAGCCTACTCGGCTCCAGAATTGTGCAATCCTGCCAGTCAGGCTTCACTCAGAAAACTGTGCAATCCTGCCAGTCAGGCTTCACTCAGAAAACTGTGCAATCCTTCCCAGCAGGCCTGCTCAGCCCAGGAATTGCACAATCTTGGTCTGCAGTCAGCTACTCCGCCCATAAATTACACAAATCTCATGGGCAGCTAACCCAGCTCCCATCCAGAAATGAACATTTTCTCCCAGCAGTTGAGTAGCCTCATGCATGAGCAATTGGGTTGACTAGTTCCACTCGGGACCAAGGAAACTTGACTTGGATGCATGACTTGTTTTTTACCAGAAAACCATCCCATGATTCAGGGAGCTATTTTTAGTAGTTGAAGGTTACATGCAAAGTTCGTTTTAGAAACTTTCCTGCAAGTGTAACTTTTTCCTATATTTGTGGTATGCGCACCATAAGCTGAAACTTATTTATTCAATGCATTAGAGCTCTAACATCCCATAACACATCCAGGACTCTTTGACACATTCAGCTCAAGTATTCACGGGTAAGTGGTCTCAACTTGTCTTTTTCATCATTTTTGTCATTTTTTGTATTTTCGCTTCTGTGAGTGTCGTTTTCTTGATTTCTTTGAATGCTTGTTGTCATTTACATGCATACTAGTTTGTACTAGCACCATTTCATTTTTCGTTGCTATCTCACTGCTATCACATGCATGAAACTGTTTTGCACGAACAGTCATCGATTCAACGACTCGCTTCACCCCCATGCATGTTGATTTGTTCGTTGAATCTTTCATTCGATGTTTGCATGCACAATCAATCACTTCTTCTTTCACTTAGTGTTTCCATGCATTCACTTTCAGATTTGCTTTCAGTTACCCGTCGGTGAGTCTGGGTAGCCTTGGACCAGACTCTGCTTCACTGAGACAGCATTACGCAATCCAGGGAAGGAAGGCTTTGTCTTCCTCTCCAGAAATGCGCATTTCTTCCTAGGCATTGTCCTCCAGGACTTCTTTGCAAATTTCTAAGGGACAGTGACTGCTAGCCCAGGAAATTGCGTAATGCAGTCCCTGACCCTACAGTCATTGCCAGCTGGAATTGCACATTGCACAATCCAAGCAGTCAGCAGTCAATCTGGATTGTGCATTGTACAAATCCAGTAGCTAGTATTGCCCCCCAGACAACCCAAACTACCTTTTGCGAAGAGTTGTTAGCCAGTCAGCCAACTTCCTAGAGAAAATTGTGTAATCTTTGCCTATCATTCCCCAGGTATGTGTTATTTCATTCCTCGAATTTGCTTTGGTTTTGAATGACAAATTTCTTGCCATACATGTTGCTTTGTCTCCACATATTTAAGGTGTTCATCCACCTCTTAAAAGTACAAGACCAATGGCCTCCAAGAGAGTAGGATCAAAGGACACTCATGGAAGTGCCATTGGAGTAGTAGTTGAGTAGGTGTCCGCATGTCTACTGATCTATGAAGATACCAAGTTGTTTCTAGACAAGGACATCAAACTGAAATTGGAAGAGGTTAATGAAGCATTTGCAGGCACTTTTGTGGAAAACCTTGAAGACCGTCAAGTATATGTGAACATTCACAAGTCTGTCTTATACTAGATTGCAGGCAGATACCCCACATTTCGATGCGTGGACATGATACACTGGATCGTCTCGCACACGGATCCTGAGACGATGACTCTAAGAAATGTGAGCGGGACAAAGCTTACCACATTCTGGGCACAGGAATATGATGAGATGTATCAAATGTCGAAGCTCGTGACTATCATGGAGACTCCTTTAAGCTTACCCAATAGCAGTGCCAACTCCATAGACATTATGAAGAATTGGGTAAAGGAGTCGACTAGATTCAGGATGACACCGAACCATATCTATAAAATGAAGATACTATGGAAGGTGTATCAATACTTGGTCATATTTTCATGTCGACTATGTGGCCAAGAAGAACGAAAACCTTCTCGTAGAGTTGGGTGATTGCACTGGATGAACTGGCCAGAGAGGGTAAACCATGTAATTGGTCTGGCATGTTAGCTTATTAGTTGAAGGAACAAGTAACGAAAGTTTGACAGCCACCCAGAGGTATGCAAGAAGATATCTACATGTCTGACTACATCTTAGATGAAATCTGTGCCCGATAGGAGTTCCCAAGTAAGGTGTGGGGATGGTCACTAGAGGAGACTATTGTGAACACATATTATAAGTTGTTGTCTGAATGCAACTTCAGAGGAGTAATCACACGGCTATCCAATCATTTTTTCTACCCAGTTTACAAGATGATATTCAAATAGGATCCACCCTGCATGTCGAAGGAAGAAATGGAGGCACTAATAGACATTGCTGATTGGTATGCCTCACCATCCGGCACCTTCATATGAATGTTCAGAGTGGAGAAGCCTCTGCATGTTCTACCGAAGTTTTCCTTGGACATAATCATCATGAAGGAAGTAGCATATCACATCTCGACAAGATTGACATCTATACTGCACCAAAAGAAGAAGGCACCTTGGCACGCTTTTCCATTGCGAATTCGGTTATACGACATTCAGAGTTTCAAGCAAGTGGATGTCGAAGTAGAACATATGAAGAAGTATCCATTCGACCTCCAAAGTTACAATCCGTGTGACCCACATTGTCTTGTGAAGGATCACTACAAAAGAATACAATTCAACTGGATCCACAGGGCATGTCATTGGGTAGAGGAGGACCCATGGAGATATTGTTACAACTCCTCTAGACTCAATGAACCAGTTGGCTTCGTTGTGGAGTGGTTAGCGAAGCAACGTGAAGTAGCATCTGAGAGAGCACCAGCACTAGAAGCAATAGTAGTAGCAGAGGTAAGCATACCAGTACGTGACAAGGGTAAGAGGAAGATTGTCGATCACATGGAGGAAGAGAAAAGATGCAAGTTCTAAGCAGATCCATTGGTAGAGAAAGAATTTATGGCTATAGAGGCAAAGAGGCAACAACGCGACAAGCAAATCGCGCAAGGGTAGAAGGAGAAGAAAATATTGGAGGAATCAGAGAAGGAGTTGCATGAGTTGAAGGAGCAACTTTGGAAGGAACAAGAGTTTCACAAATAGGAGAGGGAAGCGCAGAAGCAATAGATATAGTGGGGGCGCAACATGTGTAAACAGATGAAACAATGCCCGTACTGGTAGTTGATTCATCAGAACATATGGCATCATGTGGATAGGGTGAACCATCGTAGAAGCACGACTTTACTCGTGAGATAAGAAAAGAACTTCAACAGTTGGATATGGATATGGAGCAATGGGAATCGAAATAAGACATCGAGCTTATGCCTCATCACCAAGAGGTCGAATTACCTGCTTCACAACATCTTTATGATGAGAAAATCTCAAGCGGTCAAGGAGGAATTGAGATCCTTGGAGATCAGTCAGAAGGAGAGATGCACAACATCTCATTTAACGAGTCTCAACATAGAGTTGTGCAGTCTCATAGAGTGTCGACTCTGATGATCATACATCTCTTGCGCAAGTTTACGAATGAGTGATCATTTCTGATGTGCCAAACATCTAATAGCCTTGGCCAATGCTACTAGAGTGTATGCCAAAGTCACTAGCTCAAGTGTTCGCTTTTTGATAGCTGAGAATGAGTGAATGGCTAAGAACTTCAGATGGCCAAGCAAGGAGAAGAGTTGGTGACAACGTTTGCCTAAGCTAGAATGAAGAAGGCAATACTAGGTGAAGTATTATCTCTTGACATAATCATGCGAGCATCGTACTCCAAGTTTTGCATCGAGCATAAGGCAATCGTCCATCTCAACGGATGGCTACAATGATGTGCTAGAAGAGCATGTATCTTGACAAACTTGCATGCTGTTGTTGATTACATGTAAACATGGATGATGAGATACAAGGGAGCCCCACTTCACTTGCCTAAGATGATGAAGGCTAGTGTGGTCGAGCTGAAGGCACGTATCCAGAGTCAGATCTAGAACTATGAAGAGCTCCCATAGCTCATCACTAGTATACAGGCTTCCCATGCACGTGTGTTCAAGAGTATGGATGTTGTGGTGTGCACATGCAATCCCATCTATTGGGACTCTCACCCAGGTGAAGACAAAGGAACAGGTCTAACTAGAGCTTGACTCATACTTCAATGAGTTTATGTGCATTTATACCAGCCCAAACTTGCCCATCAGTGCAGACATCATGCATAAGTATGTTGCCAGTCCGGCCACATTTAGAACAATGATGTTCATGCTTATAAACGAGTTGGACAGGGGAGCTCGAGAAGTGTACCTGGATGCTATGGAGGCAAGAGTTAGGTTCCATAAAGATGTCACCTTGGAGCACACGAACACCATCAAGGAATACCGATCTTGGCATCAGTATGTTACTGTTGATCATCGCAAGGATGTTGAGGAGTTGGAATTCCATGGTTGTTTAAGTCAGAGTGATGTCTAGCATGGCTCTCTCAAGCCATTTTATCTCACATGGGTACATGTGCATTGTAATTTAATGTCATGTCAAATGTAAGTCGAATGTCGATAGTTGGATGTAATAGTCATAGAGTAGATGAAGAGTCATGAGGGTAGTTGAACTATCACAAAGGGGAATGTCAAGGGTCACCCCACCCTTTAGTATAAATAATCCCTCATAACTCATCATATAGGCTTTTGGTCAGCGAAGCTTCCAATAAGACTATCTGGGAGAGAGCTTGGATAGTATTGTAACGAGCCTTGTCTTCTCCACTGTGTAGAGCTAGTACATCTCTTTGGAGGAGCAGGCGATTGTGGCTATAACATTCCACTATTGGAACTAGTGGTTGGACATAGATGTATTGTATGACTGGAACTTACACTTCTTAATATAAGAAGAGCTAGCATGTTTCATGCATACGTTGTATTTGATTCTATGTTATCTAGTTTACTCTAAATTATGTATGTATATGTTTACTTACGCATGCATGTATAGCTATCTGTGTATGTATGTATGAATATTTTTGAAATGTGATGTTGGTTTAACCATAACTTTGGATTGCATGCTAACTTGCCCTCCATGTTGTGATGTATTTTTGCTTGTTTGTTCCCTTCTTAAATGCGTGCTATCACAGTTTTCCAAGGGGAGAAATCATCTCAACCCCCATGTGTTAGAACCTCTCATGCACCTTCCTTGGCTCACTGCAGCTGTCACAGCCTTCCTACCAATAGAGTTATCTTACTTTCCATTGTATGAAATCGTGGTCAAGGCATTACCATACGACCTACTACTAGGACTCCTACACCAAACGGTTTGAGGTCTAATTGGGACTTCTTACCAGGGAGATCCCCTGACATGTTGGTGGGTCCAACACTGTTAACAAGTTGATATGATAAGTTACAAACACAAACTTCTTTCGCAGCAAATAATGCCTCCACATTTTCAAGTCATGGATTACCGCAACTAGCTCCAGGTCATAAACAACATAATTTTGATCATGATTTTTCATTTTTCTTGACTCGTAGGCTGTAAGAACATTATCTTGTAGTAGCACACCCCCAAGTCCTTCTTGGAAAGCATTAGTGCACACTGCTTATTTGGGTCTGGTATCTTTAAGACATGGGCTATTGTCAACATTTGTTTTAATTTATTAAAACTCTCATGCCATTTGTCTATCCCTTCAAACTTAACTCCCTTCTTCTATATAGAGGTAATGGGGTAGGCTAACTTTGAAAATCCCTGCACAAATCTTCGGTAGTACCTAACAATCCCCATGGAGGAACGAATTTATGATACATCTTTTGGTATTGGCCAACTCATAATTCCTTTAACTTTCTTCGGGTACACCGCTAATCCCTCTTTGGAGATGATATGTCCTAAATACTAGATTTTCAGCTTATAGACCTTACATTTACTGCTCTTTGCATAAGGATGATGCTCCTTGAGTGTTTGCAACACCAATTTGAGATGATCTTGGTGTTCCTCCCCATTTTTAGAATACACTAAGATATCATCAATGAAGACTAACACAAACCAATCAAGGTACTTATGGAGCATGCTATTCATGAGACATATAAAGGTAGCAGGTGCATTAGTGAGTCTAAAAGGTAATACAACAAACTCATAATGACCATACCTTGTTCTAGAAGTTTTCTTGTGTAAATATTTGTCCTTTATGCATAACTAATGATATCCAGTTAGCATATCGATGTTTGAAGAGACAGGTGACCCCCTCATTTGATCAAACAGATCATTGTTTCGAGGTAGGGTATATATGTTTTTAGTGGTTAATTTATTCAATTGTCTATAGTCAATAGATATTCTAAATGTACCCTCATTTCTCTTAACGAACAATACCGGGGCTCCCCATGGTGACACACTAGATCTGATATAGCGTTTATCTAGCAGCTCTTGTAGCTTCATTTTCAGTTCTAACAATGATGGGGTACTCATTTAGTATGGGGCTCTGGACACAAGCGTAGTGCCTGGCATTAAGTCAATCGAGAAATCTATGTTTCTTCGAGGGGGCAGATTGAGAATTTCTTCAGGAAACACATCCTAGACCTCTCTTACCATAGGTAACAAGTATATCATTTTGGCTTCTATTTGCTGCTCGTGTTTTCCACATGGACGATAAAATATTGATTGCCTTTCAGTGTTTCCATTTTTAACTGTAATGTTGTTATTTGTCTAATCAAGACTAGTTTGGTTTTTCCTTTTATTAAAAAGGAATTCCCCTGTGAATCAATGCAACTCACAGTCTTTTCCAGACAATTCACAATAACTTTTTGTTGTTCCAACCAGTCCATCCCAATTAAGAGGTCATATGATCCTAAGGGAAGGATATTTAAGTTGATTTCTGTAAGATATCCATTTAAATTCACTACACACTGTTTTACCACATGGGTCACTTTCCACTTGGTAACAGTGGCTAACTGTACTAGCCAGGAACTTTGAATTTTTTTTTATTTTAAATTACACCTTTCCGCCATCTGAGGATTTATATAGCTTAGGCTATCCCTAGGGTCTATTAAAATGGACACGGGTTGGTTTTGAATAATACTTTCAATATCAATCATGGTAGATTGATGTTCTACCTGTTGGTCCTCCAATGTCACATTGATTCTCGGAATACCTCTAGCCATATCATTTATCGTAGAAGCTTCATGTGCCACTTGTACATTCTGAATGGGCCTAGGGTTGTGGGGAAAATCCCAGAGTAAGTGTGGTTCACCACACCCCCAACACTTTATTGGCTCTCGTTCCTTACCCGCTATGCCTTTTTTTCTGCCCAACTCTATAGGTTTTGAGCTAGTTTAAGATTGCATTGGCTAATTTTGATCTCCTTTGTTAAATTTTTCTATTGGTGGTCCTTCCCAAATTTCTTTAAATAGGTCGGATTCCACATCTTGATGTTCACCCCCATCCTATTTTTATCCTTTCTATACTAGGTTTGAGAACCCTCATTTTGATTTCTGAAAGACTATAGAAAATTCTGGCCTTCCTCATGGCTACATCCATCGTTCTATGATTATCAAATTCAATTCTTTCTTTATATACAGTTGGTAAACAATTCAGAAATCTCTGCACCTTAGCCTTTTCCTCTCTAATGTAGGGCACATACCAAAGTAAGTTGGTGAACTTGGTCACAAAATCATCCATGGTAAGTTGTCCCAACCTCAATTCATGAAATTATTTTGCCTGGTCGTCAGAATACCTCTAACTCAAATAGCGAGCTTTAAATTTCTATTGGAAATACTCCCACGAAAAAATCTTCTCATCCAAGAGATGTATAATTTTCATCTCTTCCCACCACAAGGTGGATTTTCCTTGCAACTAATAAACTACCAATCTTGCTTTTAGGTTTCTTTCATATTCGTGCCCCTGAAAGTATTAACCATATTCAAGAGCTAAGCTTCCACGTCCTCCTCTTTTTTCCCCTTCAAAGGAAGGAGGTTTTATCTTTCGGAACTCTCCCTATAGTTCCTTCTTCTTCTTATTCTTATGGGTTTTAGAATCTATTTGATTAGACTCTTCATCACATTTTTATTTTTCCAGCATCAGTCATGTCGGCTTCCGTCTTGACCCTTCCAGCTCAATGCTCTTATGACTAGATTTCTTAGTCCATTCTCTAATCAATTTCTCCTATTCTTCACTAGCTTTTTTAATCGCTCATTGCTATTCTGGAGCTATGCCAATTCCTATTGCAAAGTTCCTTACTATCTCTACAAACTGAGCGAGTGTTGAAATGCCACATTCCCCCAGTTCTACGTATAAATCATCCCCTCCGGTAATGGCTAGGGGTCACTCCTCCATCCTTCAAATAGAGTAGGGTAACTGTCAATCAAAGAAATTTAACAATATCAAAGAATTTCCTTCTAATGTTAATCATGCGCAAAAATATTTGGTAATTGAGCCTCTATGCAAGCCCAGTGTAGAAATCTGGGCTCTGATACCATTTGTAATGGACCCAATCATGCCATTTTTTTTCCTTTTTTTCTTTCATACAATTTGTAGCTTTGGTGAGTGCATATTATATTGGGAGTGTATAGTTTACTATTGATATACTCAACTTCTTAATTAATTTCCATGCAATTCATAATGATTTTTGCTTACCTAGTCACGATACTTTGCATACCACTACTACTTAAGTCCTCCATACTTCCTCCTTCATTTTGATTTAATATGGATTATCAACTTGGTTTCCTAAGGGCTTATTTCATCAATAATAATTGTGATATAGTTGTCTTGTTCTGGTTAGTCTTTTATAGTTTAGGCCCTATGAAATACTTTACTTCCCAATTGCTCTAATGTTGTAACACTATGGAATAATGACTTCCCCACCCCCCTAAGGTTATGACCCACGTTCATATTGGTATAGAGGGTTGATGTAATAATCTTATGTGCAATTGTCATTGGGCATGCCTTGTTCTAAATCTTGGGTGTGACTCTCTTCCCTTCTAGGGTCATTAACATTCCACCACCATTATGCTTACAATAGCTATAGAACCGACCACACCAATCTCCATTCAGGGTGCACCACACCACTTCATCAACGTTATCTTGTACTCGCCAGGCTTTTTGTAGATGACCTTGTCCTTATCCCTGCGATTGGACTCCAACAACTGGGATTTTATGGTTTTCAATCGATGATTATTACTCCAACATTTCAAACCCTAACTTTACATTGCATAGTTTCTATCCCACCCCACTTGGAATTCTTCATTTGTTTATCGAATTTTTGGTTCATGCTGTTTATTCTGAACCCTTGGCTTCTTGTGCTTCAGAAATGAAGGTGGTTTCTTGGAATATGGGGCAGCACCATGGCTGCCTTGTTGTAGTTGAGACCATTTCTCTATGACGAGTTTATCTCACTTGATATGGAGCCAGTAACCCATCTCGCCTGGGCTCAATGGTATTTGTTTAATCAGGTAAAGGTATAACGCTTATTTCTTTTCATTATCATTTTCCATTGAGGAGCACTTCTCTTTTGGCACAAACTGAGTAATATTTGTTTTTGTAGAGCTTAGCTGAGACTATCATGGAGAGCTAGGTAGATACTAAGAAGGGGCGCTCACCCTACTTCGAGAGCTATGCTGGTTTTATTTCTGGGTTATCTCCAGATTGCAATAATTTTAGTTGTACTACTCTTCTCTCCTTCACTGCCTTACTTTTTCTTCCTAATTCACTGTCAAGGTTTCTACAACGTTATCACATAACAATTCCATTTTTAGAAAAGGTATGGTGGCCTTGCTTTATTTTCTTAGCTATTGCAGTACTCATGATAGCTAACTGCTGATTTCTTAGTTTAGTTCTTGATTTCGCTATCTCACCTCTATTTTTCTTAGTATTCCCTTGCAGGTATTCTCCAAGGCCTTTGCCTGTAAGTGTGGCATTTATTCTAATGTTTGACATGCTAATCTAAGGATCTAAATTTCCCAGGTTGGCTTTGGTTTCCATACCTCCTTCTCTTATGAGTATTACACTGGAAGTACACATTCGCATTTACAACCTTCCATGGGCTTGTCAAAGTCATATGTAGCCATTCGTTATGCTCTGAATTATCTTCTGGGTTTACCTCTAAAATGTTGAATGCAGAAGTATTTGGTCATTTATCAATTTTGTTTTTTCCTCCATTAGCATGGGCGATGGATTTTCGCCCCCAAGGTTCATTTGCAGGCCATTATGCACCTCTTTTATATTTTTGTTTCTTAACTCTACATGGGTGGTTCGCCCATTGACTGTTGTTCATATTTACATCGAAATTCCATATTCTTGGGTATTGCTGCTTAGAGTTTAACTCACTGATGTTTTCACTTATAACTTATTGTGGTTTTCCCCCTTCGTTTGCTAGAAAGTATTTATATAATTGACTATTTATTCCAATACTTTGTTAATGACTAGGATGACACTTTGGTTTTGGTAGAATCTTTTCAAAAAATACTTTGTCTCTTAGCTACCATTCTTAATAGATCATTTATAAATAAATGACCGATACTGATGTTTTTCACCAATGTTCAGCCGATCTCAGTATAATTTTGGCTTGTATGTTATCATAGTTTCATGTTGTATAATTGATAAGAGAAATACTTTGCTGAAATTTATTTGCATGCTTGGTTCCAATTTCCAACCATTGTGCAAGACAATTCAAATCATTTCCAACCATCTATGCTTAACATTTACAGTTGTAATAGTTTTTCTCTAATTGCTTAACCTAGGTGGAAGTCTCACAGTTGAGAAACCTATGTAGTAGTGTTAGGTTTGTTTGTTCAATGCATGAGGTTTGATTTGCATCTAAATACTCTTTTCTAATTTATGTATGAACTCATAATATCTGTACATGCTTTGACCTTCTAGAAATTTTATACATGTGATGTTACAACTCAGTATTTTGGTGTAAATAACTGCCTCAATATCTCCCATAATTAATGAAAGAAATATTTATAAGTTGAAAGGGAATCAGTCCTAGTAACTTAGTGTACGTAGCCTCTAGGATAGAGTTTTCCTGCATGTTGATTTTATTTATTTATTATTATTATTATTATTTACCTGGGGATCCCATGTATACTAAGGATTACAGGGTGGATTCATACTTGCAAGTTCAATCACAATTGTCAGCTTCAACTATTCAATCTATTGTTAAGTTAGATTTATGATGTTATTAGTTTCATTTATTAAATCTGTTGTTAAATTCAATTTAGAATGTTTCCTTTTAGCTACTGATGAGAAAAAACTACCAGATTTGATTTCCCCCTTCCCATTCCACATCTTGGAAGTGACATGCAAGAACGCTTCCCAGATATTCTTCCAGCATCCCTCACTAAGGTGTTCTAGACAGGTGGAAGTTAATTGTTAACTTCTTTGCACTATGCACTATAGTGTTTCTGATCGGCTTGTAACTTTGCATATCTTTACCTAGTCCTGTTACTAATGCAAATTCCCCAAATTCCACTAAATTTGACCTGTTAACTATTCCAATACTATCACAATACTATCACAGATTTCTCTTACAACAATTCAATCATTTAAGTATAAAATTTTGTACACAAAAGTCTCCTATTCATACTAGGTTTTCATGCATGAGAGTGTATATACTATCATCCCATTAACTTGTTTTTCTCATTTACTTTTAATTTAAAATGCATATCTTAAAAAGAGTTTCGAACAGTGGAATTCCATATCAATAAGCTACTAAAATCAGTTAGTAAATGACTAAGAAAAATCCAAACTCAAAATCAATTCTACATACATCCATACAAAGAGACTCCAAGATCTATGTAGCTATATTTCTTTAAAAGAACATATAATCACTTCAGCCATATACATGCATAATCTCTTAAGAACTCATCTAGTCTAATTGCATATATATTTCTTTAGTTAGCTACTCACATTGAGAATGAATCTAAGGATATTCAAGGCTAGAAAATTGAGTAGAAAATAATCACATCAGCTACCTTACAACAGAAAAATTGATAGCAAAACAAATACTTTGTTACTAGAAATTCAGATTTTGAGCGATTGAGTTAGCTTGGAAAGAACAACTTGCCACCCAACCATGAAATGTCACCTGCAATTCCCCCCATACGAGATATCTTTTCTCCCCATAATCAACAACCTTTGTTGTCTTGGTGAAGGCATTTTTATGCCCCATTTTCCCTAGTAGACTTTCTATAACGACATCCCATTTTTCTAGGTTATGCCAATCCCCATAGCCTAGGGTTTTCCTATTTTCCTTTTATTGAAAATGATTCTCTTTCATCCTTTAAAGCACACATTTTTCCACTACGGTGCTTTTTCACCCATTCCAATGTTGTTTCCCTCCACTGAGCGATTTTCCCAGGCTTATCTAGTAAACCACATGATTTCACTCCAGTGGTTTTTTTGGAGTGATTTGGAAAAGTTTATTATTATTATTAAAAATATTATTATTCCTTTCTCCAATCTATCCATCCTAGATTATGGGTTAGGATAATGCTCTCATTCGTTCCTTTTTTCTTTCCAGATAGTTTCTTCGAATACCATATTTAATTATTTCAAATCAAATAATTATATTATCATCATTTTTTCCTACAAAGTAAACCTTGGCCATAATGCCATTACTCTCAATATTTCAACCACTAATTAACAATGTCTTAACTATTATAGTTTCTGAAATAGAGAGGCATTACAAAAAAAAGAAATTGTGATGGATTCAACAACACTTGTTTCTATATATGGCTAAATATTATCTCCATAAATTATTGGTATGCTAGGACAATATTCCTATCTTAACAAAAAACTTAATATGTAGACGTGTAATATTATATGACATAAAATATCATTCAATAAATTTGTGGAGATGATGTCTACCCTTTCATTTGTCCACGTAGTATTAAAATCAATGGCAACCTAAATCTCTCATGAAATGCTTTTATCACGATGCTGTGTAATATGTAGGATTGATGTTACTGATAGTAAATAGTTTTTTTTTTGGAATATTTTATGGTTTGCATATAATATTCTATTATGATTTGTTTCTAACTTTACGGGTTATGTATCCATCGTTTCACAATAGGTTTCCCATAATAGTGGAAGTCGTGTAGTTTCTAGTAGTAATATTTAGACCAGGTGAATAGTTAAAACGTCATTTAGAGATGGTGTGCTGGTTGAAGTTCTATTGAGAGTGTTATCGTGTTGAGAAATTTAATGAAAAGTGGATCTAACTAGTTGTTATGTGATGTTAACAACATAGATTTCATATTTTCGGTTGTCAATGCACATATCATATAGATTTATATCTAAGTGTTCATAATGTGTTAAACGGATGGATCAACAAGAATTAGTGACTTAATTGATTTTTTTTTATAGTATTAATATTTATTTATCCATTTACCCGTCATTTCATGATATTATCCTTGCAATAGTCGAGGTTTTGTACTTTCTCATAATAATACTCATATCGTAAGAAGAGTTCAAACCTTGTCTACAAATGGTGAACTTAATGCAGTGCTAGTTAGAATGTTATTGTTTTAAGAAATTTAATGAAGAATGGTTCTAATCAGTTGGTATATTTTGTGAAAGGATAGGATCTAATTCTTTGTGATGCTAGTACACAAAATCTAAAATTGAACTTTGGACATATATAATATGATAGGATGAAGTGATAAGTATGGGTGACTCATTGAAACAAGTGCTGCATGCAGTCGCTAGTCCCTGCGGGGTCTGCTAGAAGGTCTACGTTGCAGATGGCATACCCGTCGAAATTTTTTCGAAATTATTTTTAAATGATTTGTATTATTCATAGTACAATACTGAAATCTAAGAGTAATTTTTTATTTTGTAATAAAAAGATGTGGGTCGAAATTGTTTTCAAATTATTTTTGCAAATTCGTTTTTAAACGAATTGTATTGGTCAGAGTACAATGCTGAAATGGTAAGGGAAGTAATTTTTTTTATTTTTTAATAAATATGTCTTGTTGGCAAAGCAGTGGTGGTATAACCATGAATGGGAAATCCAATATAGTTATTGAATTAATTGTTCATTCTGAAATACAATACACTATATAAGACATTGAACTTTGTTGGTCATTATGAAATACATGATGTAATTACTGAATTAATTGTTCATTCTCAAATACATGATATAAGACACTGAAGTTGTTATTCATAATTTGTTCATTCTGAAATACATGATATAAGAGTTGAACTTGTTATTCATAACTCGTTCATTCTGGAATACATGATATAAGATGTTGAACTGGATGTTCATAATGAAAGACATAAAAATAGATGGTTTTATGATAATAAAAAAACTAACATACTAATGTGATTTTATTGTTATAATATTTCCTTGTAGTTTAGGCCTATTACTCAATAACTTAAATTTTTCAAAATCCCTAAAACATGATCTTCATGTAAGAGCGTGTGAAATGTTACGAGTAAAAAAATATTGTAGGTATATTCAAATAAGTATATGGGAATAGTATACTTTCATTAATTAAAAATTAATAAATTTATTATATTTTTCTTTATTATTTTTATTTAAATAAATTTTTAACTATAAATTATTATATATATATATAATTTATTTGATAAATAATTTAATATAAAATTATTTTTCAAATATTTTAATATATAAAAAAAAAATTAAAATATAATTTTTTAAATTTTAATTAATTATCAATAATTATAATTATAGATAAATAATAAAGAGTTAAATTTTACAAAATATTGATAAAATATTTTAGTAATTTAAAAGTTTTTTACTTTTGAGTTTAATTAAAAAAATTATATAATTAATTAAAAAAAACTCTAAAAAATAAGAATTAGTATATTTAATATAAAGTAGTTGTGGGAGGTTTTCATTATATTAAATAAACTAATTATAATAACAAAATTTTAATAGATTTATAAATGATAGGGTTAAGAATTGCTATAAAGATATTATATATTTATAAAGTAGTTAAGAGTGTATTTAATAATTTTAAATATATTAAATAAATTTATAATATTGCAAAAAAATAATAAAGATAAAGAATTAAGAAATTGTTATAAAATATGATTTATGTAAAAAGAAAAAGAAAATGTTAAGAGTATATTTATAATAATTATGTTAAACAAAATAAATCATAATATAGGAAAATTTTAAATAGTAATAAAGAGATAGGGAACTATAAATAGTAAAATGCAGCATAAGAACCATAAATATCGAACTATTAGTTCCTTGCTAATATTAGTCATATGTTAGGACATTTATCTACAATATATTAAATGTGAAATGAATCATAATTTTTTCTCACCTAATATTAATAAAGTATGATATTGACTCATAATATTTTAAGCAAGCTTATTTATAAATTAAAAATAATATTAATAAAATATAATATTTACGAATAATATTTTAAATAATTTTATTTATAAAATAAATATAATAAAATGATGAATAATCTCCACTATTAAAAATTTTCTTACAAGTTCCTTTAAATGTAGATATCTAACTATTGCTTTTATAATTAATAATATTAATTTAAAAATGTAATTTTCTTAGCTTTATTTAACAACTAAATTTATATACTCGTCATAATTTATAATAAAAGAATTAAAACAATTAAACAAATGTTGCGCCACGCAGAACCATCGTTTGCGAAAGAAAGTCATTAGCTATTTGATGAGAAAGCTTCATGCGCTACACGCGAATTTATATTCTAAAACACACCATGCGATTTTATATTCTAAAACACCAGTGCTCCGACGTCACATTTGCTAACGTTGTCCACGTTTCAAATACCACTATGAATATTCAAATAATTGAAAAAAAAATCTAACAGATCCTGAATCAACAACCTTTTATAACAAATTATTTAAGCAGATATATAGAAATGAATCTCTATTTTCGCTCATAAACTCACTTCTTTGTTTATCTTATGTCTGTTAGATTGGGTTGGAGAGAATGAGCTTCTCAATTATAACCCTTATTATTTCTACTTTGCTTCTGGTTGCCTATTTTGCTGCCATCTCCCGCTTGATATTCATGTATAACAACCCTTCGGATATATCTTACAACATATTGAATTTTAATGGAGTGGCAGAAGCGATCATATATGCTGCAGAGTTTTCCCCAGTGAGTATGAGAATTTCCTTTGTACCCGACGTAAGTAATGGCAGCCGCTGCAGAGACCCCCGCTGATACCAGCGCCACCATCACCTGCACACAATTATGAAATTCAATTCGAGATTTGAACAACATTTATAACGCAGCTTTCACACCTTCATAGCAAAGAAGAAGAAAAAGGCATTACCAAATCGGTGACAGAGAGAAGAAAGGCTGATAGTGTAGAGGAGGAAAATTTTCCGGTTACGGAGAAGATGAATGAAAATAGTGCGTACCCACAGGCAATTGTATTCGCCACTACAAAGAACCTGCAAAACAACATACCATAGGGAAGATCTCAACTTGTGACCCCGCCTTCCCTTGTTGGGTTCTATGATAAAAAGATGTTCTAATAAAGGTACGAAACAGAATATATAAGTCACTGTAAGAGCCTATAGCTATAAATTCTGCGAATGTGAGTTATGGATGATCCTAACAAATAGAGTTTTTCGCAATTAAAAAATCCCTTAAACACCATCTACAAATCCCAAAATTAAAATGGAAATGGAACTAATATATTCAACTTAAGGAACTAACTATGGAAGACAAGTGGCTGAACTTAGACTAGACGAAGAAATGGCATGAACAAAAACAACTACTATAATGGTGGAACTGCTGTAATAGTGGAAAGTAATATTAAGTCATTGTAAAATGAAACTTACAAGTTGTAAAGGTGAACCTCCCATGGACGCTCTCTGCTCCTCTGCTCCTCAAACTAGCTGCTTAACCTTGACACCCAAACAAAGAGCACTTTCGCACATTTCTTTCTTACACTTTGCTTATTCTGTCAGTATCGTCCATGGCTGCTTCGATTAGCTAATTTCTTTATTCAACAACTGATTATCCCTTTGTGTGGACTGTGACAGGCTGGACCTGCAAGCGTCTTAATGCACATAGAGGTATTCTAATCCATTTACAACAAATTGAGACAGGTTTTTAAGTGTAAGCTTCCCGACACCGCCACCCTCCGCACTGGTTTTTTTTATTACCATACTTCATAGAAATTGATTGTTCAAATGACATGTGTGGTTCAACAGACGTGGTTCCTTATACTGCTCACATTCCATCCTTCACCGACACATGGGGATGGGTTATGGTACTCCTGAGAATTAGCTACTCAACACTCTCTGCCAGTTAAAATTGACATACTCCTTCATCTTTCTTACTTAATACTTAATTCTGCCAAGGAAATACTTTAAAATTTTAATTTTGGGTAAGTATGGATGCAACTGCCATACTTGTCTTTGATTGACTACTCTCACCACTACCAGAAGATGTAGCATTTGCTGCTGCAACTGCAGCAACCGCAGAAGCTACACCAGCAACTGAAATAGCAGCATGAACTTGTGCATTATGAACCCGGGTCTCTTATTTTTTCTTCTATTTTATATCTTTTAGCCACCATCCTACTGTTTTTCCCCAAAAAGGTGTTTTTGTTGAGTTGATAGTCTTACAGAACTTCCAATAAATTAAAATTTGCAGGGTTAGAGTCCTCAAGCAAACACTAGGTATCCTAGTACCATAGCACTCTCTAGATGAGCTACCCAACAGGTGGCATGACTGGAAAAAGAGAAGGGGGCTGTAATAATCCCTCTGCCACTCCAGACAAAAATTCTTGACATTAGCTGTTTCAAAGAAATTTTATATAAATTTTAAACTCCCAGAATGAAGCTGGAATGTGACCCATATAGTGAAAATAATATTAAGACATTCAAGAATCCCAATAGCAAAGTTGTTCTTATGTTTAATGGCAAAGTTGACCTATTGTGGTGGATAACAGCTACTCCATTCAACACGCAGAACCTTCATGGCTTTCATTGGAATGTCAAATATCTAACGCCTGCTAGTCTTTGAATCAAAAGCTTATATATTTTATCTTCCAGCTATTTTATAAAGAGATCAAACATTCATAAAAAGGGTAAAATATCTTCATTGTGCACGGATGAAAACACCAATGCATTCCAAGAGTGAAGCAATGATAGAGGTAAGGCTCTCCATTGTAAATTTATTATACTTTTCATTCAAATATATAAGAACCAGAACGATTGTAAAGGAAGCTGAATGTAAATACCATAACTATACCCAGTAGCAGAATACAAAAATTGAAACAAAGAACCATATAACGAACCTAAACCTACACATCAAAATTGAAAGCTTGTTGCAGTAAACCAGGCTTGAAGAAGATAATGTCAACCACATAACATATCTAAAATTCTCTTGCACAATTGCTGTCTAGGTGTGGCAACACAGAGGTGATAAACTCATTGTTGAATACATTCAACAGACATGATTTATTAGGTTTCATGATCTGCTCCAGAAAACATTGTAAAATAACATACCTTGAAATCATCAGATCCCCTTGGTGAAACTGGAGGACTCCAATTAAATGAGCTAGCACTTCGGATACTCAGTGGACCACTGCTATGCAGACTCTTTCTTGATGTCAGATGGCATTGTTCCTGTGAAGGAAATTAATTCATGAGATTCCAACAAACAGTTATACAAAAGATAATGACAATCTTGACATCAAAGGCTCTGACAGAAACCTAGAAAGGATCTCTGGAATCTAAACACAAAAATAAAGGCAACAATTAATACTTCAAACTCCATACTCGAGTAAAAATGTAGATTAGACTTGTAAGGTTAGTTGTATTTAAAGTCAATTTAACCCTAAATCTACATTGATATCATTTCAAACATCAAAGCAGCTGAAGCATACAAGGTACATATCAGTCAGACAAATTAATCCACAGAAAATGTCATTAAGCCCATCAAATACAAGAAATCTGACTGCAAAGTAAGGATACAATGGAAGCCTACTTGGATCCAAATTACTATCCCCACACAACTGTAAATATGTTACTCCCTTTTATGATTTTTTACCATCATTCAAATAAATTATATATTTCTATTCAACTTTCCCACTTATTCTTAAGGGTGTGAAAATGCCCTTGCATCTTCTCATTTACACTATTATATCCTCTAAAAAGAATAAAGACACATGTTATGTCAGAAATAATGAAAAACCCCTTAAAGACAGTATAACCTTATGCAAGCAGTAAAGAGCTTTGAGAAAGATTGCAGATATCCGTGCACTCTACAGGGGTGTTGCGCTGCGGAAGTGGCAGGATAGACAGATAATGCAACAAGTGCCTGCTGACATGGAACAATTACTTGAGCAGTAATTAGCATACATGCTTGGCACCCTGTGGCCATTATAGTGTTATTTTGTCCTCATTATAGTTTCGAGACATTGCCTTAATTTTTTTTGACAGAACCAGCACGGAATACCAACAATGGCTAAATTACTTATTTATCTTCAGGTTTTAAGGAAAAAGGGTCTAGAATACACTCGTGTGAATAAAAAGACAATTAATGGTTCAGATTCTACAGCTAAGTAATAGGATTAGTGGGTGGAAACCAAAAAGGTCGTAGTTCTAATAATTTTCATTCAATCGAAAGCAATTTCAATCTACAACTGCCAATATTTATAATCTATACCAATCACTCCGTAATGCAACCACCACATGGAGCATTCTATCATAACCTCGTTTCACACAACAATAAACATTAGACCACCAGCAGACAGCATACCTTACCAGGTAGTTTCACTACATATATACCTTAACATTTTCGATTGATAAATTGTGTATATCGAGAATCGCTAAAACATTACATCAGAAGGAGATTATACAGTTCGTTATGCATCAAACAAGAAAACATCCAAAACATCTGGATGTGCTAATGAATAGACAAATCCGATTGCCACAGAAAAACAGAAGCAACCTGCCTAGATCCACATTACTGCTTGAAGCTAGCATTTGCTAAGAGTATTGGCTTGTAGTCTGGTATTAAATTGATTAGTGTGTTTGAGGCCATAGAGGGGTTTCTATTTCCGCTGACTGAGCGTAAATAAATTCTCTTACGAAATACTCATTCTTTTATTAAAATAATCTAAATTACAAGGACAATGATGAATATTGCACCAGAGTTATACAAACATTGAAGAAAAACAAAGCTTAATGTACAGACCATAAGAAACAGTACAAAAGATCAAGAGAAACTTACAGATTGTGATAAAATTCTTTCCATTACTAGCTCTGTGGTTGCATTCGATGCATATGTAAATGGGACTGTAGCCAGAGATAAATTTTCTGCATTTCTACTTGCTCCTTGGGTTGCTGTTACTCCGGAGAATTAGTTGCTCGACACTCTCTGCTCTGAACTTACTCCGGACTCCGGACAAGGCATTTGTAGACCACCGCCTCTGCATATGCAAACAACTGGCACTTGCAGGATGCATGACACTGCATGCGGGACACGGAGAACAGGTACCAAAAACTTAGGACAAACTAAGTTGTGCTTTTGATAAAATGTTCAGCTCTGCAATATAAGGAAACTTTGGATAACAAAAACTTTTCATCTCCGAAAACTTTGGATATCTTATTTTTACGCCGAACATAATGTCTTGAAAGCTGCGAAGCCCGCAATAAGACCCCCAATTTTGTTGTCCAATCAAAAATTACATAATAAATTTTATATTATTTTCTACTATCAAAACTTTGGTTAAAGTTGTGATGCGCAGCGATATTTTTGGGTCAAACAAGAGATTAATACGCGGTCAACGCACAATCGATCGCTAAGAGTCCCAGGTAGGGACTAATAAATCCAAAGAGTAGAACATGGAAAGATATCGTGGTAACAAGAAAGGGAAACATACTATGATCCTCTACAACATTAGAAACATATTGAAAGTAGAACAAAACCATATATCGAAGCAAAATAAATGGGAAGAATTAATAAAATAGATTTAGGATAAACATTAATACAATGAGTTTTGTCAATTGTATAAATAGGATAATATTATCTATAAACAATAATTTTTTGAGTTTTTTATGATACTAAATTAGCCTTGGGTAGAAGTAATTTTGATAGATTTTTATTGGGTAAATTAGTGGAACCACAGAAGATTAAAATGGATAATGAACTAAGAAAGCTTGTTGATAGCTACAAGAGTTTATTTTTTTTTGCAGGAAAAGCCTCAATATACACCATGTTGATGAATGGATACCTCATGAATCGAGAGGCCAACTAGGAGAGCTTCAAGAGTATGTTATTTCACTCAATTACTTGACTATGAAGCTTATACAGTTGTTTGGATTTATAACACCCTCAATAGTGAAAAATATGATTGAAAATATGTTGAGTGAAAGATTTATGCAAGAATGCATGGCCATAAAAATGTTAATTACATATAGGTAGTAGGTTAGTAGATGCCATTGATGTTGACTTAGAAATAATGTTTCTTGCATGTATCTCAATGGAGTTTCGAGGAATTAATCTAATTTTCTTCATATGCTAGGAAATTTGTTAACGAAACTCTATGAAAGAATGGTTAAATTTTGATATGTTTTCAATATTACCTAATTAAAAAATTCCTTTGAATTAAAGTCTTGGAGAAATGTAGGGGTTGAAATTTGACAAATATTAGAGTGTGAAGTTTATTGATTAAAAAAATTAAAATAAATTGTATGATTTTGTATTTGCAATCTAATAATCCAGGAAACTAATTGCAAGAGATGTGGGGAATGTGTTACCCAACACTCTTAATTTCAATTTTATTCTTAAACATTTGAATGAGTCAGGAAGAGGTCATGATTAACTAAAATGTGTTCTTGAAATTTCTTGGAGTTTGTAAAAGAAGCATATTAACCATAGATAACTTAATATGTGAGTGGGAAGTTTCTCAATATTGACCACTCTAACAATTTCTTGGTGAAATATGGAAGCTCCATGAATAATATTTGGAATAAATGTTGAAACTAAAACTAATAAGGAAAATATCTAGACAATGACACTTTGTATATGCATAACTCTAGAAAACATATGTTATCCCCCCTAGGTACGCCCCAAAAATTTCCTGGAAAACATAAGAAAAATTCCCCACTTTTTTGCCCAGGAAAGTGCTCTGATACCACTTGTTATAGATCTGATATGAAAATATAAGACAATAAAAATAAACCCAAGAAATAACAAGATCTGAATATAGATAGAAATGATTCACTTTATTGATCAAACCCTTAAGGTAGGGCAACACCATATATTCACTCCTTAAGGAAGGAGAACACTCCACAAGCCATATGCCTGTTCATACAATAATCCTTCACATCCCTCAATGTAGAGTCTCTGGCCTCTTTATAGGCCTCATACATACAATACCGTGGGTCATTACCATGGTTCCCTCAATACCATCTATCTAATATCATGGGCCCATTACATTATTACTAAATACTTGTGGTCTCTTACATGATATGGGTTAACCACCTTATTTATTACTATGGCCCATCCCATTATTACATTATTCCCTTGGATACCTCCCTTTGTACCCCATGTTATCCCCCCTAGGTATAAAACAACATATAGGTGCAAGATTTTGGTTATATTTATCATAACATCTTTCTAACATTTTGTAGCCTTCCATGGTAACTTTAAACACAAAAATCATTTTTGATATTTCTTAGTAAGGCTTTTTTAGATCAGTAGGGCATAAAATTACATGTTTTGTTACATCTAGTTAATCCTTGATGTCAAGGTTATTAAATAATGTTGCACCATATGTCCTCTTAGCAGGTGAATAAAGGGTAAGATTTACTTGAATACATCCTATATCCAAACTATTTTCTTAGACCATTGGTGAGAAACATGGTTGGCTACCTAGGTATCTAAAGTGTTGAAAACATTTCCATTGGATGGAAAGTTGTTTAATATATAAATTAATGTTAGACCCAAATGTACAATATAACCCTCGTAAAATTATTTATTACTACTGTTTAGCGCAAGGTATGGTTGGTTTATAGTTAGTATTTTCTTCAAAGTGAAAATCCTATAAGCGAATGGAGGAACACCATGATTCAAAAATAGATTTGAGTTTCATGGATAAATAACCATTGGTTTCTTAACATTAAAATTAGGGATAAAATGATGTTTTTTAATCTCACTAGAGAGACCAAGTTATGATAGTAGACTTAATTATTAGTTGGAAGGTTGAGATTGCAATAATATTTAAGAGAAGATCTTTGGCAAAAATCACAAGATAAATCATTTGTCGACGCGTTTCGAACCAACCAGTGTGGTTCATCGTCAGGACGATGAACCACACTGGTTGGTTCGAAACGCGTCGACAAATGATTTATCTTGTGATTTTCGCCGAAGATCTTCTCTTGAACTTGATATGGATCACAGAAGCCTCAATTCAATAATTGAATCCCTGCAATAATATTGTCAAACATGTTGCTTTGGACAAATAGAGATATTTCTTAGATTTGTGTCCAAAGTATGATAATAATAGTTCTTATGCTAGCAATTGAGATAAAATGGAGATGGAACCAAACTATAGAGATTATGCATCATGTTCAATAAAACTACTTGGGTGATATTATGAAATATTTTAGTTTGCATCTCCATGAGATGAAATATGTAAATTGCATTTACCTACATCTATGTATGTTACAAAAAGGGATTGTCATTATAAGACCATGATAGGCATGCATATCCTTCTTCCATGTGCCCTTGATGTTCCTAATACATTTTTTTTGATATTTCTTCCCTTAAAGTGTTGTTAATACTTGTGTGTGTAGGACATGTGTTGGCGCATTCTTTATGAGTGGACTATGTTGACTATATATTCGTATAAGTGTCTTAATCCTAAAAACTAAAATTTTTATGTAAATAAACTCTGATTGTTGCATACACATGTATTGTAGTGGTGTAATGGCCCATATTTAAAAATAAATAATATAATAAAAAAACAATAATAAAACATATAATAAAAAACAATAAATAAATAATACTTATCAAATAAAAAGAGAAAAACACTAAAAATAATATATTGGTAAGAAAAAGGTCAAGATCAAGAAAGTTATAAAGGACAAATGGATCATGGGGATCCATTATTTATCATAGATGCATTCAATATAGGAAAAGAGAAGAAATAAAAAAAGGGATCTCTTTTTCTTACAAAATTTAGATCGTGTCTACAAATAGATGTCATTGTTGTTCATTGAGAGCTCAAAGCTCACCAATAGTAGAAAGATATGAGACAACTGAGCCTATGGTTATGTGGAAATTTTTCCCTAACATGTATGTTGTAGTCGATAAGATCAATGGAGCTCAATGGTTCCAAGTGCACAACATTGTAAATAGATTGCCTCATCTACTGGGTAAGTTTCCTTCAATTTATTACCATATGGATTATCCAATTCTTGTTAAATTGAGCCATTACAGGTGGATAATTGTTTATTTATATGGAAATTTATGGTTTGATGATGTATAAATGAATAAGGGGGAAGAATGTTTAATCATATATATACATTGCTAATTAGGATGATAGTAAAATATGGTAATGAATATTTAACATAACTAAAATGCAGAGAAGTACTCATTGGGGGCGCCAATGGAATTAATAACTCATATATATCTTATGTGTAATACTTGATCATAAAAAAGGTTGTGGTTTGTCTCCACGCAAATAATTTTCTTCTAATTTCCTTTATATTACAAGGTTATTAGATATAGTTAGATATGAGATATTATATCTAACTATTTGACATCAATCTTTTTTTTTATGTTTTTGATATAAATTTCTTAATTAGTTGTGAATGTACTAATATGGTATGTATACTAAGACAAAGCTTGATGTATGAATATGAAAAATTGTTTTATCTAATAGGTTGCTTAGCATAGTTTTGGTCTATTAAAACCATGTCCTTTATACTATATTTAGATACTGAACAACTAATTAATTTCATCTTGCTCTAATATTTTTACTAGGTAAAAGTATGTTTCTTATGTGTTTCTTTTGTATGAATTAGTTTCATTTCATTGTAATTCAACAGTCATGATGCATTTTAAACATCTAATGATCTAACAACTCACATTCCCCTCAATATTAACAACTATTGTTATGTGACTTAGAACTCAATTGTTCCATGATCTCCATTTAAAGGGAATGGAGGTTCATGGTCAGTGATCAATGGTGAGAACTCCCTTATGTAAAATATTTTCTTTTACATAAATTGAATTGTCTCAAATGGCTTCAATGTCTGGGGTTGTGGACTATGTCCATCTTAGAAGGTTTTAACCACCTAAAAAACTGGAATTGTGATATTTTATATGGATGTGTGGGTGTTTATTGAATATATTGTTGGAAATATTGAGAGAGGTGAAAAAATATTTCACTTGAATTAGTTAATTTTAACTTCACCTAGAATTAATCATCATTATCATTATAAAACATAAATGAGAAACACCATTCAACAATACACAATCATCAAGAACAAAACATAAGATATTTTTTGGTGGAAACCCTTCTAGGAGAAAAAACACTCACTTTTAATACAAGTATTTTCAAGATTACATGAATGGGAAGTTCCAGCTTCCAAATATATTAGCTCCAGCTGAAAATATGCTCCACCCTACAATTTCAAACTGGAAGGATGCTCCAACACCTGGTTTACCAACTCAAACTAGAAGGAAACTTGAATACCTTGGTATACTAGCTCCATCTAGATGGATGCTCCAACATCCTGCATAGGCTCTAACTTGCCCCACCACCATCGTACTTCCCTAAAGTGTTCTCAGGATCCAACTTGAAGGATGATCCACTTCATCTTGCACCACCATGCCACCCCTCAATTCACTATAGTAGGCCACGTTTCACAATATTCAGACTAGATCCACTTGTTCTCAACAAAAATGCTAAAACAAACTACAATACAAATTTTTATCAACAATTAAATCTAGTTCAATATATATATTAATATGAATTCCTAGAATCTTATGCTACTAGTCAATTCTCTACTCAACATCTCTATGACACATGCCCTATCCAACTTTGCTAATGACAAACAATTATGCCTTCACACATAAGCAATATTCAATCAATATTCTAACCCATAACAAGAGCAAACATGAACTTTTCCACATCCTAATGGAATTTAAATAAATAACATCAAAATCTCAATCAATAATTCTACCTAGCCAACATGTTTATGAAAGTGCAAACTACAAGCCCTAGCTTTGACCAACACTGCCATATCCAAGCAACAAACAAGGTCAACTCTGCTTAGCACATCAGTAATACTCAAAGATACATTAACTGCTAATGGGGATAGACTCAGGCTCAAATCATAGCCCATCAACTGAAAAAAAAAAATCGATAGAACTTTACAATCAAAGTGGAATATACTCTATCCTATCGATGCTCATATACATAAAAATTTTCTCTCTCCCCTGTCACAAAAGCTTCTCTATCATACAAATCACTATGTGATATATCGTTTGTTCAACACTAATAATATAAGAGATCATACTCTTGCAAATTCACTATCAAGAAAACTCTTCAATATCATAGTTTAGTTATAGCATCAACGAATACACCATACATTTTTTTTCATTAATACAATACTCTAGCTTGTAAGGAAATACAAACCCTAGATTCCACATGGAACAGGAACACATTAGTCTTGGATATTTTGACATTGTAATAACTTTTAATCAATTATTAAATATCATCAAAATAATACTGAACATAAACCATCATGATATTAAAAAATGATTATCAATAGTACTCAATCCTTTCAGGTTTCAACCCTTTCCAACCTCAAGGCAACAAAATATCCAAGTTCCTTGTTTGAAATGCCCTAACTCAATTATAAAAACAAGAATTAACTCATATTTCTAGATTCCAAATGATCTCATACACTGATCTTATTGCCAAATGTATATCACTTACACAGGACATCATGGTATAAAATTTCAACTTAATTTCTTATATATATTCATGCCTCATAACAATTAGAGATCAAAAGGATAATGAATTTCTAGAGCTTCATTCTGTTAACTTACTAAGTCATTTTCCATATCAAATCATGTATAAATGGTTAATGTTTGTTATTCATTCTTGCATATAAGTCCTTTACTAAATTTCATACAGACACCATTCTGGATTGCAAAACAATTAAACTCTTCTCATTTGCTGTAAAAGAGGTCATGGGACATGTCTAATGTTATGTATTGCAAACTTCAAACCAAATGCAGCTTAGCATAGTTTGCACAGATTGTATTACAAATTTCTTCTAGCAATCATCGTTTTCCAACAAATGCCATCAATCCCTTACTCCATGCACAAACTTTTCAAATAATGTGCATACTCTTCTCTCTATATCCATGCATATTTGTAAAATCTAATTTATGCTCAATGGATATAAACATAACAACTTCCAATGCTACTACGGACTAATCATCAATCAAAATTGCATATAATGGTCAACATAGAAGTTAAATTTTCACAAGACACTAAAGCTCGATCCATGAAAAACATCAAAAACATTCACTTCATGACTAATATCAATTTAGTTCAGGCTCTGTTATCAATCTTTGTATATAGAACCAAAAATGATAGATCTGGTTGATGAAGTCTATACACTAAACATTTCAAACACTCGCCGCACTTTCTACACACAAATTAGAACATGCACTTGGATTTGCATAGGTTAATCAGATAATTTATTTCATATTCAGTATCATAGTAATTGGCATGGATAAGAGGGTTGAAAATATATTCTATCCATGTGAATTAACCTCCATGTAATATTCATTAGCCAATCAATTCCTTTATAACATATGCCAAAATGCATCATAGCTCCAAAATTGATATTGTCAATCAATCTTGTCTCAAAAGTTTACACATAAAACCATTAAATAATGTTCTCAAATAGCACTAGATCTTCACCTCTTCATTTCGACATATTTTCTTAAAATTGATTCAAAGTTAGATCTAAAATAACATCATAATTATAGTGAATAAACCATAAAAATAGAACCTGTGTGGATGTGTTCTTTCTTAGAGGCCAAAAATGGCATAGAGAAACCCTACTCAAATGCAACAAAAAACCATAAAGAAATAAATATTTAAACCCAAAAATATTTAGATTTTTCCTCCTTCTTTGGCTTGGCATGACTCCACATGGCCATAGATAAAAATCAGATATATGCGTGAGATTTTTTTGCAATTGGAAGGGAAAACGAGCCTGAATTTATAGTAGGTAAGAAGGCTTCTAGGAGGGACCTATAAAGGAGCCACCCTATTGAAAAGGAAGGAATTTAACTAAATCTTTTGGAGGAAAAATTTAAATTTTAGATTCTTTTGTAGCCAAAAATCCCATAGATATTAAGGTTGAATTTATTTGATAATTTATCCTTAATAAAACCCTCTTTTCATATTGAATAGGAAGAACCCATTTAATTTTATTTTTCATAGATAAAAGAAATGGCTTGTAGAATCTCCTTTCAGGTTCGTTAACAACTAAATCGAGTTCCAATCATTAAGAAGGTTTAACTCCTCATATATGAGGAATTAGGAGATGTGCCACCTACCATTCAATTCAACATGATGAGGAAAATCAAATGGTGATGGTCCTAAGTCCAAACAAATTGATATTATCCCCCGAAATCATTATCGAGTGTGGGGTATCATGCCACACCACAAGGACTTGCTATCATCTGTGACTGCTTCTCCATTTGAGCTTCCAACTAATGCAATCCATGACATATACTAAGAGCATTTAATGACTTGTGTTGGAACCAATGAAAACACCATTCGATAATATCCCCCTTTGTCATTGATGGCAACACACATACTTCCCCCTATGATTTATGCTCCCCTTAACTCCATGCTCCTCCTTTCCTAATTTCCCTCCCCCTTTGACATAAATGGTAAAGGGTTACTCTCCCTGATGAAATATCTTCCTCTGATGCTTCTCTCCCTGTAACCTGTTATGCCTCAAACTACTTTCCACAGTGTTGTGCTGTACAACAACCCCCCTATTTCTAAAAATCTTTACATAAAATTTTGATAAGAAATGGGTCCCTTTTAATAATCAACTTAGTTAAGTTTTGTGTGTCCACAAAATAAAAATTGGTATTAACCCATCATAAGAGAAAATCTTTATTAAAAGGCCCAGTGTAAATGAATCATTTTATAAAACCTTTAAAAAAAAAAGGTGTTCCTTTATGTAAATATTTTAAAACCATTATTTATTGTGATAAAGCGATCGGAGATCACATATCACAATAACAAAGGAAACACACACCAAAAGTGAAAACCTCACCCAATTCTCCAATTCGAAAAGGTAATCAAAATTGGGAAATTGGAGGAAGTGAATGCCAACCATATAATAAAACAAAGCCCCTCAATTCTTCCGATGCGATAAAGAAAATCGCAATCGGTGAATCGACGGTGTCTATAATAAACAAACAAATGAAAAGGCCTATCGAAACCCCTGATGCGATAAAGAAAATCACAATCGGCAATCTGCGGAATCACATGACAAAGCAATAAAGCCAGAGCCAAGTCCCGACTACGATATATTAATTAGGTGCGCATCTCGAAAATACATTTAAAAGGTTTGAATGCATTATATCACCTTTTGGTAATTGGAGATATTTAAAGCAAGTGTTAAATACTTTCCCTTTGACATTCCCGATCGCCGATTTACGATTTATCGTCGATCGTCGATTAATGAAATCTAAGGCATGCTTGAAATAATCATTCAGCATATGAGCAACATGATGGGCATTTAAGATGTTATTTACCATGATTGACAAGTTAAATGGCTATTCAATAATGCAGTTAAGGGTAGATCTTTTAATAAGATTTTATCCATGGTAATCCTTAACTATATCTCATTTATCATATGCCAATCAGCGTAGCTCTTTTCATTGTCACATTGGCTTGCAGCAGCACTTCTCTGTATCACGGTTTGCAACTACTTGTGCAGAATTCCTCCGAAACCAAAAATTTGGATAAATGGGGAAGAAGTCAAAGAAGCTTGCAATAGAAGCTCCTACTGTCAAAGATCCAGGACTGAGCAAAAAAGGATTAATCTCAGATACATGTCTTGGTCTGGGAAACACTAGCTGGGAGAGTATTTATAATCTGATTGAAGCATAGGAGCCCAAAGAGTTATTAGAAGAGGCCACAACCAATTCAACCAACAAGTCTGAAGGAACTATTAAAGAATTGGCCTGTTCCTATCTTCACAGGATAGCAGTGCGAGCTAAAATCCTGCCATATACTAATGTGGTAAGATGGGTGGTAGAGAAAATTCCAGTTTCGGATAGAACCTTTTGCATAGCTGATGGGAGGATATTCGGCTCATTTTAGCCTGAGGATCTTAGGAAAATGTATCACTTACTTGAACCTGAGAAACGATACAACAAAGCATTCCTAGAAGTGTTTGCAAAGGAAGATGACTCAGAGTCAGCCCCAATAAAGCAGTGGAGGAATTTCCATGAAAAGCACAAGCACGAGTCATCGGGTAAGTACTCTATTGACTCATTGGCTTCCCCTTACTATTATTCTGGAGCTATGATGTGTAGGATGTGGGGAATACATGATTATGCTAGATTCACTATAGAAATGGTCCCTCTAATGGAAACTGCAATCAATGTTTATGTAATGGATTGGGTGAATATTTTGTCCGATAAACTAGCCACAGCAATTCCATAGTACAGAACAAATGCACATCAACTACCAGGACCATTCCCCCATTCTATTACAGTGCATACATTATGGTTATTGTTTGTTTCAATTCTGAATTTCCGTTACTCGGATGGAGATGGACTCCCCAAGACCCTAAACCTATCCATATTTATCATGAGCAGTTATGGAAGGCTCATTACAAAAATCATCTCCATAAAATTTGCAACGGTTTTATTTTACCTGTTTATTTCTCTATTTTTAATAAGATTGCTCCCAAGATATCCCAGGAAGCAGATACAGACTTGAAAACAGTAGGTAGTTGGTTCAAGGAGGAAAATTTTACTTATATAAGACTTTTTGGAAGCCTCACTAAACCCCATGTCCTTCCCCTATATGTGCCCAATAAACTGTTAGCTCGGGAATTGGCTTATCAAATAACAGTAGATGGGACATCAAAAACCCTTAGAAATTCTAAAAAACAGGTATGGCCTATATTCCCTTTATGGTGCAACATTTTCAGTCTTCATGATTACAAGCACACAGAGAAGGAGACAGAAGAGATACAAATGTTGAATCTTGCCACAATTCCTAACAGGCAATATGATCCAAGAAAGGTTGCCTATAATGTTCTTAAACAAGCCAAAATTGCTAAATTTGATCATGAAACAGATGACTTCAATGATCTATTTGCCTCAATTGAATCATTATTCTAAGTAGAAGGATTGGCTAGAATAAGGTATCAAGATGAAGGGATAGAAACGTTTAATAGGGTTAGAGAACAGAGGTTGCAAACTCTACCTTTAGACCTATTAGCCATAGTCCCTACAGTTCAGCCATCTAGTCAAGCTAAACAAATAGTTACTCGTAAGACCCCTAATGAGGAAAAGGTCTCCGAGAAAGAAAAAGTGCCAGAACAGGAACATGAACAGGGAAAAGGTATTAAACTCATGGATACAGACATTCACATTGATCCCAAACTACTCAAAGAATGGAAATAGTTCAACTCAATCATAAGCAATACTAAGAGCTTACAGGATTTAGCATGCCTGAAGTAATAACTACTCCAAATACAACAACTAATACGGTTCCGAATGAAGGAACTAGTGGCCCACCCATGACTCAAAAGGATATAGAGATAATTCTAGGAAACCTATCCGATGAAATCATTCTACATGTAGAAGAAATACCACCTTTGGATGTCTTCTATAGCCCTAAGCATAGGGCTGTAGTAAAGAGACAAAGGAAAAAGAGAAAGCTTGATCAATCTTCTCTTTTGCCTGCACAGATGGAAATAACTAATGTGGTATCGAGAGAGGAAGTCAATATTTCCAAAGACCTTACTAAACTCTCTCAGTATGCTGGGGCATACTCAACAGCTACTATGGACAATGCATCAGAAGTCAACAATTTACTTAAAGAAAAAGATCAGACAATTGTTTCGCTGGAGGCACAAGTATCTGAAAAGCAGTAGAGGATAGAGCAGTTAGAACAGCAGTTGGTAGCACAGCAGCAGTCAAACAACCAGTTAAACAAGCAATTGGTCAAAGAGAAGAAGAGAATAGATCAAAATGCAGTTTAGAAATAAAAGGAATTATCCCAAGCCTTGGCCAAGCTAAAGACAATGAATGAACAATTGAGCAAAACAAAAGATGAACAATTCGCTCAACTGTCACTACAAATAGAAAGGTTCAAAGGATTTCCTCAATTAGGAGAATTTAAATCAGAAGCTCTCCAGATTAATAAGGCATTATCTAATCAATTGAACTTGCTATGTCATAATATCTCTCTTGCTCAACCCCTATGTGAAATTTCCTCATCAATAATTGATAAGTCAGTCGATGCAAGGCAGAAATTGGAGTAGGCTGAAAAAACACTAATAGAGTTTCTCTCTTGCCAAGAAACCAAGCAAGGACAAGCTACAAATATGCCTCAAATTATGGAATCACTTAAGGAAATTCTATTCCTAGAATGGCAATCTCAACTGATGAAAGCGGAGAGGGCAACTTCAAGATGCAGATCGGTGACTGGTAATCTAATTGAATTAATTAATGATACTCTTTATTTGTCTAATTTAATTTTAGAATGCACTCCAGGGAAACTGCCATCAGCTAAAGGATTGGAGCAGACATGCAAATAGGAACTGGAAAAGAGGGAGAGATTGATCATGGTCATTCAAATTTTAACATGGGACACCTTTTGGTTCTTCCTTATTAAACTACATAGTCAAAAGGCAACGATGAAATGTTTAACCGATGCAATCAGTTACACGATTCCTAAAATTAATGATGCCACATATTCTACCCAACTACATTCACGTATAAGTCACCCTCCATAACTGCAACCAATTCTCGCCATATGATAGCTCAAGCCAAGGGATAGTAAGCCGAAACAGTGAATCATTCTTATCGACTGCAAGCATGTCTATTTTGGGGAGATTTTCTTGATTTGGTTATACCAGCTCACAACATTTTTATTTCATAGTTGGTTAGTTTAGAAATTATTTATATACCATTTCATGTTTTTGGAAAGGGTCCTCAATTTTTGTATTAAAACTTGGATCGGGAGTTGCACTACTGTGCTTCCGATATATATTTTTTTATGAAGACTAGACCTAAATTCTGAATTTTAATGAAGAGTACTTTGATGAGATATGCACTATTGCTTTTTGTGAGAGTATTTCTAAGTTGAAAGATGGGATCTGAATGCGATTGATATCGGAGGGGATTCAAATTACATATGGTACTATTATCTATGTCTTTGCTTCATTCTTTTACATGAATCATCACTTATTCATTTTGATATCATTTGATATATGTGTGTGCTTTCATAACAATTCTTTAGCTTACCACTATTGAATGTTTAAGGATTGTTACTTTTTCATTCATATTTATGTCAATGGTATATAACGAATAGTGTAATAATGTTTTAATAATTACTTTGTTCAACTACTTGAACAAAATAATTATCATATGAACGAATGTTTTTGTTTATAAGTGGAGTCATCTATATGCCTACTTGTTACTAAAAATTATCAAAAGTTTCACTAAAATAGATATTTCCTGGGATAGATTAGTTTTTTATATTTTTTCATTTTAGAAAAAATCATCCATCATTACCATTAGATAATAGAAAATCAATCACTTATCCATCCTATTTATAAATCATTAGGAAACTGGTCCCAGTATATCCAGTCAGAGCCACCACACCAAATGGAAAAGGAGCTGCTTTTAAGGTTTAGACCGGGTGGTTTTCCCCGATGTCGATGCAATGATTTTCGAGGCATCAACACATAGTTGATTCCATCTATATGACTTTGGTTTCCAAACTTACTGCTCTAGTGAACACAAGGCTAGCTTCTCATCCCATACTACCACTCTCACAATATATTCATATCTATGATTTTCCAAACTGTTGAAGGGAAAATCTTCAACCACCGATACATAGACTCCCCCTCTTCATCATGCATAGGACACAAAGGCATCAAGTTGGATTCTTTATAATAATGGGTGAAATAGTTCTGCAGTGTGATCATCTTGAACATTTGTATATTCCATTATATATTCATGTGATATTTTGACTTTACAAAACCTGAGAGAATAACCATTGGGAATTGTTCTTTTACCTATTCCTCGTGGTTTTTCTTTCTACTTCAAATCTTCTTGTACCCGATGTTAGAGTTCTCCTTCATCTTGTATATGAAATCATGAGCTATATATCCCTAGCTATGGAATTTAGAACACTGTATATGGTACATGAATGACAAAGCAACTAATGTATACTTTCTTCTAACAAAGTCATTATGAAATATATCTTGCGATCCAACAAACTCACTTCTAAGGTTTTGATAATATATGCAATCACTAGCTATATTCCCGAAGCTAGAACATGAGAAACAATGACCATTAAACATACTAATGTACATGGATTATATGTCTTGTATCAATGATATTTCGTTAACATTCTTTCTTAGAAGAGGCACAACCCTTTCTTGATACTTTTCGTTGATTACTTCAGTATGAATCCTTGGAGAAACATTATCTTTAATCTTCTTTTCACCTTGATTTGGCCCTTGAAGTATCTTTCTGTAAGGATTCTCATCAATATTTATTTATGAGGGCCGGGAGCTTGTGCCTTCATTTCAAGTGGCTTCATCTACTTATTTTTCCTTCATCTTCAATCGAAAAATTTATTCATATTTCCTATTAATGACATTATCATCATCCAACAATTTCGCATTTGGCATTTCCTGAGCTTGTCTATTTTCGTCAGAGAAGTGTCAATTTCTATGCTATTTTGAATAATATCTACCTAAAAGTGTCTTTTCAACACTTTTATTCTACCTCCTCTACTTGTAGTTTTAAAATGGTGACCATTTTTCTTACTTTGTTAAAATATTTCATTTCTTCCTTTTGCCATTTTCACTCCTTTTTGAGCTTGTTTATTTATGTTGGAGATACATCAAGTTCCTTTTTGTTTTGACCAACTTCAACTACGTACTTTTGATCAGATTCCTCTAAATCGATTATCAAGTTTTTCTCTTTCTTTTTTGCTTCCCACACTTACGGTCTTAGAATGGAAACTTCTTCTTTTGTTTATATAATTTTTCTTCTTTATGGTCTGGATTTATGAAGGAATGAAATGAAATACAAAATTAAATAGAAATACAGAGCTACAGTGAAAACTGAACTTCAATTAATTAATAACAAATATTGAAAATTGTTTACACGTAGAATGGAAATAAACTAGCTCGCGGTGGTATCTTATCTTTGAGAAGGGATGCGATGGCTATATGCCTCTTCACTATGTTATAATGAGGCTTTAAGGCCTTTTTATTATTGATAAAAAATGGAAAACCCTAAACATATAAAAACCTAACCCTAGGAGATGAAGTGCCACAAGTTTGTGGGCCGTGTTGGGGTTAGTCGGTGTTGGCAGGAAAAATTCCCTAAGGCAAGGGTTGAAAGCCTCAACATAGTAGAACAAGATAATAACAAAATAGTAGTCAAGCATGAATTCTAACCATATGAATTACCAAAAGTGGATTTGGAAACATACCTGGAGGTCCTATGTTTGATGATGTTCCTGTAGGGTCTAACCCCTCCACTTCCTCCCAAAGGAGCAGAATTGAAAGTCGATCCATATAAGCATATACATAATAGATAAGTCAATGTCCATAAATAAATTATATGTTAAATAATCATATATAAGTACATAAACTATTATTCATTAGACAATAACATATCAGGAAGAAGGCATGAGCTTCTTTATTGATTAACAAAAATAGGTACAGGAAAGGTACAACCTGATCCAGGCCAAAGGCATCGACGAAGAATTCCTCCATATCCATATACCCCAAGCCATGAAGAAAACCTCTTTAACAAGAATAGGGAGATGCTATAAGTATGATGAGCATATTTTCAAAGGAAACAAGGGTTTCCTAGAGAATGGGATAGCAAGAGGCATGAGAAAAATGAAATTGATCTGGGAGAAAAATGGGTATAATGTCGATAGCCCTTCTCTTGTATGAATTAGGCCTACCCAAGGGCTATATATATACCATCTAAAATTGGTTAATTCAATTAGGCCACGGGCTCTTCTAGGTGGGATCTCGGTAAAAATTGTAAACCCCACCTAAAAAATAACATTTTATTTTATTTTTTCATATTTTAAAAGGTATACGTGGATGCAATGTTATAGTACCCACAAATGTACGTGATTTAGTGTGGGAAGAGTCGCGTATGGAATTTGAATTATTATTTTTTAATATACAATCAAGTCTTTATGGGAAAATTGACTTCCTAGGGCCATAAAAGAGCATCAAGTCTACAAGAGAGCTAAATGATGCTATAACAGTTGGTACATGAGCTTCCTGGGGTTGTAAATTTGGCATAAAATTTCCATTTTATGTGTACAATTTCTCATTAGAAATATCTATTCGAGGAAAACAATTTTCGACTTCAAACACTTACCGCAAGTGACCCAACTGCAGTGCACCTCCCAAATCATCTTGACATGCTTGCTTGAAGGAAAAAAGAGGAGTACCATGTGGCATAATAATGTGCAATGGAGGTGGAAATATGGAACTTTCTTTCCCTCGATTTGTATCTAGTATGTGGTGGAAAATTCTAGACAATTTTTGTAATCTTGTGACCATTAGGAAATCTCGTGGCCACAAGAGTCAAGCACAGTGGTTAGCGCCACAAACATTCGCCGAATAAGGAAATCTGAAATGTTATTAGTGCTTCGCTTCTTGTAATCAATGTTCAGATGAAAATGTTGCAAGTGTTGGGCCATGGAATTATCATATTTTTGTGTGAATTTTATTTTTTCTTTTTCCTCCTTTTTGACCAACAATATCACATTTTACCACCATAACAACCTTTATTCACCTAAGCATGTCATTTTCCATATATCACATTTTTAGTCTAATTATTTATATAATTTGGCATTCAAACTCTTATATTATGCGATTTTTATCATAAAACTAATTTATGGGTTGTTTGAGGTTTAAGTGGTTTGCTGAATTTGTTGTTATAAGATTGCATTTATAGTTCCCTTTATTAATTTTGAACAAAGGCACCATGAGTTGTTGCTGATACTCGATTTTTTTTTTGTGCATGCTATCTCTTTTTAAATCAGTCATATGAACTAGATCTAGGAGCAGATCAAGTCAAATCCATTTCAACCACTGGGAGATATTCATGGAGCATGCAAATCACATAGTTGAGATTCTTTGTACAATCATTATATTGAAGGGAACTTTTTACAGCTTCACCCCTACCATGGAAACTATTGTATGAATTATTAGAATATGTTTTTATTTTAATATTAGATGAGAATTGAAATATTCTCATGATGATATTATTGTTGTATTAAAAAATTTTAAAGAATAGAACTATTTTCCCATGGGGTAAACAAAGATTTTAGAAAAACATGGTTGGAAAAAGGGGGAAGAATTAAATAATTGTAATTATGATGTTCCCTTAATGAAAATCTCAGCCTTATGGCATTATATATTTCCTTGAGTAGCTTGTGTGTTGTTTAGTGCACCAACCCCTATTAAGGAGGAAGGGTGTAATATCCCCTGCGTAAGCTAATGTAAAAACTCTCGCGAAATGAGTTTCCTTGAATAAATAAATATTATTAATTCTTAAATTGATATTACATGAATAATATTCTTCTAATTCTTAATTACAAGAAATAATTATTAATTCTTATATTTATAATAATTTATATTATTCTACCTAAAAAATTGTATTTTCAATTTTATATTTTTTAGTTTTAGAAACAATGAGTCATAGTTTTAGAAAAGCTATGGATAAGTGATATTTTCTCCATAAGTCAAAAGAATATCTACTTTGAAAGAAAACATGAGAGATTTATGGATGATTTATAGGGTGATTTTAGAATTTAGAAAAATGATTTATGGAGTGATTCATGGATGATTTATGGAGTGATTTTAGAATTTAGGAATACTCTAATTTATAGAGTGATTTATGGGTGATTGATGGAATTCTCTTAGGATTTAGAAAATCTATTGCATTTTTTTAATTCTACGTATTGTAAGACTATGGGAAAATATGAGAACTGATGATAAAATACATGTAGAATCAAGCCAAGAGAGAGTAAGTTGTGTTTTCGAATAGGTATACTATAAAATTGGTTGAATGAAATTAGTTCCAGTGGGGAATTCAACGTAGAATTAGTTCATATTCTACTTGGCCACTATGGGCTATAGTAGTGTGGCAGACATTATCAATTTGACATAGAATACCATGCCATGAGTCTCTTTGGGCTGAGGGATTCTAGGCATATATTAAAATATAAGTGACTATTCTTTTGAAAATTAGTTTCTTCACATATGGTGCATGAAGAAATAAAAATCGAATTTATTTGCTTCAAAATTTCATATGATAAAGAGTTGAGATTATTTTCTTGGGAAAACCTCCATGGACTTTCTTGATTATATGAATAAGTGTTTTTTTCATTTAATTCTTAAAATATTTCATGTGCATAGAATTTCTAAAAGATTTTCATGGCTAAATAATCGTGTGAAATGCATGGGTCATTGAAAAATAGGGTCCAACTATGTCTTCATATATACCAAACTGTGATAGATGGGTGAAAACATAAAGAGTTATTTTTAAATGAGAATTTTATACAGAAAAACCTCTCTCATATTTGAAATATTGCTCTTCAAATTCTCAAAAACTATGTCCAAATTTGATGACAAAAACAAGAAATTATTTAGTATTTATATTTGGAAAAATGGATTGCAAAGATTAATTTGAGTATTCCAAACCATGATGCCTTTATAAAACTAAGAGATGTTGTTTTTAATGAACCCATTTATAAACAAAAACTCTTTCTTTTCCTTTTTTAAATTCATTTCTAGATGTTCAGAAACTGTGCCTAAAGTTGATCACTAAAACAAGAAAAAAAGAGTGTTGCCATTTGATTTGTCATAGTTGTTTATGTACATAAAGAGACAACTATTGTGTTAATGTTATTGAAAATAATTTAATTAATTTCATGCACAAACAACTAACTATTACGTTTGATATTTCTTTAAAAGAAATAAGTTATTCACATGTACAAAAATAAAATAATTATGTTGATATTTATTGAAAAGAAATAAGTTATTTGCATGCACAAAAATAGAACAATTATGTTGATAATTCTTGAAAATGAATTAAGTTATTTCATTTAAAAGATTACCAAGGATGTTCTCATGATGCATATGCATTAAAGTTTTAAAGAGAAATATTTTACTCTTAAAGAGAATATGTGCTTATGTGCATAGGAATAATATCTAGTATATTTGATCTACTGGAAATGAATATGTGATTTTACATGCATGGGAAGTTGAGTCGTGCAAAAAGAGATAAGTAATTTTTTTGAGAAAGAGTTCACATAAAACCTTTGCATAAAAGACAATTGGTTGTGTTATTTGAGAAGGATTTTTTATTCATGCTATTTTATTGAGGAAATATTACAAATTTTTTTGATGTGTGAAATGATAGGAAATGATTTTGTATTGCATGCATAATAGCTAGTGAGTTACCTTACTTATGGAAAAAGAGTATTTAGTGTGTTAGATTCCTTGGAATATATATATATATATATATATATATTCATATTCAAGGAATTATTTGTTGTGTTAGAACTCTCCAAAAAGAAGAGAAGAGAAAAGCATGTCCTTTTATGCATTACTAAATTAGATTCTTGGAGAGGAAAACTGGTAATCGCATGGTTTATTGTCATAAGATTCATTTGGAATATTATTTAGAGAAACATATAAACTTGCTTGCATGGAAAAGTATAGTTTTGGTATTATATTTCTAGAGAAAAAGAAGGTGAAATTGCATAATATTGATTGTGTTAGCCTTCTTTTGGGAAAAATAATATGCATTTGCACACCTAAAGGGATTAGCTATGGTATTAGATTTATTTTGGGAGAAGATTATGTATAGTTATTGGGATAGATATTTTGTTAAGAGAAAAATGTCTCTTTGCGTGCATGAAAGAATAAATGTTATGCATTTGATCCCTTTGAAAAAAAATGTGTTATTTTTCCATGCAATATTTCGTTAGTTTCCTTTAGAAAGAAATATATGTTTCACATGCAAGAAGAACAAGCTATCATGTTATTTTCTATTGGAAAGGAATAATAGTTTCATCCAAGAAATTATAACTATTATGTGAACTTTCAATTGAAATAGAGCTTGCATTTTTATACATAATATCCATTGTGAATAACTCTCCTATGGAAAATATGTTTTTGGAAAGGATCATGCATTCACAGGAATAAGTATAAAATCTATTGTTCTAATCCATTTGGAAAAGAAAACATAATACTAGGGACAAATAAAATTGTTTGTTGGGTTAGTTCTCTTGAAATCTTGTTATGCATTTACATGCACAAGAACAATACCTAGTTTGTTAGTTTTCCTTGGGAAAGAATATGAATGTGCATGCTTTGTTATAGTTTTGTTGGAAATATGACGCTTGATAGTGATTTGTTTGTTACTAATGTGTGTGCAATGATGTTAAAGAAGGCATTTCATGAAATTCTATTTATTTTTTATGCATGCACACAAATAGATGTTGAAGTTTGACTAATAAAGACTGATTGGTATTTTATTAATATTTTATCTAATCATGATATCAAGTGTGCTGGTGATAGCAATGGTGGGAAGGGTGGTGACTTGTGCAAAGGATAGTTCATGTTTAACATTGTGTCAGATAAATATATTTTCTTCCATTCATATTAAGATATTCCAACTCTAAGATGATCCACTAACGGAAACAGTCAGACCACAAACACATAGAGATTTATGATTCATGAGTAAATGATATCATGATATCATGATGATCATAATAACTTATAGATAGTTATGTTGCATTTAAGACGATTTTTATGTGTAATATTTTATGAAAATGGCCCAGGGATAGACTCCCTTATAACAATTGAGTGAGGGGTGAACACCCTCACGAGCGTTTAGTAATAAAATTAAATGTTTGCTAGTTTTCACCCTATGAGGTTTCCAAGGTATATCGGTGTCTAATGATGTGATTGTTAGTTGTGCCATTTTTATGGTGTTAATTCCTTTCATCATGTGATATTTATATTATCAAGTATATTATGTTCTATCTGAGTTAAATGAATCATGGAATCAAAATGGCAGTTAATGGTTGTGTAACTCACTATGGTTTTACTAAATATCTCCCTATGTAATTATGATGGTTATTCTAATGGTCATTAAAGGAATATAAAAAGTGATTTATAAAGCTACAAATTGGTAACTGCTAAAAAGAATTCCTAACACCATGCATTTTCTTGTGAGGTTACTGATGGATCTTAGAAGTGGTATCAGAGAAAAAGGTTGCAACATTGGCACCTTTTCAGAATTGCTAAGAAAAATATAAGCGAATGTATGATGCTAGTGGGTATAATCTCAGGTATGATTCTAAGTGAACTTGCAGTAGAGTACAATTGGCATGAGATGCATGCTGCTTGATTAATGACGGAAATAAATAGTATAAAGGGATAATGTTGCTTTAAATTTTGTGGTCATGACATTTGAATATGGATGCAGATAAAAGACAATAAAATCTTTGTTGCACCTATGAAAAATCCTGAGCACTCACTAGTTATAGTGAATATTAATTACAAATCTTTGTATGAATACTATTACAATAATGGTTATGGTGCATAAAAAAAACATGACTAAATTTACAATGCACTACTTATCAAGAATGAATGAATGTACGGTTTGTGTGATAACTAAAGAATGTAGAAGTTGGGGTTGACCCTGAAGGAAACAATATAATGTTTTGAATTTTTTTTGTAAGAACCACTTTAGATGTTAAATGTGAACAATGAGTCAAGTGGAATACATATAGTTAACTTAAATTCAATGAACAACTCATAGTAGCATAATTTTGGGTTGCCTTTCTTCATGTAGAGTTGTAGATGAAAGTTTCCATTCCATGTGTTTGATAGAGATGGTAAATGAGATCCAAAGTTTTGATGTTTTTATTAATTTCATCCCTAGGAGTTTTGGATACAATTCATCTCAACATTAGGGGGTATTCGTACCATGGGACCCTGTAACCACCACTTTGATTCTAGAAAACATGCTTTTGTAGACTCAGATTCCATAATCTAGTCGATTTTCTTGATCTGTCACTACGCTGTAGGGATTATTGATTGTGTTGTTTTATAGAAATTTTACCATTTATGATATTTATATGATTCATGCTATTTTGTAAATTCTATTTTTATTGTCTCTCTGACATTCTAAACATATTTATGGCAATTTATTGCGTGTTCGCTAATTATTTATTAAAATGCCTCAATGGTTGTAGATTTTATGCTTGTAAATTGTTTGTTAAAATGGCTCAATGTTTGTATATTTCATGCTTGAAAACTATTTGCAAGAATGCCTCGTTGGTTGTAAATTGCATACTTTTAAATTTTTGTTAAAATTCCTCAATGGTTGTAGACTGCATGCTTGTAAACTATTTGATAAAATGCCTAAGTGATTGTAGATTGCATGTTTGCAAACTATTTTCCAAAATTCCCTAATGGATGTAGCTTACATGGCTATAAGGTAATTGTCAAAAAAAGAAGAAAAAATCCCCCCAATGTATGTAGTTTTATATGTTACTAAATTGTTTGTAGGAATGCATGAATGAAGATGGCTTGTAGTTTTACTTGTGTGTGAAGTATTGGTATTATTGTGAGACAATAAAGAATGAGGTTATGTAATAATATACATGTTGATAATTATTGAAGACATGATTAAGAATGTGAGATCATGTTTGGAAATGTCATTAAACATTAGGGATTAATTATAGAGTTAATTTTTTATAAGATTTATAATGAATTGTTAGGAGTGAAGTAGGGCCAAATGTTTTGAGTAAGAGTTTAATTTAGAAATGTTGTAGATTGTTTGATAATAAAATGGAATCTTGTCTTACCATCCAGAAATGTTATTACTGGACATAAAGTATCTTAAAGGATGATGGATTAAAGTAAGGGTGCCAAGTAATTAAGAAAAAATAAATATTGTATTTGTGTCTTAGTGTTCAATGGGACTATTATTTCTCTATAATATTGATGGTTGGTAAGGTGAGTCCTTACATAAAGTATAATGTTATGGTATGCAAGATATGTTGATGTTTTTTTTCTAAGTTGCATGATTGTTATTATGTGGAAATTTAGAACTTATACAACTTATATGACATGTAATGATTTTCTCCCAATCTACTTTTACAAATTGTGGGACCCATATTGAGGGTCAAGTATGGATGCATGATGTACATAAGTGTTCCTTTGCTTTAATGATAATATGCAAATGGATAGTTATGTAAATTACAATAGATTTTTAGACATTGGCTATTTTTAGATATTGAATTATTATTGGATTGAATGACTATGGAAGTCGTGCTGGGACTGATGTGATGATGTAATATTTTAGTTTATTTTCGAATTAATAAATAAATTGTTTGGATATTCAAGAAGGAGAACTAGAGTTTTAGAAGATTTCTTGCCAACTGATAAAAATTTATTGGTGGTTAAGTTCACATGATGGAGCTCCCCTAAAAGTATTCTAAAAATCCCTAGGAGAAAATAATATAAAGGAAAATACTAACATAATGGGAGAGAAATATTATGTTTATCACTTAGTTGGAGAGAAATACTAATTGGGGTGAAGTAAAGCACAACGAGAGAGAAAAGTGGGCTTTAAATAAAAAGAGAAGAATCCTTTTTGAGAAAACTAAAACAAAAAGGCATAGACAAAAGTTTGGCACACCTTAAAGCAAGATGTTGGTAAAAATATTCCAGGAATAAATTTCTAAAATAAACCACCAAGGAATCAATGAGGTTATTGATTCTAGTGGCAAGTAGATCTTAGCTTGGTGGGGAACTATTGGAGATAGTTCACGGTTGGGTGGAACATGCTCAATTCCTAAATAATTCCCAGACATTAACTACGGTTAGATGAAATTATGTCTATATTCTGCTATTGATTTTGAAATTATCTAAAGATGTTTGATGTTAAAATAGACTGTAAGTTGCATGTCTCTAATCTGTTGTATGTGTTATAGTTTTGCATGCATGATCTATTAATTTATCTAAGTGACAATTTCGATGAAATAGGTTGTGTCTGTAGGTCTGTATAAGGAAATGAACATGTTAGAAAATAATTATCTATATGCATGCATAGAGGAAATAAATTGAAATATATATGTGACTGAAATAATTCGTATTAGATAAAACAGTGAGCTATTGAACTCTAAATTCCTCATAGACCAGAGAAAATGGTTGGATATAAATGCCATGGGTTTTAATTTGAATGAAGAGAAAGACATTAAATTGCAAACAACACCAGTGGGAAAGAAAGATTGATGTAACCCCTAAATAAAAGACAACATGCACTTGATATCATTTTTTATCATTTTGATGATTAGAGGGTTGGTTCTCTCTGAGTACTTGTGGAAGTATTATGATTAAAGTATTATTTCACATTGCATAAATAATTGATAATGAAAAGTATTTCATTTGATAAACATTATTGATTCTACTTATTAAACATAAAAATCCTTCATTCTGAAGGGAAATGATTCCATTTTTTGTTATTTAGATTGTTATATTATGAGTAAAAGTTAATTTTCGAACAAGAGAGGAACATCGATGATGGTTTTTTGTTTAAGGAGGGAAGTATGTAGTATCACTAGCGTAAGCTACAATAAAACCTACTGTAAAATGAATGCAGTTGAATAATTAAATATTATTAAATATTATGTTGATATTACATGAAGTATATTCTTCTAATTCTTAATTAAAAGAATATTACAAGAATTAATTCTTAATTGTTATATTGAGAATAATTTATATTCTTCTATCAAAATAAATTGTATTTGTAAGTTAGTATATTTTTTATTTTTAGAAGCAATGAGCCATAGTTTTATAAAAGCTACGGGTAAGTGTATTTTTTCCATAAGGCAAAAAAAAATCTACTTTGAAAAAAACATGAGAGATTTATGTTGATTTATTGAGTGATTTTATAATTTAGAAAAATATGGTCTACGGAGTGATTTATGGATTATTTATGGAATGATTTTAGAATTCAGGAAAAATATGATTTAGGAGTGATTTATGGAATCCTTTTAGGATTTAGAAAAATTATTGCATTTTCTTAATTATATTTATTGTAAGCCTATGGGAAAATATGAGAACTAATGACAAAATACATGTAGAATCAAGCCAAGAGAGAGGAAGTAGTGTTTTTGAATAAGTATATGTACAAAATTAGTTGAATGAAATTCAATTCGGTGGGGAATTCAATGCGGAATTGTTTCAACTCTTACTTGGCCACTGTTGGCTATTATAGTGTGGTAGACATTATCGATGCAACATAGAGTAGTACATCGGGAGTCTTGTTGGGTCGAAGAATTCCAAGCATGCATTAAAAGATAAGTAACTATTCTCTTTGAAAATTATTGTGTTTGCATATCGTGCATGAAGAAATAAGAATCAAATTTATTATCCTGAAAATTTCATATGATAAGGATTCAAGATTATTTTCATGGGAAAACCTCCTTAGAATTTCATGCATAGAGGACTAAGTGTTTTCTTCATTAAATTCTTAAAAATTTTCATGTTCATTGAATTCTTAAAATATTTGCATGGCTAAATAATTGTGTGAATTGCATGATTTATTGAAAAACAAGGTATAAATATGTCTTCGTATCTACCAAACCATTATAGATGGGTGAAAATGAAAAGAGGTTTTTTTAAATGAGACTGTTATAGAAAAAAGATCTTTTAGAATTGAAAATGCATCTTTAAATTCTGAAATACTGCGTCCAGAGTTGATTACAAAAGGAGGAAATTATTTAATATTAAAATCTAGAAAAATGGGATACCAATATTCATTTGAGTATTCCAAACCATGAAACTTGTGTAAAAACTAAGAGAGGGTTCTTTTAATGAACCCGTTCCCAACAAAAACTCTTTTATTCTTCCAAAATTTGTTTCTAGATGTTTGAAAATCATGCCCATAGTTGATCACTACAACAAGAAAAATAGAGTAAAAGAGAGTTTTTCCATTTGATTTGTCATAGTTGTTTATGTACATAAAGAGACAACTATTTTGTTAAAGTTCTTGAAAAAAAATATATGCACAAACAAATAACTATAAATTTTGATATTTCTTTAAAATAAATAAGTTATTTTAATGTACAAAAATATAACAATTATGTTGATATTTATTGAAAAGAAATAAGTTGTTCGCATGCACAAAAATAGAACAATTTTGTTCATAATTCTTGAAAATGAATTAAGTTATTTCATTTAAAATATAACAAAGGATGTTCTCATCATGCATATGCATTAAAGTTTTAAAGATAAATATTGGACTCGTAATGAAAATATGTGCTTATGGGCATATGAATAGTAGCTAGTATATTTAATCTACTGAAAATGAATATGTGATTTTCCCTGCACGGGAAGCTTGAAGCATGCAAAAAGAGATAACTAACATTTTTGAGAAAGAGTTCACATAAAACCTTTGCATAAAACACAATTGGTTGCGTTATTTGTGAAGGATTTGTTATTCATGCTATTTCTTGAGGAAATATTACAAATTTGTTTGATGTGTGAAATGATAGGAAAAGTTTTTGTATTGCATGCATAATAGTTAGTGAGTCAGCTAAATTTTGGAAAAAGAATAATTAGTGTGTTATATTCCTTGGAAATTAAATATATATATTTCTATGTAAGGAAGTCTTTGTTGTGTTAGAACTCTTCAAAAAGAAGAGGAGAAAAACATGTCCTTGTATGCATTATTCAATTAGATTCTTGGAGAAGAAAACTTGTAATCACATGCTTTATTGTGTTATGGTTCCTTTCAAATATTCTTTAGAGAAAAATATACACTTGTGTGCATGGAAAAGTATAGTTTTGCTATTACATTTTTGGAGAAAAGGAAGTTGGAATTGCATAATATTGATTGTGTTATCCTTCTTTTGGGAAAAATAATATGCATTTTCACACCTCAAAGGATTAGATATTGTATTAGCTTTATTTTGGGAGAAGATTATGTATAGTTATCGGGCTAGATCTTTTGGTAAGAGGAAAATGTCTCTCTGCGTTCATGAAAGAATAAATATTATGTGTTTGATCCATTGGAGAGGAAATGTTTTATTTTTCCATGCAAGATTTTGTTAGTTTCCTTTGGAAAGAAATATATGTTTTACATGGAAGAAGAACAAGCTATCATGTTATTTTCTGTTGGAAAGGAAAATTGGTTGCATGTAAGAAATTATAACTATTATGTCAACATTACTTAAAATAGAGCTTGCATTTTTATACATAATAACCATTGTAAATAAATCTCCTATGGAAGGAAAAGAACATTAATTTACATGCATTAGTATAAAAGGTATTGTGTTAATCCCTTTGGAAAAGAAAACATAATAGTAGGAACAAAGAAAAATTCTTGTTGGTCTAATTCTCTTGAAAGTTTGTTATGCATTCGCATGCACAAGAACAATATCTAGTATGTTAACTTTCCTTGGGAAATAATATGAACATGCATGAAATTTTGATAGAATTTTGTTGGAAAGATGACACTTGATAGTGATTTTCTTGTTACTAATGCATGTGCAATGATGTTAAAGAAGGAATTTCATGACATTCTATTTATGTTTTATGCATGCACATAAATAGATGTTGAAGTGTCACTAATAAATATTGATTATTGTTTTATTAATATTTTATCTAATCATGATATCAAGTGCATTGGCGATAGCAAGGGCAGGAAATGATGGGTACTTGTGAAAAGGATAGTTCATGTTTAACATTGTCATAGATAAATGTTTGTTGGTCCATGAATATTGAAGAATTCCTACTGTGGGACTATCCACTAATGGAAATACTCAGACCACAAAGAAATAGAGATTGAGGATTCATGGGTAAATGATATCATGATGATTGTAATAGCTTATAGCTAGTTATGTTTCATTTAAGATGATTTTTCTATGCAATATTTATGACAATGGTCAATGCATGGACTCCATTATAACGATTGAGTGAGGGATGAACACCCTCACAAGCATTTAATAATAAAATTAAACATTTGCTAGTTTTCACCCTAGGGGTTTTTCAAGGTATATCAGTGTCTAATGATGTGATTGTTAGTTGTGCATTTTTTATGATGTAAACTCCTTTCATGATGTGATTTTTATATTATCAAGTATGTGATTTTTTAGCTGTGTTAAAATAATCATTGAATCGATGCATAGTTACAACAAGAAATTTAATTCAATATGCTAAAATAATGGCAGATAACGGTCATGTAAATCACTATGATTTTACTAAATATTTATCTATGTAATGATGATGGTTATTCTAATGGTCATCAAAGGAATATAGAAAGTTACACATTTGTGAATGTTGAAAAAAAAATCCTAACTCCATGCATTTTCCTGTGAGGTTACTAGGGTATGTTACAAACGACCCTCCTTCTTAGCAGGGATTACTTTTTAATTAGATTATAGCAATTATTTGCATTAAACATTCTCAGTTATGTGATTATAGTTATTGTTAATTTTATTTATGATTTATTGATTGTGTAGAGTTTTTGAATGGTGTGACAACATAAGTCTTGGACTAGTCCCTCTTTCTAGTGTAGCAACAAGTTATTTACTTTTCTGTTACATATTGGATTTCACTTTCTTTGAATGTGTGTGTTCAACATTTGATTGAGTGATTGATGGGTTTCAAGAGTGTTGTTTTTGAGTGAGAGTGTTTGAGTAACATCATGGTTTATTCTATAATTTTTTGACACTTTTCTGGTGGTGTTGAAGAGTGTAACAACTTGAATGTTTTAGTGAGAGTGATTGTGCAAGTACCATGGTTGAGATTCATTTTTATAGTTAGATTTTTCCCTCAATAAACTTTACATGATAGACTTAATTATAGCCTACCCAGATTGATAATTAATGTAAGAGTTGACATGTTGCTCTGATTTAAAGGAAGAATTGTTTCTCCTGACATTTTTGGCATCGTTTCTGAGGTGCATATGTGTGACTAGCTTATTTTCATGCATTGGTTGGAAGTGTGGTAGATGTGTTCTTAATTCTGAAGTTTTATGACAGTAAGATAAGAGATAAGGACTTGTTCATCACTTCAACGTGATGAAGTGGGCTCAGCCTCAACGAGATCGTGACATGTAGGATTTCATTGCATGAGCAGTGAAGAAGACAAATAAAATGTCCCCAAGTAAACTAACCATGCAGGTGGAATAGGACGTTTAAAGAAGAAAAATAATTGAGATTTAGGAAGTACAACTTATATACAAGAAATTATTTCGAATACTGAAGAAAAATCCTCTACTTGGAGGGAATGTGATAGAAATTAAAATACCTATTAAGATTGCCCCATGAAAGCTAGTATCTCTTGATATAATTATACTAGCCAAGGAGATAGATTTTCAGGAATCTTCATAAACATGTCCTAGTATCTCTAGTCCTTCTGTAATAATAGGAGGAGAGGATCAAATTTTTAAGGAAGGTTATGGAGGTACAAACTTAAATGATAAGGGACTGACTCCAAATAAATAGTTGTTTGGTCACCATACGATAGAATTTGGCACTAGAGTGAAGAAATTTGTTGATGCAGAAAAACAGGGATTTGTTTGGATCATTAGAGTCATTTGAAAAACTTGAGAAGGTTGAATAGCCTGAGCACCCTGAAGGAATTTCATCCCTAAAGGAAGGAAAATTTCCTTCATCAAGAAGACCACCTATAATAGTGGCCCTAAATTTTCAACAAAACCCAATGGAAGGAAGTTGAGTCAACACTTTTGATTTCCCCACTCGGAATCTTCAAGCACAGGCTATGATGAAGAACATACCATTATCTACACTCTCTACATTTCAATGTATCATCTCAGAATACATTGACACATTCCTTTTTGAATTTTATGTCCTTTATAGAAATTATCACTACATCACTGAAGAACAAAAAATAATATGGCTTCCAACCACATTAAAAGGGGGAATATTGAAATGGTTTATGCGACTTATTGGGGGCTCCATTGGTACTTGGGATCCAATGAAGAAAGTTTTTATAGAAAAATACAAGGGCTAATGGAATTCTAGGGAATTGAAGGATAATATATTTTGAATTGCTTAGACACCGAAAGAGAAATTGGAGGAATATGTTTAACTAATTTGATACAATTTGCAAAGGCCTCGACACAATAATTTAGATAAGGAGATAATCAAAACAATCATGATTAATGGAATGAGGGATGACTTCCTCAATATGCTAAAAATCTTGGAGAAAGGAGATATATCTATGGAGTCATATAATGACATAATTGATCTTTGTTGAAGTATCTCTAGAGGATCTACTAGAAACCGGACCATGAAACATGATTTCTCTACCAGGTTTTTGAAGTCAACAAATACTAGAGAAAGTCATGCATAAATTGGAAATTTATTGGAGAAATTCAAAATTAACATCATGAGTTCAATGTCTTCTCAATATGATGTATTATTGGAAATTGAGGAAGCATTGGCCATTTTCTTCTCTTAGTTTCAAAAGAAGAACCCCTTAAAAGAGCGACTACTTAATATTTGCACAATATGTGAATGAGATGTTTCCACATAGCAATGTCCTTCACTACCTAGACTCAAGGAAATTTATAATAATGTAGGGGAAGATGTTCAAGTAAACTAATTTATTCGATTTAAAAATCTATGGCAATTTATACCACTAGGTATGATGCAAGATTCTATTCCTCCTTTTAGTTCCTGGTCTAATGCATATAATGTTCCATAACCACCCCAACCATTTCAATATACAATAGTTTCATGGAAGCCCCCTAACCTCTTTCTAGTTCAATATCCTATGTATTGGCCCCAGTGGCCTATTTCTTCATCGCCACAACCTCGAGAAGGACCCGCTCTGCCAATCCATATGCCTGTGGAATTACTAATGCAATAACGATTACAAATCCCTTCCAATGTGCCTGTGAGTGTTCCATTACTACACCCCTAGCCACCTACACAACCCAATCCTAACCCTAAAAATATGTCAATACAATAGGTAGAATCCTAATTTTTTTCCTACTTATTTCATTTCACTGGTAGAATGTAATGAAATTCAACTTTGCTCAAGTAGAGTGGTAACCCTTGCTCCTCCCCCTATCATAATAGAAAATGAGGAAGAAAAATTATTAGGAGAAGGAAATGTGATTCAAATTTATATAGGAAAACAACGACCTCTAATAGTGGATGATACACATAGTGCTAAAAGAGTGGATGAATCTGTAATAGTGAGAACTACAACTAGTGCTCATGTAATAGCTAATGGCACTATAATAGCTAATGCCACTATAATAGGAAGTGTTTCTCCAGTTGTGAAACATGTAACAACTACTGGGAGTGTGGCTTCTTTAAGCCCACCTTATCTTGAGAGACTGCTTCAAGATAAAAGTCTTCTTCAAGATGAATTTGACACTCAAAAAATTAAGAAATTTTCATGTTCGAATTATATTTATTCAAGAAATTTGGGATGTTCCTATTTATGCTAAAACAATTAAGGAATTATGTTGTAAAAATCTAGGTAGAAAACCTAGGGACCCCCTTAATGTGCATGTCATTGTTAAATTATTTGAGTGGATATTAGGAAAATATGTGCCTACTAAATACGAGGACCTCAAGAATTCCATTGTGACTGTTCACATTAGTGGAAAATTCATCCTAATTCTTTGATTTATTTAGGAGCTACCATCAAAATAATAACTAAGGAAGAAGTGGAACTACTTAGGCTTATCAATTTAAGACTAAATCTTATTGTTTTAGAGTTAGCAGACAGGTCTAAAATATGACCCAAAGGGATAATAGAAGATATTATTATCATGGTTGATTCTTGGAAGTATCTAGTAGACTTCATGGTGCTTTAACCCAAAAAATATTTCGGTGGACATCCTTTGATTTTAGGGTGACCATGGTTAGTTATTGTTGATTCCTATATAGGAGGAAATTTGGGTGTATGATAACTTTAGATGGATAAACTACTAAGTTAATTATCCTTTACCATTTTTCCAAGCCGATTTTTGGACTTGAAGAGTCCCCAAAATCAAAGTTTGAGTTAGAAGAAACTGAGGATAGTCCAGTACTTTCTATAAGTAAGGCCTTAGACCTTAAGAATGAGTCTAGAAATGAGGTTATCCATAATTTTATTAGTGATCCTTCTGTTGTTACACCTTGTATATCCTAATTGATTAATGTTGTGATAGATAAATTTGGTGAGGAAGGACTTTTTATGAGCTTATACACAGGACATACTGACCATTTCTGGTCTCAAAAGTATACCTATACAAATTTAGTCTAGAAAAATCCTTAGCATTAATCATAATTTATCTATTGAGAACATAGAAAATCTAGTGTTGTTACTCAGAAAGAATAAGGAATATTTTTCATAGGATTATAAAGACATGAAGGATATCCATCCTACTTTATGTACTCATCATATTTATATAGAGGAAGGATCCTGACCTGTCAGTAAACCTCAATGTAGAATGAATCTTAATTTTAAAGGTATTGTGAAGGAAAAACTCTGAAAATTTTTAGATGCAAATTTCAACTCTCTAGTTTCTAACAATTGGTGGGTTTCTCTAGTAGCCATTGTTCCTAAGAAAAACGGGAAGTGGAGAATGGTTGTGGATTATAGGAAGCTAAAGAAGGCCACCCAAAAGGACCATATTCCATTACCTTTCATTGATCAAGTCCTAGACACTCTATCTAGTAAGAAATTATTATTTTTTTTGTATGGATTTATTGGTTATAGACATATTTAGATTGCCGATGAAGATCAGGATAAAACTAGCTTTACTTATTGAGTGTTTATAATCATATTTAGATTACCCATGAAGATCAGGTTAAAACTACCTAAATTACTTACCCTGTGGTACTTATGCTTATAGGGTTTTGTCTTTTGGACTATGTAATGCACCTGTAACCTTTCAGTGTGCAGTATTGGGGATTATTTCTGATATGGTTAACAAATATTTAGAAATATTTATGGATGATTTTACACTTTATGGGAGTGGATTTGATGAAGCCTTCGACAACCTTAAAAAAGTACTTGAGCATTGCATCGAAACCCACCTCTGTCTCCACATTGAAAAATGTCATATGATGATGACTGAGGGTATTGTTCTAGGAAATTATCTTTCTGTTGCAAGTATTCAAGTACAACTAGTGAAGGTAGAGGTAATTTTAAAAGTTCCTGCTCCTAAAATGAAAAAAGAGCTACATAGTTTTTTAGGGAAAGAAGGTCATTATAGGCAATTTATAGAGATTTTTTATAAAATTGCATTAGCTTTATTTGCTATTAACAAAGTAAAATTAGTTTGAATGGTATGATAAGTGTAACAATGCTTTTGCAAATCTAAAAAGATGTGTAACAACAAATCCTATTTTGAGATGACCATATTGTAATCTATCATTCCACATCTCTACAGGTGCTTCTAATACAACCATTGGAGTTGTGTTTAGTCATCAAGAAGGAAATAAACCATATTCCATCTATTAAATCAATATGAACTTGGTTCCTGTGGAGGATAATTATACTATTACAGAGAAGGAATTTCTTGATGTTGTACATTTTATTAATAAATTTAGGTACTATATCACTAGTTACCAAATTTTTTTGCATACATATAATCTATCATATTCTCAAAGAAAAAACTCATTATGAGTGGTAGGGTTACTAGGTGGTTGTTGTTACTCGAAGAGTTTAATATTACTATCATAGCTAAATCTAGAAAGGATAATGTTCTTACATAATTTCTTTCTCGGATAACTAATGTTATTAATGATATTCTTGTTGAGGATTCTTTCCTAGACAAATATCTATTTTTAGTATCCACTTATTCACCTTTGTATGTACATATTGCTAATTATCTTGTTTCATGAAATTTGCCTCATCACCTTTCTCCTAGGGAAAGAAAGAAGATTGTATAATAGAGTGCCAAATATTTTTGGGTGGATGGTGTTATCACTCCAATATTTCTCAAGAGTTGATTAAAAAGAAATGATTAGAGGTAACCAAAAACCTACTTTCGAGATTAGGTTCAAGACTTCCTAATTCTTAGAAAGGGCTCTCTCCTTATGATTTATGATTTAACTTTGTTTAGTTATTTTATTTTAGCCTAGTTATGATTGTACTTGGGTTTTGATTTGGATTTGGTGGTGGGATCACTTACTTAGATGAAAAGAGGGGTGTCTTTTACCATTGGGATATGGAGTCAAATGTCAAGCAAACAAGACTGGATCAAGTTCTAAAAATAGTGTCTATAGGACAAGATAGCTGCGTTACTTCAGATCTCAAGGCTGGATGATGAAGTGGCTTTTCAATCAGATCCAAGGAGAAATTAAGGGTTCGTTAAGCCAGATTATGAAGAAAGTGAGAGAGGTCAATTGGGATGGGAGAGCAATTAAGGATTCTCAGATTTGGATATCAAAATAAAACATGTAAATGATCAATTCTTCAAAACAGAGTGTACTTAAACAAATTCTGAGATAAATTTCTAGTTAATCCATTCACCTTTAGATAACATTCAAGTTTGAGAAAAACATAAGAAAATAACAAATTTGACAAAGAAAATACTTCACTGTAATAGCTCAACACACGAATCCTGCAATGCAAACTCTTTATTACTTCGTCTAGCCTGTTGACTTGAAAAATTGGCAAAATAACCCTTAGGTTTATGATCAAAATAAATCTACAAATGTAGAGAAATCCACACCACAATACTTCAAATTATGAAGTATTTTTACAAAAATAATTTACAAAATATCCCAAACTGTCTTGGGAATTAATCTAGGAGAAAGAAATATCTTCATGTAAGAAGATAGAGATAGCTATTGAAATATTGTTTATTGTCCCTATTTATTAGGTTGTGTTGTCTTTAAGCTCTGATATTTTTCCTTTTAATCTCTGATTTGTTGTTGGTCTTCAAGATGGATGTTCTTTTCATTTTGACCTTTCAACTAATACACTTTCACATGATAATCTTTTACCTGGTTGGCCTGTCATTATCCTTTTACTGTACTTTTTACCCTTACTGTACATTTTTACAATTTGACCATGTATTTCTACAGTAACTCATTCAATTTCTCCCATGTTCCCACATCTGGTAATTGGATATTTATCATTTTCCTATAAATCTCATTTGCCTCCGTGTACTTGGAAAAAGTGGGCTTATTCACAAAAAGGTGTTTTACCTCATGTTGAAGGTAAAACAAGTTCTCAAAAGTTTGGTATAGGACCTTGCCAGTTGGCATCCCCTTCATAGATGAAGTGTTTAGTTCATCCCTGGCCACTTGTCTAATTCTTCTATTGGAGTCCTTTTGTGGCATTAACTTATCATTTATTACCAAGGGATTAGGCAAACCCTTTTGCCTCAAAACTTCAAATTTAACCATGAACCTGTCTATAGCCAGTTGCATGGTTTGGCACTTATCTTCAAGGTTTAGCATTAAATTCCTCTTGGTGAGGACCCTTTTTACTTCCAGTATTGTACCTGTCCTGTCAAGTATCTCTAATTCCTACAATTCATACTTATTTTTGGAGTTAAGGAAGTGAATGATCCTTGTTGCTTCCTCTGGCATATCTCCCAATTCTGTTTTCACTCTCTGTATGGCTTCTATAGCCTCTTTCACCAAGTCAATTTGCTCAAAAATTTCTTGAATGAATGGCCAAATATCATTCACAGAGACAATGATATTGGTCCATAATTGTTCCTTAGCTTTTCCAAGGGGTTGCTTTAAAGGCAATTCCTTCTCCAAGTTTTTAATTCTTTCATTCATCCTGGTTGATTTCTGCACTTCTTCTTTGTGCATAATCTATGCGAGCTTAAAGTCAGTCTCTAGAATAATCACCTTTTCCTTGAGCTTGTTCATTTTTGTGGTCTGAATGGACATGTCTTTCATTTCCTTGACCAATTTACTAGCCTCATCACCTGTTGACCATGTTGTTGTTGACCCTGTTGCTGATGTAGACACTGTAGAAGCTGGTAGTGTTGTAGACATTACAGCTGTAGGAGCTAATGATGCTACCAAAGTGGAAGGTACTGCAATAGTAACTGTTGGGATAACAGTGGCAGGGGCAGTCTCAAGACTAGCTTTTTTTAACTGTATCAAGCTATCTAACTCCTTTTCCATTTCCTTCAATTGATCATTTAATTATAGAACCAGGTCCATCATCTCCTCCTAATGTGTTTGGATCTCTAGGACCTCTTTTATCTGTGGGTGCTCTAAATGAGGAATTTTGAGTTGTTTTTTGAGAGCTGCAATGTCCTCATTCTTCTTCTTGAGTAAATTTTTAGCAGCCTTGATGTCATTGGGATCATGTCCTAGCTCAATTACTAAGTCCTCCAATGACTTGATCCTATTGTCGTTGGCCTGTGAGGAGGCCTTTTCCAATTTGTATTGGGTTTTCATGCTGTCTAATGAACCCTGCAGCTTATGTGTAGCCATGGATTTTCCTGTCAAGGTGGAGTAGATCATCTCTCCTACATGCCCGTGGAATTTTATTTGGTCAATAGGATGAACATCCCTAGCCAACACCTCAAAGTCTATTTTTTTGTAGTCAGCTGATGTCTTTGGTTGCTGGACATTTGGCTACATGAAGGACACCTTTATTTTTCTTGCTTTGATGTCAAAAGCTGACATCAACCTACTTTGATTTGTTGGTGTATGCTTGAAGTACTGAGCATAGGTTTCAGCCTTCAACTTTTCATTTCTCAATTTGATTTCCTTGTATTTGTCCTTGATGTCTTTTTCTCTATCTGTTGGCCTGGTGAAAGAAGAAACCTCAACACTGAGCTATCTCTCAATCAACTGAGTGTTAGATGTTGAAGACTGTTGTGTTTCTCCTGAAGCAGATGTGCCTTTTCTTCTTTCCACCATTGTATCAGTGTCAGTGATTTCCACTAATTCAATGGTTTCTTCCTGTGCAGTTACGGGATTCAGCTTGGGCCTTTTCCTCAGCTCAAACTGCTCATATGTGGTTTCCATAGTAGAACTGGAACCCTCCTCCTTTTTTCTCTTTAGGTTTCTCTCCTAATTTATTGGGTTCTGTAAAACAAGAGGAATATTCATGGGTTCCCCTAGTTCTGGAACCTGCAAGAGAGAACTTTCATCAGTTTGTTTCTCTACATCAATTAGTGTATTTTCTACATCCACTACTATGCCATCCATGTCAATTAGAGTGTTTTACAACCATTTTTATTGGTTATAAACCTTTTAATATATGATCTGGGATGGTGGATGAAAGTTCCCAGTTTGACCTTGATTCTGAGCTTATTTATGACTCCATAAGGGTCATACTGCGACATAAAGTTGTTTTTGAACTTCATTTGTTCTAACATCTTGTCTGCCTCCAGTCCAACTTCTCTGTTATTATAAATGAAGGGGCCCAATTGATTTTTCATTTTGAATTGGGTTTCCTTCCTAGCTGTTAGGAAGTTGAATTCATTAGAATTGATGATCTGCCTAAAATATTCTAGTGTAAATATCCTCATAGGGAGGTATTTGGGCAGTTTGTAAGGGGCAAGTTGGCATCCATAAATTATAATTTGTTAGGCCCCTATAATACTAGTGATTCCCCCATTACTACTGTCATTGTATCCCTTATTATTATTACTATGCCCCTATTGTCCCCATATTGTTATTAGTATGCCCCATAGAAACACGCTATTGTTATTTTTGTGCCCTTATGTTATTACTGTTATGTCAGCTTGATTAAATTGTGACCCCTTAGACTCCTATATATAGAAGGGAGGTTTAGTCATTTGTATCATCTAAGAATTATTCATTTGTGTAATGTAAAGGAGGTTTCCCCCTCAAAGAGGTTGAATTCTAAGGCATTGATCTATTTTTTCTATCTTTTTGTGAGCTGGTTTCCTAACATTTGGTATCAGAGCTTTGGATTCTAGGGTTTCGCTGCTCCAAATAGGTCATCGTGGCAAATTTCGCTATAAATTTTTTTATGCGATGTTTTAGAAGCTACGAAAAAACCTCATTTGGGCCAAAATCATTCTGAACTTCGGGTCCAAATTTTGGATCTTGTCTCATTATATTTATGGAGATATGATCTGAGGAATTTGGTGTTTTTGCAGACTCCCGAATTACATTCCAAATAGGTGACCAGGGGAAAATTGTCATAACATTTGTTTTGAGCATCAGATTGAAATTTCGTAAGAAATTTCAGAAAGAGGATGACCTTTAGTTTTATGTGTATCAGTTTCAGGTACTAAGGTCGAAACAGTGACACATGGCACATCGTACAAGTTCGATCTACTGAAATATTCTATAATCAGGTCACCGTGGGAGATTTTGCATAACTCTTCCTTGGAGAATCCAATATTGATTAGACCTGTGGGGTTAGAAAGAGGACTCAAAGGGCTACCATAGGATGATATTTGAGATTCGTAGTTGGAGAAATACAATAGATTCAATATCAAGCTCTTACAAAGTGAAAAAAAGGTGTGTAGTTTTTTTTGAATTTTGCATAAGATTGGTTTGAAAAATTAGTTTGAAGAAATTCAAAGGGAATAGTGAAGATTTATTAGCATTAATTAATGCCCTGAAGAACGAAAATGGAAACACCTAGTAAGAAACTTGAAAGCTCTAACATGACTCGTGAAGAAGAGGAAGAAATGCAACATGATATATCAAAATTACAAGACCAAGTACAACAAATTTCACTCTCACTAAAGGTAAATGAAGCCAAGATGAATGGTGTGGAAGATAATATGAATGGCATGCAAGTTAATATGGATGGCATGGAAGCTAATATGGATGGTTTAAAGAAAGGCGTAGAAGCTAAGATGAATGGAATGGATGCTAAGATGAATGGCATGGATGATAAGATGGAAGAATTGAAGATAAATTTGAATAAGTTGCTACAAGAAATGGTCACTAATGGTGAAAGGGTAGTAAAGGAAACTCATGATGAGAACAAATGAAATATTAATCATGATTTCATAGACTCTAATATTGGATTAAAGACCCACCATGTTCCAAAAATAGATATGAGGAAGTTTGATGGCAAGGATCCCAAAACATGGATACTACAAATGGAGCAATTTTTCGATCTCCATAATGTACAAAACATACAAAACGTACGTATTTCAACTTTATATTTGGAACCAAATCACTTTGTATGGTATTGATGGCTTTTCTCTCGTAAACAAATTGTCACTTGGGCAATTTTTATGAAATAAATGATAGCACATTATTAGGATACAAAAAGCAACACCTTTTTTAGCCAATTGATAAATCTCAAACAAAAGGGTTCAATGATGGAGCACATTGAGGACTTCCAAAAAGTGAAAATAAGGGTAAAAGATATTCTAGAGGAGCATAGGATTAATGTTTCATAGGGAATTTAAAGGATAATATCCAACACGAGGTTCACCTTTGGGAACCTGATTCATTGGAAAAGGCATTCAGGTTAGCAAGAAAAATGGAAAGAAAAATTATCGCAATGAGGAAGCATACCATTCACAACTATAAAGATGGAAGTGTTGTTCCGCCTAGCCTTCCACAACCTACAAGTTTGACACCACAACAATTGGAAGACAAAAGAGCAAAAGGGCTTTGTTACAGTTGTGATAGCAAATACATTAAAGGTCATAAGTGTGCTGAGAAGAAATTATTCTACATAGATAATGAAGAGGAGGAAGAAAAGGAAGAAGAAATGTCAAAAGAAGAGGATATACTCTAGAAACAAACCCTAGATAAAGAAGACATGAATCTCACCATATCTTGTAATGTGTTGGCTGGAATTACCACTCCTCAAAATATCAAGATAGAAGGACATATCAAGAAGAAAAAGGTAATAGTGTTGATTGATTCGGGAAGTAACCATAATTTTATTCATTGTAAGATAGCAAAGGAATTGAATTGTTTCCTCTATCCAGCGCCAGAGTGTCAAGTGATGGTTGCAAGTGGAGGAACCATAAATTGCTCTGAAAAGTGCTGTAATATCAAGCTATCCATGGGAGAATATCTATTGAATAGCCCAATGCTTTCCTTTCCAATGGGTGGTGTTGATGTTGTACTAGAAGTCCAATGGCTACAATCCTTGGGTGCAATAGATTTTAATTTTCAAGAAGTTTTCATGAAATTTTGTGCAGAAGGAAAGGAAGTTGACTTAAGGGGTATTGCAGGGAAACTGTTATAGATCTAACCCAAAAATACTATAGATATGATATGAAAACATAAGATAATGCAAATAAACCCAGAAATAATATGAAATGATTCTTTATTGATCTAACCCTTAAGGTAGGGCAACACCATACATTCACTCCTTAAGGAAGGAGAACAATCCACAAGCCATATGCATGTTCATACAATAATCCTTGACACCATCTCCATGTGGAGTATCTAGCCTCTATATAGGCTTCATACATACAATACCATGGATCACTACCATGGTTCCCTCATACCATCGAACTAATACCATGGGCCCATTACATTATTACTAACTACTTGTGGTCCCTTACATGATATGGGTTAACCACCTTATTTATTACTATGGCCCATCCCATTATTACATTATTACCTTGGGTACCTCCCTTTGTACCCTATATTATCCCCCCTAGGTATATAACATTCCACCCCCCTTAGCATGTTTCCTCCCCGAAACATGGGAAGAACACAAATAATAAGATCTACTCAAAAGAGTATTCCAATGGTACCATGCATGTGCATCTAGCCATCCAAGAGAAAGTTGAACCCTTGATCTTGCTGGTGCCTCGCTTGCTTGAGATGGAAGTTGACCGTGGCAGCTCTTCTGTGTTGATGTGTAGTAGGTGGATCTTTGCTCCGCTCTATCTATCATGTGTAGGTTGTTGTCCTTGTGGCTAATTGGTTGCCATGTTGTTGGTTGTTGTCTTGTGGGGTGATGTGGGTGATGATATGTTGAAGCTTTAACCCACGGTGTCTTTTTCTTTAATTCACCCCTTACTGGAGCCTGACTGTTATCTGGTGCATGTTGTGGTTCCTGTTGTGGTGTCTTATCTTCTAATATTACTTCAACCACTGAACCCTCATCAAATGTGTCAACACCTGTAACCTTTTCAGCTTCAGCCTCTGTTTGTGTTTGATTGTCAACCATCAACTGCTCCTCATCTGATATGTCAGTCCCTGGAACATCTTCTGCATCAACCTCCGTGGACTCTACCTATTTATTGATGGAAATATCTTGTAATGTAATTTTCTTCTTTTTATACCAGAGCTTTAGGAATTTCTTTTGCACATTAATATTGATAGTACCCACTGATTCCATCCAAGGATATCCCAAAACAACATCCATATTATCCATCTCTAAAGTAAAAAAATCACCATGCAACACATACTTATCCATAGAAATCTTCAAATCCTTATACACTTGAACATCCTCATCATCCACTTGTGTGTGTTCAATGTGTTTTGCTGGAACTTGCAATTTTTTTGCCAAATTAACATTGATAAAATTATGCTTGCAACTAGGATTTATAGAAACAATGATCTTCTCCTTCTGAATCAATCCATGAACCTGCAATAAGGAGATACTAGCAGAAAATAACCCTTTAGGTTTCTTGGTTTCCTTCTTTCCTGTAAAAATAAAATCTTTGCTAGGCTATGTGTCTGTCTGTGTAAGCTTATCCACAAGATTAGATTTACAGTCAAAGTGGTCCATAAGAGCTTTTTTGAATGTGTCCCAAGTCAAGGGCCTTCCATAGCAATGTTGATGCCCTTACCACCATTGCCATCTTTCATTGTCCAAGTACATTTTTCCCACACTCAGCTGAGTCTCATCATCATAGATGTAATTCAATTTGAAATGTTTCTCCATTTGTGCTAGCCATTTGGTTGTATGAGAGCCATCAAATTTATACAAGCCCCTCAAATTATGATCTTGGCCCGCCATCATAAAAAAGAATTAGCGAAAATTTGAAATGGTCATAATTTCATCAATATTGCTTAGAATCCCTATTATGAACTATTTTTGAAAATGGAAAAACCATTCTGCATCTTCCCATGTGATATAAATCTTGATCTAGGCACTGGAATTTCAGATCTGCGCTACAACTCTCTCGTCGTCACCAAAATTTCTGCAAAAAATAGCTGATTTTAAATCAGCAATATCTCCTTCATCCGGACTCCAATTCGACTGATTTTGTTTTTTGAAATTGGGTATTTTTTCACAAAGAATCCAAATATGAAATTATATTTCGTAGATCTTACACCAGGACGTCCAAATCTACACACGCAAACTCGCTGCCCTGAAAAATTGTCTGCAACCCCACTGATTTTTAAATCAACGATATCTCCTTCATTTGGACTCCAATTCGACTGATTTTTTTTTTTTAAATTGGGTATTTTTTCACATAGAATACAGATCTGCAAAATCTGATCTGATATGCAAAATGTACAGATCTGATCTGCAAACTCGCCACCCCCGAAATCCTACAAAAAATAAAAAAATTTCTCCACTTTTTTCCCAAGAAAGTGCTCTGATACCACTTGTTATAGATCTAACCCAAAAATAATATATATCTAATATGAAAATATAAGATAATTCAAATAAACCCATAAATAATATGAAATGATTCTTTATTGATCTAACCCTTAAGGTATGGCAACACCATACATTCATTGCTTAAGGAAGGAGAACACAAGTCCACAAGCCATATGCCTGTTCATACAATAATCCTTGACACTGTCTCCATGTGGAGTCTCTAGCCTCTATATAGGCTTTATACATACAATACCATGGATCATTACCATGGTTCCCTCATACAATCGAACTAATACCATGGATCCATTACCTTATTACTAACTACTTGTGGTCCCTTACATGATATGGGTTAACCACCTTATTTATTACTATGGCCCATCCCGTTATTACATTATTACCTTGGGTACCTCCCTTTGTACCCCATATTATCCCCCCTAGGTATATAACATTCTTGCACCAAAATGTACAGATCTGATCTGCAAACTTGCCGCCCCCGAAATCCTGCAAAAAAATAAAAAAATAAAAATTCACCACTTTTTCCCAAGAAAGTGCTCTGATACCACTTGTTATAGATCTGATACCACTTGTTATAGATCTAACTTGAAACTATATGATAATATAAATAAACCCAAGAATAACAAGATTGAAATAGATAGAAATGATTCTTTATTAATATCAAATCCTTAAGGTAGGGTAACACCATACATTCACTCCTTAAGGAAGGAGAACACTCATTCATAAATTGCTCTCGAAAGTGTTGTAATATCAAGCTATCCATGGGAGAATATGTATTGAATAGCCCAATGCTTTCCATTCCAATGGGTGGTGCTGATGTTGTACTAGGAGTCCAATGGCTACAATCCTTGCGTGCAATAGCTTTTAATTTTCAAGAAGTTTTCATGAAATTTTTTGTGGAAGGAAAGGAAGTTGACTTAAGGGGTATTGCAGGGAAACAGGGAAAGATAATCAGCTCTAACAATATGACAAAGCTTCTAAAGAATAAACAATGAGGTGTAATTGCACAATTATGTTCGCTAGAGGTTCCCACATTGAAATCATCTACTTCTCCAGATATCCAAAAGGTCTTGGACAATCATTCCAAGGTATTTGAGACTCCCAAAGGTCTCCCACCTATTCGTGATCATGATCATGCTATTCATTTGATTCCAGGAAGTGTTCCACCAAACATCAGGCCGTACAGATATCCCTATGCCCAAAAGAGTGAAATTGAACGTATGGTTGCAGAAATGCTAGAGGTTGGTATAATTCAACCTAGTCAAATTTATTTCTCTGCTCCAGTAGTATTGGTGCACAAGAAGGATGGATCATGGCCCATGTGTTCGGATTATTGGGAGCTCAACAAGCTCACTATTAAAGATAAATTTCCCATTCCTGTCATTGATGAATTATTGGATGAATTGCATGGATTAATTTACTTCACCAAGTTGGATCTTCGTTCAGGATATCATCAAATCAGAATGAAGACTGAAGACATTCTAAAAATAGCATTTAGAACTCATGAGGGTCATTATGAATTTTTGGTCATGCCTTTTTGCCTTACCAATGCACCTTCTACATTTCAAGGTTTGATGAATTCCAATTTCAAACCCTTCTTTAGAAAATTTGTGTTAGTATTTTTTGATGATATATTAATCCACAGCAAGTCTTGGAAGGATCATGTTGAACATGTTGACAGGGTGTTCAAACTATTGAAGGAGAAACAATTATATGCAAAAAGCTCCAAATGTTTCTTTGGAGTACAAGAGGTGGACTATTTGGGTCATATTGTATCTCATGAAGGTGTTAAGGTAGACCCTAGCAAAATTAAAGTCGTTAAGGAATGGAAAATCCCCACATCCATAAAGCATCTCCGAGGATTTCTTCGGTTGACAGGGTATTATCGCAAGTTTGTTAAGAATTATGGGAGAATAGCAGTACCTCTAACAACATTATTGAAGAAAGATGCATTTTCATGGACTCCAGAAGCAACAAAGGCCTTTGAACATATTAAAGAAGCAATGTGCCAAGCACCGGTCTTAGCTACGTTGGACTTCACAAAAACCTTTATTGTGGAATGCGATGCTTCAAGAAATGGAATTGGTGCTATTTTAATGCAATATGAAAGACCGATTGCTTTCGAAAGTCATCCAGTCAAGGGAAAGTATTTACACAAAGCTATTTATGAGAAGGAAATGTTGGCAATACTACATGCACTTAAGGAATGGCGACCCTACCTAATGGGAAGACACTTCAAGGTAAAAACAGATCATGATAGTCTTAAATACTTTTTAGAACAAAGATTATCCTCTGAAGAGCAACAAAAATGGGTCACAAAGATGTTGGGTTATGACTTTGAAATCATCTACAAAAAAGGGAAGCAAAATGTTGTGGCAGATGCACTCTCAAGAAAGGATGAGGATGTGGAAGCATTGTTGTGCGCCATTTCTATTATCCAACCAGATTGGATAAATGAAGCAAGGGAGGAATGGATGAATGACAAAGAAGTGTTGGCACTCATTCAAAAGATACAACAAGATCCCAGTACATCTGATACATTTAGCTGGAAAAATGATTTGTTATGGTACAAAGATCGCTTATACATATGTAATAATTCCCAACTCAAACAAAAGATTCTTATGGAATTGCACACTTCTCCCTTAGGAGGGCACTTAGGATTTTTAAAAACTTACCATAGGGTTAAGAAGGAATTTTTTTGGGATGGCCTTAAATTGGATATTCAAAAGTTTGTGGTCGAATGTTTGGTTTGCCACCAAAATAAAGTTAAAACAATTAAGACCCCAAGTCTATTACAACCTTTATCTATTCCAAGCCAATGTTGGGAGGAGGTTTCAATGGATTTTATCACAAGTTTACCCAAGTTCGAAGGAAAGAGTGTCATCATGGTGGTAGTTGACAGAATTACCAAGTATGCATACTTTTGTGCATTATCATATCCATTTGAAGCCAGTACAGTTTCTACTGCATTTACGGAAACAATTCAAAAGCTACAAGGAAACCCAAACATTATTATAGGTAACAGAGATCCCATTTTCACTGGAAATATTTGGACAAAATTATTTTCTTGTCTTGGTACTCAGATAGCTCATAGATCATCTTATCATCCTCAATCTGATGGGCAAACTGAGATAGTAAACAAATGTTTGGAAGGATGTCTTCGTTGCTTTGTATCTGATAAACAGACAAAATGGGTCAAATGGTTGCCTCTGGTTGAATGGTGATATAACACTTCGATACTGCAACAAAAATCACCCCATTTATGGTACTTTATGGATATCATCCACCATCCATCACATCATATTTAAGAGAAAATTCTAAGGTTCAAGCAGTGGAACATTACATCGAGCATCAACAACAAGTTTTGTAGCTCTTAAAGGATAACCTCACATTGGCGTAGAATAGAATGAAACAACAAGCAAATCAACATTGCAGTGAAAGAAGTTTTGATGTAGGTGACTAGGTATTCCTATGGCTACAACCATATAAAAAAATGTCCTTGAAGCAAGCTAAGAAGGATAATAAATTATCACCAAAGTATTATGGTCCGTACAAGGTGTTGCAAAATATTGGTACTATGGCATACAAATTGGAGCTTCCTGCAGCTTCCCGAGTGCACCTAGTTTTCCATGTTTCATGTTTAAAGAAGGTTATAGGTGACAAGCTCCCAGTTCAAACAATATTTCCAGAACTTGATGAGGAAGAAAAAATCATATTGGAACCAGAAGCAGTCATAGAAACAAGAACTTGATAGCTATGAAATCGATCAATTTCAGAGTATCTCATCAAGTGGAAGAACTTATCCGCTGAAGATTCCACATGGGAGGATGAGAATTTTATACAGAAGCATCCAAAACTACTCAAGCATTGATGACAACGCTTTTTAGAAGGAGAGGGGCATGTTAGGCCCCTATAATACTAGTGATTCCCCCATTACTATTGTCATTTTATCCCTCATTGTTATTATTATGCCCCTATTGTCCCCATATTGTTATTAGTATGCCCCACAGAAACCCACTATTGTTTTTTTGTGCCCTTATTTTATTACTGTTATGTTAGCTTGATTACATTGTGACCCCTTAGACTCCTATATATAGAAGGGAGGTTTAGTCATTTGTATCATCCAAGAATTGTTCATTTGTGTAATGTAAAGGAGGCTTTCCCCTCGAAGTTGCTGAATTCTAAGGCGTTGATCTATCTTTTCTATCTTTTTGTGAGTTGGTTTCCTAACATAATCTCTTTGTGGTTGTGGTACAGATACCAGTCTCCCACCTTGCTATTCTTTGCCAACTGTAAGACACTCTTGATCTCTTGGCTGATTCTGGGCTAAGGACTACTGGTTAGCATGTTCATGACTAGATGGAAAAATGAATCAATGAAGTCCATATAGGTGAATGAAGTGGAGTATTTCTGGATAAAGGGTGTCCAATAAATAATTGACCTTGGATTTTCTTCGGTATCCAGCTTCTGGATGTTGACAGGGAATTTATCTGATTGATAATATAAAAACATGTGAAATAATATAGAACAATACTTGAAAACTCTCTCAGTTGGTAGTCTGGTGAATTGTTCATGCATCGTATCTACAATGAACTGAGCATAGTTAAAAATAATAGTAGGAGGCTTGCCTAGGCTAAATATGGAAAGAAAGGCCAGGACAAACTCATCCACATGCCCATCTATGGTATATCATAAGATGCAAGAGATCATGGTAATAATCTGTCTAACCCTTTCTGAAAAAATGGTGGCAACATAAGGGGGACTATTTGTGGGAGTATGTCATTCCTCTATGATGAAAGTTTTGAAAAATTGGGCTATTTTGGCTGGGTCTAACTTGACATATAGGCCCAACAAGTCTCCAATAGATAGTGGGATCTCATTAGGGCTTGGTTGGACCTAAAGCATTTGGTTGATAGATTCTGCAGTGATGGTAAATAACACTTGCTGGTTAGGGGTGACAACGGCTCTTTGGCTAGGAATGTAGCAAGCATGAAAGAAATGGATGATGTCTAGGAATGGGTGTACTTCTGGAAAAAAATATTTGGGAAAATTTGATTCCCAAAGGTGGATGTCATCATTTGGTTTTAGAAATTTTCCTTACTCCAGCAGTGGAGCTTAGAAGCTAAGTAGGGGAAGCAGTATCCTTTATTTTAAAATCTTTGTTTGTTAATGCAAGGTGGTCGATGTCTAGGTGAGGAGTTTGTAAAGGTCTCACATCTAGGGAGGTTTGGGAACCCATAACTAGGTTTAGAGATACGAATTAGGCTTGTAGAGGTTCTAGAAGTGAGGTTTTAGGAGTTTCTAGTATAGTGAGTGAGCAATTACAAACTATAAAAGGAGGGTTTGGGGTATACAAATAAGCTTGTCTTAAATTTGGGCAAATTTCTTAATTTATTTCATTTAATTAAGCTTTCAATTAGACTTTGCATGTTCAAACTGAAGAGCCGTTCTGGTTTTCCCAAGAATACCTCAATATTGGTGGTCTGGCTTGCAAACTAGGTCCAATGGTGAATGCAGAGGGTATGGTGGCTTGAACTATGAACTGGTTGCTTGAATTGGGTGTCTGGATCTTCTTCAAGTGGAAAACTGTGGTCAATTCAGTTCTTTTCAGGTTCATAGTGTCACAAATGGCTTGAGAAGCAGTTGTAGTGAAAAACAAGTGAAAAGGGAAAATTGGGGCACACGGTATTTTTCATGAGCACTCGATCTAGCCTGTGGTCGCCACATAGCATAACAATGCCCAGGAAAAACCATGAATCTTGCGTGCTCTCGGGCTACTATCGGTCGGATGGTGAACCCACGCGATATGGATGCGCACCATCAGATCTGGGGGTAGGAGATTAGATGGTTGTTGCATGGTTAAACTGCATGGAGGGAATTGGGAAAGGGATTTGCGGGGCTCGGGGTTTAATTATAAAAAATTGTAATTAATTAGTGCATAAGGTTGGGATTAAATATAAGCAGCAGGTTAATAAAGTGGGAATACGGGTTATGTGGCGGGGTTTTTTAATCGTGCCAAGGGTTGGTGTGTTAAAAAAGGGTTTGTCAGGGAAATATAAAGTGGGGAAATTAATTAGATAAAGCGAGGGGATAAAAACTTAGGATAAGGGGGTTTTAAGGGTTTTTGAATGGAAATAGGGAAATTAATAAGGGGGAAAGGTAATGTTTGCAATGGGAAATGGGTTTCACACTAGGGAAAAGGGGTTTTGAGTAGGGGGGTGTTTTTTCAAGTGAAATTACTAAGGAAATATGTGAAACCAAGGGGTAAGGGTCAAAATGAAAAGAAAAGGGGATTTATAACTGATAAAGGGATAATGGGGAAATTAGCAAATAAGCATATGGGGGGCATAGTGAAATGAGGGGAAATTAGTTAAACTAGCTTGTGAACATCTTTTATTTCACATAAATGCTCCTGCACCTGAAACATAGGATTAAGCATGATAAATTTTCTTTTGACTCAGCGACCTTGTACATTTGCAACCTTTCTTCTACCTACCCTTTATTTATCCTAACATTTTTTCTTCATTTTATTGGGTGCATTTGAGCTTGCTGACCCTTTATTTCATTTTCTTTTGAAAAGCAAACTATCTAATCCTAACCTTATAAATTCCAATGGCTCAGATTAAACTGATGAGCTCATTTTTATTCTCTACCTAACTACTGATCTGCCAAGGTTAAACAATTTGGCTAAATCTTTATTCTCTATCTATCAACATAAAATTTAAAGCATGAATAAGTGAAGATTAAGCTATTTGACCATCATGGATTGTGGCATTTCTGACAAGCTGCACACAACCTTATTTTGCATAAAAAAGTAAAAAGTAGTGGCATTTGAATCACACACTTTCATGATCTGTTTTATTTCTTTTTGGGGTTCATATTTTTCACTTTTTTTTTATCTTTTTCTTTCTTTTTTTCCTTTGGTTATTCTTTTAGGACATACCCTCTTTACATTTTTTAATTTTTAATATGGGGAACATTATACAGAAAGGAAAAGTATGTACAATATTACAAGACTAACCATAGCCAATTCAAAATTATGAATCCAATTATTATATGGCCCTAACAGTGGCTCCACATGGGGATGGAATTTCCTAGTGAAATGTTAAGAACTTTACGATCTGTAGCCTTTGGAACTGTGACTGTAGTTAACTTGTAAACTGATCTTTTGTGATTCTTCTTTATTCATACTTATGATGGTGAACCCTTCAAAACTCACAGCCTTCTCTTCGGGCTTCAACTTCAAAAGATTACCATCCAATCCAATCTAGACTCTGCAATGTTTTTTTTTTGTTTTTTTTTAGGTTGTGGTTCATGGACACCTTGGTCAACGGGTGGTCGCTATGTCTACGGAAAAATCTGGGCTGATTGACCCCAAAGGGAATCTATCCCCATGACTCACTAGTAAGGCCTAACCCGAAGGGCTTTGGAAAGAATGGACCCTGTGACCCCCCGAATGGCGAGGCACTGATTTTGACCAACCAAGCTAACCCTTGGGGCTCTTTGCAATGTTATATACAATGAGTAAAGTAATGTGAATGACTGTTAATATGTGGATAAGTAATGCTTCAGCATTCTATCATTGATAGGTCCTCCTGGTAGATCTATTCTATCTAATTCTCTCAAGAAAAATGCATTATTACCTCTATAACCATAAATGACATAAGGGCCTTGCCACAGAAAATAAAATTTTCAATGTTTTCCCTTATCTTCTCTTCTAGAATCCCATTTAAATACTTTTTCACCTATGTAAAAATCATCAACTTTGGTATTTTTGTCAAAAATATTTTTTATTTTATCCCAGATTACTTGTGATTTAACATAGACTTCTTCTCTGGTTTGCTACAAGTATATTGTCTAATTTATCATTCTTTGGATATCATTTGGCTCTACCTGCAACTCTTGGAGGATCTTCATCAATGGCACTCCTAAAGAGGATGGAAAAACAACATCCAATCCATATACTAACTGATAAGGAGATTTGCCAATGGACTTTTTGGTACTTAATCTGTCTGCCCATAAGGCATTGACCAACACTTTGTTCCATGTCTTCCTGTTGTCTTCTAGTAGTTTCTTAATGATATTGACTAGGCTTTTGTCTAACGATTCTGTAAGTCCATTACCATGATGGTAATAGGTAGTGGAATGGCCAAGGGAATGTGATATTTGTTACAAAAGTCACCATTTTCTTGGATTTAAAAGTAGTTGCATTATAAGTAATGAGCTTTTGGGGGCATCCAAATCTTGACAGGATACTGTTTTCAAGGAATGAGATAATGACAGAGTCTGTGGCTTGTCTAAAAGAGATGGCTTCTATCCATTTGGTAAAGTCATCGGTGGTTGTCAAAATCCATTTATGATGAGTTGAGGAGGCTGGGTGAATTTCCCCAATGAAGTCTAAACCCCATTGTTGAAATGGCCTTTTTGTTGAAAAGCGTCCTCCTTCCCTCAAATATCTGGCACTTATGACAAGAGGTCACATGTTTCTTAACATCTGCAAAAAGAGTGGGCCAGTAAAAACCAGCCCTTAGGATCTTATCAGCAGTTGTTTTCCAATACAAGTGTCCTCCACAATCTCCTACATGAAATTCTTGCATAATTTTATCAACTTCATCTTTCAGTAAACAATTTAATAGAATGCCACCATTATCTTTCCAAAATAAAGCATTATCTATGATACAATATTTCAATGATTTCATTTTCAAAAAACTAGCTTTAGTTCTACATAAACCAGGAGGAGCTTGTAAGTTTAGTAAAACAAAGATGATATATGCATACCAAGGTGAATCTGTAAAGGTTCACTGATCTGTGGAGTCGCCATCTCTTCCTGATCATCTAGGGCACCAATGAAATTTATATCTAAGGCCTGACAGTTCAATTCAGCCATGAGTTTGGCTAAACCTTGGCCTTTGATAAGTTTTGTAGGCTTTATTTCTATGTCATATTCCAAAATAGTGGCAATCCATTTGCCTCTCTTTCCTTCAGGCCCATTTTGTGTCAAAATGTCCTTTACTACTGAATTTGGAACATAAGCAATGATGTGTGAATACAATATGTACACTCTAAAATCTTTAATAGATTTCACTAAAGCTAGTGCTTGTTTTTCCATTATGTTGTACTTTAGTGTTGCATCTCTTAAATATTTACTGAAAAATGCAATGGGTTGTTCATATCCTTGATCATTCTTTTGCAACAAGACTGCTGCAATAGTATGTTCTAAAGCAAAAGAAAAAATTATAAAATCTTTTTGGAAGTCAGGACTTATGAGGACTAGAGTTTTGGTAAGGGCTTGTTTAATGGCCTCAAAAGACTGTTTAGCTTCCACTGTCCATTTAAGTGTTGAATCTTTCTTCAACATGTTATTTAGTTCTCTTATTAATTAAGCTAAATTTGAAATGAATATCCTAATAAAATTTATTTTTCCTAAAAATGATTGTAATTCTTTGATGTTTGTAGGATGGGTGATGGTCAAGATTGCCTGTATTCTAGCAATATCTATTCTAATTCCATCTTTAGATATTATATGTCCCAAAATTTTACTTTCTTCTAGACCAAAGAGTGTATTTTTGGGATTTAATGAAATACCAAATTTTTTGCATTTAATGAAAACTCTTCTCAAGTGATCTAGATGTTTATTATCAGATTTGGAAAAGACTATGATGTCATCTTGGTAAACAACTAGGAAGTCATGGAATTCTTTGGAAAAAGCTATATCCATAGCTCTTTCAAATGTTTCCCCTGCATTCATTAATCCAAAAAGAATTTTCAAATACATGAAAGTACCCCAAGGAGTAGTAAATGCAGTCTTTTCTTTGTCCTCTAGTTGAACTAAGACTTGGTTGTATCTAGAAAATCCATCAAGCAATGAAATTCTGAATGAACCTACTACCCTCTGAAGAATATGGTCCATTTTTCGGAGAGGATAGTTATCTTTAAATGATACTTTGTTCATATTTCTGAAATCAATGTAGAGTCTAATTTCTCTAGTTTTCTTCCTAGTACGGACTAAGTTTGAGACCCAATCTTAATATCTAATGGGAGCTATGATTTGGGCATCATAAATCCTTTTGAATTCCTTTTCAATTGATGGCATAAGAACTAGATTAATTCCCAAAGTTTCTGTTTAAAAGGTTTATGATCTTCTTTGATAGGTATCTTGTGTTGAATTATGCTGGTGTCATAAGACTTTAGGTCTTCATAACTCTAGGCAAAGACATCTTGAAACTCTTTGAATAGACTTATATAGTTAACCTTTTCATCTAGAGGTAAGGCTTTTGATATTTTAATGAACTTAGGTCTTTCTTCAGTTCCTATGTTACATTCTTTTGTATCTTCTCTTAAAGGCTTCATTTTTGGTTTCCTAGCCACATCATTTGAATCAAACAAATCTTCTAAGGGGACTAATCCCTTAGGCAAGAAATTATTTTTAAGTTTTAGAATGACATATCTAACTGTAAAGATCCCTACAATTTTTCTCCCCATGAGCAAGATAACAACATTCGATATTTGGGTGGGATGTGAGCAACTACTATGTCCATGAATATACTCTTTGCTGGGCGTAGGACTAGAGTTACACACAAATCCTTGATCAGGACGAGGCATTTAACTTGGCTAGAGTCGAAGGAAAACCTGTCCTTATATGGTCTGGTGATATCTAAGTTTAGTCTCTCCATGATTGCCTTTGGCATTAAGTTATGGGATGCCCCTGAGTCTAGCATAGCATTATGTAATATTTTGTCATGAATGTTCAAGCTAATGTAGAAAGGAGGGATACCCCCTTGCTGATGTGTACCATTTACTTCAAGGCCAAACAATAACTTAGGTTGATCATCATTCAAATTCACAGCATCCTCTCCTTCACCTATATTCAATGTTTCAGTGATTTGTGATCTATATGATTCATTTTTCACTAGCTCAGTCAAAGGGACTAATATTTTCAATTTTTCTATCTTAGTTTTAATGTTGAAAGGAAATTGAGTTTTGCTTGATTGGATGAGATCTTCCTTAGCAAATGTGGTCTATGTGTTTTTATCTTCTTTTTCTATACTAGGCACTTCAGTCTATGTTTCAGCAGTTCTGTTTTGAATTCTCTTATTTGGAATGTTTTGAGTAATAGTTTTAGTTTGAGTTTCAGATGAAATTATATCTACAATTTTTGGGCTGGAAATATCCTGAGTTCTCCTAAGGAGGATTTGTATAATTTTGGTGACAAGAGCTTCTATTATCTTTTTAGTTTGGGTTTGGATTGATCTCTTAGTGGGAATTTCATTATTCTTTTTACTTCTTAGGCTATACTATTTTTAAACCTCATATATGGTAGATTCATAGCCCTATTTAAAGTCGAAGGACTCTCCAGATTTTAATTGCAATTGTTGCAACATGTACAATTCTTGTTCTTCTTGAGTAAGAAAAACAACATCTTCATTTTTAATCCCTAATAGATTTATCTGGGTGTCATCCTCTCCCTCATGGCTTTGTGAACCCTCAGCATAGTTTCCCTGGAAGGGTGGTCTAATTTTCATATCCGATATAGCATTATTTCTAGTGTTAGGATTCTTCCTGAAGTTAGGGTTTCTTATTGGGGGTGGCTGTTGATTATCCCACTGAGTTTTCCTTTCCATGTTTTCTAATCTATCCATTATTCTTTCTACACTCTTTGCTAAACTATCTATTTTACCATCAAAAGTGGAAGTTTCCTCTTTAATGACAACTCTCTTTTCATTTCTCATTCTAGCTTTCTTAGCTAATAGATTGGCTTCTACACTAACATCATTGCTTTGCATTTGTTCCGATGTTTCAGGGTTTCTTTCTATTAACTGGTATGACATATCAGTGCCAAAACCATCAGGGAATTTGATCAATGCTAGGTCTGGTGGAGGCTTAATATTGGCAAGCATTGCATTGTAGATGCTATTCAACCTAGTACAATAACCCTGAACTGACTCATTAAGAGCTCTTCTAATGTTATCATATTCAAAAAGTATTTCCAGAGGATATTTTTTTTTCTCCCATCTATCAACAAGCAATCTATGAAAATCAGCTAAGTCTGCAATGTGATTAGTAGGTAAATCTTTAAACCATTTCTTAACATCTCCAATTAATGTTTGGGCAAACAACCTCATTTGGACATCAGATTCATCAATCTCGTTGAACTCAAAATAGTTAGTCATTTTGTTCACATGATGTTGGGTAGTATATTGACTAGTAGCATCAAACAAAAAGATTTTTCTTTGGTAATATTCGGGGATGGCATGAAGCTGTGCTAGTAAGACCAAAGTTGCATATCTATCTACCATGGCTAAGATTCTAGTTTGACTAGGGGGTAAAGTAGTGGTACTTGTGGAAGGGCTTGAAATGGATGGAAATGAACTAGATGAGGTTGAAGAGTTTAGTGGGATAGGCAACTAATGAACAACTAGCTTAGTGGAATGAACTGTGGTGGATATTATAGGTGAGGTGGTAGTAAATGAAGGTGTATTTATAGTATTTGAAGATTGTGCAGAAATTTCAGAGGCAACAGTAGTGAGGGTAGCTAATTCAATTGATTGTTGAAGGTAGGCATCATCTATATGGCTTATCAATGTAGAGGTTAAAGCTTCTAGCTTGTCAAAAGTATCCAATACAAGTTTATCTAAATCTGGATGTATAGGCACCTTTTTTGACTCAATGAATTGAATAAAATTAGGGTCTAACACAGTTTCATGAATTGCATTTTCTAATTTAGTTCTAAACAATGAGAGGTCAAATGACAAATCAATTGGAATTTCCTCTAAAGTTGATAATTCCTCAGGGAGTGAATTTGATTTAACTAGTTGACTACTACTTGCTTGAGTTTCTACCTTTTTTAGTTTTCTTAAAATTTTGTTAGGGTCATCAACTATTGTAGTAGGGTTTGGTTCTGGATTTTCCCTGTTATAGTGAGTCTTTTTGGGAGCCAGAATTTTAATTTTTTAATTGTTTTTGAAACTTTTTAGCATCAACTCTTTAAAATGACCTTAAGGACCAAAAGATGAAATTTAAGGTTTCCTTAAAGTTTTATTACTCTGAGGATCGAAGTCCCCAGTATGTTCACCAATATGTTATCACTCCATTATTTCTCAGGAGTTGATTAGAAAGAAATGATTAGAGGTAACCACAAACCCACTTTGGAGATTAGGATCTAGCCTTCCTAATTCTTAGAGATGGCTCTCTCCTTATGATTTAACTTTGTTTAGTTATTTGATTTTAGGCTAGTTATGATTGTATTTGGGTTTTGATTTGGATTTGGTGGTGGGATCACTTACTTAAATGAAAAGAGGGGTGTCTTTTACCATTGGGTTATGGGGTCAAACGTCAAGCAAACAGGGCTAGATCAAGTTCTAAAAACAGTGTCTACAGGGCAAGATAAGAAAGTTACTTCAGATCTCAAGGCTGTATGGTGAAGTGGTTTTTCAATTGGATCCAAGGAGAAATTAAGGGTTCCTTAGGCCAGATTATGAAGAAAGTTAGAGAGGTAAACCAGTATGGGAGAGCAATTAAGGATTCTCAGATCTGGATATCAGAAGAAAACATGTAAATGATCAACTGTTCAAAATAGGGTGTACTTAAACAATTTCTAAGATAAATTTCCAGTTAATTCATTCAACTTTATATAACATTCAAGTTTGTGAAAAACATAAGAAAATAACAAATTTGACAAAGAAAATACTTCACTATAATAGCTCAACACATGAATCCTGTAATGTAATCTCTTTATTACTTGGTCCAGTCTATTGACTTGAAAATTAGTACAATAACCCTTATGTTTATGATCAAAATAACTCGACAACTGTATATCAATCCACACGACAATACTTCGAATTATGAAGTATTTATACAAAAATAATTTACAAAATATCCCAAATTGTCTTGGGAATTAATCTAGGAGTAAGAAATATCTTCATGCAAGAAGATAGAGATAACTATTGAATTGTTGTTTGTTTTCCTTGTTTATTAGGTTGGGTTGTCTTTAAGCTCTGGTATTTTGCCTTTTAATCTTTGATTTGTTGTTGGTCTTCATGCTGGATGTTCTTTTCATTCTGACCTTTCAACTGATACACTTTCACCTGATACTCTTTTACCTGGTTGGCCTGTCATTATCCTTTTACTGTGCCTTTTACCCTTACTGTACATTTTTACATTTTGACCATGTATTTCTACATTAAGTCATTCAATTTCTCCCATGTTCCTGCATCTGGTAATTAGATATTTATCATTTTTCCATAAATCTCTTCTGCCTCCGTGTACTTGGAAAAAGTGGACCTATTCACAAAAAGGTGTTTTACCTCATGTTGAAGGTAAAACAAGTTCTCAAAAGTTTGGTATAGGACCTTGCCAGTTGGCATCCCCTTCATAGATGAATTTTTCACTTGATCCCTGCCCACTTCTCTAATTCTTCTATTGTAGTCCTCTTGTGGCATTAACTTATCATTTATTACCAAGGGATTGGGAAGACCCTTTTGCCTCAAAACATCAAATTTAACCATGAATGTGTCTATAGCCAATTGAATGGTTTGGCACTTATCTTCAAGGTTTAGCATTAAATTTCTCTTGGTGACGACCCTTTTTACTTCCAATATTGTACCTGTCCTTTCAAGTATCTCTAATTCTTGCAATTCATACTTATATTTTGAGTTAAGGAAATTAATGATCCTTGTTTCTTCCTCTGGCATATCTCCCAATTCTGTTTTCACTCTTTGTATGGCTTCTGTAGCCTCTTTCACCAAGTCAATTTACTAAAAGATTACTTGAATGGATGGCAAAATATCATTGACAGAGTCAATGATATTGGCCCATAATTGTTCCTTAGCCTGTCCAAGGGGTTCCTTTAAAGTCAATTCCTTCTCCAAGTTTTTTATTCTTTCATTCATCCTGGTTGATTTTTGCACTTCTTCTTTGTGCATAATCTGTGCAAGATTATAGTCAGTCTCTAGACTAGTCACCTTTTCCTTGAGCTTGTTCATTTCTGTGGTCTGAATGGACATGTCTTCCATTGCCTTGACCAATTTGCTAGCCTCATCACCTGTTGACCCTGTTGTTGTTGACCCTATTGCTGATGTAGATGTTGTAGAAGCTAGCAGTGTTGTAGCCATTGGAGTTGTAGGAGCTAATGATGCTACCAAAGTGGAAGGTACTGCAGTAGTAACTGTTGGGATAACAGTGGCAGGGGTAGTCTCAAGACTAGCTTTTTTTAACTATATCAAGCTATCTAACTCCTTTTCCATTTCCTTCAATTGATCATTTAATTGTAAAACCAAGTCCATCATCTCCTCCTGATGTGTTTGGATCTCCAGGACCTCTTTTGTCTATGGGTTCTCTGAATGAGGAAGTTTTAGTTGTTTTTTGAGAGCTGTAATGTCCTCATTCTTCTTCTTGATCAACTTTTCAGTAGCCTTGATGTCATTGGGATCATGTCCCAACTTAATTACCAAGTCCTCCAATGACTTGATCATATTGTGTGAGGAGGCCTTTTCCAATTTGTATTGGGTTGTAATGTTGTCTAATGAACCCACAGCTTATGTACAGCCAAGGCCTTTACTATCAAGGTGGATTAGATCTTCTCTCCTACCTTCTTTTGGAATTTTATCTGGTCAATAGGATGAACATTGCTATCCAACACCTTAAATTCTATTTTTCTGTAGTCAGCTGATGTCTTGGGCTGCTAGACAGTTCGTTGCATGAAGTACACCTGCTTTGATGTCAAAAGATGACATCATCCTACTTTGATTTGCAGGTGTATGCTTCAAGTACTCAGCATAGGTTTCAGCCTTCAACTTTTCATTTCTTAATTTGATTTCCTTTTATCTGTCATTGATTTCTTTTTCTCTATCTGCTAGCCTGGTGAAAGAAGAAACCTCAACACTAAGCTGTCTCTCAATCAGTTGAGTGTTAGATGTTGAAGGTTGCTTTGTTTCTCCTGAAGCAGATGTACCTTTTCTTCTTTCCACCATTGTATCAGTATCAGTGATTTCCACTGATTCAATGGTTTCTTCCTGTTCAGTTACAGGATTTAGCTTGGGCCTTTTCCTTAACTCAAATTGCTCATCAATGGTTTCCATAGCAAAACTAGAACCCTCCTCCCTGTTACTCTTTGGGTTTCTCTCCTCATTTGTTGGGGTCTTTAAAACAAGAGGAATATTCATGGGTTCTGCTAGTTCTGGAACCTGCAGGAAAGAACTTTCAACAATTTGTTTCTCTACATCAATCAATGTATTTTCTATATCCACTACTATGCTATCCATTTCAATTAGAGTGTTTTCCGACCATTTTGATTGGTTGGAAAACCTCTCAATATCTAGTCTAGGATGGTGGATGAAAGGTCCCAATTTGACCTTGATTCTCAGCTTATTTATGACTCCATAAGGGTCATGCTGCCACATAAAGTTGTTTTTTAACTTCATTTGCTATAACATCTTGTCTGCCTCTGGTCCAACTTCTCTGTTATTACAAATTAAGGGGCCCAATTGATTTTTCATTTCGAATTGGGTTTCCTTCCTAGCTTCTAGGAAGTTGACTTCATCAGAAATGATGATCTGCTTAAAATATTCTATTGCAAATATCCTCGTAGGGAGGTATTTGGGTAGTTTGTAAGGGGCAAGTTGGCATCCATAAATTCTAATCTCTATGTGGTTCTGGTATAGATACCAGTCTCCCACCTCGTTGTTCTTGGCCAACTGTAAGACCCTCTTGATCTCTTGGCTGATTCTAGGCTGAGGACTACTGGTTAGAATCTTCATGACTAGATGGACAAATGAATCAACGAAGTCCATATAGGTGAACGCGGTGGAGTATTTTTGGATCAAGGGTGTCCAATAAATATCTGACCTTGGATTTCCTTTAGTATCCAGCTTCTAGATGGTGACAGGGAATTTATCTAATTGATAATATAAAAATACGTGAAATAATACAGAAGAATACTTGAAAACTCTCTCAGTTGGTAGTCTGGTGAATTGTTCATGCATCCTTTCTGCAATGAACTGAGCATAGTTATAAATTATAGCAAGAGGATTTCCTAGGCTAAAGATGGAAAGAAATGCCAGGACAACCCCATCCACATGCACATCTATGGTATATCGTAAGATGCAATAGATCATGGTAATAATATGTCTGCCCCTTTCTGAAAAAAAGATGGCAGCTTAAGGGGGACTATCTGTGGGAGTATGGAATTCCTCTATGATGAAAGTTTTGAAAATTTGAGCTATTTTGGCCAGGTCTAACTTGACATATAGGTCCAGCAAGTCTCCAAAAGATAGTGGGGTCTCATTAGGGCTTAGTTGGACCTGCATCATTTCATTGATAGATTCTACAGTGATGGTAAATAACACTTGCTGGTTAGGGTTGACAATGGCTCCTTGGCTAGGAATGTAGCAAGCATGACAAAAATGGATGATGTCTGGGAATGGGTGTACTTATGGAAACATATATTTGGGAAAATTTGATTCCCAAAGGTGGATGTCATCATTCTAGTTTAAAAATCTATCCTTACTCCAGCAGTGGAGCTTTAGAAGGTAAGAAGGGGAAGTAGTATCCTTTATTTGAAAATCTTTGTCTACTAATGCAAGGTGGTCGATGTCTAGGTGAGGAGTTTGCATAGGTCTCACATCCAGGGAGGTTTGGGAAGCCATAACTAGGTTTAGAGATATGAATTATGCTTGTAGAGGTTCTAGAAGTGAGGTTTTAGGAGTTTTTGGTATAATGAGTGAGCAATTACAAACTGTAAAAGGAGGGTTTGGGGTATACAAATAAGCATGTCTTCAATTTAGGAAAATTTCTTAATTTATTTCAATTAATTAAGATTTCAATTAGACTGTGCATTTTCAAACTGAAGGGCCATTCTGGTTTTCCCAAGAATACATGGAAATTGGTGGTCTGGCTTACAAACTGGTTTCAATGGTTAATGCAGAGGGTATAGTGGCTTCAACTATGAACTCGTTGCTTGAATTGGGTGTTTAGAGCTTCTTCAGGTGACAAACGGTGGCCAATTCGGTTCTTTTTAGGTTCAGGGTGTCACAAATGGCTTGAGTAGCAGTTGTAGTGAAAAACGAGTGAAGAGAGCGAATTGGGGCTTTTTTGGCTTTTTAACAGGTATTGGTCACATTTTGGCATGGTAAATATAAAAGAAAAGTGGGCAACTTTTTGGCTTGGGCAAGGCGGTGGTTTTTTGGGCCATTGCATCGGTTTTGTAGGGCACACAGTATTTTCCACAAGCATGTGATCTAGCCTAGGGCCACCACATAGTAGAACATCGTCCAGGGAAACCGTGAATCTTGCGTGCTCTTGGGCTGTTATTAGTCAGATGGTGAACCCACGTGATATGGATGCACATTTTCGGATCTGGGGGTAGGAGATCGGATGGCTATCGCATGGTTAAATGCATGGAGGGAATCAGGAAAGGCATTTCTGAGGCCTGGGGTTTAATTACAGCAAATTGTAATTAAATAGTGTATAAGGTTGGGATTAAATATAAGCAGCGGGTTAATAAAGTGGGACCAGGGATTATATGGCGGGGTTTTTTAACCGTACCAAGGGTTGGTGGGTTAAAAAAGGGTTTAGTGGGGAAATTAATTAGATAAAGCGAGGGGATAAAAACATAGGATAAGGGGGTTTTATGGGTTTTTGAAGGGAAATAAGGAAATTAATAAGGGGGGAACATAATATTTGCAATGGGAAATGGGTTTCGCACTAAGGAAAAGGGGTTTTCAGTAGGGGGTGATTTTTTAAGGGAAAATACTGAGAAAATGAGTGAAACGAAGGAGTAAGGGTCAAAATGAAAGGAAAAGGTGATTTATAACTGATAAAGGGATAATGGGGAAATTAGCAAATAAGCATATGGGGGCATAGTGAAATGAGGGGAAATTAGTTAAGCCATCTTGTGAACATCTTTTCTTTCTCATAAATGCTCCTACACCTGAAACATGGGATTAAGCATGATAAATGTTCTTTTGACTCAGCAACCTTGTACATTCGCAACCTTTCTTATACCTACCCTTTAATTATCCTAAAAAGTTTTCTTCATTTTATTGGGTGCATTTGAGCTTGCTGACCCTTCATTTCCTTTTCTTTTAACAAGAAAACTATCTAATTCTAACCTTATAACTCCCAATGCCTCATATTAAACTGATGAGCTCATTTTTATTCTCTACGTAACTACTAATATGCCAAGGTTAAACAGTTTGGCTAAATCTTTATTCTCTATCTAACAAAATAAAATTTAAAGCATGAATAAGTCAAGATTAAGCTATTTGACCATCATCGGTTGTGGCATTTCTGACAAGCTGCACACAACCTTATTTTGCATAAAAAAAGTAAAAAGTAGTGGCATTTGAATTGCACACTTTCATGATCTATTTTATTTCTTTTTGGGGTTCATATTTTTTAGTTTTTTGATCTTGTTCTCTCTTTTTGTCCTCTGATTGTTCTTTTAGAACATACCCTTTTTACATTTTTTAATTTTTAATGTGGAAAACATTTTACAAAAAGAAAAAGTATGTACAATATTACAAGACTAGCCATAGCCAATTCAAAATTATGAATCCAATTATTATAGGACCCTAACAGTGGCTCCACATGGGGATGACATTTCCTGGTGAAATTTCAAGAACTTTAAGATCAGTAGCCTTTAGAACTGTGATTGTAGTTAACTTGTAAACTACTCTTTTGTGATTCTACTTTATTCATACTTATGATGGTGAACCCTTCAAAGCTCAGGGCCTTCTCTCCGGGCTTCAACTTCAAAAGATTACCATCCAATCCAATCTAAACTCTGCAATGTTATATACAATGAGTAAAGTAAAGTGAACTACTGTTAATCTGTGGATAAGTAATGCTTCAACATTCTACCATTGACAGGTCCTCCTGGTAGATCTGTTCCATCTAATTCTCTCAAGAAAAATGCATTGTTACCTCTGTAACCATAAATGACATAAGGGCCTTGCCACAGAAAATCAAATTTGCCATGTTTTCCCTTATCTTCTCTTCTAGAATCCCATTTAAGTACTTTGTCACCTATGTAAAAATCATCAACTTTGGTCTTTTTGTCAAAAATATTTTTGATTTTATCCTAGATTACTTGTGATTTAACATAGACTTCTTCTTTGGTTTGCTGCAAGTGTATTGTCTGATTTTTCCTTATTTAGATATCACTCGGTTCTACCTGCAACTCTTGGATGATCTTCATCACTGGCACTCCTAAAGAGGATGGAAAAACAACATCCATTCCATATACTAACTGATAAGGAAATGTGCCAATGGACTTTTTGGTAGGTAGTATGTCTGCCCATAAGGCATTGACCAACTTTTTGTTCCATGTCTTCTTGTTGTCATCGAGTAGTTCCTTAATGATATTGACAAGGATTTTGTTTAAGGATTCTATAAGTCCATTACCTTGACGGTAATAGGTAGTGGAATGGCCAAGGGAATCTGATATTTGTAACAAAAGTCTACCATTTTCTTGGATTTAAAAGCAGCTACATTATCAGTAATGAGCTTTTGGGGGCATCCAAATCTCGATAGGATATTGTTTTAAAGGAATGAGATAATGACAGAGTCTGTGGCTTTTCTAGAAGGGATGGCTTCTATCCATTTGGTAAAGTAATTAGTCGCTATCAAAATCCATTTATGTTGAGCTGAGGAGGCTAGGTGAATTTTCCCAATGAAGTCTAAACCCCATTGTTGAAATGGCATTTCTGTGGATATAGGTTTGAGTGGTAAAGGTAAAAGCATCCTCTTTCCCTCAAATATTTGGCACTTATGATAAGAGGTCACATGTTTCTTACTATCTGCAAAAAGAGTAGGCCAATAAAAACTAGCCCTTAAGATCTTCTCAGCAGTTGTTTTCTAATACAAGTGTCCTCCACAATCTCCTGCATGAAATTATTGCATAATTTTATCAACTTCATCTTTCAGTAAACAATTTAATAGAATGCCACCATTATCTTTCCAAAATAAAGCATTATCTATGATACAATATTTCAATGATTTCATTTTCAAAAATCTAGCTTTAGTTCTAGATAAACTAGGAGGAACTTGTAAGTTTAGTAAAACAAATATGATATTTGCATACCAAGGTGAATCTGTAAAAGGTTCATTGATCTGTGGAGTCGACATCTCTTCCTGATTATCTAGGGCACTAATGAAATTTATATCTAAGGCCTGACAGTTCAATTCAACCATGAGTTTGGCTAAACCTTGGCCTTTGATAAGTTTTGTAGGCTTTATTTCTATGTCATATTCCAAAATAGTGGTAATCCATTTGCCTCTCTTTCCTTTAGGCCCATTTTGTGTCAAAATGTACTTTACTACTAAATTTGGAACAGAAGCAATGATGTGTGAATACAAGACGTACACTCTAAAATCTTTAATAGCTTTCACTAAAGCTAATGCTTGTTTTTCCATTATGTTGTACTTTAGTGTTGCATCTCTTAAAAATTTACTGAAAAATGCAATGGGCTATTCATATCCTTGATCATTCTTTTGCAACAAGACTGCTACAATAGTATGTTCTGAAGCAAAAGAAAAAATTATAAAATCTTTTTAGAAGTCAAGACTTATGAGGATTGGAGTTTTGGTAATGGCTTGTTTAATGGCCTCAAAAGACTGTTTAGCTTCCACTTTCCATTTAAGTGTTGAATCTTTCCTTAACATGTTATTTATTTCTCTAATTACTTCAACTAAATTTGAAATGAATCTCCTAATAAAATTTATTTTGCCTAAAAATGACTGTAATTCTTTGATGTTTCTAGGATGGGTGATGGTTAGGATTGTCTCTATTCTATCAGGATCTATTCTAATTCCATCTTTAGATATTATATGTCCCAAGAGTTTACCTTCTTCTAGACCAAAAAGTGTCTTTCTCGGATTTAATGAAATACCAAATTTTCTACATTTAATGAAAACTCTTCTCAAGTGATCTAGATGTTTATTATCAGATTTGGAAAAGACTGTGATGTCATCTTGGTAAAAAACTAGGAAGTCATGGATTTATTTGGCAAAATCTATATCCATAGCTCTTTGAAATGTTGCCCCTACATTCATTAATCAAAAAGGCATTTTCAAATACATGAAAGTACCCCAAGGAGTAGTAAATGCATTCTTTGCTTGATCCTCTGGTTGAACTAAGATTTGGTTGTATCCAGAAAATCCATCAAGCAATGAAATTCTAGATGAACCTACTACTATCTGAAGAATATGGTCCATTTTTGGGAGAGGATAGTTATCTTTCAATGAGACTTTGTTTAGATTTATGAAATCAACACAGAGTCCAATTTCTCTTGTTTTCTTCCTAGTAGTGGCTAAGTTTGAGACCTGATTTGAATATCTAATGGGAGATATGATTTGGACATCGTACATCCTTTGACTTCCTTTTCAATTGATGGCATAAGAAGTGGATTAATTCTCCTAAGTTTTTGATTAAAAGGTTTATGATATTCTTTCATAGGTATCTTGTGTTGAATTATGTTGGTGTCAGAAGACTTTAGCTCTTCATAACTCTAAGAAAAGACATCTTGAAACTCATTGAACAGACTTACATATTTAAACTTTTTATCTAGATGTAAGGCTTTTGATATTTTAATAAACTTAGGTCTTTCTTCAGTTCCTATGTTACATTCTTTTATATCTTCTCTTAAAGGCTCCATTTTTGGTTTCCTAGCTACATCATTTGAATCAAACAAATATTCTAAGGGGACTAATCCCTTAGGCAAAAAATTATTTTTTAGGTTTAGAATTTTAGGTTTAGAATGACACATCTAACTGTAAAGATCGCTGCAATTTTGCTCCCCATGAGTGAGATAACAATATTCCATATTAGGGTGGGATGTGAGCAACCATTATGTCCATGACAATACTCCTTGTTGGGCACTGGACTAGAGTTACACACAAATCCTCAATTAGGCTGAGGTATTTAACTTGGTTAGAGTCAAAGGAAAACAGGTCCTTATATGGTCTGGTGATATCTAAGTTTTGTCTCTCCATGATTGCTTTTGACATTAAGTTATGGGATGCCCCTAAGTCTAGCATAGCAATATGTAATATTTTGTCGTGAATGTTCAAGCTAATGTAGAAAGGATGGATACCCGCTGGCTGATGTGTACCATTTATTTCAGGGTCAAACAATAACTTAGGCTGATCATCATTCAAATTCACAACATCCTCTCCTTCACCTATATTCAATGTTTCAGTGATTTGTGATCTATATGATTCATGTTTCACTAGCTCAATCAAAGGGATTGATATTTCCAATTCTTCTATCTTAGTTTTAATATTGAAAGGAAATTTAGTTTTGCTTGATTGGATGAGATCTTCCTTAGCAAATGTGGTCTGTGTGTTTTTATCTTCCTTTTTTGTACTAGGCACTTTGGTCTATGTTTTAGCAGTTTTGTTTTGAATTCTCTTATTTGGAATGTTTTGAGTAACAGTTCTAGTTTGAGTTTCAGATGAAGTTATATCTACAATTTTTGGGCTGGAAGTCTCTTGAGTTCCCCTAAGGAGGATTTATAGAATTTTTGTGACAGGAGCTTCTGTTATCCTTTTAGTTTGGGTTTGTATTGATCTCTTAGTGGGAATTTAATTATTATTTTTACTTCTTAGGCTATACTATTTGTGAACCTCATATATGGCAGATTCATAGCTCTGTTTAAAGTCGAAGGACTCTCCAGATTCTAATTGCAATTGTTGCAGCATGTACAATTCTTGTTCTTCCTGAGTAAAAAAAATAGCGTCTTCATTTTTAATCCCTAATAGATTTATCTGGGTGTCATCCTCTCCCTCATGGTTTTGTGAGCCCTCAGCATAGTTTTCCTGGAAGGGTGGTCTAATTTGTTGATCCAGTATAGCATCCTTTCCAGTGTTAGGATTCTTCCTGATGTTGGGGTTTCTTATTGGGCGTGGTTGTTGATTCTCCCACTCAGTTTTCCTTTCCATGTTTTCTAATCTATCCATTATTCTTTTTACACTCTTTGCTAAACTATCTATTTTAGCATCAGAAGTGGAATTTTCCTCTTTAATGACAACTCTCTTTTCATTTTTCATTCTAGCTTTCTTAGCTAATAGATTGGCTTCTACACTCACATCATTACTTTGCATTTGTTCTGTTAGTGTCAGTGTCTTCACACTGCCATCAGTGATCAAAATTGCTCTTTTTTCATGCATGTTAGGTGTCTCATTCAATCAGCTGCATTCCATTAGGTCATGGATCATCTGATGCTAGAGGTTTCATTTCAGTTTCCCTCATGTCATATACCTGCTGACTTGTTCAAACATCTTTTAAGTTGTTCATAATCAATTCAATTTCATTTTTAACCAGTCCTAGGGTTTAGTTTCATTAGGTCTTATGGTTTTTCATCATGGTCATTCAGAATAAATAAAGTGGTTAGTAGACACATGAGGAGGTTAACAACAATTAGAAAAGTCAGACATTGTTAACTTGCAAGCTTAATGAAGTTCTAACCTCAAAACTTCTTTTGAGGTGAAACAGAGCATTGGTATTTTTCATGTAATTTGATGTAATTTGATGGTTTCTATATGTAATAAATGATCACATGCTGCTCCTAGTCACCTGAGGACATTTCCAAGAACCTGCGACTTCAAAAATCAAGTCACCTTGAGCACCAATCTGCCTGCAAAAGCAAAAGAGAAGAAATCCTAATTTCCTCTCCCACTGAGCTAGGGTTGGCTATGGGATTAGAGATATCTAAGTAGAGGAGGCATAAGGGATATCAAAAGGTATGAATGTTATAGACATTTTTGTGCCTTACAACTCGAAGCATGAAATGTCCATAAACCAAGGGCTCCTAAGTCCCTAAAAGTGTTGTTCTAACCCCTAAAGGAACAAGGTCAACAGATTACAGCTTCTCCCAGAAGTTCTCCACCAGAAACTACTCAGAATTGGTCAAAACAGGATCATTTCAGCTACTCCACTGGCTAAGTGCATTGCATTGCACCTAAATACACTATGAGGGTGTGTTGCATTTCAAAACTCCCTTCTGTAGGGTGCGATGGGCGAGAAATGACAAATGGCAATGTCGTTCCACGAGGTGGAGAGGCAATGGAAGCTTCCAGAATCTTCTCCTGTGACACTTGCCTCACTGAATTCGACCAAGGATGAGTAAGAGGCCCTCAGTCTCCAAGTGGAAGCAAGAACTGACAGAGAGAAGACACTAATCAAATCACAAGCTGACTCATCCTCCTTACAGATATCTATATATGGATCCCTCATCCCAGAGATCCAGAGGGTGGAATTTTGCATATTGTAAGGAATTGCTGTTGGTTTCTAGAGACAAACATCAGATTGTTGGGTGATTTATTCTTTGTTTGAGGTGAAGAGGGGCTTCTTTGCTGGGAGGTTGATGCTGGGTCGGAACCACTGGTTGTAACTCCTCCTGGATCTTTTCTTGTTTATCAATAAAAACTATTTGAGTTCTCCTCCATGCTTTTGTATCATTGATGCTTGTTACACTTGTATGGTTAACTTAAATCTGATCCTAAGTTGTTTATGAATATAGATCCATGTCTTTGTATAGTGCTCTCCTTCTATGATCTTACAGGTACTTTGTGAAGCTGGGCATGCAAGGGAGCAGGTAGCTAGAGACTATCAAAGAAGAGAGGGATTGGATCAAAGGATTAGCGCAAGACACAGGTTGGTTCTTTCTATTCCTCTCTATCTATAATTCATAAAGGAAATACAAAAGTAGTTTTTCTCTGTTTGTTTCTAAGGCAGCTGTCACACCTTAGTGGGATAGAGCAGTTCTAAATAGACACTTTTCCCTGTAACAAAATGGCGACTCCACTGGGGAATGTCTAATTAGTTTGTTTGTGTATCATTCTTTGTTGTTTGTTTCATAAACTTATAAGTAGCTTTCGAACTGCATTTGCCATAACAAATGCAAAGTAGATAACTGCTGCTTCAATCCATTCACTGGATCTGTTTATGATTTAAACAGCTGATTCACAAACTATCTGATTGCCCTTGTGATAGCTCTTAGATCCTCCTTAGATCTACCCCTGATTGTTGCATCACTAATTGCTTTTTACTCGGCCAAAAACCAAGGACTGAACTGCAAACTGTGACCCGGAACCCGGACAGAGTCTCATTTCTGGCCCAGCGCAGCAACTGTTCAGAGATCCTGAAGTTCAGCGCACTTCCCGAAGGGGCAACCTGCACTGCATTTCAGATTCTCTGTGTTACAGTTGCACTGATTAGACTAGCTCTATGCAGCTGTGGTTCTTGTGCTTCATTCTTTCCAGTTCTATCCTTGAATTTTGCTGCCTGTGATCAGTGTATGTCTGTTTGAAACCTCTTTTCCTTGCTATTATTCTACCTCCTTTGTACAAAAGAACTGTAGATGTTTTTATTTGTTTGTTGAGTCGTTTACAGTTTTCCTTTGCAAAAGTAGAATAGTCGTACTGTCGTCCTTTGATTTGAATCTGTCGCAAGTGTCGATTTCGATCATAGGAGAAAGTTTGATTGCTGTTGATGGTCGATTATACTATTACTATTGCCTTTGGTCTGAATTTGTAATTTTCTATTGTCAAGAACGAGTGTTCATTTCAAAATCGTAAGGTGTCGTAATCATCTCTGTTTTTTATTTCGAAAAAGAGCTTGTTTATATTTGTCGCTTGAAGAGAAATTCAGATTTGTACATCAACTTTCTTTTTAGCATCAATACTAAGAAAGTTGAAAACAAATACATGCATGTGCATTTTCATATAGACAGTCTGTTTGGCTTGATTTAGGAAAGTGCATTTACAGTGTGCTCTTTGCTCTTTGTGAAAATATTCTGTCTTTCTTTTCCCCTAGTAGCTAGGATTTTCATTGCACAAAAGAGATAAAAATTTTGTTTATCATCTTTAGATTGCATTTTAGGAATTACATCTACATCTCGTGGTGAACCAGAAAGGAAAACTTCATAAACAAGATCAACTTAAAATAAATTCAATGAATCTAACAACGCTTTGGAACTTAACGCACAACATTTAGAGGTCTAGGCTAGAGACGTATTCCGGCGTCGTAAAGCCTGGTAACTGTTGTCCTCACTGATGGTTGGGTGATTCCTCCACTTTGAGATGATAAGTGCCAGTACGGACTTGTGCTCCCACGTACCGTCGAGTATATTTTGGGAGACCCCTATAGGCTTAAATCCTTTATCCTTAGGAAGCCATGTTTGCCGCCCTATCGATCGCAATATACTGAACACAACATTCAGGAAGATTGACTGCCGTATCGTAAAAAGTATTCTGCAGTTTTGCAATTAGTTTGGTACTCCCTCTACCTAGATCTCTAGAGTAGTCCCTTTCGTTCCTTTTCAGACTCCTTAACGGAAAAGGTCCATCTGAGCACTTGTCACTTCAGGCTCATTAAAAATCGAAGGCGACTAGAGTCATCTTTTGTTTTTTCTCGACTCTTAAAAACTGAAAAAAACAGTTGTGTCAAAGCGTCTAAAAATTTATTTTAAATAGAATATTCATTACCCCTTTCCTACGTTGATCTTGGGTTGAGAAAATGGAGTCCACCAACCAAGGAATTCCCCTTGGAGGAAATCCTAGTCCCTTCTCCTCTTGGGGAGATGTTGGTGCACCCCATATGGCCACATTGTCGCTTCCAGGACTGACAATTGGTTTGCCTGTATGGCTCTTCTCAACCTCTATCATTCAGAACACCACTATTCCTAAACAATCGAATCAGCAATTAGACGAGACCAGAGTTACCCACCAACCTTCTACTTCCTCTAATTCTTCCTCTCCTCCTTCCTCTTCGCTTGATGGGGCTGGTAAAGCCAAAAGTCAAGTTCCTAAGGAGAAGAAGGAAAAGAAGAAGAAAGAGAAGAAGAAGAAGGAGCCGAAAGCGAATGGGGGCAAACGAGTGTCATCTAACGAAAATCCACACACTGCACCGACCAGGCCTAAATCGCCATGTGTCATTTGCAAAGGAGACCATTTTCACAGAGATTGTCCTTGCATCCCTCGGATCTTAAGGGACTGGTCTCCTCATTTTCACAACCCGGTGTCATCAACCTCTGATGATCATGTTGAAAACACACCGTCAACTAGCGAAAGTGAAGCCCCAGGACAAAAAGGAAAATATAGATTTCCTTGTAAACTGTACGAAGGCGATCATGCCGTCCACCGTTGTCCCTTCTTAGACGAAGCTAAAAGAGTTTTGGATGATCGTCCGGTTTCACCGTTACGACTTATTCCTGGATATAAAAAACTCTTGCCAAGTCCGTCACTAGTTGAAAATCCGGCTGACCCGCTCAGGTGGTCGGCCGATGCATTTGTCATTGAAGATGAACCATCTAAATCCATACCAGACGAAAGTCAAAAGGTCGAGGCGGCAGTTGACCCGGTCTTGCCTTCAGAGGTTCCATCTTTAGATGATACAATCACTGAAGAGAACAAGGATGCCACCGTCCAAATTCTTTTCATAAGCACAGACTCCAACGGACATGGGGACAATTTACCCGTTCCTTTATCGTAGGAAGGAAGTTCGTCAGAGTCGTACCCGGCCGTCTATTCGGTCCCACCTCCAAGAAACCTAGTTGTCTCCTTCGACTGGAATCAACTAGGCAGACCCCCTTTACCGGCCAGTATACCATTCCGAATTATTGTTCAAATATATAGAATGGTTATGGCTGGTACCGTCATAGATGAGGGGGCTTCTGTGAGTATCCTTTCCTCAACTGCTTGGAAAGCGCTTGGTTCGCCATCACTTTTACCTGAGATGAGAAATCTAACAGGCTTTGATAAAGGAACCAGTCGACTGTTAGGGATCCTTCCCGATGTGCCCAAAACATTGAGAGGGAAAACTGTTCACATGAATGTAATGGTAGTTCAAGGACCTCTAGATTACAATCTACTCCTTGGGCGAGACTATATTTATTGCATGAGAGCCATTGTCTCATCACTCTTTAGAGTGATGTGTTTTCCGCACGAAGGAAGAGTGGTCAAACCTGTGGACCAGCTTTCATTTCCCAGATCACGCATAGCAAATAGTCATATACCATCCCTGAATGGTCTTTTCACGCAAGAAATGTCTCAATCTCCAGTTCATCCTCCCGATGAGCGCGAGTGATTCGGAGGGACATGACTGAAACCCAGGGGGCATGCACCCTGGTCTGCTTCGGCAAGAAAACTTCGGGTATAGGGTAGGTTTCCGCGGGAGAATATGACTAGTCTGTACCCCCGTCCGTGATTGGAAGAGGGGGTTATTCTAGAACAAGATTCTCTTTTCAAAGTTATGTGAGTTGGCGGGCATCGTCGCTCACCTTTGTCTATTTCGGTAGACATCGCCAGAGAAGTTTTTTGTTTACGCCTTAAATAGAACTATCTTTGGTAACGTGTAAGAGGTAGGCCTCTCTCGCTAAAACAAATGTTTTATCGGAAAGAAGTAGGGGTAACCTTGAAACTCTATTTTATACCCGGGGGCATGCAAACCTTTTGGAGTGCAAGCAAAGAGCGGCTATTTATTTTTTTAAATTTATAGGACCTCTAACCCTTTAAACTCGTAGGATTGGTCATTTCCTAACTTGCATAAAGAAAGGATGTGGGGAAAAACTCTAAAAGTTGTCGTTTTTATGTGGGACATTCTTATCACAAGACTGGATTAATTGAGCAGTTTTAGCACATAGTTCAAGCTCGTTAAAAAATAAACATAAGACATGAGCAAATGTTTCCACCCACGTTTAAGCTCATTAAAAAATGAACTATTCCCCGGTAAATAACCATCGTGAATGTAGTACTTCAGCCGTTAAAGCCTTGGTCGTGTTTGCACCGTCACCTCCACTTTTCATTGGCCGATCATTCACCTCCATTTGATTGTTTACCCATTTTGAGGAACAGCTGCGAAGAGTGATCTCACTATCCATCCTTGTGACACTGCCGTGATTGGAAAATTCCAAACCTTACCTGGAATCAGCTGCTACCCATTTTATCACTCGTTCCTCAAAAGACGAGTCTCCTTGAAGATATTTTCAACTGACTCGTAAAATATGAAAAGATTGCCGAGCCACTAGCCTCTCCAGCTTGTTAAAGGGACAGGAAGTGCTATCCCTCTTCTAGATTTTAATCTTTTTGGACCTAAGGGATTATTACACAAAAAGATCGAGCGCTTGTTTTGTTCGGCTCGTTAAAACTATTGAAAATTCATCCCTTCTGTATTGTTTTATACTTTTTTGGACTTAAGGGATTAGATGACGAAAAAGGAATTTTGGAGTTACCTTTATGTTCCTTTTCAGACTCTCTAAAATTGAAAAGGACCGAGTTATCTTTGTCGTTAAACTCATTAAAAAGATTAATAGCGACAAACTTGTCTTTAGACGAGAACGAGTTTCACTATCGCTAGGCTCGTTAAAAAATAGCGATGGGTTTGCTCGAAGGGAAAATTATAGAACAAGCATATGTTATCCTCCTCAAGCTTGACAAAAATAAAGAGGTACTGGTCAACAATGACTGGGGAAAAATTGGGAAGAAAACTCAAAGAAACTTTGTTGGTAGCAAGTCGCTCTTGAACATGACACTTCCGCTCCGTGTCCGAGTCGGGTTGGGTTGTTTCATTCACCGGTCACATCACCATGGTCATGCCATACCATCCACATTTGGGGTTATTGCCACCAATCCATCACATCAGTGTCGCCGATATGTTCAAGAGAAGACATCCAGAGAAGTCACCTGTGTCTCACCCACTACCATACATTATACTCCATTCTTTCATGACCGTCACCCTGAACCTTATATCACCAGATTGTTTTCACCTCCATCAAACTCATTTGCTCCGTTCCGTGTCATTGATGTGGGATTCATTAGGGCCCTCCTGTGACGGATCAGTTCTTGTCGACATCAGCTCATTATCCAAGAAGTTGATCTAGGAACACCCCATTCAGTACTTTGAATCTTGCATGCCTCAATGGCAAGTTTCTCACTTCCGGCGACAGGTTTACATCAATAGCCTTCGACCGAAAGATTTTGCGTGGTGCTCGACGCCAAGTCCTTTATTCACACCACGTGAATTGCACTGCAGTACCTTCAGGATCATTATCATTATCGGTGATTCTTCTCGTGCTTGTTAACAGTTTACATCATTGACTGGTAATCAAGCGATGTCTTTCCATGTTCGACTTCAGAACATTTCTCACATGGATCGACTTGTACTTCGAGTGAAGTTCAGACGAGATTGAAGACCCTGGATCTAGTTTCATCCATCCAGGCTGCGATATATATTCAGGGAAATGAAGACACTAAATGTACAGCATTGCAGCACAGCTAATCATCCTACCAAAAGGATGATGGCTCTATCAGAATCATCAGTCTACACTCAGACGATTGTCTGTCCTATGTACATGTAAATGAATTTATAAAGCTGAGCATGGGAATGCCCGCCTCAGCTAGATCATGAAAATAGTATGAAGATAATGTATTGTATTGTATCTTATTACAGGTCTCCTCCCAGCATTGAAAGAACTTCGGATCCTCATAATAAAGCATTTCACCCGACACCAAAAGGATAACGGCCTCATACTTTAGGGGGCAACTGTTATAGACATTTTTGTGCCTTACAACTCCAAGCATGAAATGTCCATAAACCAAGGTCTCCTAAATCCCTAAAAGTGTTGTTCTAACCCCTAAAGGAACAAGGTCAACAGATTACAACTTCTCCCAGAAGTTCTCCACCAGAAACTACTCAGAATTGGTCAAAACAGGACCATTTCAGCTGCTCCACTGGCTAAGTGCATTGCATTGCACCTAAATACACTGTGAGGGTGCGTTGCATTTCAAAACTCCCTTCTGTAGGGTGCGATGGGCGAGAAATGACAAATGGCAGTGTCGTTCCGCGAGGTGGAGAGGCAATGGAAGCTTCCAGAATCTTCTCCTGTGACACTTGCCTCACTAAATTCGACCAAGGATGAGTAAGAGGCCCTCAGTCTCCAAGTGGAAGCAAGAACTGACAGAGAGAAGACACTAATCAAATCACAAGCTGACTCATCCTCCTTACAGATATCTATATATGGATCCCTCATCCCAGAGATCCAGAGGCTGGAATTTTTCATATTGTAAGGAATTGTTGTTGGTTTCTAGAGACAAACATCATATTTTTGGGTGATTTATGCTTTGTTTGAGGTGAAGAAGGGCTTCTTTGCTGGGAGGTTGATGCTAGGTCGGAACCACTGGTTGTAACTCCTCCTGGATCTTTTCTTGTTTATCAATAAAAACTATTTGAGTTCTCCTCCATGCTTTTGTATCATTGATGCTTGTTACACTTGTATGGTTAACTTAAATCTGATCCTAAGTTGTTTATGAATATAGATCCATGTCTTTGTATAGTGCTCTCCTTCCATGATCTTACAGGTACTTTGTGAAGCTGGGCATGTAAGGGAGTAGGTAGCTGGAGACTATCAAAGAAGAGAGGGATTGGATCAAAGGATTAGCGCAAGACACAGGTTGGTTCTTTCTATTCCTCTCTATCTATAATTCATAAAGGAAATACAAAAGTAGTTTTTCTCTGTTTGTTTCTAAGGCAGCTGTCACACCTTAGTGGGATAGAGCAGTTCTAAATAGACACTTTTCCTTGTAACAAAATGGCGACTCCACTGGGGAATTTCTAATTAGTTTGTTTGTGTATCATTCTTTGTTGTTCGTTTCATAAACTTATAAGTAGCTTTCGAACTGCATTTGCCATAACAAATGCAAAGTAGATAACTGCTGCTTCAATCCATTCACTGGATCTGTTTATGATTTAAACAGCTGATTCACAAACTATATGATTGCCCTTGTGATAGCTCTTAGATCCTCCTTAGATCTACCCCTGATTGTTGCATTACTGATTGCTTTTTACTCGGCCAAAAACCAAGGACTGAACTGCAAACTGTGACCCGGAACCCGGACAGAGTCTCATTTCTGGCCCAACGCAGGTACTGTTCAGAGATCTTGAATTTCAGCGCACTTCCCCAAGGGGCAACCTACGCTGCATTTCAGATTCTCTGTGTTACAGGTGCGCTGATCAGACTAGCTCTGTGCAGCTGTGGTTCTTGTGCTTCATTCTTTCCAGTTCTTTCCTTGAATTTTGCTGCCTATGATCAGTATATGTCTGTTTGAAACCTCTTTTCCTTGCTGTTATTCCGCCTCCTTTGTACAAAAGAACTGTAGATGTTTTTATGTGTTTGTTGAGTCGTTTACAGTTTTCCTTTGCAAAAGTAGAATAGTCGTACTGTCGTCCTTTGATTTGAATCTGTCGCAAGTGTTGATTTCGATCATAGGAGAAAGTTTGATTGCTGTTGATGGTTGATTATACTGTTACTATTGCCTTTGGTCTGAATTTGTAATTTTCTAGTGTCAAGAACGAGTGTTCATTTCAAAATCGTAAGGTGTCATAATCATCTCTGTTTTTGATTTCGAAAAAGAGCTTGTTTATATTTGTCGCTTGAAGAGAAATTCAGATTTGTACATCAACTTTCTTTTTAGCTTCAATACTAAGATATTCAAAAACAAATACATGCATGTGCATTTGCATATAGACAGTCTGTTTGGCTTGATTTAGGAAAGTGCATTTACAGTGTGCTCTTTGCTCTTTGTGAAAAGATTCTGTCTTTCTTTTCCCCTAGTAGCTAGGATTTTCATTGCACAAAAGAGATAAAAATTTTGTTTATCATCTTTAGATTGCATTTTAGGAATTACATCTACATCTCGTGGTGAACCCGAAAGGAAAACTTCATAAACAAGATCAACTTAAAATAAATTCAATGAATCTAACGACGCTTTGGAACTTAACGCACAACATTTAGAGGTCTAGGCTATAGACATATTCCAATGTCGTAAAGCCTGGTAACTGTTGTCCTCACTGATGGTTGGGTGATTCCTCCACTTTGAGACAATAAGTGCCAGTACAGACTTGTGCTCCCACGTACCGTCGAGTATATTTTGGGAGACCCCTATAGGCTTAAATCCTTTATCCTTAGGAAGCCCTGTATGCCGCCCTATCGATCGCAATGCACTGAACATAGCATTCGAGAAGATTGACTGCCGTACCGTAAAAAGTATTCTATAGTTTTGCGATTAGTTTGGTACTCCCTCTACCTAGATCTCCAGAGTAGTCCCTTTCGTTCCTTTTCAGACTCCTTAACGGAAAAGGTCCATCTAAGCACTTGTCACTTCAGGCTCATTAAAAATCGAAGGCGACTAGAGTCATCTTTTGTTTTTTCTCGACTCTTAAAAACTGAAAAAACAAGTTGTGTCAAAGCGTCTAAAAATTTATTTTAAACGAAATATTCATTACCCCTTTCCTACGTTGATCTTGGGTTGAGAAAATGGAGTCCACCAACCAAGGAATTCCCCTTAGAGGAAATCCTAGTCCCTTCTCCTCGGGAGATGTTGGTGCACCCCATATGGCCACATTGTCGCTTCCAGGACTGACAATTGGTTTGCCTGTATGGTTCTTCTCAACCTCTATCATTCAGAACACCATTATTCCTGAACAATCGAATCAGCAATTAGACGAGACCAGAGTTACCCACCAACCTTCTACTTCCTCTAATTCTTCCTCTCCTCCTTCCTCTTCGCTTGATGGGGCTGGTAAAGCCAAAAGTCAAGTTCCTAAGGAGAAGAAGGAAAAGAAGAAGAAGAAGGAGCTGAAAGCGAATGGGGGCAAATGAGTGTCGTCTAACGAAAATCCACACACTGCACCAACCAGGCCTAAATCGCCATGTGTCATTTGCAAAGGAGACCATTTTCACAGAGATTGTCCTTGCATCCCTCGGATCTTAAGGGACTGGTCTCCTCGTTTGCACAACCCGGTGTCGTCAACCTCTGATGATCATGTTGAAAACACACTGTCAACTAGCGAAAGTGAAGCCCCAGGACAAAAAGGAAAATATAGATTTCCTTGTAAATTGTGCGAAGGCGATCATGCCATCCACCGTTGTCCCTTCTTAGACGAAGCTAAAAGAGTTTTGGATGATCATCCGGTTTCACCGTTACGACTTCCTCCTGGATATAAAAAACTCTTGCCGAGTCTGTCACTAGTTGAAAATCTGGCTAACCCGCTCAGGTGGTCGACCGATGCATCTATCATTGAAGATGAACCATCTGAATCCATACCAGATGAAAGTCAAAAGGTCGAGGCGGCAGTTGACCCGGTCTTGCCTTCAGAGGTTCCATCTTCAGATGATACAATCACTGAAGAGAACAAGGATGCCACCGTCCAAATTCTTTTCATAAGCACAGACTCCAACAGACATGGGGACAATTTACCCGTTCCTTTACCGCAGGAAGGAAGTTCGTCAGAGTCGTACCCGTCCGTCTATTCGGTCCCACCTCCAAGCAACCTAGTTGTCTCCTTTGACTGGAATCAACTAGGCAGACCCCATTTACCGGCCAGTATACCATTCCGAATTATTGTTCAAATATATAGAATGGTTATGGCTGGTACCATCATAGATGACGGGGCTTCTGTGAGTATCCTTTCCTCAACTGCTTGGAAAGCGCTTGGTTCGCCATCGCTTTTGCCTGAGATGAGAAATCTAACAGGCTTTGATAAAGGAACCAGTCGACCGTTAGGGATCCTTCCCGATGTGCCCATAACATTGAGAGGGAAAACCGTTCACATGAATGTAATGGTAGTTCAAGGACCTCTAGATTACAATCTACTCCTTGGACGAGACTATATTTATTGCATGAGAGCCATTGTCTCATCACTCTTTAGAGTGATGTGTTTTCCACATGAAGGAAGAGTGGTCAAGCTCGTGGACCAGCTTTCATTTCCTGGATCACGCATAGGAAATAGTCATATACCATCCTTGAATGGTCTTTTCACGCAAGAAATGTCTCAATCTCCAGTCCGTCCTCCCGATGAGCACGAGTGATTCGGAGGGACATGACTGATACCCAGGGGGCATGCACCCTGGTCTGCTTCGCCAGGAAAACTTCGGGTATAGGGTAGGTTTCCGTGGGAGAATATGACTAGTCTGTACCCCCGTCCGTGATTGGAAGAGGGGGTTATTCTAGAACAAGATTCTCTTGTCAAAGTTATGTGAGTTGGCGAGCATCGTCGCTCACCTTTGTCTATTTCGGTAGAAATCGCCAGAGAAGTTTTTTGTTTATGCCTTAAATAGAACTATCTTTGGTAACCTGTAAGAGGTAGGCCTCTCTCGCTAAAACAAATGTTTTATCGGAAAGAAGTAGGGGTAACCTTGAAACTCTATTTTATACCTGGGGGCATGCAAACCTTTTGGAGTGCAAGCGAAGAGCGGCTATTTATTTTTTTAAATTTATAGGACCTCTAACCCTTTAAACTCGTAGGATTGGTCATTTCCTAACTTGCATAAAGAAAGGATGTGGGGCAAAACTCTAAAAGTTGCCGTTTTTATATGGGACATTCTTATCACAAGACTGGATTAATTGAGCAGTTTTAGCACATAGCTCAAGCTCGTTAAAAAATAAACTTAAGACATGAGCAAATGTTTCCACCCGCATTTAAGCTCATTAAAAAATGAACTATTCCTCGGTAAATAACCATCGTGAATGTAGTACTTCAGCCGTTAAAGCCTTGGTCGTGTTTGCACCATCACCTCCACTTTTCATTGGCCGATCATTCACCTCCATTTGATTGTTTACCCATTTTGAGGAATAGATGCGAAGAGTGATCTCACTAGCCATCCTTGTGACACTGCCGTGATTGGAAAATTCCAAACCTTACCTGGAATCAGCTGCTACCCGTTTTATCACTCGTTCCTCAAAAGACGAGTCTCCTTTAAGCTCTTTTCAACTGACTCGTAAAATATGAAAAGATTGCCGAGCCACTAGCCTCTCCAGCTTGTTAAAGGGACAGGAAGTGTTATCCCTCTTCTAGATTTTAATCTTTTTGGACCTAAGGGATTATTACACAAAAAGATCGAGCGCTTGTTTTGTTCGGCTCGTTAAAACTATCGAAAATTCATCCCTTCTGTACTGTTTTATACTTTTTCGGACTTAAGGGATTAGATGACGAAAGAGGAATTTTGGAGTTACCTTTATGTTCCTTTTTAGACTCTCTAAAATTGAAAAGGACCGAGTTATCTTTGTCGTTAAACTCGTTAAAAAGATTAATAGCGACAAACTTGTCTTTAGACGAGAACGAGTTTCACTATCGCTAGGCTCGTTAAAACATAGCAATGGGTTTGCCTGAAGGGAAAATTATAGAACAAGCATATGTTATCCTCCTCAAGCTTGACAAAAATAAAGAGGTACTGGTCAGCAATGACTGGGGAAAAATTGGGAAGAAAACTCAAAGAAACTTTGTTGGTAGCAAGTCGCTCTTGAACATGACACTTCCGCTCCGTGTCCGAGTTGGGTTGGGTTGTTTCATTCACCGGTCACATCACCATGGTCACGCCATACCATCCACATTTGGGGTTAATGCTACCAATCCATCACATCAGTGTCGCCGATATGTTCAAGAGAAGTCATCCAGAGAAGTCACCTGTGTCTCACCCACTACCATACATTATACTCCATTCTTTCATGACCGTCACCCTGAACCTTATATCACCAGATTGTTTTCACCTCCATCAAAATCATTTGCTCCGTTCCGTGTCATTGATGTGGGATTCATTAAGGCCCTCCTGTGATGGATCACTTCTTGTCGACATCAGCTCATTATCCAAGAAGTTGATCTAGGAACACCCCATTCAGTACTTTGAATCTTGCATGCCTCAATGGCAAGTTTCTCACTTCCGACGACAGGTTTACATCAATGGCCTTCGACCAAAAGATTTTGCGTGGTGTTCAACACCAAGTCCTTTATTCACACCACGTGAATTGTACTGCAGTACCTTGAGGATCATTATCATTATCGGTGATTCCTCTCGCGCTTGTTAACAGTTTACATCATTGACTGGTAATCAAGCGATGTCTTTCCATGTTCGACTTCAGAACATTTCTCACATGGATTGACTTGTACTTCGAGTGAAGATCGGACGAGATTGAAGACCCCGGATCTAGTTTCAACCATCCGGGCTGCGATATATATTCAGGGAAATGAAGACATTAAATGTACAGCATTGCAGCACAGATAATCATCCTACCAAAAGGATGATGGCTCTATCAGAATCATTAGTCTACACTCAGACGATTGTCTGTCCTATGTACATGAAAATGAATTTATAAAGCTAAGCATGGGAATGCCCACCTTAGCTAGATCATGAAAATAGTATGAAGATAATGTATTGTATTGTATCTTATTATAGGTCTCCTCCCAGCATTGAAAGAACTTCGGATCCTCATAATAAAGCATTTCACCCGACACCAAAAGGTTAACGGCCTCATACTTTAGGGGGCAACTGTTATAGACATTTTTGTGCCTTACAACTCCAAGCATGAAATGTCCATAAACCAAGGGCTCCTAAGTCCCTAAAAGTGTTGTTCTAACCCCTAAAGGAACAAGGTCAACAGATTACAGCTTCTCCCAGAAGTTCTCCACCAAAAACTACTCAGAATTGGTCAAAACAGGATCATTTCAGCTGCTCCACTAGCTAAGTGCATTGCATTGCACCTAAATACACTGTGAGGGTGCGTTGCATTTCAAAACTCCCTTCTGTAGGGTGCGATGGGCAAGAAATGACAAATGGCGGTGTCGTTCCGAGAGGTGGAGAGGCAATGGAAGCTTCCAGAATCTTCTCCTGTGACACTTGCCTCACTGAATTCGACTAAGGATGAGTAAGAGGCCCTCAGTCTCCAAGCGGAAGCAAGAACTGACAGAGAGAAGACACTAATCAAATCACAAGCTGACTCATCCTCCTTACAGATATCTATATATGGATCCCTCATCCCAGAGATCCAGAGGCTGGAATTTTGCATATTGTAAGGAATTGCTGTTGGTTTCTAGAGACAAACATCAAATTGTTGGGTGATTTATGCTTTGTTTGAGGTGAAGAGGGGCTTCTTTGCTGGGAGGTTGATGCTGGGTCGAAACCACTAGTTGTAACTCCTCCTGGATCTTTTCTTGTTTATCAATAAAAACTATTTGAGTTCTCCTCCATGCTTTTGTATCATTGATGCTTGTTACACTTGTATGGTTAACTTAAGTCTGATCTTAAGTTGTTTATGAATATAGATCCATGTCTTTGTATAGTTCTCTCCTTCTGTGATCTTACAGGTACTTTGTGAAGCTGGGCATGCAAGGGAGCAGGTAGCTGGAGACTATCAAAGAAGAGAGGGATTGGATCAAAGGATTAGCGCAAGACACAGGTTGGTTCTTTCTATTCCTCTCTATCTAAAATTCATAAAGGAAATACAAAAGTAGTTTTTCTCTGTTTATTTCTAAGGCAGCTGTCACACCTTAGTGGGATAGAGCAGTTCTAAATAGAAACTTTTCCCTATAACAATGAGGCCATTTCATATCAATGAACATTAGATCTCCACCATTTGTCGAGAAGTCATTCGAAGGAACAAGCCATTCATCACACATAATGGACGGTTTTTCTTCAAACTGTGTTTCTGAGCAAGAAAAGATGAATTTGGAAAACATGAGAGAGGGTTTTGTCCCTCTGTGACCCAAGAAGAAACTTCTCTTTCATTTTTTACACAGCTATCATGGTTTTAGAGAAATTTCAAAAATACAGTTGCCTCAGGAGAGTTAATGCACCTCTGGAGTGACCTTGAGAAAATCAATATTTCTCCTAGCTGGGTTGGCCAAATGACTTGCTTGATGAGTAAAATGATAACTAGAGAAAAATATATTTCCAATGAGCTATCATGAGGTCAATTTGGAGTTGAGGAAAACCTTCAAAAGTTGACTGCAATAGCACTCTGCATTTAGGGAGCCTCATTTTTCACATTTTGACCTATCTTGGAACAATGGTCTTTTGACAGGGAAAATGACCTGCAAATTGGAAAATTCAAGATGTTTTGGAAAGTATACTCCATAAGCTTTCAAAAAATCTATCACACACACAATTTGGACATGGAGAAGGGCCTTAAAAGTGGTATGAAAAAAGGAGCCATGCATAGAAAAGGCGTTGCGCACCTGGGAGCTTCTTACAGTGTAAAATTACACTCGCGCTGCGCATACAAAAGGCACTGCGCACCTATGTGAGAGCACTACGCACCTGTCAAAATCTTCCAAATCACTCCAATTTGCCTCAATTCTCCAAATTTTCATCTTTACAAGTAAGTAACACAATTATTCTTGTTGAAAAAGTGTTTTTGAATCAGTCTATGGTAATTGTGTTTATCAAAAACCAAACCCTAGTTTTCAACAAACCCTCTCATATAATTTAAAGCTCATTCATAGATTGTTGTCATATCCCATCCATTAGTTGTCCCCCTAAAACCCTATTCCATCATACAAATTTCCCTAGATCTCATCCCTTCATACCAATTTCCCAAACCCTAGCCCTATACCCTACTCCCAAACCCTAACTCCCATATCCTACTCCTTCACTACATCCATTTCACTATCAAACCCCTTTTATCACGTTCATAACACAATTCACTCCCCTCATTCCCCTCATTCCCTAAGAATTCCAAACTCACACTCCCTCAAGCATTCACACTATCATCCTACTCCTCACTTGCCTTATACTTTTAAATCTCTTCATACTCATCATTCACCCACACTACCTTTCTTTCCTCACTAGCATTTATAGTTAATCAAACCAATGGACAGTGATTATGGAGATTTTTTCATTGTGGACCATGAGGTGGCACAAAAGGTGTCGTGGACTTGGATGCTCAAAATCCAGGTAGTGTCAAAGATTTGATCATTAAGGAATAAGATTTGTAATGCAAGGAAAAAGAGGTTAAACGCCAAGCTAAGAAGTGTTTTGAGGAACAAGAAAGAGCAAGATAAATTCAAGATCTTGGCTGAAGCATCATTGACCCATCAAAGCACCTAACAAGGATCATTCATGCCAAATTTCAAGAAATTTGGAGAAACTTTTGTCAATTTTGAAATTTTTAATGTGAAAAACAGGCTTTTCCAATAGGTGCGGCACTGCGCTTTTGTTGGGGACACTTTCTTGCAAAAAAGTTTATATTTTTGGAATCGGCATGGAAAAATATGGAAGCTCAAAAATGGCTGATAATTTTGGACAAGTTCTAGGTCTCCAAAAGGGCAAAAAACACCCCAAAAGTGCCTTCTCTGCCACTTTTTTGCCACACAGGAAGTAGTCATGGGAGAATCAATTTTTGGAGGGGCAAATGGACTCTAAATTCCGAAATTCAAGTTGTTCCAAAAATCAGACTCATAAATCTTTCCAACAAGCTATCCTGAACCTGATTTGGACTCCAGGAAGCCTTCCAAAATTGGCCTAGAAAAATCACTGTGCATAGGATTAGTGGCGTTGTGCATAGGATCAGTGGTGCTGCGCATAGGATGAATTTTGCCAGTTTTTCCTGATTTTCCATATTTCTCCTAGTTTTCTCTACAGTTGACGTTTTCTTTCTCTCTTGGTGAAATTAGCATGGTAAATGATGTAACTTGATGTAATTATGTATGTAAAACACTTAATAGGGTAGATACATCAAGTTCCAAGTGGTTTTGAGCTGTAATGAATTGGTTTCCTTGGTTTTAGAGGCAAGCTGTTCCACTGCCTATATTCTTGTCCCTAGTTTAGATATGGTTGAAACCACCCCTATTCTCATGGATTCGACCCTTAATGTATAGCATGAGTTGTTTGATGCCTATATTATGTAATTTCTTAGTCATTTGTAGAGGTTGGACTCTAGTAGAAGTGTTGGCACTCATTGAACATTTGTATCAGCAGTTTGGCAAGGAATAAAACTAGGTTTCACAGCTATTTTTGTGGGATTCTTGTGATAGTGAATTTATGTATTGTTTCTTCTTTGTAATGAGTTATTTATATGTTTTATATGTATCCACATCTCTCTCTTTCTTCTAAACTAAGTGAATCAAGGTGAATAGACAAAATACACTAAGTTACAGTGCCTTGTCTTGGGATTGCATTTAGTTTTCAATGTTTTCAACTGTTTGAAGAGGATTCATAGTTTCTTTATGCCCTCCTCAATGCCTCATCTATCTTACTCCACTATCTCAAACCATTTCTAGTACATAAACGCTTGTCTACGTTGCCTCATAGAACATTATTGTATCCTTGAGTTGATTTCCCGAACCCAATCTGCCTTCTCTAATTGATCCGGCAACCAAAACCTAAAATCAAAACAGAAACCATAATCTACTATAGCTACCCTAAAATTAGCATTCATTTCAGTCATCTTAAGCCCTAGTTGCCATATTCTAATTGAGATTGACAAGGAGAGAGCCCTCTCCCGACCTGGTTGGGCTAGCTACCAGGTTAAGAGTGGTTTGATGTTACCCTAGACCTGCCTTCATTCAACCTGAGGTAGATCCAAGGACTAACATAGTGGTTACCATACTGGGGAATGTAGTTTTATGTTTGTCAGCAAAATGTATCAAGTTTAGATCTGATTTTTGATGGTGAAAAATGATCAAACACAGCAAGGCTGAAATCATTCACCTGGCAGCTCCAAATCAGTTTCGACATCAGATCCAAGGACTCCATTTTAGGATGAACCTGACCAGCAGAAACATGAAAGGACAATATGGAAGGATCAGGTTTTCAAGTTGGAATTTCATCCAAGACATTATGTACTTTGTTATAAATTATTTCTTCTCTTTTCCCAAGAATGTCAAGAAGGCTTTACAAAGTATATTGTGTTTGAGAAAAGATCCTCAGCCTACATTTGATTCCTTCCCTTTGAAGATTGTGAATACCAAATATTTGCATGCCTTTGAGCTTGATCAAGACCCTTTTTTTGAAGCTTGTGATGACCATCTTCAAACTGACGAGCCTTAAGAGACCAAGACTGATTCTATACCTTCTGTACATACCCCTATACCTTGTAAAATTCCAGATCGATACAAACCTATGATTTTACCTCCTATATCTCATGCTTTCCCTAAAAATCATGACCTATATCTACCAAGATTTGATGTTGACTGTAACGACATCATTGCTAAGAAACATGTAATGAATTTTGAGTCTTTCCTTGACCTTTTTGAAGTTGAAGAAAAAGATGTCAGTATTAGGCTTTTTGCTCTTTCTTTGCAAGGCAAAGTCAAGAGTTGGTTCAAAACCGTGCCTGATGCGAGCATCTCAGATTTCCAGAAATTCTTCAATGTGTTCCTCGGCAAGTGGGTGGTCAGAAAGAACCCTTTCTTGATTCTAGAAGAGTATAACCAGCTGAAAAGACAACCAGGGGAGACAGTACAACAGTTTTAAGCCAGATTTAACCAAGTCTATTTTTTTATGCCGGTTAACATAAGACCTCCTCCTGGATCTGCTCTCTTGCACTACCCGGATGCCTTTGATCTAGAAATGGAGTTTCAGTTGAGAGAAAGGAACCTTGCAACACTTGAAGAGATGCAAAACAATGCAGTAGATGTAGAGACTAATCTGCTGATCAGAAGGGCAAAGTTGAAGGAAGAAGAGATGAAAAACATAGATCCAGAGGAATTGACATATTTAGAGGTAAAGCTTGACATTTTGGTAACTGTAGTGGAAGAGATGATGCAAAATATCACCACAAGGAATGATTATGATGTTCAATATCATGGCTCATTGATTGAAGTAGAACAAGTGGCTGATCCAAAACATTTTCTTTCTTATCCCAGTTGTCATAGACCTGATAATGATTGTTTTATAGATCATCTTGGAGAAGAGAGATATGTTGATATGACATGTATGCTTGATGATGTGTTTTATACTGATGATTTTCCTCAATTTGATCACTATGATGATGATTATGTTCTCCAATCAGAAGCTATTCATGTAGACAAATCAGCAATTAGTTTGTGGAAGGAGGAAGTTCACTTTCAGCAGCTCGAATACAGTGATCAACCGATGCATATAAGCTATGGAAATGACGAGGAAAGTGCAGTAAATTTTGAAGTAAGTGAAGGATCTTTGCCTTTTTGTTTTGCTTCATTTCAGTTCATCAGAGACAACATTCATGTAATCAGAAATCAACTGTCGATAAGTCTTGATCTTGACCATCTAGAGGGCAATGAAATCCTTGTGCAAGACTTTTCATATCTAGATTTGCAGCCCCCGAATGCCATTGATTTTCAATTTGTAGATGAAGAGTTGGAAGTTGGACCATATGATCAAATGATGCAAGATGATTTCATACCATTTTGTTTTGAATCATTTCAGCTTTTGAAGGGAAAATTGCATAGTATATCTTCAAATGAGCAGCCTGTAGGAAATCATGTAATCTCATTGGAACCAGTAGAAAATGGGTTGCAACAATCTTTTCAAGTTTTTCATGATCCAATAGCTAATGTGTTGGATGATGTCTGTAGTCAGATTCCTTCTCCATTAGCTACTTGTGAGCTTGAAACGTGTACTGATACAAACTTGATTTGGTAGCCAATTTCTTTGTCATTTTCAATAGGAATCTCGTCACAAAGCTCAGATCAAAGTTTGCATTCATGGTATGAGGAGAAGAAAAGTAATCCATTGGATGAGCTAAGTCCCAGTGTGCATGAATTTCAAGATCCTTATGAAGTGTTTTTGGAGTCAGATAGAGAATCCATAGTACTCAACGAATGTATTTACAAGTTTTCATGGGAGTTGCCTTTCAGTAGTTCTCTCTTGTTGTTCATAAGAGAGAACTTGTGGAGAATGCAAACAGCAGCCAGAATTCTTACTTGGTTGCATTGGTTGTTTCATTTCACTTGATCAGGTGATGAATGGAATATCTAGAGTAGGTTTTATTGAATAAGCTCCATTTTGAGCATATTTTCCAGTTTGTCAGTTGTGTTTTAGTATTGTGTCAGTTTCATTTCAGTTATGAGTCTTGAGTCTTGAGTCTTGAGTTTTGATGTTTTTGTTGCGAAGATATTGATTCCATATTGCCCAATGGATAAGGCACTGGTTTTCTCTCCCAAAGATCTACGATTCTTGGCACCTCCAAGGAGCTACCATCCCCATTCAAGCCAATGTTAGTGTCAGTGTCTTCACACTGCCATCAGTGATCAAAATTTCTCTTTTTGCATGCATGTTAGGTGTCTCATTCAATCATTTTCATTCCATTAGGTCATGGATCATCTGATGGTAGAGGTTTCATTTCAGTTTCCCTCATGTCATATACCTGCTGACTTGTTCAAACATCTTTTCAGTTGTTCATAATCAATTCCATTTCATTTTTAACCAGTCCTAGGGTTTAGTTTCATTAGGTCTTAGGGTTTGTCATCATGGTCATTCAGAATAAATAAAGTGGTCAGCAGACACATGAGGAGGTTAATAACGATAATAAAAGTCAAACATTGTTAATTTGTAAGCTTAATGAAGTTCTAACTTCAAAACTTTTTTTGCGGTAAAACAGAGCATTGGTATTTTTCATGTAATTTTATGGTTTCTATATGTAATAAATGATCACATGCTACTACTGGTCTCCTGAGGACATTGCCAAGAACCTGCCACTACAAAATCAAGTCATCTTGAGCACCAATCCACCTGTAAAAGCAAAAGAGAACAAACCCTAATTTCCTCTCCCACTGAGCTAGGGTTGGCTATGGGATCAGAGATATCTAAGTAGAGGAGGAAGAAGGGATATAAGCCATTCATCACACACAAGGGACGATTTTTCTTCAAACTATGTTTCTAAGCAAGAAAAGATGAATTTGGAAAAGGTGAGAGAGTTTTTTCTCCCTTAGTGACCCAAGAATAAAATCCTCTTTCATTTTTTACACATCTATCATGGTTTTAGATAAATGTTAAAAATACAGTTGCCTCAGGAGAGTTAATGCACCTCTGGCATGACCTTGGGAAAATCAATATTTCTCCCAACCTGGTTGGCCAAATGACTTACTTGATGAGTAAAATGATAACTAGACACAAAGATCTTTCCAATGAGATATCATGATTTCAATTTGGAGTTGCATAAGACCTTCAAACGTTGATTGCAATAGCACTATGCATTTAGGCAGCCTCATTTTGCACATTTTGACTAGTCTCAGAAGATTGGACTTTTGACATAGCAAATGACCTCCAAATTGAAAAATTCAAGATGTTATGGAAATTAGACTCGATAATATTTCCAACAAGCTATCACATGCCCAATTTTGACATTGAGAAGACCCTCAGAAGTGGTCAGAAAAAAGGCACTGTGCACCTGGCAGCCGGTGTTGTGCATGGAAAAGGTGTTGCACACTTGGGAGCTTCTTGCAGTGTAAAATTACGCTGGTGCTGCACATACAAAAGGTGTTGCACACCTGTGTGAGGGTGCTGCACACCTATTTGAGGGTGCTGTGAACCTGTCAAAATCTTCCAAATCACTCCAATTTTCCTCGATTCTCCAAATTTGCCCCTTGACAAGTAAGTAACACAATTATTCTTGTTGAAAGAGGGTTTTTTGCATCAGTCTATGGTAATCGTGTTTATCAAAAACCAAACCCTAGTTTTCACCAAACCCTCTCATATACTCTAAAGATCATTCATAGATTATTGTCATATCTCATCCATTGGTTGTCCCCCTAAAACCCTATTCCCTCATATAAATTTCCCTAGATCTCATCCCTTCATACAAATTTCCCAAACCCTAGCCCTATACCGTACTCCCATACCCTACTCCTTCACTACATCCACTTCACTATCAAACCCCTTTTCTCACATTCATAACACAATTCACTCCCCTCATTCCCCTCATTCCCTAAGAATTCCAAACACCCACTCCCTCAAGCATTCACACCCTCATCCTGCACCTCACTTACCTTATACTTTTAAATCTCTTCATACTCATCATTCACCCACACTACCTTTCTTTCCTCACTAGAATTTATAGTTAATCAAACCAATGGATAGTGATTATGGAGATTTTGTCCTTGTGGACCATGAGGTGGCACAAGAGGTGTCATGGACTTGGATGCTCAAAATCCAAGGAGTGTCAAAGATTTGATCATCAAGGAACAAGATTTGTAATGCAAGGACAAAGAGGCTAAATGTCAAGCTAAGAAGAGTTTTGAGGAACAAGAAAGAGCAAGATAAACTCAAGATCTTGGCTGAAGCATCATTGACCCAGCAAAGCACCTAACAAGGATCATTCATGCCAAATTTCAAGAAATTTGGAGAAATTTTTGTCAATTTTGAAATTTTTAATGTGAAAAACAGGCAAAAAATTTTCCAATGCTTTTGTTGGAGACACTTTCTTGCAAAAAAGTTTATATTTTTGGAATCAGCATGGAAAAATAAGGAAGCTCAGAAATGGCTGAGAATTTTGGACAAGTTCTAGGTCTCCAAAAGGGAAAAAAAACACCCAAAAAGTGCCCTCTCTGCCACTTTTTTGCTACACAGGAGGCAGTCTTGGGAGAATCAATTTTTGGAGGGGCAAATGGACTACAAATTCAGAAATTCAAGTTGTTCTAGAAGGTAGACTCATCAAGCTTTCCAACAAGCTATCCTGTACCTGATTTGGACTCTAGGAAGCCTTCCAAAATTTACCTAGAAAAAGCACTGTGCATAGGATCAGTGGTGTTGCGCATAGGATCAGTGGCGCTGCGCATAGGATGAATTTTACCAATTTTGCCCAATTTTCCGGATTTCGCCTAGTTTTCTCTACAGTTGACGTTTTCTTTCTCTCTTGGTGAAATTAGCATGGTAAATGATGTAACTTGATGTAATTATGGATGTAAAACACTTAATAGGGTAGATACATTAAGTTCCAAGTGGTTTTGAGCTGTAATGAATTGATTTCCGTGGTTTTAGAGGCAAGCTGTTCCACTGCCTATATTCCTGTTCCTAGTTTAGATATGGTTGAAACAACCCCTCTTCTCATGGTTTCGACCTCTAATAGCTAGCATGAGTTTTTTTATGCCTACATTATGTACTTTCTTAGTCATTTGTAGAGGTTGGACTCTAGCAGAAGTGTTGGCACTCATTGAACGATTGTATCAGCAATTTGGCAAGGAATAAAACCAGGTTTCACAGCTATTTTGTGGGATTCTTGTGACAGTGAGTTTATGTATTGTTTCTTCTTTGTAATTAGTTATTTCTATGTTTTATATGTATCCACATCTCTCTCTTTCTTATAAACTAAGTGAATCAAGGTGAATAGACAAAAGACACTAAGTTACAGTGCTTTGTCCTAGGATTGCATTTAGTTTTCAATGTTTTCAACTATTTGAAGAGGATTCATAGTTTCTTTATGCCCTCCTCAACGCCTCAGCTATCTTACTCCATCATCTTAAACCATTTCTAGTACATAAATGCTTATATACCTCGCCTCACAGAACATGATTGTATCCTTGAGTTGATTTCCTGGACCCAATCTGCCTTCTCCAATTGATCTAGCAACCAAAACCTAAAATCAAACTAGAAACCCTAATCTACTATACCTAGCCTAAAATCAACATTCATTTCAGTCATCTCAAGCCCTAGTTTCCATATTCTAATTGAGATTGACAAGGAGAGAGCCCTCTCTCGACCTGGTAGGGCTAGCTACTAGGTTAAGTGTGGTTTGATGTTACCCTAGACCTGCCTTCATTCAGCCTGAGGTAGATCTAGGCACTAACATGTTCCAATGTTTCAGGGTTTCTTTCTCTTAACTAGTATGACATATCAGTGTCAAAAATATCAAGGAATTTGATCAATGCTAGGTCTGGTGGATGCTTAATATTAGCAGGGATTGCATGATAGATGCTATTCAACCTAGTATAATAATCCTGAACTGACTCATTAGGAGCTCTTCTAATATTATCTTATTCATAAAGTATTTTTGAGGGGTTTTATTTCTCTCCCATCTATTAATAAACAATCTATGAAAAGAAGCTAAGTCTGCAATGTGATTAGAAGGTAAAGCTTTGAACCATTTCTTAACATCCCGAATTAATGTTTAGGCAAACAACCTCATTTGGACATCATATTCATCAATCTCATGCAACTAAAAATAGTAAGTCATTTTTCTTACATGATGTTGGGTACTATACTGACCAATGGCATCAAACAAAAAGATTTTTCTTTGGTAATTTTGGGGCATGGCATGGAGCTGTGCTGGTAAGACCAAAGTGCATATCTGTCTGCCATGACTAAGATTCTAATTTGACTAGGGGGTAAAGTTGTGGTACTTGAGGAAGGGCTTCAAATGGATGGAGATGAACTAGATGAGGTCGATGAGTTTGATGGGATAGGAAGTTGATGAACAACTGGTTTAGGGGAATGAAATATGGTGGATATTATAGGTGAGATGGTAGTAAATGAAGGTGTAATTACAATATTTGAAGATTGTGCAGAAATTTTAGAGGTAGCAGGAGTGAGGGCAACTAATTCAACTGATTGTTGAAAGTAGGCATCATCTATATGGCTTATCAATGTATAGGTTAAAGCTTCTAGCTTGTCAAAAGTATCCAATACAAGTTTATCTAAATCTAGATGTATAGGCACCTTTTTTGACTCAATGAATTGAATAAAATTAGGGTCTAACACAGTTTCATGAATTGGATTTTCTGATTTAGTTCTAAACAATGAGAGGTCAAATGACAAATCAAATGGAATTTCCTCGGGGACAAAATTTGATTTAACTAACTAACTACTACTTGCTTGAGTTTCTACCTTTTTTGGTTTTCTTAAAATTCTGTTAGGGTCATCAGCTATTGTAGCAGGGTTTGGATCTGGATTTGCCCTAGTATAGTGAGTATTTTTGGGAGCCAGAATTTTAATTTTTTAATTGTTTTTTGAAACTTTTTAACATCAACTCTTTAAAATTACCTTAAAGGAAAAGGATGAAATTTACGTTTCCCTTAAAGTTTTATTACTCCGAGGATCGAAGTCCCCAGTATGTTCACCAATATGTTATCACTCCAATATTTCTCAGGAGTTGATTAGAAAGAAATGATTGGAGGTAACCACAAACCTACTTTGGAGATAAGGATCTAGCCTTGCTAATTCTCGGAGAGGGATCTCTCTTTATGATTTAACTTTGTTTAGTTATTTGATTTTAAGCTAGTTATGATTGTACTTGGGTTTTGATTTGGATTTGGTGGTGGGATCACTTACTTAGATGAAAAGAGGGGTGTCTTTTACCATTGGGGGATGGGGTCAAATGTCAAGCAAACAGGACTGAATCAAGTTCTAAAAATAGTGTCTACAGGGTAAAATAGCAGAATTACTTCAGATCTCAAGGTTGGATGGTGATGTGGTTTTTCAATAGGATCCAAGGAGAAATTAAGGGTTCCTTAGGCTGGATTATGAAGAAAGTGAGAGAGGTCAACCAGGATGGGAGAGTAATTAAGGATTCTCAGATCCGGATATCAGAAGAAAACATGTAAGTGATCAACTGTTCAAAATAGAGTGTACTTAAACAAATTCTGAGATAATTTTCCAGCTAATTCATTCAACTTTAGATAACATTCAAGTTTGTGAAAAACATAAGAAAATAACAAATTTGAGAAAGAAAATACTTCACTATAATAGCTCAACACATGAATCCTGTAATGCAATCTCTTTATTACTTGGTCTAGTTTGCTGACTTGAAAAATTGGTACAATAACCCTTAGGTTTATGATCAAAATAAATCTACAAATGTATAACAATGAACACCACAATAATTCGAATTATGAAGTATTTATACAAAAATAATTTACAAAATATCCTAAACTGTCTTGGATATTAATCTAGGAGAAAGAAATATCTTCATGCAAGAAGATAGACACAGTTATTGAACTGATGTTTGCTGTCCTTATTTATTAGGTTGTGTTGTCTTTAAGCTCTGATATTTTTCCTTTTAATCTATGATTTGTTGTTGATCTTCATGCTGGATGTTCTTTTCATTCTGACCTTTCAACTGATACACTTTCACCTGATACTATTTTACATTGTTGGCCTATCATTATCCTTTCACTGTGCATTTCACCCTTACTGTACATTTTTACATTTCAACCATGTATTTCTACTGTAAGCCATTCAATTTCTCCCATGTTCCTACATTTGGTAATTGGATATTTATCATTTTCCTATAAATCTCATCTACCTTCATGTAATTGCCAAAAGTGGACTTATTCACAAAATGGTGTTTTACCTCATGCTGAAGGTAAAACAAGCTCTCAAAAGTTTGGTATAGGACCTTGCTAGTTGGAATCCCCTTCATAGATGAAGTGTTCACTTGATCCTTGGCCACTTCTCTAATTCTCCTATTGTAGTCCTCTTTTCGCATTAACTTATCATTTATTACCAAGGGATTGGGCAGACCCTTTTGCCTCAAAACTTCAAATTTAACCATGAACATGTCTATAGCCAGTTGCATGGTTTGGCACTTATTTTCAAGGTTTAGCATTAAATTTTTCTTGGTGAGGACCCTTTTTACTTCTAGTATTGTAGTTGTCCTATCAGGTATCTCTAATTCCTGCAATTCATAATTATTTTTGGAGTTAAGGAAGTGAAAGATCCTTGTTGCTTCCTCTGGCATATCTCCCAATTCTGTTTTCACTCTCCGTATGGCTTCTGTAGCCTTTTTCACCAAGTCAATTTGCTCAAAAATTACTTAAATGGATGGCCAAATATCATTGACAGAGTCAATGATATTGGTCCATAATTGTTCCTTAGCCTGTCCAAGGGGTTCCTTTAAAGTCAATTCTTTCTCCAAGTTTTTTATTCTTTCATTCATCATGGTTGATTTCTGCACTTGTTCTTTGTGCATAATCTGTGCAAGCTTATAGTCAGTCTCTAGAATAGTCACCTTTTCCTTGAGCTTGTTCATTTCTGTGGTCTAAATGGACATGTCTTCCATTGCCTTGACAAATTTACTAGCCTCATCACCTGTTGACCCTGTTATTGATGTAGACACTGTAGAAGCTAGCAGTGTTGTATCCATTGGAGTTGTAGGAGCTAATGATGCTTCCAAAGTGGAAGGTACTACAGTAGTAACTGTTGTGATAATAGTGGCAGGGGCAGTCTCAATACTAGCTTTTTTTAACTGTATCAGGCTATCTAACTCCTTTTCCATTCCCTTCAATTGATCATTTAATTGTAAAACAAGGTCCATCATCTCCTCCTTATGTGTTTGGATCTCCAGGACCTCTTTTGTCTGTGGGTGCTCTAAATGAGGAAGTTTTAGTTATTTTTTGAGAGATGCAATGTCCTCATTCTTCTTCTTGATCAACTTTTCAGCAGCCTTGATGTCATTGGGATCATATCCCAGCTCAATTACCAAGTCCTCCAATGACTTGATCCTGTTGTCCTTGGCCTGTGAGGAGGCCTTTTCCAATTTGTATTGGGCTATAATGTTGTTTGTTGAACCCTGCAACTTAAGTGCAACCATGGCCTTTCCTGTCAAGGTGGAGTAAATCATCTCTCCTGCCTGCTTGTCAAATTATATTTGGTCAATAGGATGAACATCCCTAGCCAACAACTCAAAGTCTGTCTTTCTATAGTCAGTTGATATCTTTGGCTGCTAGACAGTTGGCTTCATTAAGGACACCTGCATTTTTCTTGTTTTGATGTCAAAAGCTGACATCAAACTACTTTGATTTGTTGGTGTATGCTTCAAGTACTAAGCATAGGTTTCAGCCTTCAACTTTTCATTTCTCAATTTGATTTCCTTGTATCTATCCTAGATGTCTTTTTCACTATCTTCTAGCCTGGTGAAAGAAGAAACCTCAACACTGAGCTGTCTCTCAATCCATTGAGTGTTAGATGTTGTAGGGTGTTGTGTTTCTCCTGGAGCAGTTGTGCCTTTTCTTCTTCCCACCATTGTATCAGTGTTAGTGGTTTCCCTAATTCAATAGTTTCTTCCTGTTTAGTTATAGGATTCAGCTTGGGCCTTTTCCTGAGCTCAAACTTCTCATCTGTGGTTTCCATAGCAGAAATGGAACCCTCCTCCCTATTTCTCTTTTGTTTTCTCTCCTAATTTGCTGGGGTCTGTAAAACAGGAGGAATAATCATGGGTTCCCCTAGTTCTGGAACCTGTAGGAAAGAACTTTCATCAATTTGTTTCTCTACATCAATCAATGTATTTTCTACATCCACTACTATGCCATCCATGTCAATTAGAGTGTTTCCCAACCATTCTGATTGGTTGGAAAACCTCTCGATATCTAGTCTAGGATGGTGGATGAAAGGTCCCAATTTGACCTTGATTCTCAGCTTACTTATGACTCCATAAGGGTCATACTACCTCATAAAGTTGTTTTTGAACTTCATTTTCTATAACATCTTCTCTACCTCTGGTCTAGCTTCTCTGTTATTACAAATGAAGGGGCCCAATTGAATTTTCATTTTGAATTGGGTTTCCTTCCTAGCTGCTAGGAAGTTGACTTCATCAGAATTGATGATCTGCCTAAGATCTTCTAGTGCGAATATCCTCATATGGAGGTATTTGGGCAGTTTGTAAGGGGCAAGTTGGAATCCATAAATTCTAATCTTTTTGCGGTTCTGGTAAAAATACCAGTCTCCCACCTTACTGTTCTTGGCCAACTATAAGACCCTCTTGATCTCTTGGCTGATTTTGGGCTGAGGACTATTGGTTAGCATGTTCATGACTGGATGGACAAATGAATCAATGAAGTCCTTATAGGTGAATGAAGTGGAGTATTTCTAGATCAAGGGTGTCCCATAAATAACTGACCTTGGATTTCCTTTGGTATCCAGCTTTTGGATGCTGACAGGGAATTTATCTTATTGATAATATAAAAACATGTGAAATAATACCGAAGAATACTTGAAAACTCTCTCAGTTGGTAGTCTGGTGAACTGTTCATGCATCCTGTAAGCAATGAACTCAACATAGTTATAAATAACAACAGGAGGCTTTCCTAGGCTAAAGATGGAAAGAAAGGCCAGGAAAACCTCATCCACATGCTCATCTATGGTATATCCTAAGATGCAAGAGAGCATGGTAATAATCTATTTTCCCCTTCCTAAAAAAATGGTGGCAGCATAAGGGGGACTATCTGTGGGAGTATAACATCCCTCTATGATGAAAGTTTTGAAAATTTGGGTTATTTTGGCCAAATTGAACTTGACATATAGGTCCAGCAAGTCTCCAATAGACAGTGGGGTACCATTAGGGCTTGGTTGGACTTGAAGCATTTGGTTTATAGATTTTGTAGTGATGGTAAATAACACTTGTTCATTAGGGGTGACAATGGCTCTTTGGCTAGGAATGTAGCAAGCATGAAAGAAATGGATGATGTCTAGGAATGGGTGTACTTCTGGAAACAAATATTTGGGAAAATTTGATTCCCAAAGGTGGATGTCATCATTTTGGTTTAAGAATTTGTCCTTACTCCAACAGTGGAGCTTTAGAAGGTAAGGAGGGGAAGCATTATCCTTTATTTGAGAATCTTTGTCTGCTAATGCAAGGTGGTAAATGTCTAGGTGAGGAGTTTGTAGAGGTCTCATATCTAGGGAGGTTTGGGAAGCCATAACTGGGTTTAGAGATATGAATTAGGCTTGTAGAGGTTCTAGAAGTGAGGTTTTAGGAGTTTCTGGTACAGTGAGAGAGCAATTACAAACTGTAAAAGGAGGGTTTGGGGTATACAAATAAGCTTGTCTTCAATTTAGGAAAGTTTCTTAATTTATTTCAATTAATTAAGCTTTCAATTAGACTATGGATTTTCAAATTGAAGGGTCGTTCTGGGGTTCCCAAGAATACATGGAAATTGGTGGTCTGGCTTGCAAACTAGGTTCAATGGTGAATGCAGAGGGTGCGGTGGCTTCAACGGTGAACTAGTTGCTTGAATTAGGTGTCCGGAGCTTCTTCAGGTGAAAAGCAGTGGTCAATTTGGTTCTTTTCAGGTTTAGGGTGTCACAAATGGCTTGAGCAACAGTTGTAGTTAAAAAAAAAGTGAAAAGAGAAATTTTGGGCTTTTCTGGCTTTTTAACGGGTAACGGTCACATATTGGCGTGGAAAATATAAATGAACAGTGGGTAGTTTTTTGGATTGGGTGGGAAGGTGGTTTTTTGGGCCATGGCACCCATTTTGGATGGCAGGCAGTATTTTTTATGGGCACACGATCTAGCTAGGGGCCGCCATGTAGCTGAATAACGCCTAGGCAAAACCGTGAATCTTGCGTGCTCTCGAGCTATTATCGGTCAGACGATGAACCCGCGCGGTATGGATGCGCATCATAAGATCTAGGGGTAAGAGATCGGATGGCTGTCACATGGTTAAACTGCACAGAGGGAATCCAAAAATGGATTTGCAGGGCTTGGGGTTTAATTACAGCAAATTGTAATTAATTAGTGTATAAGGTTGGGTTTAAATATAAGCAGCGGGTAAATAAAGTCAGACCAGGGGTTATCTGGTGGGGTTTTTTAACCGTACCAAGGGTTGGTGGGTTAAAAAATGGTTTGTCGGGGAAATATAAAGTGGGGAAATTAATTAGATAAAGCAGGGGGATAAAAACTTAGGATATGGGGGTTTTTATGGGTTTTTGAAGGGAAATAAGGAAATTAATAATTGGGGAAGGTAATATTTGCAATTGGAATTAGGTTTCACACTAGGGAAAAGGGATTTTGGGTAAGGGGGGATGATTTTTGAAGGGAAATTACTAAGAAAATGTGTGAAACCAAGGGGTAAGGGTCAAAATGAGAGGAAAAGGGGATTTATAACTGATAAAGGGATAATGGGGAAATTAGCAAATAAGCATATGGGGGCATAATGAAATAAGGGGAAATCAGTTAAACCAGCTTGTGAAAATCTTCTATTTCTCATAAATGCTCCTACACCTGAAGCATAGGATTAAGCATGATAAATGTGCTTTTGACTCAGCAGCCTTGTACATTTGCAACCTTTCCTTTACCTACCCTTTATTTATCCTAACATTTTTTCTTCATTTTATTGGGTGCATTTGAGCTTGCTGACCCTTTATTTCCTTTTCTTTTGACAAGCAAACTATCTAATTATAACCTTATAACTTCCAATGGCTCAGATTAAACTGATGAGCTCATTTTTATTCTCTACCTAAATACTAATCTGCCAAGGTTAAACAGTTTGGCTAAATCTTTATTCTCTATCTATCAACAAAAAATTTAAAGCATGAATAACTAAGTCAAAAGATACAAACCACATATGTCTTAAATCCATAAGTATTTCCCAACACGGAGGGGATACATGGAGTGAAATCATTTTACTCGAAAAAATTAGATTGAAGATAGCAAGAAGAGCTGCAATCCCTCAATTTAGCTCTTCTGCTACGAAGCATTCAAGAAGTCCTGATGATGGATCCCGGTTGGGATTTGAAACGTTGAAAAAAAAATGGTTTTTACTGTGGAATCTCCAGTAACTAAGTCAAAATATATAAACCACAGATGTCTTAAATCTATAATTATTTCCCAACACAGAGGGGATACATGGAGTGAAATCGTTTTACTTGAAAAATTTAGAGTGAAGATAGCAAGAAGAGCTACAGTCCCTCAATTTAGCTCTTCTACTACCAAGCATTCAAGAAGTCATGATGATGGATCCCGGTTGGGATTTGAAACATTGACAAAAGAATGGTTTTCACTGTGGAATCTCCAGTAACTAAGTCAAAAGATATAAACCACATATGTCTTAAATCCATAATTATTTCCCAACACGAAGGGGATACATGGAGTGAAATCGTTTTACTCGAAAAAATTAGAGTGAAGATAGCAAGAAGAGCTGCAGAAATTTAGCTCTTCTGCTACCAAGCATTCAAGAAGTCTTGATGATGGATCCCGGTTGGGATTTGAAACGTTCACAAAAAAATGGTTTTTACTATGGAATCTCTGGTAACTAAGTCAAAAGATATAAACCACAGATGTCTTAAATCCATAATTATTTCCCAACATGGAGTGGATACATGGAGTGAAATTGTTTTACTCGAAAAATTTAGAGTCAAGATAGCAAGAAGAGCTGCAGACCCTCAATTTAGCTCTTTTGCTACCAAGCATTCAAGAAGTCTTGATGATGGATCCTGGTTGGGATTTGAAACGTTGACAAAAAAAATGGTTTTTACTGTGGAATCTCAAGTGACTAAGTCAAAAGATATAAACCACAAATCTCTTAAATCCATAATTATTTCCCAACACGGAGGGGATACATGGAGTGAAATCGTTTTACTCGAAAAATTTACAGTGAAGATAGCAAGAAGAGCTGTAGTCCCTCAATTTAGCTCTTCTACTACCAAGCATTCAAGAATTCCTGATGATGGATTCCAGTTGGGATCTGAAATGTTGACAAAAAAATTGTTTTTACTATGGAATCTCTGGTAACTAAGTCAAAAGATATAAACCACAAATGTCTTAAATCCATAATTATTTCCCAACACGGAGGGGATACATGGAGTGAAATCGTTGTACTCAAAAAATTTAGAGTGAAGATAGCAAGAAGAGCTGTAGACCTCCCTCAATTTAGCTCTTCTGCTACTAAGCATTCAAGAAGTCCAGATGATGGATCTCGATTGGGATTTGAAACATTGACAAAAAAATGGTTTTTAATGTGGAATCTTTGGTAACTAAGTCAAAAGTCAATATTAAGCTATTTGACCATCATTGATTGTGCCATTTCTGACAAGATGCACACAACCTTAATTTTCATAAAAAAAAAAAAAGTAGTGGCATTTGAATTGCACACTTTCATGATCTGTTTTATTTCTTTTCGGGGTTCATATTTTTCACTTTTTTTCACTTTTTCTTTCTTTTTGTCCTCTGATTATTCTTTTAGGACATACCTTATTTAAATTTTTTTATTTTTAATATGGAAAACATTTTGCAAAAAGAAAAAGTATGTACAATATTACAAGACTAACCATAGCCAATTCAAAATTATGAATCCTATTATTGTAGGACACTAATAGTGGCTCCACATATGGATGACATTTCTTGGTGAAATTTCAAGAACTTTAAGATCAGTAGCCTTTGGAACTATGACTATAGCTAACCTGTAAATTGCTCTTTTGTGATTCTGCTTTATTCATACTTATGATGGTGAACCCTTCAAAGTTCAGGGCCTTCTCGTCGGCCTTCAACTTCAAAAGGTTACCATCCAATCCAATCTAAACTCTGCAATGTTATATACAATGAGTAAAATAAAGTGAACTATTGTTAATCTGTGGATATGTAATGCTTCAGCATTCTACCATTGACAGGTCCTCCTAGTAGATCTGTTCCATCTAATTCTCTCAAGAAAAATTCATTGTTACCTCTGTAACCATAAATGACATAAGGGCCTTGCCACAAAAAATTAAATTTTCCATGTTTTCCCTTATCTTCTCTTCTAGAATCCCATTTAAGTACTTTGTCACCTATGTAAAAATCATCAGCTTTGGTCTTTTTGTCAAAAATCTTTTTTATTTTATCCTGGATTACTTGTGATTTAACATGGACTTCTTCTCTGGATTGCTGCAAGCGTATTGTCTGATTTATCCTTCTTTGGATATCATTCGGTTCTACCTTCAACTCTTGGATGATATTCATTACTGCCACTCCTAAATAGGATGGAAAAACAACATCCATTCCATATACCAATTGATAAGGAGATGTGCCAATGGACTTTTTGGTAGTTAGTCTGTCTGCCCATAAGTCATTGACCAACTTTTTGTTCCATGTCTTCTTGTTCTCTTCCAGTAGTTTCTTAATGATATTGACAAGGCTTTTGTTTAAGGATTCTAAAAGTCCATTACCTTGAGGGTAATAGGTAGTGGAATGGCCAAGGGTGATGTCATATTTGTTACAAAAGTCTACCATTTTCTTGGATTTAAAAGCATCTGCATTATCAGTAATGAGCTTTTCAGGGCATCCGAATCTTGACAGGATATTGTTTTCAAGGAATGAGATAATGAGAGAGCCTATGGCTTATCTAGAAGGGATGGCTTCTATCCATTTGGTAAAGTAATCGGTGGCTGTCAAAATCCATTTATGTTGAGATGAGGAGGCTGGGTGAATTTCCCCAATGAAGTCTAAACCCCATTGTTGAAATGGCATTTCTGTGGATATAGGGTTGAGTGGTAAAGGTTAAAGTTTCCTCTTTCCCTCAAATATCCGACACTTATGACAAGAGGTCACATGTTTCTTAATATCTGCAAAAAGAATGGGCTAGTAAAAACCAGCCCTTATGATCTTATCAGCAGTTGTTCTCCAATACAAGTTTCCTCCACAATCTCCTACATGAAATTCTTGCATAATTTTATCAGATTCATCTTTCAATAAACAATTTAATAGAATGCCACCATTATCTTTCCAAAATAGAGCATTATCTATGATACAATATTTCAATGATTTCATTTTCAAAAATCTAGCTTTAATTCTAGATAAACCATGAGGATCTTGTAAGTTTAGTAAAAAAAAAAAAAATGATATCTGCATACCAAGGTGAATCTGTAAAAGGTTCACTACTCTGTGGAGTTTCTGTCGAGTACTGAAGAAGGTATGTTTTCATTGACTATTTTGTCATCTTTTCTTTAGAGCTCGTAACATCTTTGCATCATGAACTAAGTAGATAATGGGAAATCATGAAAAATCTATAAAGATTTATATGCAACATGAAAATTCTAATGATTGCCAATTCTTATGCAAGAAAAGGGAAAAACTAAAGATTTCCGCTCCAAAGAAAAAGACAGGGCCAAGCTAATCGTTGTCCCTTTGGCAGGGAACCATATGCAAACAAGATGATCTAAATTAAAACATCTCAGCCAAGGAAAGGAAAAGGAGATATCGACTCGGCGCAAGAAAATGACCGGATAACTGAGGATTAACAGCTTGGCGAATCCCTCAGGATCCTTTGATCCTGAGGGATCACTACTTTAACTATTTTTTCATCCTTGATATCTCCGCTTCAGTTGTTATAGGTAGGGGCAACACTACTAGCCCGAGAGGGACTATTAATTTTCATGTAACTTTGCTCTGTATTTGAAACTTTGATCATCGAATCTCATTGAGAAGTGATCCACTGTAACTCTATTTTAATGCTTTAATATAAATCTGGTTGCTGTTCCATCTGTGATTCTGGAATAAATTCAAGCGGTGTATCCCTGGAGGCTAAGGGCCCAGCCCTGGTGGAACACTTGCTCCTGTACTATTATCTTTAGTTCTTGTGTGGTTTGTATTATCAGCTTTAATCGGTAATCTGGTGTGTTTTGTTATTTTATATCACATCTCTGTTATATTTACAATATCATTTTCTACAATAGGAAAGTCATATTGTGCATTCTGATCTTATAACGTATTGCTATTCTTTTAAAGTCATTAATGTAACATTACTGTTCTTTACAGAATGATATTGTTGTTCAATTACAGAGTAAATGGGCTATAATCTTCTTAAGTTGGTATTACTGTATTCGTTTATGGTTTATGCTTCATACGATTGATGTTCAATTGAAATTGCTGTTCCATTATGAATTGTGATCATTATCCTTTCTAACCGGGATCAATACTTGTGGTATCCAATTCAGATTACTGTTTTTCTTAATATCTCTGTGTGCTGTGTGTATTATTTATTTTGGTACTGTATATTCACAATTGGCTCTAAGCGATGTTCTATATTTCATTGGTAATTCGTTGTCATTCCATTTCTATTTGTCGTCCAATTTACGCTTTGAGTAAAGATTGACATTTGATTTCTGCAGGATACGATTACTTGTTCCTATATATTAAGGTGTGCTATTCATCAGAATTAGTTGCTGTTACATTTTCTAGTTGATGTTCCATTTCTTAGTTGATGTTCTATATCCTGTTATTTGCGTTACTGTTGCTTTGGTGTGCAGAGCGATCTGGAACTGTAGTGGGCATTGGCAATTACTATCTAGCCCCCAAATTCATGATCTGTTCCTTGGTTACCTTTAGTTACATCAGTTTCCAAAGGGATGAGTTATTGTTACTGGACCCTTGACTGATAAATTGCTTAGTTTTCTGAATGCATGATTTAGGCTTTAAAGTATTTTTCTGTAAGTAGATTTTCTTTCAAGCATCCGTTTACTCTTGTATTTTCTTGAGCACTATACTACTAGCATTACTCTGACAAATGACGGCCTCAAACTGAGTACACTCTTTGAGATAACAAATCGTTCCTGGATTGACAAGTTAATGTGAGGTAATTAGAGGTGAAAGAGACCCTTTTTATGGCTCGACATTTTGGCACCGTTGTCGGGGAAGAGTGTAGCCATTTGTTTCCTTTTCAGAGTAGCATAAGAACCTGTTAGGAAAACTGGGTTTTAAAAATGGAAGGTAAGAACCTGTGTGTGGAGTATGTAATAGCCCTGCTCCCTTGCCCGCTTTCCTGCAGATTTGTTGTTGTTTTGTTTGGGTAGAACCTAGCAGTTGATTTGTGTGCATGACTAAGCAGAAAAATCCAGAAAAGAATCCCAAACCTCTACCCAAGTCTGATAAAGCTAAGGGGCCAGTGACCCTTGGCCGATTAACCTTTATAGATGAAATCCTTAAGAAAGCAGAATCTCAGCCTTCAGTAGGACCTAGAAAAGTTACTTCTAGACAGCCTACTAGTTCCCTTCAGGCCACAGGATCACCATCTGTAGCCTTTGCTGAGGTGCATAGTCAAACCGAAGAGCAATATTTTCAAGAAATTGAAAATTCTAGCCCAAAATCATTGCAAGAAGGGAACCTTAGCAATCTCTGTGAAGGAAGGGGAGAAACAGGAGAAGGTGAAGAACCAAAATCTCCTCTTAGGGTAATTCAGTCATTAAGCAACCTAGATAAGGGAAGTGCTGCAAAAATCATTTATAATGAAATTCAAGAATCTGAATCCCCTCAGACATTAGGCACTCTCATCATCCCAGATAAAGGAAGTGTTGTCAAGGCCATTCCCCCTTGAAAACCTAGGAATACCCTCCTAGATATCCCAGAAGGCTATTGGCACATATTTGACCAAATGGCCCAGAATCAACCTAACACCCAAACCTGTACACTACAATGCCCCATTGTGGATACTATAGCCAATGCACCTATGAAAGCAATTCCCCTCCAGCATATCCCTACATTCCATGGCCTTACATCAGAAGATCCGGATGCATTTCTATTTGAATTCGATGTGCTGTGTAGAGGATATGACTATACCACTGATCCCTAGAAACTAAAATTATTTCCCTCTACATTAAAAGGAGATGCTTTAATATGGTTTATGGGATTAGGTGGTGGTGTTATAAATAATTGGGATATGAAAGAGTCGTTTCTAAAAAAATATCAGGACTATCGCAGGTCTCGAGAGTTAAAAGATGAAATATTTCAGATGGTAGCTAAACCAAATGAAACATTAGAAGAGTATGTTGAATGATTCTAGTATAATCTTCAAAGATCTCCTTATGCATCATTACCCTTACCTGATAATGTATTAAAAACAACATTAATTATGGGAATGAAGGAACAATTGATTGAGACATTAAACATTATGGGGAAAGGAGATATTTATCAAGAAAATTTTGCTGACATTATTGATTTATGTATCAGGAGCTTGAGAGGCAGCATAAGACTAAAACCAGCAGAACATGATTGATTTTCGGCAGAAGGAGTAACTCGTGTAGAAATTGGAAATTTATTAGAAAATTTTAAAACTGACATATTGGGGACACTGACAACACAACTTGATATTATGCAGGCTAAACAAAAGGAAGGAGAAGCAGAACAAAGTTTGGCAATCTTCTGTACCAGATGCAAAAAGAAACACAGCCACAAGGAGTGTCCATTAGATGTCGTTCAAGTTTGCGCCATTTGTACAAAATACCACTCCACAAAGAGCTACCCCTCACTTTTTGGATTGAAAGCAGTATACAAGGAAGCAGAAGAAGAGTCAGAACCAGTGTATCTACTTAATCAGTGCTGTCAGTGGCAGTCACGGAAAACAGGTATGTTTTCAGACCCAGCTTCTTCTTTCCAGCCTCAGCAATACCATGCTCAACAATATAATTCAATGTGGCAAAATCAACCTCCCTTCCCGAATTGGTCACAACAATCATTCCCTTCATCATCTCCATGGCCGAGTCAAGCAAGCCAACCCAATTGGCCAAATTTTCCCTATACCCCACCATATTGGCAAAACAATGTTTTTCCACCACAATGGACTCCTCCTACTTCACAGAGTCAAACCTGGCAGACAAACTGGCAAATATCGATGAATCAGCCATTAGGAACCATCCCGATCCCTCAACCTACACTGCTATCCCTACAACAAAATCCCTAGTCTAACTTAAGGCTGCAACTCCCAGCCCAACCCAATCCCAATCCAAATAATAGACTGGTCTAGTCCATTCAAATAATTGAAACACTAGAGATAGGAACCGATCTAAGGGAGTGTAATGACCTTCAATTAAGATCTGGGTGTATCATTGAAACAGAGGGAGATAAAACAGTTCAAGTTGAAAATCAGTTGCCTGTAGAACAACCATTACACAAAGAGGACATGACCAGACAACAAATTCATGATCCAACAACCACATCCTCTCCTCCATTCCTAGAATGTTTAATTATACCTCGACCTATACAATATCCTAATTTTGACATTTTGGGAGAATTACAAAACCTGTACATAAAAATCCCGCTCCTCCAAGCCATTCAAGACATCCCGATATATGAAAAGACTATCAAAGAACTATGTATAAAGAAACCAAGGAGGACAATAACAAATAAACCAAAGGTCCAAGTAATTGGCACTTTATCTGACTTATTATTAGGAAAAGAAACACCTGTTAAATATGAAGACCCAGGAAATCCAATAGTAACCATACAAATCTATGGTCAAACCTTCTCAAATGCCTTAGTTGATCTAGGAGCTGCAATTAACATCTTAACAACCACTACTTGCTAAAACTAGGCATTACATCAATAAAACTGACCTCCACTTTATTAGAACTGGCTGATCCATCTGTAGTTAGGCCAGAGGGCACACTACAGGATGTCATGGTATCTATTGATTCCTGGGAGTATCCGGCTGATTTTCTGATAATAAATCCAAAAAACCAACTTGATGGACATCCATTGATCTTAGGCAGACCTTGGCTCGCAACTGTCGATGCTTATATTGGTTGTCGACAAGGTAATATGACCATTACTAGGGGGACAAATATTAAGAATCTAGCTTTATACCCCCCAGCGTAGCCAAGTGTCACAATAATAAAAACTAACAAGCATCCTGTATCATACCTCACCGAAAGTATCAAATCTCCATTAACCATACAAGAGGCCCTCGATTTCAAAGACCAAACAGAAGATGATGCCATTAATAATTTCAATAGCCAAGCTGAACCCAGATCCCACGTACAATGTCACATGATAGAAGTGGCATTTGATAATGAATTAGAAGAGGATCTTCTTAAATATACGCATGATCAAACAATACCTACTACCTTTGTCTCGAATAGAAAAATTGTGGAAATTGAGCCAGGAAAGACTTTAAACATTAATGCCAACCTGACTTCTGAACAAGAAAAGAAACTCATCCAGTTATTGAGGAAACATAAAGAGGCATTTGCATGGGACTACCCTGATATGAAAGGAATTGATCCCCAGTTATGTACACACCACATTTACATAGAAAAGGATGCGAGACCTATTCGCCAACCACAAAAGAGACTTAATCCTCATCTAAAAGATGTTGTAAAAGCTGAACTCCAAAAACTTTTAGATGTCAACTTCATCTACTCTATCTCTGATAGTAAATGGGTCTCTACACTTGTTGTGATACCGAAGAAGAATGGAAAGTGGAGGATTTGTGTAGACTATAGAGAATTAAATAAAGCAACACAAAAATACCACTTTCCTCTACCATTCATCGACCAAGTATTAGACACTTTAGCAGGAAATAAATTCTTTTCTTTCTTAGATGGCTTCAGTGGATACAATCAGATTCAGATTGCCCCTGAAGACCAAGACAAAACTACTTTTACTTGTCCTTGGGGAACATTTGCCTACAGAGTTTTACCTTTTGGCTTATGCAATGCTCCTACCACATTTCAAAGAGCTATCCTCAGTATTTTTTCAGACCTAATAAATGAGGGGCTCGAAGTCTACATGGATGATTTTACACCATACGGAGATGATTTTGATCCAGCATTGGACACACTGGAAAAAGTCCTGCAATGCTGCATTGCCACTAGGCTTTGCTTAAGCCATGAAAAATGCTATATGATGATGACTGAAGGACTTATTCTAGGCCATTATATCTCAGCAGCTGGCATACAAGTAAACCCAGCCAAAATTCAAATAATTTTGCCAATTCCCACTCCTACCACTCAAACAGAGGTACGCAGTTTTCTTGGATTCTCTGGTTATTATAGAAGGTTTATGGAACATTTTTCACATATTGTTGCACCTCCATATGCACTAACAGGTAATGTTGACTTTCTTTGGATAGAAAAATGTGACCGTGCTTTTCAAGATTTGAAGAAGCTTGTGTCCATAGCTCCAGTCCTTTGGGGACCAAATTGGGACCTGCCATTCCAAATTTCATTAGATGCCTCAAATACAGCTATTGGAGTAGTCCTTGGGTAGGAAGAAGATAAAAAACCATATGAAATTTATTACATTAGCAAGAAATTATCCCCTGCTGAATTGAATTATACTGTTATTGAAAAAGAATTTCTAGCTATAATGCATGCTGTCAATAAGTTCAGGCATTACATTACAGGATATCCTGTTATTTTGTATACAGATCACTCTGTCATAAAATATTTAGCAAATAAACCAATCACAAATGGTAGAATAACTAGATGGTTGATTTTATTGTAGGAATTTGATATTATAATCAAGGACAAATGGGGCAAAGAAAATCATGTAGCTGACTTTCTCTTGCGAATGCCAAAACCAGTGGATGCAGCAGCAGTTGAAGATCAATTTCCAGATGAGAATTTGTTTGTTGTCACTGTTAAAACACCCTGGTATGTTGATGTTGCGAATTACTTAGCAGTAGGTAAATTACCAAAACATCTGACCCCCAATGAACGAAAACAGGTTGTCCAGAGAAGTGATTGATTTTCCTGGATTGGGGGCTACTTGTTCCATATAGGAGCAGACATGCACATCAGGAGATGTGTTCGGGAGGATGAAATTTTTAATATTTTTAAAGCTTGTCATGACGGACCATGTGGCAGACACTTTGCTGATAAGAGAACTGGACATAAGGTGCTGCAAACAGGGTATTATTGGCCTACAATCTTCAAAGATGCAAAGAAGTTCGTTCAAGCTTGTGATAGTTGTCAAAGACCAGGACACCCTGGTCAGGCCGATGAAATTCCCCTAAACCCACAACTGGTTATTGAACCATTCGAGCGATGGGAACTTGATTTTGTTGGTCCAATTAACCCATCGTCGAATCAAAAAACATATATTCTGGTGGCAACAGAATATGTCACTAAATGGGTTGAAGCAGAAGCATTACCAAGAGCTACAGAGGATTCTGTCATACAGTTCTTGTTTCATATATTTGTGTGATATGGGCTTCCAAGAGACATAATTACAGACGGTGGACCACAATTTGCTTGTAATAAGATTGTTGCAACACTTAAAAACTATCATATCCAGCATAAAATTACTACTCCATACCACCCGCAAGAAAACGGTCAAGTAGAAAGCAACAACAAAATAATAGAAGCAATCTTGACAAAAACCATTGCGTCACATAGACGTGATTGGGCTGCAAGACTATCAAAAGCCTTGTGGGCCTACAGGACAACATGGATAAGCACTACTGGCTATTCACCATACCAATTGGTGTTTGTAAAGCAACCCATTTTCCCCATAGGATTTGAAATCCAAACACTACGAACAACACAAGAAGTCAGCCTAGATCTAAACGAGGCACAGATTAATAGATTACAGCAGATCAATGAGCTAAATGAAATCAGGCTCTCTGCCCTTCAACATACTACATTAATCCAATAGTAGAGAGCTAAATGGCATGATTCTCTCATTAAAAACAAAGTCTTCCGCGAAGGAGACTAGGAGCTCTTATACGATTTCAGGTTTTAGGATTTTCCCGGGAAACATCAGACTTGCTGGCTGGGGTCATATGAAATCCAGAAGGTACATGATAATGGCACCTTAACTTTAGTCACTATTGACGGATCTGGACATACCTTTAAAGTAAATGGCCATCGAGTCTGATTATACCGCAAACCACTTACTCGGGAATCCTTTTGTCAGCAACTACATGAGGACTCCGATATGAAAATTCTATAGGAGGAAGAGCAATCTTCCTCACCTATGATTCATTAAGTGATTCACCTTTTTATACTTTGTACATAATTTCTTTGTTCTATATATATTTTTGTATTTGCATTTTTTTCCTGCTATTCCTTTTTCAGAAGAAACAACACTGTCATTTTTGTTGTTCCTTTTCTGAAGGGACAACATTTGTGTGCACTTTTGTCATTGCTGCTGTTCCTTTTCCAAAGAGACGTCATTTTTGTCTGTTGTTCCTTTTTCGAAAGAAGAACACCTTTCTCAACTGCTCCTTTTTCATTTTCATTTTTTTGTTCCTTTTCCAAAGGAACGGCATTTGAGTGTTGGAAAAGGAACAACACTTTTGATTTTTGTTGTTCCTTTTCCAAAGGAATGGTATTTGCGTGGTCTGCTATTCCTTTTCTAAAGGAACGACATTTGAGTGTTCTGTTGTTCCTTTTCTAAAGGAACAACACTTTTGATTTCTGTTGTTCCTTTTCTAAAGGAACAACACTTTTGATTTTTGCTATTCCTTTTCCAAAGGAACGACATTTGACTTTTTTGTTGTTCCTTTTCCAAAGGAACAACACTTGTGATTTTTGTTGTTCCTTTTCCAAAGGAACAACATTTGGGTTTTTTGTTGTTCCTTTTCCAAAGGAACGACACTTTTTTATTTTTGTTGTTCCTTTTCCAAAGGAATGGAATTTTCATTTTTGCTGTTCCTTTTCCAAAAGAATGACACTTTTTAGCACTTGCATTTCTGTTGTCCCTCTTCTAAAGGAACGACACTTTTGGTTTCTACTGTTCCTTTCCAAAGGAATGACACTTTTGGTTTTTTTTGTTCCTTTTTCAAAGGAACACCACTTGTATTCCTTTGCCCTTCCTTTTTCAAATGACAACATTCTTGTATTCCTTCTACTTATGCCTAAAGATACCTATTGTTCCTCTTATTTCAGGTCTTTTGGAGCACAACTATACACTCATGCAATGGATACAAAGCTAGAGCATACTGGAATCAGCGAATTATATAAACTCGCTACTTTTACAAGAAATTGCTGTGAATTGATAACGAGGAACAAAGAAAGGACACAATCATTCATTACTTTTGTTGTCATTACCCTACTAATACTGACATGATTGGTCATCTTTATCATGCTGGTTCTTTTTAAATTCCCATAATCTTCTTTCATAATTATTAAGGAATAAGAACAAAGGGTTTATGTTTTTCTATTGAGATGTTAAGACTTCTTCCACCATTCCTACTCTTAAGGAGGGCTAAACCACCCTTTGTGTATAGATAGGAAAGCATGTTATAAAAAAAAAAAAAGACGAATGTTTTGAATTGTCAAATGCAGGATAGGGGGTCTCATCAAGAGCCAGCCTACCATGATCACAAGGAAGAAAGTGAAGTGGTATTCCCACTATGGCCACCACACCAGGGATATGGTCCAAGAGGCACATCAGAAAAAAATAAAGAGTCCTTGGAACAGAAGGTCTCATCACGAGCCGGCTTGCCCACTTTTCACTCCTTCCTGGTGAATGGCATTATGATTTAACTGGTTACCAAGCCAGCATAATGACCTCCATTTTGACACCGAACAAAACTTCCTAGGCATACAAAAGGGATCATGGTTCCATGGTTGAAACAAACAACTCTGCCAAGGTTATGGACACCTGTCGTCATCAGAGCTCTGTTAATGGTATTTAAGTCACATTTCTTATACACCAATAGTCATCATTAATACCCTTCTCGGTCTTATACCTTTGTAATCTGTCAAATAGGATTATGCATGTCACTTCCCCGAACCATTAAAAACATGAAAATCCATTATAACCAATCATGACGGAAAAAGTAGACAATGATCGCATTACACTCGTTGTGCACGTCAGCTGTCCTATCCTCCCAGCCTCGCATCATGTAACTGCACTTTCTTATTTATTAAGCGATCCTATTATACACCTCGATTTCGGTAACCTGCTCCTTTTTGTAAACATGGCATCATGGCATACGTTGTTCCTTTATGACCCTGTACCAGAACAGATCGGCCCGCCACTCCTTCATTTGACGGCCGAGGATGGCCTATCACATTGCCGGGGGGGGGGGGGGCTAACTTCATAATTTGCTGATATACGTGTCAGGCTATTATTCAACAAATTCTTACTCGGGAATAGCAAGGCTTAACGATATCTCATTTTTCAATTTGCATGCCTTGCTGTTCCTAAGATATTTCTGTCTGCAACAATTAGTAAGATTTGAACGAGCCTTGCGATTTTGTTATTTTCTCTGTGTTTCTAATAGTTTGAACAACCTGCTATTCCATTTCTGTCTCTGGGTTTTTACAGTGAGCTAAGACATGGGAGGAAGGTCAATTCGAAGAGAACCACAGGTATTGACAGTTTCCGATGCTGCACAGGAAATCCTGGCAAGGGCGGGATGGTTAGTCTGTCTTAATCATTTACAGGAATCCAACGAGACCATGGCAATAGAATTCTTGCAGAATTTATAAGAAAATCACTCCACAGTAAGGGGAAAACATACAGTAGTCATCGATGATGTAATTGCAGAGGTCTCGGGACTACCAACCACTAGACCTGCATGGACCTTGAAGAAGGATAGATTGCAAAAGATCATGGAGATCTTCTAGGACAAAGGCCAAAACCTGACAGTTAGAGGAAATGGAGTCCTACCAATAGCATTAGGAGAGCCGTGGGTAGAATTGGCAAGGATCATCTAGAGCTACATCACCTATGAAGGCAGGAAAGATGTGGTAAGACCACGACACCTTAAACTCTTAGCTATATTAAAAGAGAAATGCTCTGTGAACCTACCTGCATTTTTAAATTCATTACTTCATGATGTTGCCCGAAGCATGAAAAAGTCACAACATGTGGAATCGGTAGTGAGTCACCATGGACTGATACGGCTGATAGTTAGCCATAGTCTTACTCAGCAGCAGAGCAGTTGGGAAGAACTAATTTCTATAATAGATGGGGCACCAACTCCGCCAGCCCCAAAACGCAAACATACTGCTAGTACACCAAATAGACTATCAAAACGGATAAAATCAGTTAGATTGGCACGGATTAGAGGGAGGTTGGAAAATCCCCAAGGGAGTACTAGCCAGCCTGTGGAGATAGACGACTCAGGGGACGAGAAACCCCTGCAATTGGAAGGAGAAGAGAAGGAGAAAGAAGTGGAAGGAAATGAGGAAGGAGAGAGAGAGGAAGAGACCGAGCAACCTGAGAAAGTGGAGGTGGAGGCAGAACAACGTGAAGAGAGTCCATTGCAAAATCCATTGCAAGAGGATGAATTGGCCAAAATTCTGGCCAATATGGGTGACTAAGGCTAGTCTCTCAGCCCGCCAGGCCTCCAGATTGAGGAAGAACCGAAAGAGCATTCTGCTCAGGATAAAAATGCACCCGAGGAATTGCGCGACGAGGAGGAAAATGAAGAAAATAATTTTGTTCATGATGTAAGCATGACAGGGGAAGGAAATGATGAATACATGGAAGGGGAACAATCCGCTCCCAGCCAGAGTACACCAAAAGAATTGCATGAAGAAGAAGGGGTGGAAAAGGAAGTTACTCAGGAAGTAACAGAGCTAGCTATGGTTTCTACTCCTGAGAAACCTGAAAAAAACATCGGAGGAGCACCCCAAGAGGAAAACTACGGAATTGGTCAAGATAACAGTCCAGGCTCAAGTAAACAGACAACTGTTCCTTCTAAGGAAATAGAAGAAATCAAATGATTACGAAAGGAACAACAAAGATTGCTAAATGTGATAGCTCGACTCCGACAACAAATCAGGGTTTTGAAAATGAGAAAGAGAGCAGATAGAACTTCAGGGGAAATACATGCTGCTACTTCGGTGAGACCCCCCAAGAAAAAGGTTCGAAAGACCTCTATTCAACCTGCTATTCAAAACTCTATCAAAGAACAGTCTGCTATTCAAACCACCGTTGAAGAACAGTTTGTTGTTCAAACTCTTCTTAAAGTGCATACTGCCATTCAAAAGCAAAAGGAACAGCATTCCACTGTTGCTCATGTTGAAGTGCAAATGGACGATATATCAGCCTGTGACAAGGAAGTTCAGACAGAGGCACAGTCCTCTAAAGGGATATAGACTATAAACACAAGGCGATGCAATAGGAAGATTCAAGTAAATCTTCCACTGGCCACTACTATGTGGGACAATGATCCGAGGACAGTAACCCTACGAGAGGGTTTGATGCAAGCTCAAAAAGGAGTGGAAAAACTCATGGAACAAATGGTTTCTTGAGAAAAGTATGAAGAATTACAACGATAGCTAAGGAATGTCAATTTATCCAAAAGCCAGACCTTTGAAGGATGGCGAAAGGAACAAGAAAAAGTCACAAAGGTAACTCATAGATTAGATGTAGTTATCAGATAGATGGATACCTTATGCTCTTTGTACACTGATGTCCTAGCATGTAGAGCCCCTGCCAAGAATTATGCCTTGTTTTTAATGGAACGATATTTGCAATTGAAAATTAAGGCCGTCAAAGCAGGAGCCCCTATACAAATTAATACCATTGATGATTTTATAAATTGTTGTAAGCACTATGGAGTGAAGGTTCAAAGACTACTGTGTGAATTCTATCTGCATAACCTTGTGCTAGATCAGGACACAGAGTAGAACCCTAGCCCTTTCATTGGGGATATCCAACTACAAGCATTTATTTCGTTTGGAGTTAATCAAATCAAATGGCTTAAAGCCTATAATTCCTTCCAAAGACAAGAAAACGGATTAGACTTATGGGTAAGAGCTGAGCCTAGAGATCCATTACAGTTATGCAACAAACACAGGAGCCTCATGAGGACTTTGGGCGTGATTGACACATTAAAACGCATTAACATAGTAACCAATTGGCAAGGGATAGAATACTTCTTTACCATTAAGGACCTTGCCATTACAGCTGCTAAATTTCGATATCAGACCTCTAATCCGAACATCCAACTCACCGAACCATTTAATTATGAGAACTTTAAGTTAGCTGCTGATTGTTTGAACCTCTATGGCAAAATTATCTTGAGGGCAGGGCCATCTTGGTTAGGATATAGGTTTCGAAGTCCGATTATTTGGCACCCTGCACCTGGATACCAAGCCCTGTATGAAATGCCTGAGGGTCAGACAGGCCATCTTTTTGAACACCTAGTTAGGCATCATGGCTGTAGGCCACCACATGAGATCCCACCTCTAGCCTACTCCCTCACTGCCTTACATGTCAACTACAATGTTTTCATGAGGGCATGAGAAAGGGTAAGCAGGGGGTGTGTGGAGTACTGAAGAAGGTATGTTTTCATTGACTATTTTGTCATCTTTTCTTTAGAACTCATAACATCTTTGCATCATGACTAGGTAGATAATGGGAAAGCATGAAAAATCTATAAAGATTTATATGCAACATGAAAATGCTAATGATTGCCAATTTTTATGTAGGAAAAGGGAAAAACTAAAGATTACTACTCCAAAGAAAAAGACAGGGCCAAGCTAACCACTGTCCCTTTGGCGGGGAACCATATGCAAACAAGACGATCTAAATTAGAACATCTCAGCCAAGGAAATGAAAAGGAGATATCGACTCGGCGCAAGAAAATGACCGGATAACTGAGGATTAATAGCTTGGTGAATCCCTCAGGATCCTTTGATCCTGAGGGATCGCTACTTTAACTATTTTTTCATCCTTGATATCTCTGCTTCAGCTGTTATAAGTAGGGGCAGCACTGCTAGCCCGGGAGGGACTGTTAATTTTCATGTAACTTTTCTCTGTATTTGAAACTTTGATCATCAACTCTCATTGAGAAGTGATCCACTGTAACTCTGTTTTAATGCTTTAATATAAATATGGTTGTTGTTCCATCTGTGATTCTAGAATAACTTCAAGCAGTGTATCCCTGGAGGCTAAGGGCCTGGCCCTGGTGGAACACTTGCTCCTGTACTATTATCTTTAGTTCATGTGTGGTTTGTATTATCAACTTTAATTGGTAGTCTGGTGTGTTTTGTTATTCTATATCAAAGCTCTGTTATATTTACAATATCGTTCTTTGCAACAGGAAAGTCGTATTGTGAATTCTAATCTTATAAAGTATTGTTGTTCTTTTAAATTCATTAATGTAACATTACTGTTCTTTACAGAATGCTATTGCTGTTCAATTGCAGAGTAACCAGGCTGTAATCTTCTTAAGTTGGTATTACTGTATTCGTCTATGGTTTATGCTTCATACAATTGTTGTTCAATTGACATTGTTGTTCCATTATGAATTGCAATCGTTATCCTTTCTAACTGGGATCAATACTTGTGGTATATGACTCAGATTACTATTTTTCTTAATATCTCTGTGTTTTGTGTGTATTATTTATTTCGGTACTGTATATTCACAATTGACTCTAAGTGCTATTCTATATTTCATTGGTAATTGGTTTCCATTCCATTTCTATTTGTTTTCCAATTTACCCTTTGAGTAAAGATTGACATTTGATTTCTGCAGGATACGATTACTTGTTCCTGTAGATTAAGGTGTGTCGTTTATCAGACTTAGTTGCTGTTACATTTTCTAGTTGCTGTTCCATTTCTTAGTTGTTGTTCCATTTCTTGTTATTTGTGTTATTGTTGCTTTGGTGTGCATAACGATCTGAAACTATAGTGGGCATTGGAATTTGCTATCTAGTCCCTAGATTGATGATTTGTTCCTTGGTTACCTTTAGTTACATCAGTTTCCAAAGGGATGAGTAATTGTTACTGGACCCTTGACTGATAAATTGTTTAGTTTTCTGAATGCATGATTTAGGATTTAAAGTATTTTTCTGTAAGTAGATTTTCTTTCAAGCATCTGTTTAATCTTGTATTCTCTTGAGCACTATACTACTAGCATTACTCTGACAAATGACAACCTCAAACTGAGTACACTCTTTGAGATAACAAATCGTTCCTGGATTGACAAGTTAATGTGAGGTAATTAGAGGTGAAAGAGACCCTTTTTATGGATCGAGAGTCGCCATCTCTTCCTGATCATCTAAGGCACTAATGAAATTTATATCTAAGGCCCAACAATTCGATTCAACCATGAGTTTGTCTAAACCTTGGCCTTTGATAAGTTTTGTAGGCTTTATTTGTATGTCATATTCTAAAATAGTGGCAATCCATTTGCCTCTCTTTCCTTTAGGCCCATTTTCTGTCAAAATGTCCTTTACTACTAAATTTGGAACATAAGCAATGATGTGTGAATACAAGATGCACACTTTAAAACCTTTAATAGCTTTCACTAAAGCTAGCACTTGCTTTTCCATTATGTTGTAATTTAGTGTTGCATCTCTTAAAGATTTACTAAAAAATGTAATGGGTTGTTCATATCCTTGATCATTCTTTTGCAACAAGACTATTGCAATAGTATGTTCTGAAGCAAAAGAAAAAATTATAAAATCTTTTTGGAAGTCAAGACTTATGGGGATTGGAGTTTTGGGTAAGGGCTTGTTTAATGACCTCAAAAGACTATATAGCTTCCACTGTCCATTTATGTTAGGTCCCTATACTACTAGTGTAACCCCTTATTGTTATTAGTACAACCCACTTATTATATTGATGTACCCATGTAGTGCCCATATTGTTACTATTGTGCCACATAGAAGCCCACTATTGTTATTATTGTGCCCTTACATTATTATTGTTATGTCGGCTCTAATTATGTTATGACCCCTTAGACTCCTATATATAGAAAGGAGGTCTTTTCATTTGTATCATCAAAAATTGCTCATTTGTGTAATATAAAGAAGGTTTCCCCCTCGAAGAGGCTGAATTCTAGGGTGTTGATCTCTCTTTTCTATCTTTTTGTGAGCTGGTTTCATAACATTTGGTATAAGAGCTTTGGGTTCTAGGGTTTTGCTGCTCCAAACTGGTCATCGTGGCATTTTTGCTATAACTTTTTTTCTGCGACGTTTCAGAAGCTAAAAAAAACACATTTGAGAAGAAATCGCGCTGAATCTCGTGTCCAAATTTCAGAGCTTTTCACACTATATTTGCGGAGATATGATCTAAGGAAGTTGGTCCTTTTGCAGACTCCTGAATTGCATTCCAAACAGGTGACCTGGGGAAAATCATCATAACGTTCTTTCTGAGCATTGGATTGAAATTTCATAAGAAGGTACAGAAAGAGGACAGACTATAATTTCTTTTATATATTTTTTAGAGATAAAAGTCGAAACAGTGACTCGTGGCACGTCGTACAAGTTTGCTCTACTGAACTAGTCTATAATCAGGTCACTGTGGGAGATTGTGCATAACTCTTTCTTGGAGAATCCAATTTGGATCGGAATGGTGGCATTGGAAAGAGGAAGTAGAGGGCTACTAAGGATCACAATTTTAGAACTGGATGATCCGAAAGTACAGAGATACATCAGATTTAATATCAGGCTCATACAAAGTGAAAAAAGGTGTGTAGTTTTTTTTAATTTTTCCATAAGCTTGGTTTAAAAAATTAGTTTGAAGGAATTGAAAGGGCATAGTAAAGCATTATTATCGATAATTGATGCCCCAAGGAAAGAAAATTTAAACACCTAGTAGGCAACCTAAAAGCTCTAGCATGACTCATGAAGAAGAGGAAGAAATGGAACATGATATATCAAAATTACGAGACCAAGTGTAACAAGTGTCACTTGCAAAAAAAGGAACAGAACCTAAGATGGATGGTTTAAAGAAAGATGTAGAAGCTAAGATGGATGGTTTAAAGAAAGGCGTAGAAGCTAAGATGAATGACGTGGAAGCTAATATGGATGATTTGAAGATAGATTTGAAGACAGACATGGAAGAATTGAAGATAAATATGAATAAGTTGCTACAAGAAATGGTCACTAATGGTGAAAGGGTAGTAAAGGAAACTCATGATGAGAACAAAAGAAATGTTAATCATGATTCCATAGACTCTAATGTTGGATTGAATACCCACCATATTCCAAAAATTGATATGAGGAAGTTTGATGGCAAGGATCCCGCAACATGGATATTACAGATGGAGCAATTTTTCGATCTCAATAATGTGCAAAACACACAAAAGGTACGTATTGCAACTTTATATTTGGAACCAAATCAGTTTGTATGGTATCAATGGCTTTGCTCTCGTAAACAAATTATCAGTTGGGCAATTTTTACGGAAGAATTGACAGCACATTATGAGGATACAAAAAGCAACACTTTTTTTAGCCAATTGATAAGTCACAAACAAAAGGGTTCGATAATGGAGCACATTGAGGAGTTCCAAAAATTGAACATAAGGGTAAAAAATATTCCAGAGGAGCATAGGATTGATGTGTTAATAGGGACTTTAAAGGATAATATCCAACATGATGTTCGCCTTTGGGAACGTGATTCATTAGAGAAGGCATTCAAGTTAGCAAGAAAGATGGAAAGCAAAATTATGGCAACCAGGAAGCATACCAGTCACAACTATAAATATGGAAGTGTTGTTACCCCTAGCCTTCCACAACCTATAAGGTTGACACCACAACAATTGGAAGAAAAAAGAGCAAAAGGGGCTTTGTTACAGTTGTGATAGCAAATACACTAAAGGTCGTAAGTGTGCTGAGAAGAAATTATTTTACATGGAATATGAAGAGGAGGAAGAAAAGGATCAAGAAACATCAAAAGAAGAAGATATACGCCAGGACCCCACCCCAGAGAAAGAAGAAATGAATCAGACCATATCTTGTAAAGCATTGGCAAGAAGTACCACTCCTCAAACTCTCAAGATAGAAGGACATATCAAGAAGAAAAAGGTGCAAGAAATGAAAGATCACATCGAGAAAGAAGAAATGAATCCAACCATATCTTGTAATTCATTGGTCGAAATTACCACTCCTCAAACTATCAAGATAGAAGGACATATCAAGAATAAAAATGTTCAAGAAGTGAAAGATCACATCGAGCATCAAGAAACGAATCCAACCATATCTTGTAAAGGATTGGAAGAAATTACCACTCCTCAAACTCTAGAGATAGAAGTACATATCAAGAAGACAAAGGTTCAAGCAGAAAAAGATCACATCGAGCATCAACAACAAGTTCTCTAACTTTTAAAGGATAATGCCATTTTGGTGCAAAATCAAACGAAACAACAGGTAGATCAACATTGTAGTGAAAAATGTTTTGATGTAGGTGATTGGGTATTTTTACTGCTACATCTCAAGCAACCTATTTATGAGAAGGAAATTTTGGCAATAGTACATGCACTTAAAAAATGGTGACCTTACCGAATGGGAAGACTCTCCAAGGATGAGGATGTGGAAGCAATGTTTTGTGCTATTTCTATTATCCAACAAGATTGGATAATCGAAGCAAGGTATGAATGGAAGAAGGACGAAGAAGAATGGCCACTTATTCAAAAGTTGCAAAAGATCCCAATTCAAACAATATTGCCAGAAATTGAAGAGGAAGGAAAAATCATATTGGAACCTGGAGCAGTCACAGAAACAAGAACCCGACAGCTACGAAATCGATCAATTTCAGAGTATCTCATCAAGTGGAAGAACTTACCCACTGAAGATTCCACATGGGAGGACAAGAATTTTATACAGAAGCATCAAGAACTACTCAAGCATTGAGGACAACGCTTTTTGAAGGAGAGGGGCATGTTAAGCCCCTATACTACTAGTGTAACCCCTTATTGTTATTAGTACAACCCACTTATTATATTGATGTACCCATGTAGTGCCCATATTGTTACTATTGTGCCACATAGAAGCCCACTATTGTTATTAGTGTGCCCTTACATTATTATTGTTATATCAGCTCCGATTATGTTATGACCCCTTAGACTCCTATATATAGAAACGAGGTCTTTTCATTTGTATCATCAACAATTACTCATTTGTGTAATGTAAAGGAGGTTGCCCCCTCGAAGAGGCTGAATTCTAAGCCATTGATCTCTCTTTTCTATCTTTTTGTGAGCTGGTTTCATAAAAATTTAAGTGTTGAATATTTGCTTAACATGTTATTTAGTTCTCTAATTAATTAATCTAAATTTGAAATGAATCTCCTAATACAATTTATTTTTCTTAAAAATGATTTTAATTCTTTGATGTTTCTAGGATGGGTGATGGTTAGGATTGCCTCTATTCTAGCAAGATCTATTCTAATTCCATATTTAGATATTATATGTCCCAAGAGTTTACCTTCTTCTAGACCAAAGAGTGTCTTTTTGGGATTTAATGAAATACCAAATTTTATGCATTTAACGAAAACTCTTCTCAGGTGATCTAGATGTTCATTATCAGATTTGGAAAAGACTATGATGTCATCTTGGTAAAAAACTAGGAATTCATGGATTTCTTTAGCAAAATCTATATCCATAGCTCTTTGAAATGTTGCCCCTGCATTCATTAATCCAAAAGGCATTTTCAAATACATGAAAGTACCCCAAGGAGTAGTAAATGCATTCTTTTCTTAGTCCTATGGTTAAACTAAGATTTGGTTGTATCCAGAAAATCCATCAAGCGATGAAATTCTGGATTAACTGACTACCCTATAAAGAATATGGTCCATTCTTGGGAGAGGATAGTTATCTTTCAATGAGATTTTGTTCATATTTCTGAAATCAATGCAAAGTCTGATTTCTCCTGTTTTCTTCCTAGTAGTGACTAAGTTTGAGACCCAATCTGAATATCTAATGGGAGATATGATTTGGGCATCATACATCATTTTGACTTCCTTTTCAATCGATGGCATAAGAACTGGATTAATTCTCCTAAGTTTTTGTTTAAAAGGTTTATGATCTTCTTTGATAGGTATCTTGTGTTGAATTATGTTGGTGTCATAAGACTTTAGGTCTTGATAACTCCATGCAAAGACATATTGAAACTCTTTGAATAGACTTATATATTTAACCTTTTCATCTGGAGGTAAGACTTTTGATATTTTAATGAACTTAGGTCTTTCTTTATTTCCTATGTTACATTATTCTATATATACTCTTAAAGGCTCCATTTTTGGTTTCCTAGCTACATCATTTGAATCAAACAAATCTTCTAAGGGGACTAATCCCTTAGGCAAAAAAATATTTTTAAGGTATAGAATTTCTACATTTTCTAGGTTATCTATTTCTACTTTAGTGAAATTAGTGGGTTTACCTATATCTAAAACATTTACATCTATCCCACTTTCTATGTCATTGTCTACTATACAATCTGTATCTATATTACAATTTTGAAACTCACCTTCAGCATTCATGAAATCATAAATTTGAGAATCTTGTCAGAAAATCCGCCAATATTTCAAATTCTTAGGTATGACAGCCTATGTCTCACTTCTGTAGTGTACTGATGGTTGGGCTGAAAACGTAATTTATAGGTACTAGAAAAAGTGGCCAGACTATGGGCTTGCATATTCTATTTTCTAGGAATGGTAGCAAATTCTATTTCTAGAAGGTCTTTAATCAAATCTAGGAAAGTCTCTCTATATTGGCTTAGTCTGGGATTATTTACAGAGTATTTGCCTTTGGTTTGTTTAATAATCAATTCTGAGTCGCCCATTATAGAAACTCTCTTGGCTCCAAGTTTTCTAACCATTTGTAGTCCTAAGATTAGAGCTTCATATTCTGCCATGTTGTTTGTGCATTTAAAGTTTAATCTAAATGCATGACCCTCAAAATGATTGTTTTCCATGTTGTGAATCCACACTCCTGCACCTACTCCTAGTCTATTCATAGATCCATCAAAATCCAAATTCCATAAAGACTCATGAAAAATGTTTTCACTATCAGGGGTTTTGTATTTTTTTTCTACAGCTGTGATTTCCTTTTTGTCATGGTCTGAATTTTACAAGATGAAAGAGTCCATATATGAATGCATGGAGTATATAAGGAAATTATGTGCTTTTTCTATACTACTCACCATGTATTTCATCAAGGTCTCTCTATAAAGTTTTCTTTGTTGACAAAAAATATAGATGGTGGCATATGACATATCTAACTGTAAAGATCCCTGTAATTTTTCTCCCCATAAGTGAGATAACAACATTCCATATTGGGGTGGGATGTCAGCAACTACTATGTCCATGACAATACTCTTTGTTGGGCATTGGACTAGAGTTACACACAAATCCTTGTTCAGGCTGAGGCATTTAACTTGGCTAGAGTCAAAGGAAAACAGGTCCTTATATAGTCTGGTGATATCTAAGTTTAGTTTCTCCATGATTGCTTTCGGCATTAAGTTATGGGATGCCCCTGAGTCTAGCATAGCATTATGTAATACTTTGTCATGAATGTTCAATATAATTTAGAAAGGAGGGATACCCCCTTGCTGATGTGTACCATTTACTTCAGGGCCAAAAAATACATCAGGCTGATCATCATTCAAATTCACAACATCCTCTCCTTCACCTATATTCAATGTTTCAGCGAGTTGTGATCTATATGATTCATTTTTCAATAGCTCAGTCAAAGGGACTGATATTTTCAATTTTTCTATCTCAGTTTTAATGTTGAAAGGCAATTGAGTTTTGCTTGATTGGATGAGATCTTCCTTAGAAAATGTGGCCTGTGTGTTTTTATTTTCTTTTTCTGTACTAGGCACTTCAGTCTGTGTTTCAGTGGTTTCGTTTTGAATTCTCTTATTTGGAATGTTTTGAGTAACAATTTTAGTTTGAGTTTCAGATGAAGTTATATCTACAATTTTTGGGCTGGAATTCTCCTGAGCTCCCCTAGGGAGGATTTGTAGAATTTTGGTGACAAGAGCTTATGTTATCTTTTTAGTTTGGGTTTGGATTGATCTCTTAGTGGGAATTTCATTATTCTTTCTACTTCTTAGGCTATACTATTTGTGAACCTCATATATGGTAGATTCATAGCCTTGTTTAAAGTTGAAGGACTCTCCAAATTCCAATTACAATTGTTACAGCATGTACAATTCTTGTTCTTCTTGAGTAAGAAAAACATCTTCATTTTTAATCCCTAATGGATTTATCTGGATGTCATCCTCTCCCTCATGGTTTTGTGAACCCTCAGCATAGCTTTACTAGAAGGGTGGTCTAATTTGTTGATCTAGTATAGCATCCTTTCCAATGTTAGGATTCTTCTTGAAGTTGGGGTTTCTTATTGGGGGTGGCTGTTGATTCTCCCACTGAGTTTTCCTTTCCATGTTTTCTAATCTATGCATTATTATTTCTACACTCTTTGCTAAACTATCTATTTTACCATCAAAAGTGGAAGTTTCCTCTTTAATGACAACTCTCTTTTCATTTCTCATTCTAGATTTCTTAGCTAATAGATTGGCTTTTACACTAACAACATTACTTTGCATTTGTTTCAATGTTTCACGGTTTCTTTCTCTTAACTGGTATGACATATCAGTGTCAAAACCATTAGGGAATTTGATCAATGCTAGGTGTGGTGGAGGCTTAATATTACCTGGGATTGCATTGTAGATGCTATTAAACCTAGTACAATAATCCTGAACTGGCTCATTAGGAGCTCTTCTAATGTTATCATATTCAGAAAGTATTTACAGAGGGTTTTTATTTCTCTCCCATCTATCAATAAAAAATATATGAAAAGAAGCTATGTCTACAATGTGATTAGCAGGTAAATCTTTGAACTATTTCTTAACATCCCCAATTAATGTTTGGGAAAACAACCTCATTTGGACATCATATTCATAAATCTCATGCAACTCAAAATAGTTAGTCATTTTGTTCACATGTTGTTGGGAAGTATACTGACTAGTAGCATCAAACAAAAAGATTTTGCTTTGGTAATCTTGGGGCATGGCATGGAGCTATGCTGGTAAGACCAAAGGTGCATATCTGTCTACCATGGCTAAGATTATAGTTTGACTAGGTGGTAAAGCAGTGGTACTTGAGGAAGGGCTTGAAATGGATGGAGAGGAACTAGATGAGGTTGATGAGTTTGGTGGGATACGAAGCTGATGAACAACTGGTTTAGGAGAATGAACTGTGGTAGATATTTTAGGTGAGGTGGTAGTAAATGAAGGTGTATTTATAGTATTTGAAGATTGTGCAGAAATTTCAGAGGCAGCAGCAGTGAGGGCAGCTAATTCAACTGATTGTTGAAGGTAGGCATCATCTATATGGCTTATCAATGTAGAGGTTAAAGCTTCTAGCTTGTCAAAAGTATCCAACACAAGTTTATCTAAATCTGGATGTATAGGCACCTTTTTTGACTCAAGGAATTGAATAAAGTTAGGGTCCAACATAGTTTCATGAATTGGATTTTCTGATTTAGTTCTAAACAATGAGAGTGTTGTCCCTTAAGAAACCAATTTCTTGGCTGTGTAGAAATTGTGCTTAAGACATTAATTTTTATTATTCATGTCACTTATTTGTATGATGTATCCTCATGTGAAGGGCCTGAAGGACCTGACTTTGAACCCTTAATATTTAGGTGATATGAAAGTCTCAGAATGCCATAGGATGCTGAATATAAATGCTGAGTGAAGAATGCTTTGAGAAGTTAGAGACAATATGTTGTTTTTCACAGAAACTATTATCTGTAACTTAGAAGAAATGTAGAAGTAGGAACTTTAAATATAGGAGCACTCTTTTAAGGAATTTTAACTTCATTCACATAAGTAAACAAAGACCTGCAACTTCATTACCATACTTAAAGAAAGGAAGACACATGATGACACATAATAGAGAAATTACAAAATCATACCCAACAATGTGTGGCAAAATTCTTGATTCTTTCATTAATCATCAGTTTATCAAAAATACAATAGCATAGTCTCTACTTTCCTCAAAATTTGGACGTTTTTTTCTATAATTTTGTCTCTTTTTATACATCATGGGATAGCTGGTAAATACAAAAACTACTTAACTACCTTCTAACAGTCTAAAGTAAAAGCCATTACAGAATATTACATTGGAGGGTAAAAGACACCTAATTCTTCTCATGAAAATAATATAATAAGAAGTAATAGAAATTAGTGTATGATTGGTGATTGTTGCTCATTGTTTGAATCTGTGGCTTGAGTAGATGGTCCTGCTGATGCATCTTTGGTCTACCCTATCATCCATTCTTTGCACTTTCTCCATAATGGTACATTTGACTTGGGTGCTTCCTCTAATTTGTCAAGTGCTATTCTGCGATTTTTAATCCTACCATAAGTAGGCTTGTCTGTGAACATAGTCTTCACCAACCAAAGAAGCTTAAAATCTTTGTTCAGGTAGTTGACAATGGTGGCTCCTTTTAATACTGTTGTTATCAACATTGCTTTTTGCCTCAACCAGCAAAGTCTCATATGTTTTCCATGGCAACAAGTTTCCCTGTAGATCCTAGCAAGAAGGAAGTCCAACCCTAACCCTTTTATCAAACAAGATGTTAAACTTTGAAACTGCTTCCTTCATCTCATTTATCTTCTTCTCAGTAGTATTCCTGTAGATGTTCCAGACAATCATTCTGTTAAAATCTCTTGCAGATGTTTTTCTGTCTGGCATGTCATGTTCCTTCAATTTTGTAGTAGATTTAGAGTTAATGAAATCTATCATCCTCTTTGTAGAAATTGATCTATCTAGATCCTTTTGCTTATTTTTTATGACCACCTCTTCCATATCACGAACTAATGTTTTCTCTTTGATATAATCATAAGAAACTCCCAAATTCCCTTGATAACCTCAATGACTTCATCCCACAGGATTTCTCTGGCTTGAATTAAGGACATATTGCCCTTCATTTTCTCCTTTAGCCTTTTGATTTCATCTCCAGCCCTTAAGAGATCTTCCCTGTACTTCTTTGCATTATCTTTCTCCCTTCTTGCTTTTTCCTCACTTAAGTTGAATAACTTGGAAGCTATTTCCAGTTCTCTTTGGGCTTTGTTTACATCATGCTCAACCATTTTAAGCTATGTTCCCAACTGTAAAACCTATGCTGCTGGATCATCTATGTTGGCTGGCATTACTATTGTAAAAACATGAGTGTCCACCTGTCGTTGCATCTTGTCCAAAGATTATTTAAGTAAAGAAATTTCTTTAGTCTTCTACAACACATCCTCTAGGAGCTTTTCCTTTTCATTTTCTACTTCAACTATCCCTGCAACTGTGGGATGCTCACCTACATGTAGATTCAACTTCTTTTTCAAAGCCCCAATCTCCAATTTGGCAGATTACAATAATTTCTGAATAGTAGGTTGGTCATCAGGATTGACACCTATTTCGATGATAATCTTCTTTAGCTCATCCACCTGAGCATTCAAAACTCTGGAGTTGGCTTTCTCCAACTTTAACTGTTGAATCACCTTATTTAGCATTTTTTCTGCCTTAACAGCTGTTGCATTTATCTTATGTAGATTATTTACAATCAATTTCCTAGTTTGCATATGCAAATTGATCTTGTCAAGCATTGGAAGCTTGTGAGTGTCAACATTTATGTTCCTAGTCTTGAAATTGCTAGTGGTCCCCACTAATATTTCAGTAGGATGAGAAAAAGCAATTTTAAGTTGGCTTTCCTCCAAACCCATGGTAGATAGCAATCCAGTTTGTTCAGGAGTTACCTGAGACTTGGCTTGAGCCTCCATATTTAACTAATTATTTTGATTTCTCTATGCTATCTGAGAAAACATACTTTGAATTAAAGGAACCTGATCATGAACAGGTTCTTTGGAAGATGGAGAAGCAGGGGCACCTTCTATCTCTCCTAACTGAATCACCAAACCAGGTTGTGCTGAAGACATTGCATCCTGAAGCTTGGTCCTTTTTGATTCTTCAGACTCTTCCTCATCTAGATCAGTAACTTCCTCTCTATCCCTCTTGACCCTCTTTTCTATAATGCTAGGGGTTTCAATCTCCGTCCCCTGAGCATTTTGCAAACCTCCATTTTCCAATTTCTTTATTTCAGGTCTACTTTCATGTACAAAGGCTGAATATCCATTCTCCAATCTTCTCTTTGAAATAATTTGGTGAGGGTCATAAGCCCACTCAACCCCCTATAAAAGACACATGTCATTCAACAATCTTTCAACCTCCTGGGCAACCTGTTTGGTGTTTACAATGAAGGGTCCCACTGCTTTAGGCAACTTGAAGAAGCCTTTCTTCATAGGAATAAAATGAACTTGATCAACATTTAAGCTCTGCCTAATAAATTCAAGGGCAAAAATCCTCATTGGCACAAATTTGGGTAACCTGTAAGACTTTACAAAGGCTCCATAAAGCCTAATTTATGCATCTTCAAAGATGAACCAATCTCCACATCTCACATCCTTACTTAATTGAAGACACTATTGAGCTTTAGGAAGGAAAGTTGGTGGTAGGTTCCATTCCAAATTTTATAAGACACTGGAAGGAATGAAGAAGTAAACTCAAATAAATCACTATCTCCTGGATCACCCCTTATCAGGTCTGTCTAGAATACCACTGACTGTTTCTTTTTACTAATATCAACAACATTTAGCCCCAAATCAGAAAAATGTTCAGCATTTTGGTACCAAAATAAATAAGTAATGACTGAAGAAAATTTGAAAGAACCAGTGAAAGGAAAATTCATAAATTAGGTATTGATAACATCTACCCAGAATGTTGGAATGTCTAGTACTATCTTTGGCTTCATCATTAAAGAGAAAAACCCTAGCACAACTTTATCCACCTGCTTGGAGTCTTCTTTCCCTAGAATCTTGGCAATTACTTGCAACACAAGTCTTATGTCGACTGCAAATATTTCTAAAGAGAAGAGATTACCATGTAGGGAAAATTGACTAGATTTAGGAGGCAAGAAAGAGGCAACATGAGAAAGCTCCTGAGGAGACATGTTATCATAATAAGAAATCAGGGATTCTTTAGTAAAGGTGGTGTAATTTGCAGACACATGGTAATTCAAAGCTTGGTGTATTAACCATGAGGTTACTTGGAAAACACTCTCCCCTGACTGATTCATTACAAAACATTTCTTTGGGTACATTGCTGAGGCTAGCCATTGAATAAATTCATGAAATAAATGTGTTCTGGGGACAAAAGCAACTAGAACACCTGACCTAACCATTGCCATGAATATAAGAGACTTTTTATGGTTCAGAATGACCTCTTGATACAGTGAATGATGTTTAATTATATAGAGGGTATCGGAAATATCTCGTTCAACATCCATTAATGGGGTATGGATAATTGATGAGGAACTTACTTGTTTGGCCATGGTGATTGTAGGTGATGGTTTGCTGGTGACAGTTGCGGGGACTATTGCTGACTTAGATTTGTTGAACTAGCTACAAGGTCACTTGGTACTAAAACAAAAGACTAATACAGCAGGGTTTTGCCTATATTTTATACATATAATATTCAAAATGGCGGAGAAACCTGTAATTAATGTAACTAATTAATGGAGTTGCAGATGAGGTGACAGGGTACAGTGAATGAGGTGGATGGTAATGAATGAGGGTGGCGGATGACATGGAGGAGATGAGATGGAGTGGAGTGATGGGGGTGGCCCGCTGCAGGGGTAAGGAGTGTATAGGATGTTCATCGGGCCTGAACCCCTGCATCAATCTCAAGCCGTAGATCTCAGTCAAACGCCTTAACATCATGGTCAACTATGGGGATTCAACCTGAGTTATAAGTCGTGCTCCCCCCCACAGAGCACATTACCCGCTTCTCGAACCCATGCTTTCTTAAATCTTGAGATACCACTTGAACTTAACATATGGGTCGGGGCCCCACTTATATCGGATTCAAAAGCCATCAACAATATAAAACAAATCACTACTTTTAGACTTCCAAATTCTCTTTTAATTTTGTTTCTCGAACATGATATTTGATTTTTTATTTTTTGTGATAAAATTTAAAATGAAATTAAAATGACGATGGATGCTACAACATCTAGCTCCACCTGGGGATAGTGATTTTTCCACATAAGCACTAAGAATCGCAGATCAGTGCCTTCACCTCGGGCATGGAATCATATATTGCTTAGCCAATTTTAATTCTATGGAATTTGTACAATAAATTCACTTTGGTATCTACAATGACAGGATGCTTGTGATTCGGAATTGGAAATAATGTTTGAGGTACTACCCATTGACAAGCAGCAGTAAAGTTTCACCATCAATATTTTGCAAGAAGAATGTATTATTTGCCCTTGCTTCTATGATCATGAATGGGCCATACTATAGAGGATCAAACTTCCCATGTTTTCCCTTACCTTCTCTTCTAGTATCTGACCTTAATATCAGGTCTCCAACTTTAAAATCAATTTCTTTGGCTTTTCTGTCAAAAATCCCCTTCATTTTTGATTGATACATAATCAAATTATCTCTTACCTTATCCCTTCTTTCACTCAACTCCACTACCTTATGCATCCTTCTTATTAGAGCATTGGGCTCTTCTTTTGCCTCCTGAATCATTGCAATCATAGGCTTCACAAGCTGACTAGGGAACAGAGCTTGAGTTCCATACACCAACTCAAAAGGTGATTTGCCGGTAGAATTTTTTGTAGTCGCTTGGACAACCCATAGAGAAAATTTTAATTTTGAATCCCAGTCTTTCTGATTCTCTGCAATAGTTTTCTTAAGAATTTTCATCAATGTTTTATTAGTGGATTCAGCCAATCCATTTCCCTGAGGATGATAAGCTGTTGAATGAGATAAAATGACATTATACTTCTGACAAAAAGCAACAAACTTAATTGAACTAAACACTTGAGAATTGTCAGTTATGAGTTTGACAGGGCATCCAAATCTGCTGAAAATGCTTTCCCCTAAAAGCTTCATCACCACCTGGTTATTTTCGTTTTTGGTAGCTATAGCTTCTACCCACTTGGTGAAATAATCAGTAGCTATGAGAACCCACTTGTGTTTTCCACTTAAAGGTGGGTTAATTCTCCAACAAATTCTAGTCCCCATTGTCTAAATGGTTCTTCTATGAAGACTGGGATCAATGGCAAAGGAGATAACCTCTTCTTCTTAGCAAAAAGCTGACACTTCTGACAACTTTTGAAGAGCTTATATATATCACCAAACAGGGTGGGCCAATAAAATCCTGCCTAGAGGATTTTGTGTGCAGTAGCTTTCAAACTATAATGTCCACTGCATAACTTTGCATGGAAATATTTAATGGTCTTTGTAGATTCATCTTCTGTTAAACATAACAATAAAATTCCCACAGGATCCTTCCAATACAATCTGCCCTCTACAATCACATATGGCTGTGCTTTGATTTTTAATGCTCTATATCTTGTTCTATCCAATGATTGGGGACAAGAGAGAAAACATAAATAATGAACTATGTGCTTTTACCATTCTGAACATAAAAATTTATATCGGATCTTCATACTTGGGTTTGATTTTGCTTCACCTTCTTCAATTATTTCCTCATTTACAGGTGTTGGCAATTTGATTCCCAATGCTTGAAAATTTGACTCTATCAACATATTTGCCAGTCCCTGCCCTTTCACCAGCTTCGTGGGCTTTATGTCCAGATCATACTGTTGGATCTTGGCTATCCATTTTCCTCTTTTGCCTTCCACATCACTCTGGACTAAGACATCCTTACTGCAGCATTTGACACATAAGCAATGATCTGTGACTGTAGCACATAAGTCTTGAAGGCCTTTAGGGATTTTACCAAAGCATATACCTATTTTTCAAGGATATTGTACTTGAGTTCAGCATCTCTGAGAATATTGCTAAAGAAAGAAATTGGCTGCTCTTTTCCTTCATCATTTTTCTATAACAAAGTAACAACTATTGAATTAAGTGATGCAAATGAAAAAATTTGAAAGGGTTTTTGATAATCAGGGATAATTAAAACTAGAGCTGCTTTTAATGCTTCTTTGATCCTGGATAATGACTCTCTGGCTTCCTTGGTCTAATGTAATTAATTTTCCTTCTTCAACATATTGGTAATCATCTTTACAATTTCAGCATAATTGGACACAAACCTCCTTAGAAAAATTATTTTTTCTAGAAATTTTTGAATGTCTTTCTTACTCCTAGGCAGGGGTATTTTCTGCATAGCTTGCATGCTTGCTAGATCTATCTTCACTCCTTCTCTAGAAACAATGTGCCCCAGCAGTTTGTCTTCTTCTACAGCAAAAATAGACTTCTTAGGATTCAAAGAAAGCCCAAATTTTCTACATTTCTAAAAATTCTTTTTAAGATGGTCTAGATGCTCCTCATCTAACTTAGAGAAAACCGCGTTGTCATCCAAGTATATCACTACAAACCTATCACCCACAAATGCAATGTCCCTAGCCCTCTGAAATGTTGCACCTGCATTCATCAACCCAAAAGGCATTCAAGCATACATGAAGGTTCCCCAAGGAGTTTTGAATGCAGTCTTTTTCTGATCTTCTTTATCAACAACCACCTGGTTATACCCAGAGAACCCATCCAGCATTGACATTCTGAATGATCCAGTTACTTTCTGCAGCACAAGATCCATTTTAGGTAATGGATAGTTATCTTTTAAGGAAGCCCTATTTATATTTCTAAAGTCCACACATAACCTTATTTCTCCATTTTTCTTCCCTACATGTACTAAATTGGCCACCTAGTCAGAGTATCGGAGTGGAACTATTAGCTTGGCATCAAGAAGCTTTGTTAATTCTTTCTCAATCAATGGTAAAAGCAAAGGATTGATCTGCCTGAGTTTCTGCTTGAATGGTTTAATCCCTTCTTTCAAGGGAATGTTGTGCTAAATAATGCTTACATCATATGTCTTGAGATCCTCATAGGACCAATAAAAAACATTAGTGTACTACCTAAAAATCTCAATATACCTCTCCTTATAATTAAGTGGAACTCCATTAAATTATTTGACGAACTTGGGCTCCTTCTGGATTCCAATATTGTGATCTTGAATCTACTCATCCTATGGAATTTTCTCTGAACTATCAGCTACATCATTGGAGTTAAAAAGTATTTCAAGAGGGACAAGCCCCCTTCGCAGAATATTATGTTTCAATTGAATAATTTTTTGATTAACTATGGAATTTTTAAAACCACTTACTTCTGCACCTTCTGTTGTTTCATCTCCATCTTGGTTAATCTCAATGCCCTAAATATCTTCAATCATAGTCAAGAATTCCCTAATCTGTTGATCATCCTCAAAAACTTGCCAGTGTTTTATATTATCTGGAACAGAAGGCCTATGCCTCATTTCAACCTCATATCTTAGATTTGGATTTATAGGAGGTCTAAACGAATTGGAAACCATAGCCAAGGAGTCTGCTAATATGTTCCCATCTCTCGGAATGAACTGTATGTTGAAAGCCTCAAAGAAATTCTCAACTAAATCCCACACTTCATTTCTATATTCCTTGAGCCTAGGGTGTTTTGTTTGACAATGGTTCTTTATTTTCTTTATAATCAACTCTGAATATCCAAAAATGGAAATTGATTGGACTCCCATTTGTTTTTTTGTTTGAAGGGAAATGATCAAGGATTCATATTCTGCCACATTATTAGTTGCTTCGAACTCCAATTTAAAAGAAAATGGGATCATATTACCTCCAGGTGTAATTAAAAGTAAACCAGCACCTATTCCTTCTTTAGAATAGGATCCATCAAAGAAGCACTTCCACACCCATTCTATTTGCACCTCTGTATTTACACAAACTAAAGTAAGGTGTATCTGGTTATCTTCAGCCAACTCTGCATTGTCATGCAGCATGAAGCAAGAAAAGTCATCTTTTTCTTGGCTATACATAGGTGAATTACTTGCTCCATTCTTTGTGATTGTTTTAACAAATCTTGTTTCTCTGTACAACCTTCTTTCTTCTCCACCAAAAATTGGTATGATATCATAAGTAAAATCCAATTTTAGAACACCACCCAATTTAGCCCCCCATGACCTAGATAGCAACATTTCAAACCTAGCAGGGATATTTGGTACCACTACATCCATTACCAAGCTTCTAGCTGGGATTTGGGCTAATGACAACATCATATCTTTAATGACCCCAAGACACTTGACTTTATTTGAATCAAAAGAATATAGGTCTCTGTAATGTTTAGTAACTTGTAGGTTTGGTTGTTTCATTATTGATTGTGGCATAAGGTTATGTGAAGCTCTTGAATCAAACATACAATTATGCAAGAGGAAATCATGAATCAATAAAGAAATTTAGAAAGGAGGTGTTGAAGAATCTACCTCCTCCACATGCGGACCAAAAACCACTACTGGTTTATCTTCTTGCAGATTCACGGTGTCATTTATATTCACATTCCGAGATAGGTTGATAAACTCAACAATCTCTCTTAGATAAACTGGTGTTTTAACGAACTCTGTGAGGGGCACCTAAATTCTGATTTTTTCTAACTCCTTAGTGAGACTAAATACATGAACCTATTTAGTATTCCTTTCATTTTCATCTTCACTTTTCTTCATCACTGAAATCTCTTATGCAATGGAAACAATTTTTTTTAAAGGAATTTTATCACTTTTATCTTGAAAAGACTCACCTTGAAGTATTTGAGTTTTGTTATTTGTATTTTGCTATTTCTTTCCTTTATTTAATTGTCTTGCAGGCTGTGGTTCTTGTGGAGTCGCCTTTTGTAGGGGAGATGGAACTTGCTGCTTACCTTCATTTTCTTGAATTCTAGATCTTTTTCTTGATCTCAAGTCATATTTCTTATGTAATTCTGCCTGCATAAAATCGGTAAACTGCTTCCAATATTCATCAATTTCATTCTCATCATAAATGGAATCTATTTCAGTATATTATTCTCCCTCAACACCTAGTTCATCTTCATCTCCTACATACAATGTGGAAATATGATCATCATGATCCTTGGAATGCTCTAGCACTTCATCAGGATCTGCCTCTAAGTAAAGTGGTGCCCTCACCTGATCTTGGTCTTTTCTTTCCTTCTGCAAAATTTGTAGAGGTTGTCTTCTATATTGAGGATTAAAGTTTCTGTTTTTTTGTACTTTCCTATGAGAATTCTTACTCTCCAATTCCAATTTAATCAATTTACTAGAGAAATTTTTAATCACATTATTCATATCCTCTAATGTTTGACTTTTAGAGGATTCCAGTTTAGCCATTCCCTTATCTTGGGTAGGCTGTGCCTCTGGTGCTTTACTTGCAGCCACCAGATTTTCTTCTATTTCTAAAGCATCAGTTTGGATATGATGAAGGGTTGTGGATCTTCTCTCCCTCAATGTGAACCCAAAATTTGATTCAAGTGCCCCTAAAAAAGTTATTTTTGCACCAGTGGGAGGGGGCTTGATCTCCACTAGAAGGTTGTTGTAAAGTTTATTGAACCTTCTAATGATCTCAACAACACTTTCATCAGATTTCTTTTAATAGCATTAAACTCTGTAAGTGAATGCCCATGGTCTCATTCTCTCCACATCTATGGGTGAATTGGCACTCCATCTCTTCCCATGTAAGGATGGAGTTATTAGGAAGCCCTTTAAACCATTTTCTTGCTTCACCATCCAAGGAATGCACAAAAAGTCTTAAAACAAGATCTAGGTGTTCAACATTGAGGTTTTCTGCAAAATTACAAAACATTGCTATATGCTTCTTTGTTGTTTTTTCATCCTCCCCTGAGAAACAAGGAAGAATTTTGAAGTATTCTTGAGGCATTGGATTCAACTATTGTGGCAACTGAATAGGTGCATACCTATTCAACAAGAATGTAGGTGCTACCATGTTTGCTCCTCAACTTACTGAACCTTGAGAGCTAGCAGATGTAAAACCTATCTGAGAAGTAGATGGAGTATGAAAAGGTGGCAATGTAATTATAGGTTTAGGATGAACAACTATAGTAGATATATCTATGAATACTGAGAAATAAAGAGACTCTAAAGACTGTTCTTGATAGTTGGGTTCTTGAAATGAAGTGGATGTAAAAGGTAGTTCTTGGTAAATAAAATCTAAATGTTTGGATGAAATATGTGTTCAACTACTGCCAAGTGGAGACAGTGTAGGACTTGGTGTAAATGGAGTTTTTGGCCTTCCAACCCTCTTGGAAACTAGTCTCTCAGGGTCTAAAAGGGCTTGAGATTTTTGTTGTGAGGTATCTAACCTCGTATGAGGCCTCTTTGAAGCCAGAGTTATTATTTTCTATTCAATATAGCCAAATACTCCCTCCTCACTCAACAACCAGAGGAAAATATTGAAAACCCAGGGAAAAAATTTCTTGATTTTGTCCCCGACAATAGAGCCAATTAATGTTGTCCCTTAAGAAACCAATTTCTTGGCTATGTAGAAATTGTGCTTAAGACATTAATTTTTGTTATTCATGTCACTTATTTGTATGATGTATCCTCATGTGAAGGGCCTTAAGGACCTGACTTTGAACCCTTAATATTTAGGTCATATGAAATTCTCAGAATGCCATAGGATGCTGAATATAAATGCTGAGTGAAGAATGCTTTGAGAAGTTAGAGATAATATGCTATCTTTCTCAGAAACTATTATCTATAACTTAGAATAAATGTAGAAGTAGGAACTTTAAATATAGGAGCGCTCTTCCAAGAAATTTTAACTTCATTCACATAAGTAAACAAAGACATGTAGCTTCATTACCATACTTAAAGAAAGGAAGACACATGATGACACATAACAGAGAAATTAAAAATTCATACCCAACAATGTGTGGAAAACTCCTAATTCTTTCATTAATCATCAGTTTATCAAAAATACAATAGCATAGTCTCCAGGTTCTTCAAAATTCGGACATTTCTTCTATAATTTTGATTCTTTTTATAAATCATGGGATAGTTGGTAACTACCAAAACTGTCAAAACTTCTTAACTACCTTCTAACTCTGTAAAGTAAAAGCCATTACAGAATATTATATTGGAGGGTAAAGACACCTCATTCTTCTCAAGAAAATAAGATAACAAGAAGTAACAGAAATCGGAGTATGATTACTGATTGTTGCTCGTTGTTTGAATCTGTGGCTTGAGTAGATAGTCCTCCTGTTGCATCTTTGGTCTGCCCTATCATCCATTCCTTGCATTTTCTCCATAATGGTACATTTTACTTGGGTGCTTCCTCTAATTTGTCAAGTGTTATTCTGTAAGCTGTAATCCTACCATAAGTAGGCTTGTCTGTGAACATAGTCTTCACCAACCAGAGAAGCTTAAAATCTTCATTTAGGTAGTTGACAATGGTGGCTCCTTTTAATACTCTTGTTTTTTCATGAGTATTATCAACATTGATTTTTTCCTCAACCAGCAAAGTCTCATATGTTTTCCATGGCAACAAATTTCCCTGTAGATCCTAGCAAGAAGGAAGTCCAACCCTAACCCTCTTATTAAACAATATGTTAAACTTTGAAATTACTTCCTTCATCTCATTTATCTTCTTCTCAGCATTATTCCTATAGATGTTCCTAACAATCATTCTGTTAAAATCTCTTGCACATGTTGTTCTATCTGGTATGTCATTTTCCTTTAATTCTCCATCAGATTTAGAGTTAATGAAATCTATCATCCTCTTTGAAAACTTTGATCTATCTAGATGCTTATTTTTTATGTCCACCTCTTCCATATCCCGAACTAATGTTTTCTCTTCTGATATAATCACAAGAAACTACCAAATTCCCTTGATAACCTCAATGACTTCATCCCACAGGATTTCTCTGGCTTAAATTAAGGAAATATTTCCCTTGGTTTTCTCCTTTAGCCTTTTGATTTCATCTTTAGCCCTCAAGAGATATTCCTTGTACTTCTTTGCATTATCTTTCTCCCTTCTTGGTTCTTCTTCACTCAAATTGAATAACTTGCAAGCTATTTCCAGTTCTCTTTGGGCTTTATTTACATCATGCTCATCCATTTCAAGCTTTGTTCCCAACTGTAAAACCTCTGTTGTTGGATCATCTGTGTTGGCTAGCATTACTATTGTACAAACATGAGTGTCCACCTGTCATTGCATCTTGCAAAGATTCTTTAAGTAAAGAAACTTCTTCAGTCTTTTGCAACACATCCTGTAGGATATTTTCCTTTTCATTTTCTACTTCAGCTATCCTTGCAGCTATGGGATGCTCACCTATAGGTAGATTCAACTTCCTTTTCAAAGCCCCAATCTCTGATTTGGAAAATTGCAATAATTTTTGAACAGCAGGTTGGTCATCAGGATTGACACCTATTTTGATGATAAGCTTCTTTATCTCATCCACCTGAGCATTCAAAGCTCTGGAGTTGGCTTTCTCCAACTTTAACTGTTGAATCACCTTATTTAGTATTTTTTTTCTACCTTAACAGCTGCTGCATTTGTCTTATGTACATCATTTACGATCAACTACCCAGTTTGCATATGTAAATTGATCTTATCAAGCATTGGAAGCTTGTGAGTGTCAACAGTTAAGTTCACAGTCTTGAAATCTCTAGTGGACCCCACTGATATGTCACTAGGATGAGAAAAAGAAATTTTAAGTTGGCTTTTCTCCAAATCCATGGTAGATAGAAATCTAATTTTTTCAGGAGTTACCTGAGACTCAGCTTGAGCCTCCATATTTAACTTCATCTTTTGATTTCTCTCTGCTATCTGAGCAAACATACTTTGAATACCTGATCATGAACATGTTCTCTGGAAGATGGGGAAGTAGGGGCACCCTCTGTCTCTCCTAACTGAATCAACAAATCAGGTTGTGCTGAAGACATTGCCTCCTGAAGCTTGGTCCTTTTTTCTGCTTCAAACTCTTCCTCGTCTAGATCAATAACTTCCTCTCTAACCCTCTTGACCCCTTTTTCTATAATGTTAGGGGTTTCAATCTTTTTCCCCTGAGTATTTTGCAAACCTCCATTTGCCAATTTCTCTATTTCAAGTCTTATTTCATGTACAAAGGTTGAATATCCATTCTCCAGTATTCTCTTTGAAATAATTTAGTGAGGGTCATAAGCCCACTCAACCACCTGTAAAAGACACATTCCATTCAACAATCTTTCAACCTCCCAAGCAGCCTTTCTGGTGTTTACAATGAAGGGTCCCATGGCTTTAGGCAACTTGAAGAAGAAGCCTTTCTTCGTAGGAACAAAATGAACTTGATCAACATTTAAGCTCTTCCTAATAAATTTAAGGGCAAAAAGCCTCATTGGCACAAATTTGGGTAACCTATAAGGCTTGACAGAGGCTCCATAAAGCCTAATTTTTGCATGCTCTTCAAAGATGAACCAATCTCCACATCTCACATCCTTACTTAATTGAAGACTTTCTTGAGCTTTAGGAAGGAAAGTTGGGGGTACGCTTCCATTCAAAATTTTATAAGCCACTAGAAGGAATAAAGAAGTAAACTCAAATAAACCACCATCTCTTGGATCACCCCTTATGAGATCTATCCAGAATACCATTGACTGTTTCTTTTTATTGATATCAACAACATTTAGCCCCAAATCAGTAAAATGTTTAGCATTCTTGTACAAAAATAAATAAGTAACGGTGAATCTAGCCGAGAATTGAGGGCGATACAAAATTAGAAAGTAAAAAAAAATTACATCTCGGAGATTGCTTCCTTGGTTCTACCTACAGTCTACATTATATACACTCTCTCGGCCTTAGCCATATTCTGCTAATTACAGTCATTTCCTATTCAATTCTTTTTGTCGAACAAACTAACAAACGAACTTTGAAAAAGCAACTGATGGTTATAATAAAATGCGGACTTTGATGGTCGTAGACCATAGTCTTGGAAAGCATCCCTGACTATACGCCGCCAATTCCCATCCTCTAATAGTCCGCAACCGAACTAGGATTCGTGGATCAAAACACCCACGTGGAATATCACAGAGATCATGAAGCAACTCGTTGGCGATGCAGGAATCTTCCTGCACTAATCACACTAAATCATGATTAATACTTAGTTCTTGAATGGTTTTTGATTTCACAGAGGATGTGTAGTCTCTGGAGGCACGATGGGTTTAGGCTCTGACGGCGCGCATCAACACTAACCGCGAAGGAAGGCAACCGCAGTTCGCTGCTTCAGGACCACAGGATGGAGCGTTTTTTGGCGGATAGGGTTTTGGGCGATCGACAGATCAGCACCAGTGTCGGGAGACTACAAACGCTGTCCGGCATGGAAGACCTACCGGAAACGGAACTTGTAGACTTCTCCAAGGACCCGTTGGAAGGTCAGGTCATTTTCACAAGCCATATCTCTGCCCCCCAGGGTTTCGCTCCTCCGTTCTCTGATTCTTCTGATGCCCAGAATATCCTCCCGGTCATTTCCTTACCGGACCCCTTCTCATCTGGTCTCGCAGCCCCGCCGCTCTCTCCTAGCACTACCTCATTTCTCGCCTCTCATCTGCTTGACCCCGCTGATCTGAATCAGATCCCATCTCCGCCTATTGATCCACCACCTGTACCTAAGGTTCCTAGGGCAAACTCCTCTCCAAACTTTGGGACAAAACCCTCTAGCGCATTCAGCACCCCAGTTGTAAACCCTAAAACCTCAGGACCTCCTCCACCCGGGGTCTCAAATCCCCTATCCGAGCATCCGTCGGCCCCTCGATCCAAGAAGCAGAGGTCAAATTGCGTTAGGGCAATTTCGAAAGATACCACGGTTATCTTCGGTGACTCCCCGGATTTTGAAGCAACCATGGCTCTTGCTCGCACAATGTTGGTAGGGCATGTGCGGGGGCGCTCCTACACGGTGGACAGATTGACGCGTTGGGTGAAAGAAATCTGGGGTGTACTCCTCACACAGGTGCCGGAGGTTGAGGTTTTACCTCGTGGGTGGTTCTCCCTACAATTTGCATCCGAAGAACACACAAATGCGGTCCTCGAAAGATACTGGCATATCGAAACGGCACCTGTTCTTCTGAAGAGATGGAGTCCGTTATTTGATCCCGAGCATGAGAAAATTGCTGCAGGGCCATTATGGGTCCGTTTACCAGGACTCCCTACACAATACTGGAATGAAGCATCCTTCAAAAAGATCGGCAATGCACTTGGGGCATATCTGGATCATGATCGTGGATACCTGGATACCCGGAGAAAGACTGTCGCTCGCATTCTGGTGCATCTGGACACCAGAGAAGGGCTGGAGGAAAGAATTACATTGCAATGGGGTAAGCTTAGGCGTTATCAGATGCTGGATTATGAAGGAGTACCCTTTCGGTGCAATCGATGCCACCAAGTGGGGCATCTCTATAAGGATTTCCCCTTAATCAAGCGACTGGACAGCACCCCAAAACAATCCCCCATTACATCCAGGCGGACTTCCCCCATAGTCTCACAGCCAGCGAGGGGATTCACTGTTTCCAACGGAGCTCAGGTGTTCTCAGAGACGAATACACTCGAGGTGCCATCGCCTCTGCTGACTAGGGCTCGGGCAGCTGCTGCAGCCGCTCAAGCATCGGGTACCTGTTCTAACTCTCCCCTTATCTCTATTGCACAATCTTCTGATTATGTTTCCTCTGCATCATGTTCCATGGCATACTGCAATATTCCCCCGCCCCCTCCTCTTCCTTCTACTGCCCCTCCCTCGCTGCCTTCCATCTTGTCCCCTCCCCCGTCTCCGTCCTCTGAGACCCCAATTAACAAGATGCCCCAGCACCCATACTCTCTCCGTTCCCGGACTTCCCTCCTGGAATCCTCTGCATGCAATATGGGTTTAGGCATTGTACCCTCGGGTGTGAGCTCCTCTTCTACTAGAGGAAGGAAATCAGATTTAAACAAAGCCATCAAAAGAGCTGGCGCAGAAGTTGCATCAGGTCGACAATCGACCATTGTTGGGGCCCTTAGAGCAAATCCCCCAAAGAGGGGTCCTCCATGAAGTGCCTCTCCTTTAATTGCAGGGGTTTGGCTAGCTCCCCCAAAAAACTAGCCCTCAAACGACTTTTTGAGGTCGAATCCCCTGATATTATCCTCCTGCAAGAAACCCTGGGTCTGGCAGAATCCATCTCCCTCTCGCTGCATAATATCTCGCCCAGATGGAAGTTTATAGCTATGGATGCCTTCGGTAGATCTGGGGGACTGGCGATGGGTTACAATCCCAGAACCATCAGACTGGAATCCTCTTGGGGAGGTCAGGGATTCCTGGGGGCTGACATTTTCTCATTGGACTTAGGTCTCTCTCTCCGCATCATCAACATCTATGGCCCTTGTCAACAGAGAGAAACCTTTTGGAGGATGCTTCTCAGCAGGAACTTGATGGATATGGATCGTATCATACTAGGGGGGGATATGAACTTTTCCTTGGGGTTTCGTGAAACTTGGGGATCTCGGGCGCAAGTTGATTCTATTACACCATTCATGAGGAATTTGCTGGAGCAGCATGACCTTGTTGATATACCCATGCAAAATCCCCTACCAACATGGAGGAACAGGCGAGTTGGGGAAGCGGCTTTGGCTCGCAGACTGGATCGATTTCTGATAAAAGGGCCGCTGATTCACCAACTCCACCACTTCAAGCAATGGGTGGGATCAGGAGGTATCTCTGATCATTCTCCTATCCTAATGGAAATTAAGGGTCCCCTACCTAAGCCAAAAGCTCCTTATAAGTTCAATCATCTCTGGCTTCAGGACCCAAGCTTCTCTAAACTGGTCTCAGACTTTTGGCATACACACCCTATCGATAGAGAAGCATCGATGGCTAGGGGATTTGTTAAAAATCTGACTGAGCTCAAGCATATAGTGATTGAGTGGGCCAAGGCAAAGAAGGCCAGAGAAGAGGAGCAGCTCATCAAGATTGAAGAAGACCTAAATTCCCTTCTGGATGATCGAAGTCTGGGATTCATCTCCGAAGCAAGCAAGACCCGACTCATTGAGTTAGAGAAGGAAAAGCAAAATATCCTAAAACTCCGGGAGGAATCAATCAGGCTGAGAAGCAGGGCACTTTGGCTGAAGGCAGGGGATGAAAACTCTAGATTCTTCCACAATTTTGCCAAAGGAAGGAAGGTTTCCAATACCATTTGGGATCTTGCTCTTCCTGATGGGGGAGTGGCAGATACCTTCAACAAATTATCCCATCTTGGAACAGCACACTTCAGAAGGATTTTCAAGAGCCCTGCTGGGACCAATCTTGCTGAGATTATCAATGTGGCATCTCATTTTCCTAGATTTGTAAACATCGAGGATGCTGAAGCCCTTACAGATCCTGTTTCCATGGAAGAGCTCGAAAGCATGATCAAATGGTTTCAGAAGGAAAAGAGCCCGGGACCTGATGGATGGACTATTGAGTTCTACATTGCTTTCTTTGATATTTTAGGGGGTGATATCTTAAAGGTGGTTGAGGAAAGCAGAACTTCGGGACAAATCTACCATGCGATCAACTCCACTTTCATCGCCCTCATCCCCAAGTCCGACTCTCCCTCTTCTTTTGATGACTTCCGCCCCATCTCCCTGTGTAATGTCCTATACAAAATCATTTCCAAGATTATTGCCAACAGGATCAGGCCAATCCTGTCCAAGCATATTGCTCCCCAGCAATTTGCTTTCCTAGAAGACAGACAAATTCATGAAGCCATAGGATCTGCACAGGAAGCCATTCATTCTATCTGGACTAAACATCTGAAAAGTATTCTCCTCAAAATAGACCTCTCCAAGGCTTTTGACCGAGTCAGCTGGCTCTATATCAAGATGATCCTCATTCATTTGGGCTTCCCTCAACCCCTCATCAACTGGATTATGGCTTGCATTACATCCCCCACTTATAGTATCCTGATAAATGGTGCAGCTTCCCACTTCTTCCACTCAGAGCGAGGTCTGAGACAAGGCTGTCCTTTATCCCCCCTACTCTTTCTCCTGGTCATGGAAGCCTTGAGTCGATTGATCATCTCGGCAAAAAGGGAAGGAACTATCAGAGGCCTGAAGATATCTGAGGACTGCTTCATTACACATCTGCTGTTTGTAGATGATGTTCTTATTCTACTCAATGGTAGTATTCAAGACACCTCGACATTCAACAGGATTCTAAAGCTATTTGCACATGCCATTGGAATGGAGGTCAACCGAACCAAATCTTCTATCACTTTGGTAAATACCTTGGTCAATGAATCTTTTACTACTCGCCAAGCATTCCCCTATACCACACAGCCCCTAGACAGGGGACTAAAATATCTGGGTTACTGGCTAAAGCCCACCACACAGAAGGTGGCGGATTGGACCTGGATGATTACCAAAGTGGAGAAAAGGATTACTTGTTGGAGCTTCAGATATCTATCTAGAGCGGGTAGACTCACCTTGATCAAATCTGTTGTAGAAGCCACCCCAGTTTTTTGGATGGCCCTTGCCTGGATCCCCAGGAACATCCTATCAAAACTCAAACAACTCTGCTCCAGATACCTCTGGGCTGGTAACAAAGAAAAACGCACATTTGCCTGGATAGGATGGAAAGCGATTGCACTGCCCAAGAAATGGGGAGGCTGGGGTCTGAAGGACCTACCTTCCTTCGCTAGTGCACTGGCGGCCAAGATGGGATGGGCATTGCTCACCTTGCAAAGCTTATGGAATAACATTTCATATCATAAGTACATTTGGCCTCTCAACATCCTAGATTGGGCGAGGCTCCCAGCTTGGAATAAGACAGGCATTTCCTCAATCTGGAAAGCCCTCCTTCATTCTCTCCCACTGATCAGGAATAACATGGCATGGAGAATTAGGAATGGATGCAGTGTCCGCATTGGATTAGATCCATGGAGCGGATGTGGTGGGAGACACAGGCTCCCACAAGAACTGGTGCTATATCTATCTGCCCAAGGAACCAAATTCATCTCACAAATCGCGGACCAAGAACAAATAGACCTTTTCCATCAGGCATGGAAAAATGCCGCACAACTCAACCTCCCACAGAGATGGCACGATGCTTGGAGTGAATTCTGTGAGGCCCTGATGGAATCACATGTCAGAATAACTGAGGGACCGGACGAAATCATTTGGCACCTGGCGGATAGTGGGAGGTATACACCAAAAGAAGGTTATGTTCACATCATATGGCAGAAAAAACCCGAAGTTCTTGAACGCTGGTGGCACAACTTATGGAAGCTATCTGCTTCCCCACGCTCAAAGCTGTTCACCTGGTGCGTTCTTAGAAACAGAGTACCCACGGGTGAGCACCTCATGCGAAGGGCCCATTTCGGACCAACGAGATGCGTACTGTGCAAGAATGCCAGCGAATCCACAGAGCATCTATTCCTGAGCTGTAACGCGGTCCTTCAATTATGGATCAATTTAAAACAGGATATGAAATTCGCGGGTGAATGGAGAGGAATCGACCTCGTTAATGCATGGATCGATTGGGGGAACAGACATAAAGGCACCAAATTTGTAAATCTGCCCATTATCATAAATTGGTCCATTTGGAAAGCTAGAAACCAACTGATTTTCGAAGAGAAGGCCATTCAATGGCCACTTATTGAAGCCCGGATCATATGTGCATATAATGAATTACCTGATCCTCCTCCTCCAAAATCTCGCATTCCATCCCATCCCCCCGCCATTGACAGGGGGACTCCTTGGGCATACTTTGACGGGGCAGCAAATGCCCAAAGTAGCAGGGGTGGGTTCATACTGCACAAATCTGGAAATCACTCCTATCGCATCAAGGCTGGTTTGGGGGCCGGGACCAACAATTTCGCTGAACTAATATCTCTTCGACATCTGCTTCATTTTGCTTTAAGCCACCAATGTAACAGCATAAACATCTACGGAGATTCACAGATCATTATTAATTGGTTCAACAGCACCACTACATGTCACATTCACACACTCAATAACATACTTGATGAAGTGCTACAGTTCAAGACAGCTTTTAATCACATCTGCGTTTCTCATATATACAGGGAACACAACCAGGATGCTGATAAACTTTCCAAGGAGGCCACGCTGATGGAGAAAGGACATTGGGAGATAACCGAGATTTCGGAACAACAGGAGAAAAAGTTTTACCACCGCCCATATATAGACCCACAATATCCTACTGTGGGTCTGCATGAGAACTGATCTCAAATTAGTAGAAGGACAGCAGCAGTACACAGAACTGCGATTTTTGTAATTTTTTGTAAACTGATGGATGCCATAAGGCATCAACTCATTGAACTATACCGACCATAACAGCAATATTTTGCAACAGCAGATATATTTATTTATTTTTTGGTAAATGTACAGAGATACCAATGACAAATTGGGCATATGCGGCACGCATCTACATATGTAACCTTTCATCATTAATGAAATGTTTACGGATTTTTCCAGTGGAAAAAAAATAAATAAATAAGTAATGACTGAAGGAAATTTGAAAGAACCAGTGAGAGGCAAAGTCATAAATTGGGTATTGATAACATCTACCTAGAATGCTGAAATGTCTAGTATTGTCTCTGGCTTCATCGTTAAAGAGAGAAACCCTAGCACAACTTTATCCACCTGCTTGGAGTCTTATTTCCCTATAATATTGGCAATTACTTGCAACACAGGCCTTATGTCAACTGCAAATATTTCTAAAGGGAAGAGATTACCATCTAGGGAACATTGACCAGATTTAGGGGCCAAGAAAGAGGTAACATGAGAAAGCTCCTGAGGAGACATGTTATCATAATAAGAAATCAGGGATTCTTTAGTAAAGGTGGTGTAAGTTCCAGACACAGGGTAATTCAAAGCTTAGTGTATTAACTGTGAGGTTACTTGAAAAACACTCTCCTCTGATTGATTCATTAGAAAACATTTATTGGGGTACATTGCTAAGGCTATCCATTGAATAAATTTAGGAAATAAATCTGTTCTAGGGACAAAAGCAGCTAGAACACCTGACCTAAGCATTGCCATGAACATAGGAGACCTCTTATGGTTTAGATTGACCTATTGATAGAGTGAATGATGTTTAATTGTACAGAGGGTATTGGAAATATCTTATTCAACATCCATTAATGGGGTATGGATAACTGATGAGGAACTTACTTGTTTGGCCATGGTGACTGTAGGTGACAGTTTGCTGGTGATAGTTGTCGGGACAGTTGCCAACTCAGATTTGTTGAACTAGATGCAAGGTCACTTAGTACTAAAAACAAGGACTAATACAACAAGGTTTTTCCTACTTTTTATACATATAATATTCAAACGGGGGGAAAAACCTGTAATTAATGTAACTAATTAATGTAGTGGCAGATGAGGTGATGGGGTATGGTGAAGGAGGTGGACGGTGATGAATGAGGGTGGTGGATGACGTGGAGGAAATGAGATGGAGTGGAGTGATGGAGGTGGCCAGTTGCGGGGGCAAGAAGTGTACGAGATGTTCATTGGGCTTGAACCCCGACAACAATCTCAGGCCATAGATCTTGGTCAAATGCCTTGACGTCATGGTCAACTGCAGGGGTTCAACCTGAGTTATAACTCATGCTTGTTGCTCCCCTGCAGAGCACTTTACCAACTTCTTGAACACATGTTTTCTTAAATCTTGAGATATCATCTGAATTTTAACATATGGATCAGGGCCCCACCTTATATCAAATTTGAAAGCCATCAATAATATAAAACAAATCAGTACTTTCGGACTTTCACATTATCTTTTAATTTTGTTTCTAGAACATAATATTTGATTTTTTATTTTTTGTGATAAGATTGAAAATGAAATTTAAATGATGATGGATGCTACAATAGAGAGGTCTAATGAAAAATCAAATGGAATTTCCTCTAAAGTTGATAATTCCTAGGGGAGTGAATTTGATTTAACTAACTGACTACTACTTGCTTGAGTTTCTACGTTTTTTGGTTTTCTTAAAATTCTGTCAGGGTCATCAACTATTGTAGCAAGGTTTGGATCTGGATTTGCCCTAGTATAGTGAGTCTTTTTGGGAGCCAGAATTTTAATTTTTTAATTGTTTTTTGAAACTTTTTAACATCAACTCTCTAAATACCTTAAGGGGAAAAAGATGAAATTTAAGGTTTCCTTAAAGTATTATTACTCTGAGGATCGAAGTCCCTATTATGCTCGCCAATATGTTATCACTCCAATATTTCTCAGGAGTTGATTAGAAAGAAATGATTAGAGGTAACCACAAACCTACTTTGGAGATTAGGATCTGTCCTTCCTAATTCTCAGAGAGGGCTCTCTCTTTATGATTAAACTTTGTTTAGTTATCTAATTTTAGGCTAGTTATTATTGTACTTGGGTTTTGATTTGGATTTGGTGGTGGGATCACTTACTTGGATGAAAAGAGGGGTATCTTTTACCATTGGGCTATGGGGTCAAATGTCAAGAAAATAGGATTGGATCAAGTTCTTAAAACAATGTCTATAGGGTAAGATACTAGAGTTACTTCAGATCTCAAGGCTTGATGGTGAAGTGGTTTTTCAATCGGATCCAAGGAGAAATTAAGGGTTACTTAGGCCGGATTATGAAGAACGTGAGAGAGGTCAACCAGGATGGGAGAACAATTAGGGATTCTTAGATCTGGATATCAAAAGAAAACATGTAAATGATGAATTGTTCAAAATAGAGTGTACTTAAACAAATTCTGAGATAAATATCCACTTAATTCATTCAAATTTATATAACATTCAAGTTTGTGAAAAACATAAGAAAATAACAAATTTGACAAAGACAATACTTCACTGTAATAGCTCAACACATGAATCCTGTAATGCAATCTCTTTATTACTTGGTCCAGTTTGCTGACTTTAAAAATTGGTACAATAACCCTTAGGTTTATGATCAAAATAACTCTACAAATGTATAGCAATCCACACCACAATAATCCAAATTATGAAGTATTTATACAAAAATAATTTACAAAATATCCCAAACTGTCTTGGGAATTAATCTAGGAGAAAGAAATATTTTCATGCAAGAAGATAGAGACAGCTATTGAACTATTGTTTGTTGTCCCTATTTATTAGTTTGTGTTGTCATTAAGCTCTGATTTTTTTCCTTTTAATCTCTGCTTTGCTGTTGGTCTTCATGCTGGATGTTCTTTTCATTCTGACCATTCAATTGATAGACTTTCACCTAATACTCTTTTACCTGGTTGACCTGTCATTATGCTTTTACTGTGCCTTTTACCCTTAGTGTACATTTTTACATTTCAACCATGTATTTCTACAGTAAGTCATTCAATTCCTCCCATGTTTCTACATCTGGTAATTGGATATTTGTCATTTCCTATAAATCTCATCTACCTCCGTGTACTTGGCAAAAGTGGGCTTATTCACAAAAAGGTGTTTTACCTCATGCTGAAGGTAAAACAACTTCTCAAAAGTTTGGTATAGGACCTTGCCAGTTGGCATCCTCTTCGTAGATGAAGTGTTCACTCAATCCCTGACCACTTCTCTAATTCTTCTATTGTAGTCCTCTTGTGGCATTAACTTATCATTTATTACCAAGGGATTGGGCAAATCCTTTTGCCTCAAAACTTCAAATTTAACCATGAACTTGTCTATAGCCAGCTGCATGGTTTGGCACTTATCTTCAAGGTTTAGCATTAAATTCCTCTTGGTGAGGACCCTTTTTACTTCCAGTATTGTACCTGTCCTGTTAGGTATCTCTAATTCCTGCAATTCATACTTATTTTTAGAGTTAAGGAAGTGAATGATCTTTGTTGCTTCCTCTGGCATATCTCCCAATTCTGTTTTTACTCTCTGTATGGCTTCTGTAGCCTCTTTCACCAAGTCAATTTGCTAAAAAATTGCTTGAATGGATGGCCAAATATCATTGACAGAGTCAATGATATTGGCCCATAATTGTTCCTTAGCCTATCCAAGGGGTTCCTTTAAAGTCAATTCCTTCTCCAAGTTTTTTATTCTTTCATTCATCCTGGTTGATTTCTACACTTCTTCTTTGTGCATAATATGTGCAAGCTTATAGTTAGTCTCTAGACTGGTCACCTTTTCCTTGAGCTTGTTCATTTATGTTGTCTGAATGGACATGTCTTCCATTTCCTTGACCAATTTACTAGCCTCATCATCTGTTGACCCTGTTGTTATTGACCCTATTGCTGATGTAGACGCTGTAGAAGTTGGCAGTGCTGTAGCCATTAGAGTTGTAGGAGCTAATGATGCTGCCAAAGTGGAAGGTACTGTAGTAGTAACTGTTGGGATAACAGTGGCAGGGGCAGTCTCAAGACTAGCTTGTTTTAACTATATCAAGCTATCTAACTCCTTTTCCATTTCCTTGAATTGATCATTTAACTATAACACCAGTTCCATCATCTCCTCTTGATATGTTTGGTTCTCCAGGACCTCTTTTGTTTGTGGGTGCTCTGAATGAGGAAGTTTTAGTTGTTTTTTGAGAGGTGCAATGTCCTCATTCTTCTTCTTGATCAACTTTTCAGTAGCCTTGTTGTCATTGGGATCATGTCCCATCTCAGCTACCAAGTTCTCTAATGATTTGATCCTGTTGTTGTTGGCCTATGAGGAGGCCTTTTCCAATTTGTATTGGCCTATAATGTTGTCTAATGAACCTTGCATCTTATATGTGCAGCCATGTCCTTTCCTGACAAGGTGGAGTAGATCATCTCTCTTGCCTGCTTGTGGAATTCTATCTAGTCAATAGGATGAACATCCCTGGCCAACACCTCAAAGTTTGTTTTTCTGTAGTTAGCCGATGTCTTTGGCTATTGGACAGTTGGCTACATGAAGGAAACTTGCATTTTTCCTGCTTTGATGTCAAAATCTAACATCAACTTGCTTTGATTTGTTGGTGTATGCTTGAAGTACTAAGCATAGGTTTCAGCCTTCAACTTTTCATTTCTCAATGTGATTTCCTTGTATCTATCCTCAATGTCTTTTTCTCTATATGATGGCCTAGTGAAAGAAGAAACCTAAATAATGAGCTGTCTCTCAATCAGTTGAGTGTTACATGTTGAAAGTTGTTGTGTTTCTCTTGAAGCAACTATGCCTTTTCTTCTTTCCACCATTGTATCAGTGTCAGTGATTTCGAATGATTCAATGATTTCTTCCTGTTGAGTTACAGGATTCAGCTTGGGCCTTTTCCTCAACTCAAACTGCTCATCTATGGTTTCCCTAGTTCTAGAACCTGCAGGAAAGAATTTTCATCAATTTGTTTCTCTACATCAATCAGTGTATTTTCTACATCCACTATTGTGCTATCCATGTTAATCATAGTGTTTTCCAACAATTCTGATTGGTTGGCAAACCTCTCAATGTTCGGTCTAGGATGGTTGATGAAAGGTCCCAATTTGACCTTGATTCCCAGCTTATTTATGACTCCATAAGGGTCATACTACCACATAAAGTTGTTTTTGAACTTCATTTGCTGTAACATCTTGTATGCCTCTGGTCCAACTTCTCTTTTATTACAAATGAAGGGGCCCAATTGATTTTTCATTTTGAATTGGGTTTTATTCCTAGCTGCTAGGAAGTTGACTTCATCAGAATTGATGATATTCTTAAAATATTCTAGTGCAAATATTCTCATGGGGAGGTATTTGGGTAGTTTGTAAGGGGCGAGTTCGCATCCATAAATTCTAATCTCTGTGTGGTTCTGGTACAGATATCAGTCTCCCACCTTGTTGTTCTTGGCCAACTGTAAGACCCTCTTGATCTCTTGGCTAATTCTGGGCTAAGTACTACTGGCTAGCATGTTCATGACTAGATGGACAAATGAATCAGTGAAGTCCTTATAGGTGAATGCAGTGGAGTATTTCTAGATCAAGGGTGTCCAATAAATAACTGACCTTGGATTTCCTTTGGTATCCAGCTTCTGTATGCTGACAGGGAATTTATCTGATTGATAATATAAAAACATGTGAAATAATATAGAAGAATACTTGAAAAATATCTCAGTTGGTAGGTTGGTGAATTGTTCATGCATCTTATCTACAATGAAGTGAGCATAATTATAAATAACAACAAGAGGCTTTCCTGGGCCAAAGATGGAAAGAAAGGCTAAGACAACCTCATCCACATGCTCATTTGTGGTATATCCTAAGATGTAAGAGAGCATGGTAATATTCTATCTGCCCCTTTCTGAAAAAATGGTGGCAGCATAAGGGGGACTATTTGTGGGAGTATGGCATTCCTCTATGATGAAAGTTTTGAAAATTTGGGCTATTGTGGCTAGGTCTAACTTGACATATAGGTCCAACAAGTCTCCAATAGACAGTGGGGTATCATTAGGGCTTGGTTGGACCTGAAGAATTTGGTTGATAGATTCTATAGTGATGGTAAATAACACTTGCTGGTTAGGGGTGACAATAGCTCTTTGGCTAGGAATGTAGCAAGCATGACAAAAATGGATGATGCATGGGAATAGGTGTAATTCTGGAAACAAATATTTGGGAAAATTTGATTACCAAAGGTGGATGTCATCATTCTAGTTTAAGAATTTGTCCTTACTCCAGTAGTGGAGCTTTAGAAGGTAAGTAGGGGAAGCAATATCCTTTATTTGAAAATCTTTGTCTGCTAATGCAAGGTTGTCGATGTACGGGTGAGGAGTTTGCAGAGGTCTCACGTGTAGGGAGGTTTGGGAAGCCATAACTGGGTTTAGAGATATGAATTAGGCTTGTAGAGGTTCTAGAAGTGAGGTTTTAGGAGGTTCTAGTACAGTAAGTGAGCAATTACAAACTGTAAAAGGAGGGTTTGGGGTATACAAATAAGATTGTATTTAAATTAGGCAAATTTCTTAATTTATTTCAATTAATTAAGCTTTCAATTAAACTATGCATTTTCAAATTGAAGGGCCATTCTGGTTTTCCCAAGAATACCTGGGAATTAACGGTTTGGCTTGCAAACTAGGTTCAGTGGTGAATGCAGAGGGTACGGTGGCTTCAACTATGAACTGGTTGCTTGAATTGGGTATCAGGAGCTTTGTCAGGTGGCAAATGGTGGTCAATTTAGTTCTTTTCAGGTTCAGGGTGTCACAAATGGCTTGAGTAGCAGTTGCAATGTAAAACTAGCGAAAAGAGCAAATTGGGGCTTTTTCAGCTTTTTAATGGGTAACGGTCACATTTTGGCACGGAATATATAAATGAAAAATGAGCAGTTTTTTGGCTTGGGTGGGGAGGTGGTTTTCTAGGCCATTGCACTGCTTTTGGAGGGTAGGAGGTATTTTTTTGCGAACACACGATCTAGCCTGGTGCTGACACATAGCAGAACATTGCCCATGCAAAACTGTGAATCTCACGTGCTCTCGGGCTGTTATGAGTCAGACGGTGAACCCGCGTGATATGGATGTGCACCGTTGGATATGTGGATAGGAGATCAGATGGCTGTCGCATGGTTAAATTGCATGTAGAGAATTGGGAAAGGGATTTGTGGGGCCCAAGGTTTAATTACAGCAAATTGTAATTAGTTAGTGTATAATGTTGGGATTAAATATAAGTAGTGGGTTAATAAAGTGGGACCAGGGGTTATGTGGCGGGGTTTTTTAACCGTACCAAGGGTTGGTGGGTTAAAAAAGGTGTTTGTCAGGGAAATATAAAGCGGGGAAATTAATTAGATAATGTGGGGGGATAAAAACTTAGGATAAGGGGGTTTTTATGGGTTTTTGAAGGGAAATAGGGAAATTAATAGGGGGGAAGGTAATATTTGCAATGGGAAATGGGTTTCACACTAGGGAAAAGGGGTTTTGGGTAGGGGGATTATTTTTCAAGGGAAATTACTAAGGAAATGTGTGAAACCAAGGGGTAAGCATCAAAATGAAAGGAAAAGGGGATTTATAACTGATAAATGGATAATGGGGAAATTAGCAAATAAGCATGTGGGGGGCATAGTGAAATGAGGGGAAATTAGTTAAACTAGCTTGTGAACACATTTTCTTTCCCATAAATGCTCCTGCACTTGAAACATACGATTAAGCATGATAAATGTGCTTTTGAATCAGCAACCTTGTACATTTGCAACCTTTCTTCTACCTACCCTTTATTTATCCTAACATTTTTTCTTCATTTTATTGGGTGGATTTAAGCTTGTCAACCCTTTATTTCCTTTTCTTTTGACAAGCAAACTATCTAATTCTAACCTTATAACTTCCAATGGCTTATATTAAACTGATGAGCTCAATTTTATTCTCTACCTAACTGCTGATCTGCCAAGGTTAAATAGTTTGGCTATATCTTTATTCTCTATCTATCGACATAAAATTTAAAGCATGAATAAGTCAAGATTAAGCTATTTGACCATAATGGATTGTGGCATTTCTAACAAGTTGCACATAACCTTATTTTTCATAAAAAAGTGAAAAGTAGTGGCATTTGAATTGCACACTTTCATGATCTGTTTTATTTCTTTTTGGAGTTCATATTTTTCACTTTTTTGATATTTTTCTTTATTTTTGTCCTTTGATTATTCTTTTAGGACATACACTCTTTACATTTTTTTATTTTTAATATCGAAATTTTTTTGCAGAAAGAAAAATTATGTACAATATTACAAGACTAACCATAACCAATTCAAAATTATGAATTCTATTATTATAGGACCCTAAGAGATGGAAATCTATTTCATGCTAGTTTTTATCAATATATTAGGAGGTGTGTGAGGGAGGATTAAATCCATGAAATCCTCAAGGATTTCCATGATGGACCTTGTGGAGTGACTTTTTAAGATAGGGTGACAGGTCATAAGGTGATGCAAATGGGCTACTTTTGGCCCACTATATTTTGAGATGCAAGGAGGTATCTTGAGGATTGTAACAACCACCAGAGAATGTGTCAGCCTACACAATAATTTGAGATGTCATTAAAGCCTAAGATGGTGGTGGAACATCTTGAGAGATGTACATTGGAATTTGTGTGACCAATAAATCCCCCATATCAACCAAAGGTTTACATTCTTGTTTGCACAAATTATGTTACCAACTGGGTAGAGGCTAGAGTACTTACTAGGGAAACTGGTCATGTTGCTTCAGATTTCTTGTTTGAAGAAATATTTGCTCGATGTATAATGCGAAACGAAATAGTAAGAGATGGACGAGCACAATTTACCTCTCAGCTGATACAATATATTGTAAGGAAATATGGAGTTTATTATAGGATTACCTCACCTATCATCCTTAGAAAAATGGCCAATTATAAAGTACTAATAAAATACTTGAAGCTATTCTTACAAAAACTATGGCAGGACAGAGAAAATATTAGGTGGATAGACTTCTTGAGGTATTGTGGCTTAAAGGACAACTTGGAGAAATTGCACAAGTTGTTTCCCTTACGAATTAGTTTTTGGTCGGAATCCCATCTTCCCTATTTATTTTCAGATTACAACTTTGGGTAATACCTTGGAAGTAGATTTAACTTTGACTAAAACTCAAGAGCATAGGATGAAACAAATGAATGAGTTGGATGAACAATGCCTCGCTATTGTGTAATGAACAAATATTATTCAGCAGGATCATGATAAATTGCGTGATAATTTATTAAAAAGAATTCATTTTAGAATGGTGATTGGGCCTTACTCTAGTATTTTATGTTCAAGTATTTTAAGGGAAAGTTTCAAACTAGGTGGTTAGGTCTTGATGAGGTAGAAGCAGAATTTGACAACGAGACTGCATAATTGACAACCATTGATAATTCTCAAGTATCTTTTCTAGTAAATCGACATCATCTTAGGTTGTATCATAAACCTTCCTCTAAGGATTCATTTTTTAGCGTTGCCTCAATTGCGAGTATAGACCTTGCAATTATTGGAGTAGAGGAGGTTCCTATTGTGCTGCTAATTACATAGTTTTTTTCAATACAAGTAATTAAAAAAAAAAAGAAAAAAAAAAGAAAACAACAATAATAATAATTTTTTTTAAAAATAAAATAAATAAAAATAATTAAATGTTCAATTGTGAAAACCCCTTTAGGGAACTATTGTATCATTGTGATCATCGAAAACTAACTTGTTCTTGATCAACACCTTTTTATTTCTCTGTAACAACATTTTAATAATTCTTCCTAATCATTGATTTATTATTTTAAGTTTTGTTGTTACAAATCCAACTTGGGACTCATTTGGTTCATATAGTTCAACTTTGATTAATATTTTGTTGATACAACTAAATATTGGACCATATGTTAACATTGTTTTATAATTTCATATGGTTGTTACTAACATCATTTTTACAGTTGAAGAATCATTTGGAGATATATTATTGTTTCTTCAGAATAACAATATGGTCTTAGACCTGATACAATATTTGTTGTTACAACATAGATTCTTCATCTTATTCTACCAATAGAATTTCACTTTTGAATCTTTTCCACAAGGAGATCTTCACAACATCATTTGATCGGTATAGTCCCATGTCATCATAACGGTAGGCCAAGGACAAGTTTGTTCTTTTGTTATTTATTTTCCAGATTAAGAAGTCACATCATTACCTTAATGTACATATGATGAGGACGTTACAATAAGTGGGGGGGAGGAGTGTATGGTTTCATTGAATGATACAATATGATTTCACTTGAATCATTAATCATTCGGTGGATCCTCACCTCACCCTATTATTATAATGTATGATTAGAATTTGTAGACATCATTAATTTTTACCCTCATGTATAATTTGATTAAGGTACTTGTTGTTATCAATTCCATCATTACCCTTACCATTATCACCTATTTTCATATTTAGAAATTGGTGCGATCATGAAAAGTCTTGTATGCACTACAAAACCCAATTTCATAATAAAAGGGAGTAATTGTTTATAATTACAATATCTTCACATTCTCCCCTTAGAAAGTACTTATGTGAACTTAGGAAACTTTGTAAAAGGTCTCTAGCAGTGCTACACAGTTATAGAGTTGGGCAAAAATAGGAGGAGAAGTGTTAAGGCATGAATCTGACTATGTAGAGATGTTGTTACAATCCGTGGAGGCTATGGATTTTTATTGAAATGCAATATGGTTGAGTTATTTGGAGAAGATGTAGGGTTTTATTAAGTGAGTTTCTCTAGATCTCAAGCTATAACTAAAAGACACTCTAAATTCTGTGGATTTAGAATTGATGCTACACAAGAGGTAATTGGAAGTGTAATAGAGTTGCCACAAATAGGGGTTCGGTGGTTTTCAAGGAAGGTATTGAATCCATCAGCCAGGGCAATGTTTTTGTAGGAAGGAGAAGAATAAAGGATTAAGGGTAGGGATTTTAATAGAACATATATTACACACCCTTGGGAAGTTGTAACCCTTTTCATTCATAAATTTATTACCTGTGGGGGTCGTTTTGGGACTATATTAAATTAACATTTTCAATTATTGGCACACCTAAGGACACGACTACTGATAAATCTTCCATATTCTTGGTTTAAATCTTTACAGCTTATGGCATAGGTAGCGCAAGGGGAAAAATACTTGATAAATTTCCTAACCAGCCATGCACTTATCAAATTAATGATAATCCACTCATTACTTGAGAAAGGAAGTTCATGGCATGGCATGATAGTAAGACCTTCTATTGGTGTAGAGGACGATTAAAGCGAGAAGCATAAGGAGAGTGCTAAAACAACACTTGAAATTAAAGCAAACACACCCCCTATGAGTAAGGTTGTTACATTCGCCAAGAGTAGAACAACTACATCTTCTAAGCAAAGTAGGGTTGATGCATCTCTTAGACCTAGCCATCAAAACCCTAAAAGGTGGAGCTCTATTAAAACTTCTATTGGTACATACTCAAGGGGTAAAAGGTAACAAATAAATGAGCGTGTGGAGGTGTGTAGTGAATCATCAAAGTAAAGCCATCATGGTTTCCCTATTGAAGAAAAAGAACCAAAAGGAGAAATTGTTAAAGTAGTAGCAATAATTGAGATAACAACTCAAGAAACAAAGACCTTTGAGGAAACTGAAGATGCCCCATGGAAGGTGAAGTTAAAAAAAGAGAAAAATAAAAAATCCAATTGGTGGATGGACCCCCAAGAAAAGGGTGTGAGTGGTTGTTGCAAAAAAAAGGTACCCAAGAAATTGAAAAGCATAGTGTTACAGTTGACTAAGAGAATCATAAGGAACAGGAAGATGAGGGGAAATAAGAAAATACTATAGAGGAATACCCCTATACATTTGAAGCCCCTGTTGTTACACCAAAATTGAAGGAAGTAATTAAGGAACAACATAAATAAGAAGAGCCAGTAACATAAAAAATGATAGAAGAAAAGGAGGTTTCCCCTTTACTAAGTAAGACTGAAATAAACCCTCTTGTCCATCAAATTGAAAATTTGAAAAATAAAAATGAGGATTTAAGGAAGAAACTTGCTTTGGTTGAGAAACAACTTCAATTTAGGAAGGAAAGTGGACTAGAAATTTTAGCAGAAGCAGTATAAACTACATCATTCACTGATATAACTATGAAATTATGTAAGGGTTGTCAACAAATTTTTAGTCAATATAGGGCTATGGAATCTATTACTATCTTGGTAGGAGTCCAATTAGGAGAAAAATATGAATAATGTTGATCCACGACTCCATAAGAACATGCTATTGATGTTGCTATTATGCGAGAATCAATGGTCAAAGTAGAGAAGGGAGAAGAAAAATAGTTTGAAGCTCCACAAGAACATATTTATGATGTTGTTGTTACATAAGAACCAACAACTCAAACAAAGTGAAATGAAATTAATGAGATTGTTTCCCCATAAGAAAACATCGATGATACTTTTGTTGCACAAGAAACAATATTTGAGATAGCGCAGTAGGAGGAGAAAGGGGATACATAAGAGATTGTTGAGACTGAAGCTACAACAATATTTGAAAAAACTCAACTGAAACTTGAAGAATTATTGAGAACAACATTTATGCTTGGAGAAGTGGAAAAATGGAAGAAGTTAGTAGTTTTTCCCAAGGATGAAGTTATTTTCTTGAAACAACATTAGGAGATGGCCAACAACCTTAAGAAGCAACGAAATCAAAAGTTGAGAATTCAATACCTTGTAAAAGTTCAAAAAGAGAGGAATTGTGCAATAGAGTAAGTAAAGGAATTCTAGGAGTAGGTGCAGTTATTACAACAAGAGAAGGAATTTGCCTATGAGCTTATTAGTGGCTTACTACGTGGCAAGCTGCCTTCACAATCTTATCCTTTATATCTGCAAGAAAGACATTTCCTCTTTAAATTGATAGCTCTTAAGGAGAAACAACCATGAAATATAAACAAAGTTTAAGATTACTTGGAAACCTTTAAGAGTGATAATTTCCCAGAGGAACATTTTTCTTGTGAGCTATATCCGCATGACCTTGCCTATTTTAGAGATCAATATTTTAATTTGACACCTTATGTGGGGGATGTTCAATTGAGGGTTTTTGTATCTTTTGTTCAAAATCAAGTAGGCTAGAAGGCTACATATGACATTGTAACAACCAATGAGGGGTGAGTAAAGTTGTGCATTAGGATGAGCCTGACTTAGTTGAATCTATTGCACACAGATACAATTATAAGATATGGCAATTTCCAGCCACCAAGACATTGCTAATATACTATCGAAATTCATTCTTGCAGAGATGCCTCAAGAATATATAGGGGATGAAATCTAGTGCATTAGAAGGGAGTAATCTAAGATGGGATCTTTGTCGAAAATGAGTTGAAGGAAGAGGACCCCTATTGTTATAAAAAAATTATCAAATATCTCTCCAGGGCTCATCAATATGTGTATTTTATTAAGAGAAGTGGTGCAGGATGGATTGGACATAGATTTAAATTTCCTCTTGTATGACTTCCAACTTATCAATATCAATGGAATACCATATTTCTGAAAAACATTGGGAAGTGGAGTTGGTCCTTTATAGAGGCTATAAGCCCAAAGCAGATGATATTGTGATATCTTATGGTTTCACAAGACTACACTCTCAGCATGTTAGGAACTATGCGCAAGGGTCTACATGAGGAAATGAAAATGCTTAAACTAGGGGGAGATGTTGGGCCATGGAATTGTTATCTTTTGCATCTATTTTCCTATTTATTTTTCCTCCTTTCCAACCAACAAGACCACATTTTACCACTGTAACAACCTTTATTTACCTAAGTATGTCCTTTTCCATATGTCAGTTTATTTGTCTAATTTTGCTTATAATTTGGCATAAGAACTACTATCTTAGGCGATTTATTTCATAAAACTAATATATGGGTTGTTTTAAGTTTAGGTGGTTTATTGAAGTTGTTGTTATAGGATTGCATTTTCAGTTTCCTTTATTAATTTAGAACAAAGTCTCTATGAGATATTGTTGATACATGAATATTTTTCCTTGCACATGTTTCCTTTTTCTAAATTAGTCATATGAATTTGATCTAGGAGCACATCAAGTCAAATCTAATTCAACCACTAGGAGATATTCATGGAGCATACAGATCACTTAATTGAGATTCTTTGTAAAATCATTGTAATTAAGGGAAATTGTTACAACTTCACCCCTACCATGGAAATTATTCTATGAATTGTTAGAATATATTTTTATTTTAAGATCACATGAGAATCGAAAGATTCTCATGATGATCTTCTTGTTATGTTAATAAAATTTTAAAGAAGGTAATTGTTTACCCATGAGGGAAGCAGAGAATTTTGAAACATAGGATTGAGAAGAAGGGGGAAGCACTAAAGAATTGTAATCATGATGTTATGTTAACGCAAATATCAACCTTGTGGCATTACATATTTCTTGGAGTAACTAGTGTGTTTCTTAGTGCACCAGTTTGTGCTGAGGAGGAAGGCCCCTCCTTCTTAGTAGGGATCACTCGTTAATTAGAGTATAGTAATTATATTAGTTAGTTATTCTTAGTTATGTGATTTCTATTATTGTGAATTTTATTTATGAATTATTTATTGCAAAGAGTTTTTGAATGGTGAGACAACATAAGTGATGGACCGGTCCTTATTACTAGTGTAACAACAAGTTATTTACTTTTCTATTATATATTGGATTGTAATTTCTTGGAATGCGTGTGTTCAACATTTGATTCAGTGATTGATGGGTGCAAGGGTGTTGTTTTTGAGTGAGAGTGGTTGATTAATGGCATGGTTTATTCTGTAATTGTATGTCTCTTTTTTGGTGGTGTTGAAGAGTCTAACAACTTGAATTCTTTGGTGAGAGTGAGTGTGCAATGACCTTGGTTGTGATTCATTTTTCTAGTTAGCATTTCCCCTACATAGACTTTGTGTGATAGCCTTAATTATAGCCTACCCAATTGATAATTAATGTAATAGTGAACATGTTTATTTGATTTAAAGGAACAATTGTTTTGCGAGAAAATATGTATGTGGACCATTTCTGATGTTAGTCATTCTACAACTTCCCTTGTGTCTATATAAACTAAAGAGGTTTGTGATCTATATGGATGGTCGTCTCCTACCCTAAAATGAAATGTTTCCACTGTCGAAAATCCTACACGATGGAATACATCTCTTTATCATAGGTGGGGTATTTCTAAATTTTATCAAAGGGCGTCTCATTATGATACATCATCAGATGCCCTTACTGGGTGAGGGTTCCACCAATGGTGTAATTGGAGGCATTTGTCTCGATTTCAAATGGTTGTTGCACGTTTAGTATGGTGATTACTAATGCAAAGAAAGGGCGATGCTTTAGCTCAAAGAACACCTTCGCTTGGAACTAAGACTAGAAAAACATTGATTTTGCTTCACCCTTAGTAACTTGACTCAAAGGCTAAGTGATATGAGAGAATCCCAACATCAACCTTTGATAGAAATTGGAAGGGCCCAAAAAGCTACAAAGCTTTATTAGAGTGGTTGGGGTTGACCAATCCCAAATTACTTGGATCTTAGCTAGATTTACATGCATGCCTTGCTTATAAATGATGTAGCCCAGATATTGGCCTTGGTTCATGCCAAATGTGCATTTCTCCAAGTTGGAGCATAGTTTGTGTTAGCATAGGGTTTGAGGGACCTGTCGAATGTGTTGTAAGTGATCTTCCAAACTCTTCCTAAGTATGAGGATGTCATTAAGATATACCACCATGAACAAGTTGGTGAAGGGCCACAAGACGTCATTAGTTAGGATCATGAAAGTTGTAAGGCCATTTTTCAACTAGAAAGGCATGATCAACAACTCAAAAATGCCCTTCTTGGATTTGAAGCTAGTCTTCAATACATGTGTGGGTTCTATTGGAACTTGGTGATAGCCAAACTTCAAATAAATATTGTTGAAGTACTTAGCCCCTTGATCTAGTCAAGAGGTCATCAATTTGTGGGATCAAATACTTGTTCTTGACAATGATTTTATTTAGTTCCTGATAGTCAATGGAAAATCTCCAGGTCCCATCCTTCTTTTGCATGAGTATAATTTGGCTCCAACAAGGTGAGGAACTTCGTCAATCTTCCCTTTTTGTAGAAACTCTTGGATCTACTGATTGATTTCTTAGTTTTGTAGAATAAAGTGATGGTATATCAACTCATTGAGTAGATGTAAACTGGGAGTGAAATCGATGAAATGCTTGACCTGACAGTGCAAAGGCACCCCTTTGGGTGAGGAGAAGATGTCCATGTATTCTTCCTTGACCTTATGTACCTGTGTCTACTGCTTGGAGGTACCCTTCCCTGGGGCCATAGATATGGCTACAATCTTCCCCTTACATTCATGTTCTGGGAGATGAACTTATGGAATTGCTTAGAAGAGATTTAATAAATGGAAATAGGCATGGCTACCTCCTGTATCTTGAATAGTTTACTACTTAAAGTAATAATAATAGTGTGAGGCATGAAATCATAGATAACATGATACTTCCTTAGGTATGTTTTTCCTAATAATACATCACAAAATTTAAGGTGGGAACATCGTACAATACCTCATCCATGAAGGGCTTGATGTTTTAGGGTAGGTGACGCTGCTGGCTAACACCAATATCTCACCCTTGGTGGAGCCATTCGATGTGTATGGTTACTGGTGTTGTGTCATCGGTAGGCCCGACCACTTAATGACCTCAACAAACATTATGTAATTTTGTCTCCTATTATCGACAATGAATAAAAATAGAGAAACCTTCACCCAGATCTATTAGTGGAATATATGATCCCCCTCCTCGGGGTTTTCGAGTCAGTATTTTGGACCTTGGTGGTGGAAATGGTGGCGTTGGGATTTTCATTGATAATATTCTTCCCATTGTTGGTCCCATTATAGGTCCCCTTGTTAGGTCTCGAATTAGAGTTGGAACATGCATCTAACTCTAGATCTTTTAGCCCAACCACCAGTCATTGCTTGTCATGACACTCATTTGCATTGTGAGTGGAGTTGTTGTGGAACTCACACCATTTTCCTGTGTCCTTCTTCATCATTTTGGTCATATTATTTGGTTGTGGATTTGATGCACTGTCCTAGGACACCCCACCATGGCTTTGTCCTTTGTTTAGAAGTTTGGAGATTCCTTTTGTCTGCTTCGAATTCACACATCTAAAGTCTCACTTCTTCTATTTCAATTTATGCTTGATCTTGACTGCATACCGATATGCAACACCAAGAAATTAGATTTCGAGGAACTCCACGTATTCCTGGATGTATTTGTGTAGACAACCACAATACTTAAGTAATGTATGCCACTCAAAATGCTTGATACCCAACTTCATGCAAAGGGTATGAAAAAATATTTATGAACTCTAGCACGTCTTGGCCCCTTCCTTGTCGTAGTGTGGTTCATTCTATGTACTTATATTCATAGCTCTTGACAAGGTAATAATATTCCTTGAAAAAAATCTCAGAAATAATTCCAAGTGGGTGCAGATGAAAATAGTGAGGTTTCCTTCTCTTCCCTCTGCTCACAGTATGTTTTCCACTAGTCCTTGACATGGGGGGCAAATTTGAGAAGTGAAAAAGTATTCTTTTCACTATTGGAAAAATTATGGACCTAAAAATATCCTTCTAGTAGATTTAACCATTTGTATATAGCATTTGTGTCTATCTAGCATTCAATTATAGGATTGTTAATTTTAACTTGTACTCTGAAGGGGGGATCACCTCCAAAGTGATTGTTCGATGAAGATGCTTCACTTGCTAATACATGTTAAAGGATGTCGAAAAATTATGCATCATCTCATTCCTTTATCGCTTGAGGGTCTCTTTGAGAATTTTTTTTAAAAGGATCTGTTTCTCTCTCATATTTCTTTTCTTCTACCTTTGGAGGTCATCGAGGTTGGCGACGCCAGTCTTGCAAGACTTCAACTAGTTCAAGTCCTAACTCCTTGTACTCCAACCTTGTTGGTGACATGCATAGAAAAATAGAGAAGGAGTAGATCACTCTGATACCAATGATCCAGATTTATGCATGAGTCAAATGAAATACATATTTAAATAGAAACAAAAAGCTAAAACAGAACTGAACTTCATTTAATAAATAAAAAATATTGAAAATTGTTTACATTCACAATGGAAACAAACTAGCTTAGGCGATGGTAGCTTATCTCTGAGAATAGATGTGATAGATACATGCATATAAACTATGTTACAATGAGGCTCAAAGGCATTTTTATTATTGAGAAAAAATTTGAAACCTTAAAAATCTAAAATTATAATCCTAGGAGATGAAGCAACAAAAGTTTGTTTCCCCGTTAGGGTTAGTTGGTACATCAACTTCCCAGGATTGTAACTTTGGCATATGATATTCGTTTCACATGTATGATACCTTGTTAGAAATATCTATCCAAGGAAAACAAATTTAAAATAAAATCCCCTAAAAAAATATTTTATTTTAACACTTTTCGAAGAAAACATTGTTTAGGGCCTCAAAATGGCCCCAATAGTTAAAGTCCTGAAACTTTTCCAAAATAGTAAAATTTTCTAGAAATTAGGAAATCAAAAGGAAATAGTGTTGGGAGTCCAAGTGGAATAGGTAGGTGGCCATAAATATCCACCTAAATAATTTCTCGCCACTTAGGAAGTAATGGTCCCCAATGCATTGAGTGCCTCCATGAGATGATGAAACTTTTGCTAAACTTGGACCCTAGTGAGCTAGTTGCCTTGATGTAGGAGTTGGTTAACTTTGTCAACCTGATATAGTTGGATCGCCTATTAGTGAGTCTTCTTAATATGTGTATCCATGATATGATCATTCATGGCATTTTTAATGCAATTTGGGTTGAGATCTATTGGTGTCAGCTACTCAACAATGTTTGATGTGTCCAACAATGGTGGAAAGTATGGCCGAAGGCAGTCCACATTGAACATTAGGTGTAGGCCAAGGAATGGGAGAATTCTAAGCTCAAAACCATTGTCATCCATAACCTTGGTTATGGTGTAAGGACCATACCAGACTGGTAGAAGCTGTCGATGGGCTCTAGTAAGGTGTTCCTTCTCTAAATGTAGCCAAAATTTGTCACCCATTTGAAAATTATATGGCACCCGATGCTAGTTATGGCATTGTTTATATTTGGCATTGTCCTTATTCAGGATGTCATGTACCTATTGGAAGACGTGCTATATGATATTAAAAAACTTGGTGGCTTTTTCAAATTTGGACAAAACTTGTTCATATTTTGTCTATATAGTCGCAAGAGGAATTGTGACATCAATGGGACATAATGGTTGAAATCCTATGCCCACTTGAATGGGGCTATGGCTAGTAGATATATGGAGAGGTCTATTATAGTTGTGTTGCACATAGGGAAGCCTCTCATCCCATGTTCATGGATTCTTGGATTTGTACATGCGTTGTATGTGCACTATCATGCTATTGAAAATCCTTGTTTGAACATCAGTCTGAGTATGGAATGCAGTCAACTTTATGAGCTTAGTGTCCCACGATAACCAAATATTCAACTGTAATGTTCTTAGGAACTTGCTATCCCAATCTGATATAATGGTTTATCGAATCCCCAAATGTGCCCAGACTCATTTGAAGAAGATTTTGGTATTTTCTTTGGTTATGATGTTCTCTTGCAAGCCATCCATATAGCCATCTTAGAAAATCTATCAACGACAAAAAATACACACTTGATCCCATGCTTGGTAAAAGGAAGGAAAAACATATAGTCCGTGGCGATGGATTCCAAAGTCTGGCTAGGAGTAGGAGAAAGAGTGTACAAGCGTTGCTTCTTAATAGTTTATTTGGAAATGGCATAGGCTCTACAAGATTTGTTTTATTTTCTAACATCTTATAATATATTTGGCCAATAAAAATACTTCTCGAGAATTGCCACTATATTTTCTTTGCCAAAGTACCCTGTGACCCAACTATAGTGTGCCTCCCAAATCATCATGGCATGATCACTTGAAGGAACAAAAAGGTTTCCTAGGTGGCATAATAGTGTGTCCTGAAGGTGGAATTATGGAATTTGCTTTCCCTCCATTAGCATTTGGTATGTGGTGGAAAATTCAGCATCAATTTTATAAAGTTGTAGCCATCCAAAAAAGTCATTCCCATAAGAGCCGAGGATAGTGGTTAGTGCCACAAGAAGTGGTCAACTGAGACAATCTATAACATTATTGGGGTCTCCATTCTTGTAATTAAATTTTAGATGAAATTGTTTCAAGTATTTGGACCATTTCTAATGGTGTTCATTTTGCAACTTTCCTTGTGTAAAATGAAGACCCCAATGATATTTGTGAATGACCGTATCCTTCCATAGAATGTAATGTTTGCAATGTCACCAATCATACACGATGGAATACATCTATTTATCATAGGTTGGGTATTTCCAAATTAAATCAGAGATTGTCCCATTATGATAGGTGACCGGTTGCCCTTGCTGGGTGAGGACTGTACTAACGGCCTAATCAGATCCATTTGTCTCAATTTCAAATGGTTTTTACAGGTCTAGTAATGCGCTTATTCGTGAAGAACAAAGGTAGTTATTTGGCTCAATGAATTCCTTCTATTGGGACTCATACTAGAAATGTTTTTATTTTTCTTCACCCTTAGTAATGTGACTCAATGGCCAAGTGATATGAAAAAATCCCAACATGAAACTTCAATAGAAATTAGCAAGTGCAAAAAAGTTGCAAATCTCTGTGAGAGTGGTCGGGGTTGTCCAATATTGAATGATTTGGGTCTTAGATACATCCACATGCATTAATGATGTAGCCCAAATATTGGACCTTGATCATGCCAAAGGTGCATTTCTCCAAGTTGGCACTGTTACACAAAAATATCGTCACCATGATTATTTGCAGTCAGTATGGGTCTATCATCACTTGTATTGTCCTCCTAAGCAAGTTTCAGACCTCAGCTCTTCAAGTCAAGCTTTGAAAATAAGAGAAAGACATTAAAAATCAATGAAACTCTGGTTTCGCACTTTCTCTCACTGTTACCTGCGGTCTCGCACCTTCTGTTTACAAAAACTGCGGACCTGCCCACTCTGTCCCTAAAGGTGTGGGTGCGGACCCCTGTGAAAGTCAAAAAGGCACAAGTTTATTCTAAAAAACTCACTTTGGGTTAATTCTAGATGATTCTAGAAGGAATTTTGACGTGGATTTGCCACTTTTAGGTGGTTCATGCGTCCCAAAAGAGAAGGAGCTAATCCCTTGATGAGAGGAGCTATCCCTTTGAAAGAGGGCTTTATCCCTTTGAAGGAGGACCTAGTAACTTCCCTCCATTGCACTATAAATTCAGGCATTGGGCTGGTTGCTAGAGAGGTTAGAAGTTGAACATTTTTTAGGGTAAATGCTGGTGAAATTAAGACTTCCTAGTTGAGCTTAAGAGGAGAGATCACATACCTTTTTGGCTTCATTGAGAAGTGAGTGAAACTTGTCAAAGTAGAGGAGAATTCTTGCTGGACCCTGGGAGGAGCTTGTACAGCGTCAAGGCACAGGTTGTAAATTTCTTCTTCTTTTGAATTAATACAATCAAATTCATTTTTCTCAACAAGTATCTCATGTTATTTGTTTCATGAACTCCTTGACTTTCATGTTAAATATGTTTTATGATATTGGCTTTTCAGGTGCTATTTAATTTGTTTGCTTGTTTGTGTTTGCAGATTCGCGACAAAGGAGCTCATTTGGATTGAAGGAGCGAAGGCATCCACAAACTTGCGTTGGACCTAAGGTAGGCCCTAAAACACTTGTTTGCGTTTGTTTATAAAAGCATATTTAGAGAAAGATAGTGTCTGGTTGGTTTTCTTGTCATTAGGTCTTCTTTAGATTCTAGGAAGGTCTATCTTGTCCGCAAGATCGACTTATTCCGTGTGACAGGCACATCGTTTGTTTTCACACAACATTTGGAGGACTTGTTGAATGTGCTCCAATTTATCTTCACAAATCTTGTTGAAGATCACAATGTCATCCAGATATACAACCATGGACAAGTTAGTCAAAGGCCGCAAGATGTCATCCATTCGCCTCATGAAACTTGCTGGGGAATTTTTCAACTTGAAAGATATGACCAACCACTCAAAAATGCCATACTTGGATTTGAATGTATTATTCCATGCATTTTTAGGTTCTATTAGAACCTGGTGATAGCCAAAATTCTAATCAATATTGCTAAAGTACTTGGCCACTTTGATCTGGTCAAGAAGGTCATGAATTCATGTGGTTGTTCATGAAAGTGATTTTATTTGCCACCAAATAATCAATGAAGAGGCTCCACGTCCCATCCTTCTTTCACACAAGTACAATTGGGATCTAAAATGGTGAGGAACTTGGTTAGATGTGCCCTTTTGTAGAAAATCCTAGATTTTCCACATGATTTCCTTGTTTTCTAGAACTAAACAAAAATATATCAACCCGTTGGGTAGAGGTGCTCTAGGAGTCGGATCAATCAAATGATTCAACTAACAGTGCAACGATACCCCTGTGGGTGAGGAGAAGATTTCCATGTATTCTTCCATGACCTTATCCACCTACTTATGTTGCATGGAGGTACCCTTCCCTGGGGCCATGCATGTGGTTGTATCTTCCCCTTAAATTGTGAGCGAATCAGAAAGAAAAAAAATCTCGGTTTGGGAGATGATGTTACTACATTTCTTAGTAGAGATAAAAGAAATGGTGGTAGGGAGGGCTACCAATGATATCATGTATATTTTACTCTACCCAAAATAATAATAATAGTGTGAACTCATACACAATATGACTCTTCCACAGGTATGGTTGTCCTAAAAATGCATCACAAACTTCAAGGGGGGAAATATCACATAATAGCTCATCCATTAAGGGATTGATGATATAGGGCATGCAACACTACTAGCTAACATGGAGATATGACCCTTGCTAGAGCCATCTGATGGTGTACAACTATGGGTGTGGTGGCATCAATAAGAGAAACTGCTTCATGAGATCAACTAAGATGAGGTTATTTTGGTTCCTGCTATCAAAAATGAACTACAACAGAGAACCATTCACTCAAATTTGTGAGGAGAAGTGACGCTTCTCCTCCTTTGGATCTTCAGGCATAGTCTTATCCAACTTTGTGCTAGCAACGGTGGTGCTAAGCTCTGCATTGATAATCTTCTTCTCCTTATTGGTTCCCATTTTTGGGTTTTGAGTCAGACTCAAAACATGCATCAAATTATAAATATTTTAGCTCATCCACCAGTGACTACTTGGTGTGACATTCATTTATGTTGTGAGTGGGGAACTTGTGGAATTCACACCATTTTCCAATGTCCTTCTTCGTCTTCGTGTTGTTAGTATTTGCTTTTCGTTTCGATGGGTCCTCTTGGGTCACGCCACCTTAGATCTATCAATTCTTCAATGATTTGGAGGTTGATTTTCCATCCTTCAAATTCACAAATCCAAAGTATCACTTCTTCTATTTAATTTTTTTCTCGATCTTGACAACATATTGGTATGTGATGCTAAGAGAAGAGATGTCTAGGAACTCAATCTCATCCTAGATGAATTTGTGTATATAGTTATAGCACATGAGTACCATATTCCACTTAGAATCCTTGATATCAAAATTTTTGTGAAGGGTATTGTTGTAGCGGCTACAACCACCCTCCAAAATTTTTCCTTAGCTTCGTTTTGGAGCCTCCCTACCAACCATCCTTAGCAGCATGTCTTTCACTATCAAGTACATGAGCTTTAGTGGTTTCCTAGTAGATTTCCAGCCTGTGTATGATAGTTTGTTGCATACCCCTCACATGATGTTTCTCTGGACTTGGTCCAGCTACAGGCTGAGTAGCTCCCTTAAGAAATTGCGTAATTCTGGAGGGGAACCAACCTTCCCTTGAGAAATTGCTCAATCTTGATTGGCAGCATGCTGAGCTCCAAAATTGCATAATTCTACCTATCAAGCTTCACTGGAAAAACTATGCAATTTGTCCTAGCAGGATTGCTCAACCTAGAAATTGCGTAATTCTAGGCAGCAGTTAGTTGCTCAGCTTATAAATTACGCAATCCCTTTGGACAACCAACACAACTCTCTCCCAAAAATGCACAAATTTTCCCATCAGTCAAGCAAGCTGTTGCATGTGCCTTCAGGTTGACCTGTTCCCTTTGGGACCTAGAAAAACTAATTTTCATGCACAGACTGGCTCTCCCAAGGAAGCATGCAAAGGCATTACTTGATTCATGGATCTATTTTTAGTAGCTAGAGGTCACATGCAAGGATCATTTCAGAAACCCCCTGCCAAGTGTCGCCTTTCCTAGATTTGTGGTCACGTCACAACCTCGATTTTATTGAAACTCATCAATTGGACACTGCAGAGCTCACTCCCCACATCGACCTTGTAGCTTTGATATCCCACATTGCACCTAGGAGTTGTCAGCACATTCAGCTCAGCTGTTTTGGGGGTAAGCCCACTTTTCATGTCTTTATTGCATTTCTATCGCTTTTTGTGTTTCACTTTGTGTGAGTGTTGTCTACTTGATTTCAGTGAGCATTTGTTGTCATTTTGATGTATGTTAGCTTGTAGAAGCACCATTTTAGTTTTCATTTGCATCTCACTAAAGTCGCATGCATGACACTGTTTTGCATGGATAGTCGTCGTTGTGGTGACTCACTTCACAAACAGGCATGTTTTCTCATTTTATGAATCCTACACTTTCTATTTGCATGAATGATCATTCACTCTTGTTTTCACTCATCTCACCATGCATCCAAACTTCTCATTTTTTCAGTCACCCGTTGGCTAGTTTGGGCTACTTTGGCCCAGATCATGCCTTGCCCAGCTAGCACTGCGCATTTCTGAAAGCGAAGGCTCAGCCTTCCCTCCACAAATTTTGCAATTATGGCCCATCACTAACCTACAAACTTGCATTACACAATTCTTGGAGGCAGTGTCCTGCTGGCCCTAGAAACTACATAATGCAGTTTGCTGGTTGCATGTCACTACTGACTGAAATTATGCATTGTGCAGTTTCAGTCCTCAGAAGGCCAGGTTGGACTCTGCATTACACAATTCCAATAGTCAATCAGCCTCCTGACAGCCCAGACTATGCCTTGTGTGGTTTTGGTAGTCAGTCTCCTGACCTCCCGGTGGAAATTGTACAATGATCAACCATACAGGTATGTTGCAAGTTAGTCCTCAAGTTTGTTTTGGTTTTTGATTGACATATTACTTGCGATGAGTGTTTCTATGTCTCCAGGCATCACAGATGTTCATCTGTCTCTCAGTATCATAATTACAATGGTCTTCAGGAGAGCAGAGTGAAAGGACACTGTTGAGAGCCCAATGGGGTTTGTAGCCAAGCAAGTGTCTATGAGCTTGCCTACCTATGAAGACATCAAGTTGTTCATAGACAGGGACATCAAGATGATATGGCAGTAGCATTATAGCAAGCAACACCATTAGCAGTAGCAGAAGACAACACACCTGCACGGAATGAATGCAAGAGGAAGGTTGTTGACAACACAGAGGCGGAACAAAGTTGTAAGCTCAAGCAGATCCACTTGTGATGAAATAAACTTTGGAGACTTAGGCTATGAGGTGACGGCACGACATGAAGATTGCTTGAAGGCAGAAAAAAGAATAGAGAAGGAGTTGCATGTGTTGAAGAAACAACTCAAGGAAGAATAGAGCTGCATAGACAAGAGAATCAGTTGCAGTAGGATTAGGTACAATGGGGGGCGCAACATTCATAGACAGATGAAACTATTCCCATACAAGTTATAGATCCATCCTAGCAGCTGGCACAGAGCAGACAAGGTGAGTAGTGTTGCTGATCACATGCAATGGAATTCAGCAGCACGCATGCCATTGTGTTCACGCATGTCATCCCACCCATTTGGCACACTCACCGAGGCAAAGAAAAGAAGAAAGTCCAACTAGAGCTGAACATGTATTTTGATAAGTTGATGCACATAGCCACCATCACATGCTTGGAGAGCAGTGTATACATTATGCATCAACATGTTGTGGGTCTGATCACACCCAGGATGCCATGTGCATGTTATCAGACGAGTTGGACAGAGGAGCCATATCAATGCACACGAATGCAATGAAGGTAAGAGTTTGCTTCAGCAAGGTGTCACCATTGAGTGCACAGACACTGTCACGGACGACCAAGCTTGGCATCAGCTCACCACCTTCGACCATCACAAGGATGTCAAAGAGTTGGTCTCACCACAATAGTATGAGTGTCAGTGATGTCTTGTATGGCTTTCTTAAGCCATTTTGTCTGACATGGGCGCATGTGCATTGTAATGTAATGTCTTGTCATGTGGAAGTTCAAGTGTCAATAGTTGAATGTAAAAGTCAAAGAGTAGTTGAAGAGTCATGAGGATAGATGAACAATCTCAAAGGGGAATGTCAAGGGTTACCCCACTTGTTGCTATAAATAGTCCCTCATAACACATTGTAAAGGCTTTTGGTCAGTCAAGCTTCCAATAGGAGTATCTTAGAGAAATCTTGGATAGTATTGTATCAACCCTTGGCTTCTCCATTGCGCAGAGCTAGTATATCTCTTTGGAGGAGTAGGCAGCAGTGATTGTAACATTCCTATGTCAGAACTAGTTGTTAGTCATGGATGTATTGTATGACTGGAACTTACACTTATTAATATAACAGAGCCAACATGTTTCATGCATATGTCATATTGTATTTCAACTATCTATTTACTCTAAATGATATATGTATTTGCTTTCTTATGCATGCATGTGTAGATATTTTCTGTATATGTATGTATAAATCTTACTGAAATGTGTTGTTCATTTAACCACTACTTTGGATTGCTAGCTAACTTTCCTTCCATGTTGTGGTGCATATTTGCTTGTGTGTTCCCTTCTTAACTTTGTGTTATCACAGGTTTCCAAGGGGTACACTTGCCTCACCCTCCGTGTGTTAGAACCGCTCATGCACCTTCCTTGACTTTCTGCATATGTCACACCCTTGCTACCAACAATGACATCTTATTTGCCTTTGTGAGAGACCACGGTCGAGGCGACACCGTATGGCCCACTACTGGGACTCCTACACCAAATAGTTTGAGGTCTAATTGGGACTTATTACAGGCGAGATCCCCTGACATGTTGGTGGGTCCACCACCGTCAACATTTTGGCGCTAGAAGGAGGGCCAGATGACAAGCTGAGTCCTTAGATTTGTTTGAATCTCTGCATATCTATCATGACTAACTACAAAGTTTCTCTTCCAGAGTGTATGTCTTATGGAAATGACTTCATTATCTTGATAAATCTCTTGGATAACTTGTCACATAAAACATACGATGGTGGAGGCCATGTAGCCTAGGTTAGGAACGTGGTCGGTGTTGTAGGCTCATATGAAAGACATGGAGTCTTTGAAGTTTACATGAGCTATGCAGTGTTCGTCTACACGCTTTGAGGACATCCAATGCACTAGTGTTCCACATTTCCTGAAAAATCTACTCATTTCCTTGCTCATCTGGTCGCAGAGATAGACCATGCTTTCAATCACATTAACCATAAAGCACTCGATCAAGAAATTATGAAACTACAAAAAGCACCTGATGAATCCATTGAACATTTTTACACACACTTTTGTAATCTTGCATACTGGTTCCCTGAAGATGAAAATGATTGGGAATTTCTTTATGGAAGATTTGAGTATCTTCTTCGCATATCTAAAACTCAACAATCCTTGAAATCATCCAAACCCCACTCACCACATTTTGGTGATGGGGCTGCGTAATCATAGGCAGGCGCAGTTGCTATCACAAGTGACTGTCTGCCTTCACCTCATCAAATAACTCCACCATCGCAGAGTGATGTGGGAGATTATGCACACACATCTATTGAACTGTCACATCCTCCCACCCCACCTACTCTTGATATTTGTGCAGATTTGGCTTGCAATCCTATTGGTTGTCATGTGGATTCATTCCCTCAACCTCCATCCTCGCGTTCTATTGATCCTCCAGATTGTACTGTCTTGTGTTCTTCCATTCCGGACTCCTCACCTGCTATGAATGAGGATCAAGTTGTCGACGGAGTTGGTGTTATGCAGCCAACCTGCACCATCATTCATGATGAGTGTGTGTGGGAATATAAAGAAGAACCCCATGGTGAAGGATGACTCCCTTCTAGTTGTGCCTCATCCACTTTATCTTGACATCCCTTGTGATTCTACCACTACTAATTTCCCCTGTGAAAACTCATTTCTAGATGTTTCTACTTCTGATCATTCACAGGACACGTCGGATGTCAGTCTATCATTACATTGCAGAGAGGACACATCTTCCTCCAAAAATCCATCCAATCTGTCATCTAACATTTCTAAAAACACAGAGGGTGAACATCCTTTCTTCTCATCTACCCTTCTACATGAATCATCAAATCATGAGGATGTCGACAACCATCTTGAATTTTCAGGTCTTGGTTGTCGTGATCTCTCTACTTCTTCATTTGATCACAACATTGATTCAATCATTGTTAATCTGTTAAGACACTGTTCTACGATGATCTCTTTGTTGATGAAGTTGAAAACCCCTAGACTGTCGAGGAACTTAAGCCTGAGCTGATGGTTATGTCAGGCCCTCACTGTCCTAAGGATGGTTTTACTTCCGATCAGGAAATTTTTGAAACACATAAGGCTCCTCATCACTCTCTTCTTTACATTGATTATCAACCAAACACCCTTATTTCACTTCCTCCACTTGAACTACACGATCACATCACTCACGCACTAGAGGAATCTTACACAGCAAGCACACTTGCACAACGTAAGTGATTTACCTTTCTCACGTTTTCTTGCATGTCACAGTCAAGAGAATGTATACACTCAACATCTGCACGCAATGTAGCATAGCACAATGGCAAGTCTACAGAGTGCATGTCATGCACTTTCACTTACTTATTTTCTTTGGACGCACTTAAGATCGGAGTGTGTTCATCTTCATCGTTATATATTTCATTCTTGTTGGTTTATGCAACTGTGAGGTTCGTGAACCATGCCTTTACCAACACGGGTCAACCAATGCATCGGTGGCTACATTGGAAATGTCACTTCACGAGATCTGCCCCATGCACTATTAGCTTAGGAGTAGAAGTAGTGTTTTCTTTTGAGTTGTTTACTTGCATGCTTGTTTGCTTACTTACTTCGCATGTTTGTTTGTCTTCTTGCTTGTTTTCCTTTTGCTTTTCTTTTGCATTTACTTTTTCTTCTACTTTTTTTTTATGTTTGTTTGCTTGTTTTCCTATCGTAGGTTAGTTTCGCATGAAAGTATGTATGACTCTTTAAACAAGCTGGGAAAAGTACAAGAGGACTTGTACAACTATCAACATTTGGTAATTTTTTATTCGCTCTCTTATGTAAGAACTCGTTACCTTCATTCCATGATACGTCGATGGAAAATACATACTGTTCAAAGTGAACCTTGGTGAAAACACAACGCTTGCATGCTAACTAGTGTCACCTACTCAAGTCAGTGGTTTTTGGGTTAACCCTTGGTAGCTCAGTCAAGTAGAGTAAGGTGAGGGGGAAAACCTTAACAAGAACATCAGAGGTACATATAGACTACTTTTCTGAAGGAACAACCTCTTCTACTCTGAATAATTTAGGATCGTTCTTCTGTCTCTGAAACAAATAAGTGTTATGCATAATTACAAAAATTAAAAATGAAAAAAAATGAAAATGTGAAAAAATTCAAAAAAAGAAAGAAAAATGAATAAGGCAAAAGAAGAGAAAGGCTTCCCATCGAGAGAGATGATGCAAGTAACTCTGTTCGGGTATTGACCAGGCTCACTGGTAGTGGAGTGATGTTTGTGTTCCTGCATGACTCTGCCATGGTACTATCCAAGTCTGCTAGTAGCAGAGCAACACCAGAGATGAAACTAAAACTCCGATGACTATACTTCTTATGCACCAATATACCCTTCATCCCCAATTGAAACAACTGTGTTGGCTTGGCTTGGAATTTGTGTTAATCGACCAAGAGCTTGGCAAATGCTACATCTTACAATCAAGAAAGTGTGGAAATCAAGGCGAACATAGAACTGAACAATACGTCCAGAGGTGTTAGACTTGATTTTCATGAACAAAGTCCATTCAGAGAGTTGGAGTTCTACCAGTGTGTTGCCAAGTGTTGTAGCGGCTACAACCACCCTCCAAAATTTTGCCTTAGCTTCGATTTGGAGCCTCCTTACCAACCATCCTTAGAAGCATGTCTTGCACTGTCAAGTACACAAGCTTCAGTGATTTTCTAGAAAATTTCTAGCTTGTGCATGATATCTTGTTGCGTTCCCCTCACAAGTTGTTTCTCTAGACCTGGTCCAACTGCAGGCTGAGCAGCTTCCTCAAGAAATTTCACAATTCTAGAGGGGAACCAGCCTTCCCTCCAGCAATTGCACAATCCTGACTGACAGCCTGCTGGGCTCCAGAATTGCGCAATTATGCATGTCAAGCTTCACTGGAAAAACTATGCAATATGTATGAGTAGGAATGCTCAACCCAAAAATTACACAATTCTGGGTAGAAGTCAACTGCTTAGCCTAGCAATTGTGCAATCCCTTTGGGTAGCCAACCCAACTCCCTCCCAGAAATGTGAAAATTTTCCCATCAGTCAAGCAGGTTGTTGCATGTGCCTTCAGTTTGACTGGTTCCCGTCGGGACTGAGTAAAACTAATTTGAATGCATGGACTTCTTCTCCCAAGGCAGAATGCAAAGCCATCCCTTGTTTCAAGGATCTATTTTTAGTAGCTGGAGGTTACATGCAAGAATCATTTTAGAAACCCCCCACCAAGTGTCGCATTTCCTAGATTTGTGGCATCTCCATCACAACCTCGATTTTATTGAAACTCATCAACCGGACGATGTAGAGCTCATTCCCCACATTGAGCTTGTATCTCCAACATCCCACATTGCATCTATGAGTCATTGGCACATTTATCTCAGCTATTTTGGGGGTAAGCCCACTTTTCATGTCTTACGTTGCACTTATTTCACTTTTTGTGTTTTGCTTCATGTGAGTGTTGTCTACTTGATTTCAGTGAGTGCTTGCTATCGTTTTGATGTATGTTAGCTTACAGAAGCACCATTTCAATTTTCATTCACATCTCACTGTTGTTGCGTGCATGACATTTTTTTGCATGGACAATTGTCGTTGCAATGACTCGCTTCACACACATGCGTGCTTTCCCATTTTCTAAATCCTGCACTTTCTATTTGCATGAATGAACATTCACTCTTGTTTGCACTCATCTCACCATGCATCCAGACTTCTCATGTTTTTAGTCATTCATCAGCCGGTTTGGGTTGCCTTGGCCAAGACCGTGCCCTGCTCGACTAGCATTGTGTATTTCCGGAAGTGAAAGCTCTTCCTTCCATCCAGAAATTGCACAATTCTAGCCCAACATTGACCTACAGACTTGCATTGCACAATTCTTGGAGGCAGTGTCCTGCTGGCCCCAAAAACTACGCAATGCAGTTTTCTTGTTGCATGTCACTACTGACTGAAATTGTACATTGCGTAGTTTCAGTCCTCATCTGGCCATGATTGACTATGGATTTTACAGTTCCAGTAGTTAGTCAGCCTCCTGACAGCTCGGACTGTGCCTTGTGTAGTTTTTGTAGTCAGTCTCCCCACCTCCTCGCAGAAATTGTGCAACCTTCACGATCAATCACACAGGTACGTTGCAAGTTAGTCCTCAAGTTTGTTTTGGTTTTCGACTGACAGATTGCTTGTCATGAGTGTTTCTATGTCTCCAGGAAACACAGATGTTCGTTTATCTCTTAGTAGCACAAGCATAATAAACCTCAGGAGAATAGAGTCAAAGGACACTATTGAGAGCCAAACAGGGTTTGCAGCCAAGCAAGTGTCTATGAGCTCACCTACCTATGGTGACATCAAGTTGTCCGTATACAAGGAGATCAAGATGATATGGCAACAACATTACAAAAAGCAGCACCATCAGTAGTAGCAAAAGGCAGCACACTTGCATGCAATGAATGTAACAGGAAGGTTGTTGACAACATAGAGGTGGAACAAAGTTGCAAGCTCAAGCAGATCCACTTGTGATGAAAGCAACTTTGGAGACTCAGGCTATGAGGTGATGGTGCAACATGAAGATCGCACAAGGATGAGACCAAAACAAAGATGGAGTTACATGTGTTGAAGCAACAACTCAAGGAAGAATAGGAGCTGCATAGACGAGAGAATGAATTGCAGTAGGAACAGGTACACCAGGGGGCACAACATGCACAGACGGATGAAATTTCACCCGTACAAGTTATAGATCCATCCCAACAGCTTCCATGGAGTAGACAAGGTCAACAGTGTTGTTGATTTCATGCAAGGGAATTTAGTAGCATGCATGTCATTGTGTGCACACATGTGATCCTACCCATTTGGCACACTCACCAAGGTGAAGAGAAGAAGTAAGTCCAACAGGAGCTGAACAAATATTTTGACAAGTTGATGTGTATAGCCACCAGTACATGCTTGGAGAGTAGCATAGACACTATGCATCAACATGTTTCTGGTCTGGTCGCACCGAGGACGACCATGCACATGCTATTAGACGAGTTGGACATAGGATCCATATCAGTGCACCCAGATGCAATGAAGGCAAGAGTTAGCTTCAGCAAGATTTCACCATTAAGTACATGAAAACCATCATAGATGACCAAGCTTGCAATCAGCAAACCACCTTCGACTATCACAAGGATTTCAAAGAGTTGGTCTCACCACAACTATCTGAGTGTCAGTGATGTCTTGCATGGCTTGCTCAAGCCATTTTGTCTCACATGAGCACATCTGCATTGTAAGGTAACGTCTTCTCAAGTGGAATTTCAAGTGTCAATAGTTGAATGTAACAATTATAGAGTAGTTGAAGAGTCATGGGGATAGATGAATAGTCTCAAAGGGGAATGTTAAGGTTCACCCCACCCGTTGCTATAAATAGTCCCTCATAACTCATTGTAAAGGATTTTGGTCAACAAAGCTTCCAATAGGAGTATCTTAGATAAAGCTTGGATAGTTTTGTAATGAGCCTTGGCTTCTCCACTGTGCAGAGCTAGTATATCTCTTTGGAGGAGCAGGCAGCAGTGACTGTAACGTTACGATGTCAGAACTAGTGGTTGGTCATGGATGTATTGTATGACTAGAACTTACACTTATTAATATAACGGATCCAACACGTTTCATGCATATGTCGTATTGTATTTCAGCTATCTGTTTACTCTAAATGATATAAGTATTTGTTTGCTTAAGCATGCATGTGTGGCTATTTTTTGTATATGTATGTATGAATGTTACTGAAATGTGTTGTTGGTTTAACCATCACTTTAGATTACTAGCTAACTTTCCTTCCATGTTGTGGTACATCTTTGCTTGTGTGTCCCCTTCTTAACTCTATGCTATCTCAGGTTTCCAAGGGGCACACTCATCTCACCCTCCATGTGTTAGAACTGCTCATGCACCTTCCTTAACTTGCTGCATATGTCACACCCTTGCTACCAACATGGACATCTTACCTTCCTATGTGCGAAACTACGATCAAGGTGATACTATACGACCCACTGCTGGGACTCCTACACCAAATGGTATGAGGTATAATTGGGACTTCTTACAGGGGATATCCCTTGATATGTTGGCGAGTCCAACACCATCAACAGGTATGAAAAATGTTTTTGAAATCTGGTACATCTTGGTCCCTTCCTTGTCATAGCGTGGTCCATTTTATGTACTTATCATCATAGCTCCTGATAGGGGAATATTCGTCCTTAACAATGTCTCGAAATGAATTCCAAGTGGGTTTGGCTGAGAATAGTGAGGGTTATTTCTTGTCCCTCTATTCACACTAGTTTTCCCACCAGTCCTTAATGTGGGGGGAAACCTTGAGAAGTGAAAAAGTAATCTTTTCCCTATTGGAAAAATTATGGAATGAAAAATATCCTTCCAATATATTTAACCATTTATCAACAATATCTGCATCTATTTTTCCTTCAAATATAGGAACATGAAAGTTAAATTGTACCTTAAATGGGGGAGGCACCTTTGAAGTGACTATTAGATGAAGATGCTTCACCCACTAACACCCGACGAAGGATTTGGTAAAAGTTATCCATCATCCTTTTCCTTTGTCTTTTGAAGGCCCTTTCAAGCAACATTTTGAAAAGATATCCTACTCCGCATATGACTTTTCTTCTACCATGGGAGGTCAGAAAGGTTGGTGAGGAATGTTTTGTAAGGGTTCAAGAAGTTCAAGTCCTAACTCCTTATACCTTGACCTCATTAGGGACATTCACAAAAAAAGAGAAATAAAAAACTATTGTGATATCAATAATCTTTATTTATGAAAGAAATAAATGAAATACATATTTAAATAGAAACATAGAGATACAATGAAAAATGAAATTCAATTAATTAATAATAGATACTGAAATTTTCATACATGTAGAATGGAAATAAAATAGCTTAGGTGATGGTAGCTTATGTGTGAGAAGAGATGCGACAACTAAATGTCTTTGAAATATGTTACAATGAGGATAAGTCCTTTTTATTAGTTAGAAACAATGGATAACCCTAAACATCAAAAAACCTAACCCTAGGAGATGATGCCAAATGTTTGTGGGCCTCATTCGGGTTAGTTGGTACATCAACTTCTAGGGGTTGTGACTTTCGCATGTAATCTATATTTGGCATGTGTGATACCTCATTCGAAAGATCTATTTGAAGAAAATAATGTTGACTACAAACCCCTATTGTAAGCTATGGGATTTTCCTATTTTCCAAAAATGTCGTTTAGGGCCTCAAAATGGCTCCAAAAGTTTAGGACCCGAAAAATGCCAAAAAAGGTAAATTTTGCTAGAAATTAGGAAATTGAAAGGAAATAATGTTGGGGGTTCATGTGGAATACATGGGTGACCACCACTATCCACCTAGATCACCTTTCTTTGTTAATTTTACATAAGGTGCCTATCAATTCTACCTCCATTTGATATTTCTTCTTCTTCTTCATATGAATCACAATCGTCATCGTCATCTTCATCTTGACCTACATGCTTCTTTGAGTAGAGATCTTGGATCTTCTTCCAAATAACCTTAGCTAATGAGCATTGATCTACTTTATCTTTTACAGGTTCTGGTAGACCTCCTATAATTACATTCATTAATTTTGTATTTTACCTTCTATATTCATTAGTATATGTGTCTCCACAAACAACAAAGAATCAAATAACATTCCATGATTTTTCAAATAGACTTGCATTTTAGATTTCCATATTTCATTTTTTGATTCATTGAACTCAAGAGATGGATAACCCACTTGACTCTCTTCATTAGATCTAATGAATTTTGAGAATACAATGATACCAGAGACTTCCTTTGATTGTTTGTATGTGTACTTCTATGACATTCCCATATCTGAACCTCTGAGATCTACCTTCCAACTATTAGACTACTACTAAAGAAACTTGGTCTGATAGGAATTGTTGGAAATACCAAGAGGAGGGTGAATCGATATCTTACTTCAATTAATTAATTTTAACTTCATAGATCATTAATGATCATTAGAATTAGATGAAACAGAAACGATAAACACAATTCAACATGCACAATCATCAACGAAAATACATAGGAGCTTTTTAGGTGGAAACCCTTATGGGAGAAAAATTGCCAAACACTTTTAATATACCTCTTTTCACTATTGCATAAATGGGAATCCCTAACTTCCAAATTTATCAACTCCAACTAAAATGATGCTCCAACACCCTAGTTTACCAGCTCCAACTAGAAATACAATCCAACGCCCTTGTTTAGTAGCTCCAACTAGAAGGATGCTTCAACACTGTGGTCTATCAGTTCCAACTAGAAGGATGCTCCAACATCCTGCAAAGGTTGCAACATAACATAGCACCACCCTATCATCGTGAAGTTTTTTGAGATTATAACTTGAAGGAGACTCCATTATTATTCTTACATCACCCCACCACCCTTCAATTCACCACAACAGACCATGTTTAACAATTTTCATATTGGATCCACTTGTTCTCAATTACAATACAAAATAGAAATTCAATACAAGTTCTGATCCACAATCCAATCTGGTTTAATATGTACATTAATAGCAAGTCCCAGCAACTTACATCAATATTCAATTTTCTTCTTACCATCTCTGTGACACAAACCATAGCTAACTCTTCTTACGACATATAATTTCTCCCTCACACACAAGCAACATTCAATCAATATTCTGACCCATAAAGAGAGCACATAAACTCCACCAAATCTTAATGGAATCTCAATCAATAACATCAAACTCTAAATCAATAACTCTACTCAATGTACACATTTATGAAAATTCTAAAACCCTAGCTCTACCCAACGATAGCATATCCTAGAAGAAAAAAGGTATTTTTTTCTTAGAACGTCAGTAGTACTCAATGATACATTAACTACTAATGGGAGTTGACTCAGACATAGACCCTAACACATATACCCAATAATAGAACCAACAACAATTTCCAATCAAAGAAACATATACTCTATCCTCTTGATGCCTTTATACATAAAACTTATATGTATGTCTATTAGACTCTTACGAACCTGTCAGAAAAGCTTCTTTTCCATAAAAATCATTGAGTAGTACATCATCTGTTGAAAAATAAAAATATATGAAACTGTATTATGGAAAATTCATTGATAAATGACTGATTCAATATCATAGTTCAGTTATAGCATCAACCAGTGCATTATAAACTTTATATCATTAATATGGTACTCTAGCATGCAAATAAATACAAACCCTATATTTCACATGGAAGAATCAAGCGCAAACCTTGGATGATTTGACATTATACTCCCTTTTAATCAATGCTCAACTATCATCAAAATAACACTCAACATAAACCATCATGTAATCAAATAAGTATTCTCAGTAGTATTCATTCCTTTAAGGTTTCAACCCCTGTCAACCTCAGGACAACAAAATATTTGAGTTCATTGTTTGGAGTTCACTAACTCAATTATAGTGACAAGCGTTGACACATATTTCTAGATTCCAAAGAATCTCATACACTAATATTACTACTAGATGTATATCAATTACACATGATGTTATCATACAAACCTTGACCTAATTTTCTTATATATATATATATATATATATATATATATATATATATATATATATATATATATATATATATATATATATATATATATATATATATATATATATATATATATATATATATATATGTTCATGCCTCACAATGAACAAATATCAAAAGGAGAATCAATTTCCAAAATTCATACTATTCACTTATTAATTCACTTTCCGTATCAAATCTTGTGTAAATGGTTGACGTTTCTCATTAATTCTTGCATATAGGTCCTTTGCAACATTACATACACATAGGGTTACCAATTGCACAACAACTAACCTTTTCTCATTCACTTCAACAAATTTCCTGGGACATGTCTCATGTTATGTATTGCAAACTTCAATGAAAACACAAGTTAGAACAGTTTGCATGCATTCTACTACAAATCACTCTTTACAACCATCATATTCCAACAAATGGAATCAATTCCTTAGTCCATGAAATAACATTTCAAATAATGTGGATACTCTACTTTCCATATCTATTCATATGTGTATAGGCTAATCTCTTCTTAATGGATATAAATAGAACACTATCCAATGTGTTGAAAATTGAAGCTCGATCCATGAAAGACATCAACAAAATTCACTCTAGGAAAGATATAAATTAATCTTGCCTATGTTATAGATATTTGTATATAGAACCAAAATTGATCTATCTCGTGGGATGAAGTCAATATGATAAAAATTTCAAGCACCCATTGCTCACTCTATACAGAAATTAGAGTTTTCACTTGCATTCACACAAGTTAATCAGACATTTTATTTCATATCCACCATAATAGTAATTTAGAGGGATAATAAGGTTGAAAATAAATTAAAATAACCTCCAGATAATATGCATTAGCCAATAAATGCCTTTATCATAGTGCGAAAAGGCATCGTAGGTACAAAATTGATACCATCAATCGATCTTCTCTCGAAATTTTGCACATAAAACCGTTAAAAAATGCTCACAAATAATACAAGAGTTACACTTGTGCCTTGCCATAGATTGTTGTAAAATTGATCCATGGTTACCTCCAAAATAAAATCATAGTTAGAGTGAATAAAAAATATAAATATAAGCCTCTGATTATTAGAAACAATGGGAACCATGGCACTACTGAGAGGGGGGGTGAATCGGTAGTGTGGCCAAATTATACAACTCTTCACAAATTTTACCATTTAATCTCTTTAACAATTATTTATGAGCCAACATCACAATAGAATCATGCAAAATATAATATCACATGCACATGAGAAACACATATACACAAGATACCAATCTTATTTTCATTACAAGCTTCAACTTGATTACATCATTTCCCCATAAGCTACCACTTGTAGGTTTATTAGCTATTGTTGAAAGGAACTTTAATCCTTTATCATTTATCACCTACCACTAAAAGGGACAGTTTCCCCTTCTCATTTATTAGTCTATGCTGAAAGGGACTCTTGCCCCCAAAAATTTTCTAACACACATTAGAAGGAGTTTCTACACCTAGTCTACAAGCTAAAACTTTCCTTCCCTGTTGATCCATCGTTCATCCATTTTCATACTAAGATCAATAGGCCTTCTCTGCTTTCAACATAATCATATTCCTTAATCAGTAAAAACTTCAACAATCTCTGCTTACTGATGTAAACTCCTTCAACAATATATGGTTGCTGATAATACACCTTCAACAATCTCTGGTTACTTAAACAATCACCATCACCTTCAATAATCTATGGTTACTCAAACAATCACCATCACCTTCAACAATTTATAATTACTGATACAAGACACCATGATTTACTCACCTTCAACACTTTCTCATTTTTTAGAAAATCATGCAATAATAGTAAGCAACAACTCTCACATCCAGTTTGCAATACCTTGTTTCTTACCTCATGCAATACCCAACCCTTGCAACCACCTACTGCTACTCACCTCTCACACCACCCTTTCAACACCCTTTGTTGCTATTAAAATAACACCTTAGAAAACCTCTCTCATGCAACACCCCAACTGCATTCTATTTCTCTCATAATTCTGTTGCACACACCTACACAAAAACCAACAACTCTTACAACTTACTCAACCAAATTCTGCTTATTCTAATTCTACCTTTAAAGGAATTCTCGATTGATAATTTTTAACTAATCTTCAATCGCCTTGCATTTGATCTATGCATGAGTATTTAATTTTACCTTTTTCCTATTGATTTGATTTTTCAAATCCTTTACTTCAAGTCCTTGATTCCAATATTGTTTCTCGAAACTCAATCTCTAAAATTTCTGCTCAAATCTATTGTTCTGGAAATTTAATAGGTTTTAGCTAGGATTTTCTAAGTTTTCGAGTCCTCCAAACTTGGATTATTTTTTCAAAACTACCTCTTAAGAGGAAGTTCCACCAACACGTTATTGCAATGGTTGTCAACTCGTTATTTCTAGAAAACCTGCTAAATCTTCCTCTTACCTGTCTGTTGCTCTCAACACTCCAAACTACCAACTCGTTCATATTATTTAGCATTATGTTATTTTGTTTATGTTTGGCTTAACTGCCAAACAGTGACTAGTTGTCACTTTCCAAAGTTGTCGATTATTCATGCCAAAGCCTTTGTGGCTTTATTAAAATGCTACCAACTCATCCATCCATGCTGCTACCACCAAAATTCATGCTTCCAACTCATTTTTTCCATGTGTAACACTTTTTTGTAGCCCAAAAGGAATTCACAACCCTTTTCTTATTTCAACACATAATTGATGTATATCAACCAAATTTTGTCTTCAAGCCCTCTTTGCAAGCACCTTACCTATTTTCCTTTCCATAAGACTGTGATTCTATGACAACCAGCTTAGGCATTGAGTGTTAAGCCCTTTCAAGCCTAATGTGGTCCAATTCTTTGTTACTTCTCGATGCTTCTTCTGTGCTTACCACTAAAAAACAACTAGGCTCCATCCAGCAAGATGAGATGGTCGATAGGGTACACCCGACCCTATTTTCATTGGCTAAAACTATCCACTATTAACCCTTATGTGTCCCGACGCCAAAGTGCCAGTGCCTATTGACATCATGATGACATCATCCATGCCACCTATCAACCTATGTGTGTTCCATGTGACCACCAAGAAAGGGCCATTTGGGTGCCCAAAATTACTGAATTTGTGTCCAATATGTCTCACTCCTATTGGTTGTGCTAACTTCATCATTTTTTATCATCTGGGCCAATCACATGGTGCCACTTGTCCCTGTCAGAGAGGAGAGAGAAAGTCCTCCTGAAGGCCTTTTTTGTGACCTAATTTCTTTGTTATTTCATTTTTTTTTAAACCGTTTGTTCAAGACTTTAGTCTCCAACAATAGTCATGGGAGGATTATGGTTTTTATAAGGTTATCTCTGGAGTAACTCTCCACCATTGATCTGCATGATAAATTGTGTAGGGAACCCACTTCTAGGACCATAGAGCCCATCTATCTGACTCTCTCCAATTCCCCCAGAATGCTGCAATGTAGCCTGCCACTTCCCTTTGTTTTGTTTTAACTCCTAGGTTTTTCCTTTTTGGCTCACCTTGTGAAGGTTGAGTTGGCTTAAAGGGCCTTCCACCTAATTTTCATTGGATGGATCCTATGCCATCATTTCCTAACATTAATATCCTGCCACATAGCCTTGGGCTCTATAAAACATATCACTGGATTATACACTGGTTGGGTAGGCTCCACTCCCTCTGTTCCTCTCGACGCTTCTCATATGTGTGCCCTTTGTACATCTATAAGGTACTCCCACCGGGGTAATACCATCTAGTGGGCTCCACCATCTCGGTCCCCAATGGGCAGTGTGTAGTGTTCTACCAAGCTGCCCCATCTACATCCGCTCAGTCGCTTAAACCTGGCCACACAAAAAAATAGTATTGGGGTATTACCTCCGGTGTAACTCCACTGGTCCAATAAAATTCTTCTTTGTTTTTGTTATAGCCTCCACTTAAGTCCAAAGCTCTCTCTTAGAGGCTCCATCAATCTTGGCAATACATTTTGGCAATGTGCCAAACTTGGCTATGCATTAAAGTCACACAAACACTTCTAAACTTTGCAATATTTGACTTGGGGTTATAGCGCTTTGATAACTCCATCTCATGATCTACAAAGCCATTTTTAGACTTTCACATACCATTAGAAATATTTTTCCAAGCTCTTTCAATATATGTGGGTTCCACTTGCACCTAAGATGGTCTGTTACTCTAAACATGGCTCTAAATCCTCTAATCCATACCTTTTGCACCAATGATTTCCACACTTTTCCTTTTCTACCTTTTCCATTTCCTTTGCTTTTTCCCTTGCCACCTCTTTCAATCTTTACCTTGCCCACCAATGACAACATATTTAACAATGCAGTTGTCTATGCCAATATTTTCTATTACCTTTACTATCGGTCATCTTTTCCATAAATGACAACACATTTCTCACAAACTCCCCCTTTGGCATTGATGGTAACACCAAGATCAAACAACACATCATTACCAATGATCATTAAAATCCTGATACTTCTCCTTTTTCTTTTCCACTGATCCTTTACCATCTTTTGTTTGATTAGAAATACTTCTTCCCATTGGAAATCAATGGAAAACATATTAACATGCTCCCCCTGTACACAATCTCCCTCTATCTTCTGATCTTGTGGACTTGTCAACTACTTATTCTTACATTGAAAAATGCAGATGCCTCTTATCTTATCCAAGTATCTTCCTTTTTTTCCTGTGAAGAATATTGAATAGAAAGGAAAGGAGTATTCACTCCCAATATTTTCCTCAAGCAAACAAGAGGAATATATTGTTGAAACAACACACCCTTGTGGAACTCGTAATGAAAAATAACTTCTATTGATCTGAATCTCAACTAGGATTACATTCAAAATAGTTCCTACCTAGACACATACACCTGAACTCTAGCAACAAAAATAATTATTGTTATGCATAACCCCATAAATTATCAACAAAGTACACAACTTTGAAAAACATATAGGGACTCTCACCAATGCATGCCTAGACCAACAACTCAGCTTTTGCTTCACTTAGCATACTTCTAACGACAACAAAATTACCATGAACATTTGACACGTTAATACTTTCATATCAATGCTATACAACATCAACACCATACTATGATAAAGAGTATAATGTCTGTAAATACCAATTAAAAGTATTGTTGATACCTTGTAGTACCAATTACCAATTGGAACAACATCAAAACAATGAATCCATTCTGATTACTCACATATGCATAAAACACCTTTAGACTTTGTCTTGTGGCACACAACTGATACTCGTTAATCATACCAATTGTTAGTGCATAATTTGATACTCAAATTTTGAGTATACTCCCCTTGTGTCCATGCTCCTTCTTTGCACTGGAAAGTTGTAAACAATAATTTCTAAAAAAGATTCAACAGTAAACATATAATCACCAAATTCAAATGCTTTGACTACCAATCAATTTGACAACAACATTCAATCAAACATGAAAAAGGCATACTTACTTTTCTCCTTCAGATGCATTCGTTGACTTGTTTCTTTCTACTCCTTGCATCTGAATTTTGGCTTCCCTTGAATCCAACCTATTCTTTTCAATGAAGAGGAGAAAGGAACCTACACAACCTGAGTAGTCTATTTTCCTTTGTCTTCCACACTTGCACATGTTGAATTTTCTCAATACCATGAGCTTGTTTTCTGTGTTGATTTGCCTTATTGGGTGGATTTCTACCTAAGCATACAAACGATTGTTTCTCCTTCTTCTCACTGCATTACTTTGGATATCCTTTGAGTCTCTGCCTATAAGAGAGATCAACAACTAGAATTTTAGAATCTGAATATACTTCATCAATCAAAATTTTGTGTTGCCTCCATTCACCATTCGATCTTCCTTTCTTATAGGTGTTGAAATAGGTCTTGTGTAGTTCTTTTTGTTCGCTCTCAACTCTATTTGTGGCATTATGGAAAAAGAGTTTCTTGGTAGGTTTTTATGCAATTTCTTTATGTCAAAAATCCTTACACTTGTAGCATTCAACATTATTCAAGAAGGGGGAAAAAATTAAAATTCTTACCAACACTTCTTCTTGTCCAATTTGTCGGATTAAAACTTGCTCTCTTGTTGATATTCGACTATTGAAAATATTTCTTTTTGAGGGGAAGTGTATTTCTATACTTGGATGTTCAAATTTTCCTTCTGAGAAATTCATTGATGCGTCTAAACCTGTGCATTCCACCTATGTTGTTGCACCTTTGGGTTCCGCTCTTGACGCTTGGAGGAAAGGTGCCATGCGTTGCTGTAATAAAAACAAATTAGGGGATGAAAACCTTTGTTTTCACTCTTGGAAGTCCCTTTATTTTTCTTCGTTCTTTTCTTTTCCATTGTAGTACTATTGGACCTTCTTTTAGCTAAATTTGTGGGTACGTTTAATGTTATTTCTGAGTTGTCATCATCTTCATTTGTTGTCTTGGCCTGAGAGGAACAATGGATCTCCTTAACCACTTAAGAATTATTTGCATGCTTTTGAATATTCAACACTTGCTTCTTTAATGCTTTATTCTCCTTCTCTAGCTCCACATTGCTAACTTTGAATTTCTTGATTTCCTCAAGAGATGATATGAGTTGCTTTTTCAAATAGATATTTTCATCAAGATCTTCCAAGTCAAAAGAGGAGCAACTAGATTCACAACAATTGTTTATTTCACTCTAAAAACTTTATTCCCTTGATGACTCTAGGGATACTTTTTCTTCTTTTTCACCAAAGGAGGACCCGTTGTCTTCTTGTCCAATGTATAGATCTGCTATTGCTACTAAGGTAACTCCATATTCACTATAACTAGATGAGAAAATATCACTTTCACTAATGCTTGCAGTTGAGAAATTTAAAATTAAATGACCTATTTTTCTACAATAACAATAGAACAACAACTTATTTGCAAATTGCATATCCTTTAGGTGTTGTCCAGTGATTTGGCCTCTTGATACAGGAGAATCATCATCAAATTCGTGATCTTTAGTGCTCTTTGAATATTTGACTATTACATCCACCAAAGAAAGCCTCTCAACATCACATGCATCTTGCATGTTTACTTCATAGATGGACTACAATTTGTCCCATATCCCCTTGGCTCTTTTAAAACATATTACGTTTTCAATGTCTTCCTTGGACAACCCTCTCATGATTTCCCTCCTCACTTGTTTATCAAACTTATCATTTATTGCTCCATTTTCCACATATAACCATACATACAAATCAAAAACTCGTAAATATATTCTCATCCTTACCTTTCAGGTTGTATAATTTGAGCCATTCAATAATGAAACTCCATTTGAGGTAATCTAGTCTTCGTTCTCCATGATACCTGATCTTCCTTCCAACTATTGAACTAATCCTGAAGGACACTCACTCCAATACCAATTGTTAGAAACAATAGGAACCTTGACACTACTAAGAGGGGTTGTGAGTTAGTAGTGTGGCCAAATTATACAACTCTTCACAAATTATACGTTTTAATCTCTTTAACAATTATTCATGAATCAACATCACAACACAATCATGTAAAATATAACATTACATGCACATAATCAACACATATACACAAGACACCAATCATATTTTCATTACAAGATTCAAAATGATTACATCATGGCCCCACAAGCTACCACTTATATGTTTATCACCTACTACTAAAAGGAATTTCAATCTCTGCTCATTTATAAACTACCACTGAAAGGGACTACTACTCGTACTCATTTACCAGTACCCACTAGAAGGGACACTTGGCCCTTCTTGTTTATCAATCTCTGCTAAAATGGACTCTTTCCCCCGAATATTTTCTAGCACCCACTAGAAGGAGATGCTACACCTGTTCTACAAACTACCACTTTCTTGCCCTGTTGATCCATCTTTCATCCATTTTCATACTTGGATCAATAGGCCTTCTATTATTTCAAAAAAATTATATTTCTTAACAACAAACACCTTAAATAATATCTGATTACTGATGTAAGCATATTCCATAATATTTGGTTGCTAATAATACACCCTCAACAATCTCTATTTGCTAAAACAATCACCATCACCTTCAATAATTTATAATTACTGATACAAGACACCATGCTTTACTCACCTTCAACACTTTTTCATTGTTAAACAAATCATGCAACATCAACAATCAACATCTCTCACATCTACTCTGCAATACTCTTCTTCTCACCTTACACAATACCTATCCTTTCTAGCCACCTGGTTCTACTCACCTCTCACACAACTCTTACAACACCCTTTTCTTCTATTCAAATAACACCTCAACAACCATCTCTCATTCAACAACCCAACAACGTTCTGCTAGTCTCACAATTCTTCTACTCTCACAATTCCGTTGCACACACCTACAAAAAAACTGCCAACTCTTGCAACTTAATTGAATTCTTCCTTTAAGGGAATTCTAGACTGATACTTTTTAATTAATCTTCAATTATCTTGCCTTTGATCTATGCACAAGTCTTTAATTTTACCTCTTTCCTTTTAATTTGAGTTTTCTAATTCTAATATTCAAGTCCTTGATTCCAATACTATTGTTTGAAACTCAACCTTTGAGTTTTCTTCTCAAATCTACTGTTCTAGAAATTTAACAAGTTTTCGTTGGGATTTTCTAAGTTTGTTCGTCCTCCAAACATGGATTTATTTTCTAAAACTACCTCTTAACAGGAAGTTCTACCAACACATTTTTAGACTATATGTCAACTTGTTATTTCTAGAAAGTTTGCTAAATCTTCCTCGTACATGTTTACTACTCTCGGCACTCCAAACTGCCAACTTGTTCATGCTATTTAGCATTTTGATGTTTTGTTTGGCTTAACCTCCAAAGGTTACTAGTTGTCACTTGCAAAATCTATTAACTGTTCATGCTAAACCGGTCACGGCTTTATTAAAATGCTGCAAACTCATCCATCCATCCATGCTACGGGATAAAGGAGCTACAGGCTAAGTGCCATCATCCAAGCTAAGCACCCACAGGTCCCATGCACTAACAGTTTTTACTTCGATTGTACCCATAGTCTCTTAGTTGTTGCATGGGACCTACGTGGGCACTTAGTTTGTAGCTCTTTTGTCCCGACACATCCCTTTGTAACCTATTTAAATCTTTTAGGCCCCAATGAGAAAGATGATTTTTTAATGGGGTCTTCCCGCTCTCATTCTTGTTTGTCGCTACTTTACCACCCTGTCCCAACCCTTACTACTTCCTTGTTCTTTCGCTATGCTCACCACTGACAATCCATCAGGATCCATCCAATAGGATGAGTTGGTCGGTAGGGTCCACCCAACCATATTTTCATTGGTTGCATCTATCCACCATTAACCCTTAGGTGTCCCAATACCCATTGCCTAACCACTTTTTTGCACATAAAAAATAAACTCTTGGGCTTCAACCTATGGGATGATGTCATCCGTGCCAAGTATCAACCTGGAAGTTATCACGTTTCCACCAGAAAAGGGCCATTCGGGTGCCCAAAATTGTTGAATCTTCGTGCCACATGTCTCGCTCCTATTAGTTGTGACGAAGTCATTATTCACTATTGTCTGGGCCAATCACATGCTACCACTTGTCCCTATCAGAGAGATGAGCGAAATTCCTCCTCAATTATTGCTTTGTGCCCTAATTTTTTTTTTTTATTTTGCTTTTCTGAAAGCTACTAGGTTCAAGCCTTTAGTCTCCAGCACCACTCCTAAGAAGATTGTGGTTTTGGGAAGGATGACCCGAAAGTAACTCTCCGCCCATAGATGTGCATGATCAACTGTGTGGGGAACCCACTTCTAGGATCATAGAGTCCATCTAATGGACTATCTCTAGTGACCTCGAAACCCTGCCACATAGCCCGTTGCTTTTCTTCTTCTTCTATTTTACCTCCTAGGTTTTTCGTTCTGGGCTCACCCTATGTAGGCTGAGTTAGTGGAGTGGGCCTCCTACTTCATTCTCATTAGACAAATATTATTCCATCGTCTTCTAGCTTTAATGACCTATCATGTAGCCTTGGGCTCTATAACACATATCACCAAGCTATACACCAATCGGGTGGGCTCCACCCGCTTCATTCGTCCCGACACTTCTCATATCTGTAACCTTTTCACATCTCGGGGTTACTCATGCTAGGATGATACCATTGAGCAAGCTCCACCCACTCGGTCCCCAATGGGAAACACATAGTTGCCTACCAATTTGTCTCGACTACATACGCGTAGTTGCTTAGACCTAGGCATACAAAAAAAACTATCAAGGCATTCCCTGTGGGGTAAGTTTTCCAGTCAAATAAAATTATTCTCTAATGCTTCTATGGCCTCCACTTAAGCCCGAAGATCTTTCTTAGTTTCCTTGCAAGTCTTGGCAGTGTATTTTGGCAATGTGCCAAGTGCTCACCCAAACACTTCTAAACTTTTCAATCTTTGACTTGGGGTCATAGAGCTTTGACTGTCTCTATCTCATAATCCAGGAGGCCATTTTTAGACTTCTACATGCCACTGAAATGATTTTTCTGAGCTCTTTCCATCTATGTGGGTTCCACCTACACTTAAGATGATTTGCTACTCCAAATTTGGAAACAAATCCTCTGCACCATAATTTTTCCATTAATTATTTCCATGGTTTTCATTTTCCACCTTTTCCATTGCCTTTTCTTCTTCCTATACCACCTCTTTCGAATATTTATGTTATGCTCTTAACCTGCAAAAGATACCCAAATACAGAATATGCGAAGAAAGATACCCGGAACATAGAACAGTGAGAGACAACAGCAAATACTTTACTATTGAGAAAGCAATGTTCACTGGCCTCTTCGAGGGGGCAACCTCCAATAGAGCAGAGCTCGATACAAAAATAAGACACGATGCTCCTCGCAGGGAGTCTCTATCCTTTATATATGACTCATACATGCAATACCAAGGATCAATACCATGGGTTTTATTATTACCATCTATCTAATACTACGGCCCATTTGCAACTAACTATGGTCCCATCATTAATTGTGGGCTAACCACTTACAATTATTAATGTGGGCTTTATTGACTCTTGACTATGACTCGATCCCATTACATAAATAAGGGGGTTAGGGTGGGACCCTAACATGCCCTCCCCCTTAAGACTAGCCTTGTCCTCAAGGCTGAAGCTGCGGAAACTACTGAAGAATAGTGGCTGGTTCCCAAGTTGCATCTTCCGGAGAGGTGTCTTTCCACTTGACGAGGACTTCCCTAATGATGCGGCCCCGCAAATGCCTGTCTCATGTGTCTAGGACTTGTTCAGGTTGGAGCCAGATTGAACCTTCTTCGTCCAATTCAGGTAGACTGGTTTGAATTCTGCAATTGTTCCCAATCACTTTCTTGAGGCACGAGACATGGAAAACTGGATGGATTTTTGCAGTAGGTGGCAAAGCCAACTTGTAAGCCACTTCTCCAATGCACTGAAGTACTTAGTATGGTCTGTAGAATTTTGGAGATAGCTTCTGACAACCCTTGTCTTTGAGTGATGTTTTCTTATATGGTTGCAGCCTCAAAAAGACCTGATCCCCTTCTTGAAATTGGCGCTCTGAGCGATGTTGGTCTACCTGTTGCTTCATGTGGTTCTGAGCTTGATGAAGATTCTCTCTAAGATGTGCGTGCATGGTTGCGTGGTGTTGTAGGAGTTGATCCACTGCTTGTACTTTTGAGGACCCCTTGAGATAAGAAGTAGGGGAAGGAGGGAGTTGACCATATACTGCTTCATAGGGAGTCATTTTGGTGGTGGCATGATAGTTGGTGTTATACCACCATTCAGCCAGAGGTAACCATTGTACCCAAAGATGTTGCTTTTCTGAAGTGAAACACCTCAGGTAGGTTTCCAGACATTTGTTGACGGCTTTAGTTTGACCATCCGTTTGAGGGTGATAGGAAGTACTGAGTTTTAGTTGAGTGCCTTGTATCCTGAAGAGTTCCTGCCAAAAATTACTGGTGAAGATCGGGTCGTGATCGGACACAATAGAAGTGGGCATGCCATGCAATTTGAAGATCTGATCCATGAAAGATTGAGCGACCAAAGTTGGTGTAAACGGGTGGAGTAGGGCGCAAAAATGAGCATACTTCGAAAGTCTGTACACAACCACCATGATGACTGACTTGTTTCCTGACTTTGGAAGACCTGTAATGAAATCCATAGAAACCTCAGCCCAAATTGATGCCGGGATGGGCAATGGTTGTAATGTGCCTGGTGCGTTGACGGTTTCCCCTTTGTGGCGTTGACAGACATTTCATTCTGCTACGAAAGTAAGGATGTCCTTTTTCATGCCTATCCAAAAAAATGATCTTCTGGTGCGAGCATATGTCTTCTGAAAGCCTGAATGTCCTACAATGGGAGATGAGTGCAATTCTGCCAAAATGCGACTTTTGAGGGTGGATGTTGGTGATATTACGACTCTGTCCCTGTAGCAAAGAATATCCTGCCACGAGTAGCCGTTGGTGGAATTTGGATCTACCTGCAATTGAGAAATGAGTTGGGAGAGCCCGGGATGTGAAAACCATTCCCTACGAGCCTCTTCAATCCATTCTGGAATGGGGAGGGAAATTGCTAGCAGAGTACTTTCCTCCTCAAATTGGCGAGATAATGCATCTGCTACACTATTGTCTTTCCCTTTCTTGTAAATGATCTCATAATCATATCCCAGCATTTTGGCGAGCCATTTATTTTGTTGTGGGGAGGATAGGTGTTGCTCCAAAAAATATTTAAGACTATGATGATCTGTGCGGATTTGGAAACGTCGCCCCAATAAGTAAGGTCGACAGGTCTCTACTGCATGTAAGATGGTCATCATTTCCTTCTCGTAGGTAGATTGGCCCAGATTCCTCCCACTTAGTTGTTGGCTTGTGAAGGCCAAAGGTTGCCCTTTCTGCATTAAGACCGCCCCAATACCTGTACCCAAAGCATCACATTCAATGACAAAAGATTTGGTGAAGTCAGGTAGTGCTAAGACTGGAGTGGAACACATGGCATTTTTTAGAGAGGTAAATGCCTGTTGTGCTTCCTCATTCTAGAAGAATGAATTTTTCTTTAGGAGTTGAGTGAGGGGCTTCACTATGCGACCATAGTTGCAGACAAATTTACGATAATAGCCTGTGAGACCCAAAAATCCTCTCAAGCTCTTCAAGGTCTTAGGTTGAGGCCAATCTTGCATTGCCTGGATCTTTTTGGGGTCCACCTTGACACCTTCACGCCCCACAATGTGTCCCAAATACTCAACTTCTTCCATGCCAAATGAACACTTGGACATCTTGACAAATAATTTATGCTTGCGGAGCAGTTGCAAGAGTAGATCTACTTGTTGAAGATGTGCAGCCCAAGTGCAACTATAGATGAGGATGTCATCGAAGAAGACAAGGACAAATTTCCTGAGATATGGTTTAAGAATGTGGTTCATAAGGCTCTGAAAAGTAGAGGGGGCATTACAAATACCAAATGGCATGACCAAGAACTCATAATGGCCTTCATGAGTTCTAAAAGCAGTCTTTGGAATGTTGAATTCCTTCATGCGAATTTGGTGGTAGCCTGAGCAAAGATCCAACTTAGTGAAGAATTGAGCCCCATTGAGTTCATCCAGCAAATCGTCAACCACCGGAATGGGAAATTTATCTTTGACTGTCAACTTATTTAGGGCCCTGAAGTCGGGACACATCTGCCACTCCCCATCTTTCTTGAGCACCATGACCACTGGGGATGAATAAGGACTAATGCTAGGACGAATGACACCTGCTTCCAAAAGTTCCTTGATTATTTTTTCTATTTCATTCTTTTGGGTGAACGGATATCTGTATGGGCGCACATTTGGGGGTTGGGACCCTGGAACTAAGGTGATGCTATGATCATGTTCCTCTCGCGAGGGTGGAAGCTCATGAGGCTTGTCAAAGACCGGCAGACAGTTATTTAAAATCTGTTGCATCTCCAACTGAATTGGCAGGGACTTGGTTTTGACTTCCTGGATGGCACTAAAATGAGCTATAACTCCATGATTGCCCTTTTTTAACAATTTTTCCATCCTATGCGAGCTGATGATAGAGGGGGCTCCTGCCTGGAGTCCACAGAGGGTATGTGTGTAGTTGTTCTGCTTAAAACTCATATATAACTCCTGGAAATCCATTGTGATTGACCCAAGAGTGCGGAGCCATTCAACGCCGAGGACAATGTCGCAACCTCCCATGTGTATGGAAAGCATGTGGGTTTTCAACTGATAATCCCCCTTTTGAAGTTTGACATTTTCACAGCGGCCTTCACATTTCATTGTGCCCCCATCTGCAATTTGGACTTGGAAGTTAGAAACTGCTCGTACAAAACAATGCACTGCTTCTACAACTTTTTGATGGATGAAATTATGTGTACTTCCACTATCAATCAAGACTACTACTGGGCGATGTTTAATAAACCCTCTGATTTTGAGAGTTTGAGGTGAAGAAATCCTTGCTAAAGCATGCAGCGAAATAACTGGTTCGTCAGAGACATTGTCCTTTTGGTTGTCTTCTTCTAGTGCCTCATGTTCCTCAAGTGGTGGATCTTCCTCTGTTGAGCTGTAGTCAGTGGCATCAATTTGAAAAAATTTGGGCTCTTTTCATTTATGACCTGGGGAGTATTTTTCATCACAGTAGTAACACAGTCCTTGCTTTCTTCTTTCAGCCATTTTCGCAGGTGACACCTTTTGGACCTTAAGTGTTTGAGTCGTGTTGTGAGCCTGTGGGGGGCGACCTTTAGCGGAGAAATTTGGGCAACTGTACTGGGCTGCTAATGCACATTCCACATTATGAGCTACCTTGCAAGCCTCCGTCCATGTGGGAGGGTGGTGTAGTAGGACTTGGGCTTTGATGGCTTCTTTAAGACTGCTGATAAAACATTCCGTGTAGAACACATCTGAGAGACCCCAAGTGTGGAAGGCTAAGGCTTCAAAAGTTGTAATATATTCATCCACTGTACCAGTCTGTCGGAGCTTAGTAAGACGACCCAAAAAAGAAGATTCCTGGTCAAAGCGGTCTTGAAGAGCTTTTTTGAATTTGGTCCAAGTCAGAAAAGGTCCATTGCAACGTTGATGCTGTTCCCACCATTGCCACCTTTCATTGTCCAAGTACATGCTCCCCACCATAAGCTGAGTCGCATCATCTAAGATGTTATTCAGATTGAAATACTGCTCCATTTGTGCTATCCATGCTAACGGGTGAGAACCGTCAAATTTATGCATATCCAACTTGGGAGGTCGCTGACGGGGTTGTTGGTGGGTGTGCCAGACATGAGGAGAGTGGCTAGACTCACCCTCACTGTGTCCATTGCCATTATACGCCTCCTCATGGGCTGCCTCCTTGCCCTTCGGGATTATGCTCTCGACCAGGCTAGTTAGTCAATTAAGCTGAATGTGGAGGGATTGCACAGAGTCTTCAAGTTTGTCCATCCTTTCATTGGCCATCGCTTGAGCTCTAGTTTCTACCATGCACCGACCTGATGTTTTTTTTTAAATTGGGACCGCCTAAAAAAAAATTCACTAAGAATTGAATGGTACCACCATGCTCAGCTCGTCATCCTGATTTTGATGGGCTAGATCACCAATAAGTGCCCCGGGAGATCTCAGACTTTTTCTGAAAACTACGTTAGGAGTTTTACTCCTTCCTTATCAATACTGCAGTTGCCAAATCCTCAAAATGTCAATGTGGCCAAAATTCCTGCGAAAGTTATACCCCAGTATAGGAACCCTTCACAATGACTCAGATCTGGTGGATCTGAGAGATCTGAATGGCGGATCGGATAGTTCTGGGCAGCGGAACAGACTGCTACTTGCGGATCTGATGGATCTAATAGATCGGAGTGGCTGGTCTGCTAACTCAAAACTGTTGGACTGATGTCTGTTGCTGCTGCACCTCTTTGTGTGCTGATCTGGTAGATATGATGTGTGATCCCCAGATAGAAAAGGGAACTATGGTCTCGAGGAGTGTCAGGTGCTACAGATTGCAATATACATAAGGGTCTGACAGTAGTACTTGGCCCAATGTTTTAGGGCTCTAACTAAGGAGGATCAACCATACCCTTAGCTGTACAACCCGACTACCCTATCGTACGGGTGAGTAATCTCTCTAAGTGTTGTTCTCGGTGTACTGTAGCAGCAGGACGGCTGAAGGTTTATCTATGGCGAGGTTGCAAAGGAGCTAAGGGGCTTCCAATATACCTAGAAGGTACTTGGAAGACTGTCCATACGCGGTTCTGTCTAATGCGCTACTACTCGAAGGGGTACCCACAGGGGTTACAAGGGAGTCCAACAAGCGTGACCACCTCTTGTATTTCCTGCGTGCATGCCTCCCCAAATCTGTAGGTTTATGCGCTCAACGACAGATTCCGTGGTTTAAAGACGCCGAAACACATCTCTAGCCAAAAAAAAAAATTCTACGAAATGGAGATCCCACCATCCGTGGAAAGTGCTCTGATACCACTTGTTATGCTCTTAACCTGCAAAAGATACCCAAATACAGAATATGCGAAGAAAGATACCCGAAACATAGAACAGTGAGAGACAACAGCAAATACTTTATTATTGAGAAAGCAATGTTCACTGGCCTCTTCAAGGGGGCAACCTCCAATAGAGCAGAGCTCGATACAAAAATAAGACACGATGCTCCTCGCAGGGAGTCTCTATCCTTTATATATGACTCATACATGCAATACCAAGGATCAATACCATGGGTTTTATTATTACCATCTATCTAATACTACGGCCCATTTGCAACTAATTGTGGTCCCGTCATTAATTGCGGGTTAACCACTTACAATTATTAATGCGGGCTTTATTGACTCTTGACTATGACTCGATCCCATTACATAAATAAGGGGGTTAGGGTGGGACCCTAACAATTTACCTTGGCCATCAATGACAACATATTTAACAATGTAGTTTCCTTTGACAATCTTTTCCATTTCCTTTAATATCAGTGATCTTTGTCATTAATGATAACACATTTCCAACCTAGATGGTGTAGATGTGGTCTATTTGAGAGGTCGAAAATGGTGCAAAGAAACCCTACTCAAACCCAACAAAAAGCAATAACCAAATAAAAATTTAAACCCAAAAATATTTATACTTCGTCTCCATGTTTAGCTTAGAATAAATCCACAACGCTATAGATAAAGCTCAAAGATATGTGTTATAATTTATTACAACTGGAGGGTCAATGAGCACCTTCAAAGGAGCTAACTTGCTCAAAAGTATGGAGCCCAACTTGATCATTTAGAGGGAAAATTCAAATTTAAAACTATTTTGGAGCCAAAAATCCCATAGATATTAAGGTCAAATTTATTTTATAGTTGATCCTTAGTAAAACCCTCTTTTTGATATTGACTAGGAAGAACCTGTTAAATTTTAATTTTCTTATATAAAAGAAATGGCTTGTATCATCTCCTTTGGTGTTTGTTGACCACTGAGTAGGGCTCAAATATTTGCAGAGGCATAACTCCTCAATCATGAATAATTAGGAGATGTGCCACATACCATTGAAATTAGCACAATGAGAAGAATAAATTGGTGATGAACTTAAGTCCAAATGTGGTTATCTTTCTATCAAAAATCCTCATCAAACATCGGGTATCATGACGACACCATAGTGGCTTGTTATCATATGACACTTCTTGTCTGTTTGAGCTTCCAACTAATGTAATACATGACATATACTAAGAGAATTAAAAGACTTGTTTTGGCATCAATGAAAACACCATTCAACATATATTTTTCTTATATCAAATTTTTTTCTTACCGAATGGTATCAGAGCTTGTTTGAGTAAATTTTCTAATTAGTGGTCAACATCTTTAAGTCTTTGTTGACACATTTATGAGATATTCTATTTATGTACTATTTTTTCCTAAAGAGACTATTCCATTATGTTTGAAATATTGTTCTTATATATGTAAGCCTTTCCAAAATGGTCTCATTTTTCCTAAGATAAAATATTTTTCATCACATCCAAATGTATAAAATGAAAATATTTGTGCTTACATGTTTTTTTTTGGTACAAAGTTCATATTTTTGTTTTCTATTTATATTCCTTGTTTTATACTTGTTTTTTCTATGCATGTTATTTTCACAGTGCTTTGTACTATTTAGTAAAATCAAAATAGAGAAAAAAGATTTTTCCTAACTATGTATGTTATTTTCCATGCACTTCATGTTATCTTGGAAAATAAAAAAACAATGAGAAAACCTACAATTCCTAGGAATGGTAACCAAGATCTAACCCCATTATTCTTCAATTTTGGATATACTTTTCAAACTATGGTTGAAGGAAAAACTCAAAAACCGTCACAAACACCACCACAAACCTCCATCACTACTACTACTTGATTAAAATTTATATTATTTGGTAAGATGTCTTGAGTTCAAATATATTTTCTTTTAAGTTACATTTTGAAAAAACTTTTTCAAGCTTAAGTGATGCCATAACTTTATTGTAAAATGTATTGTACTTTACTTATAGAAATGAATCCCTATAAAACAACTTTAATATTTTTTATGTTATTTTTTTGCATGTAACTTTCATTTATAAAATAATTTCATTGTAAAGGTGATTCTCACTTGCCTTATAAAGGTGGGTCATTTCATAAAGGGTTTATTAGTTAAAATGAGCTTATAGGTGAAGATAGTGAGGGAAAATATTTTTTCATTTTTTTATCAACATCCATCACCATGTGGATCAACTTCTACCTACTACATGGTTTTTCTAATATTATATTTTTTTACGGGCATAAATCTCACATCAAATGTCAATTTTGAGTCAAGATTTTCATCTAAATAGTTAGTTTTATCTTTTGAAAACCATATTATCTACATATTTTAATATGGACATTCCAAATTAACTATTATTTATTAATACCATATAGTTCTCATGGAAATTCCACATGGAGGATGTAGTAAGAAGTAAAAGATTGTATCGAATTACTCCATATGGAGGATGTAGTAAGAAGTAAAGGATTGTATCAAATTACCTTGGAATATGGAAATGCCCCCAATAATTTTGATAAGAAATGCAAATTGGATAATAGAAATAATGAAATATTTGGATTAATCGAGAAGTCCATTTGTCCTAATTTGTGATTTCATATTCAAGGAAATAATTCTTCGAATGAAGGTTAGGGAGTGTTGCCAAAGATGTTTAGTGAGTCTCACATTATTGGACGTCATCATATCAAATATAAAATGATGACTTTAAGTTCTAATTATTTCTCTTACATTAAATATTACTTATCTAGGATTAAAACACTTAGAGTTTTTTAAAGAATATTAGCTAAATTTATACGAGGAAAGTTGTATATATATTATTATTTCAAAGCTTGGCTCTATATATTCTATTCTTATATCTGAATTTTATGCTACTAGAGAAGATTTGGGAGTTTCTTATCGAAAACCTTCACTTCATTCTTTTTGTGACTCTCTTATTATATAACAACAGAAGCTCTTGCATGTTGTGGTGATTAAAATTGTAAGTACATGCAAGAAGGTGTTATTGGCATAGTAGAAAGATAAAATTATGATTTACAAAGAAGAAACATCCTTGCAATAACAAGCAAAATAAGGGTCCCAAACCCTATCAACTAGTATGTACTCCTAATGGTGAAACATTATGAAAATCAAAGAGTAATAAGACTACTAGACATTGCAACTATTGAGGGAAAGATGGTAATATAGAGTTCAAATGCCTTAAAAATATTGTGGCAATGGAAGAAATAATGAAGAAGCTCAAAATCAGACATAGTTCTTATTTACCACTTCTTCTCCTAGACATGCACTTTCTACTTCTAGTTTCTACTTCAACGCAACCTCTACTTCTTCTTCTGATGAATGACTTACTAATTTTGTATCATCTTATAATATGGCTAAGGATAAATCCATTTTTTTCTACTCTTAATGATTGTAACAACAAACAAATATTTTTTGCTAATGATACATATCTTAGAGTTATAGGGTTTAGAACAATTCATGTAGATAATGGTCATTTCAGTGATTTATTATATGTTTTGAGCCTTTCCTACAATCGTATATTATTATATAATATCACTCATACAAGTGAAAGTAAAACAATATAATTTTCACCTCACCAAGTTGTAATTAAGAATTTAAGATATCTTAAACATGTCCTTCACCATTGGAATAGTTGATGATATTACTCGGTTGTACAAGTTGGACAACTTTAGGTGATCATTTTTTCCCTAAGATTTTATTTCTTATATGTGTAACTTCGTAAAAATTTGGAATGAGTCATTTAGTCATATAAACTATCACTCACTACAACAATTATATATCCAAAAAATGATGAGTAGTCTTCCTCTAATTTCTTATGGAGATGGTGTTTATGCCAATTGTGTTCTTGGCTAACCTCATTCGGATAGTTTTGACAAACATGGTTCCTAGAATGCCTCAACCCCTTTTATGCTTGTTCATAGTGATGTGTATCGTCCACTTTCTCCTCCTTCCTTCTCTGGTGTTAAGTACTTCTTAAATTTCATTGATGAATTTTCTAGATGCACTTGTGTTTATTTATGAAGAATTAAGATAAATGTTTCTGACTTTTTCTTGGCCTATAAGGCCCTTGTAGAAAAATAATCTAAACATCAATTGTAAGGACTAATAGCATATAATGGAAGTGAATTTTTCAACAGTAAATTCACAACTTATTGCACCTCAAAAGGCATTTAAATACAACATATTGTTCAATATATATCACAACCAATGACGACTAATCTAGGGGTCCCTCAAATTAGACCCACAAGGGTCCAATCACATGAACCTATGGATTATGAACCCATGAAATCTACCTTTCTGCAATAATGAACTTGTATCAATAGCGAAACCTCATTTGATTTCAAACAATAAAATTTTTATCATGATAGCACTGGTTTGATGGTGTTTGGACATTTTTTCCCAAATATACACACACGACCATGGGTTTATCACCACCTGCATTGTAAACATGTGTCCTCATTCATAAATAAACACCTAAGATGTGGCAAAATTCCTTTCTAGCTTGACTGTCGATCTTCCTTAGTATACAATCGATTGGGATGTCCCACTAAAATTGTTAGCCCAATTTGTAGGGCTTCGAAGGTTCACCCTTTACCTTGTGCTCATATTATGGTTGATGATAGGATGTCCAATTTGGAGTTGATTTGAATACTTGCTCATTAGAGGCATGACTCATTCTCATGGCCTCGATTAAAAATTAAACTCTCTATCTATCCCTTTCTTGTTGTTTCATATTGGTATTCTAGTGTTCCTTACGATTTCCCTCAACAACTCTCAATGGGGAATTTCAATGACACTATGGCTCGAACTTCCTTCGCTTTAACAATACATACAAACAACGATAACAAAAAAAGTTTGCATGAAAGAATAAATAACATAGATTAGGATAAATCATACACTCTGCATATATTCAAAACAAACGAAACTAAATATATGACCTCTCAAGCCTTGAGGGCCTTCTCAGCCTAATTTACATAACACTGAACACTTTTCTCTGGAACACTCATAAGTGGTTTCTGAAAAAAAAGGAATGTTTCCATGACAACCTTTTAGAGGGTTCTGAATATTTTACCTTTACATAAAGTTACAGAGAAAAATTGTGTCCTCTCACCAATACTACCACTATGCTCCTGTTTGAGGCTTCCATAAATAAAATTTGAATCACGTGGTGTATAAGGGGGATTTATACCCATTCATGATACTCCCATAGTTGAAAATATTCATTATCTATTGATCAGGTACTCCATATCGTTCATGTCCATCTCGGTTCTCTTCCTCCTCATGTATCATTGAGCTTCTACCTATACCCAGTAGTAAACTAGAACCAAGCCTCCATGGGAACCTCACCAATCTCTCTCCTCTAGCTTGGTCTTTCGCTATAAAAGGTTCACCTCCTATAGAGCTTATTGAGCTTCCTCTCCTACTTTGATTATTACACAATTCTCACCTCTTTTGAAAATTCTACCCAAATAACAACTATGGAATTTCCTCAACAACTTCTACCCAACCGCAATTGGAAGTTTTTCTCCCTCCTCTTTTATGAAATATTTCTCCACTCTATCACCACTTGATGGTTATCAATCTAGGGGTACCTCAAATCAAACCCCTAGGTGTGCAATCTCTTGAACCCTTGCATTATGAGCCAACAAAATCCACCTCTCAATAACAATGAACTCGTATCAACAACAAAAATTTACTCGGTTTCAAACCCCCAAAATTTTGTTATGTCATCACTAGTATGATGTTGGCCAGATGTTTTCCCAAAAATATGCCTAAGAGGCCATGGTTTATGACCACCTACATTGTCGGTGTGCGTCCTCATTCTCAAAACAACACCCAATATGTGTTGTAATTTCTCATGAGCATGGATACCATTCTTGTTCAATATAAAGTAGCTTGGGAGGTTCCACTACAATTCTTAGCTTGATTTACAGGGTTTTAGAGCCCCACCATTTATCTTTTTCTCATCCTATGGTTGAATTCCATAAGTCTAGTTTTGATTTATCTAAATATTTTCTCATTAGATGTTTGGCTCATTCCCATGTCCTTGTTCAAAAATTAAACTTTGTATAAATCCATTTCTATATCTGATTGTTGCATGTCGAAATTCTTGTTCCCTTCATAATGGTTCCCAACAACTCTCTATGTCATATTTAAATGATTCTATATCTTTTCTTTATTTCCCTCTAACAATACATAACAACCAAGATAATGCAATAGGGTTTGCATGAATGAAATAAAAAACTTGCATTCAAATAAAGCATACATGTTGCATATATTCAAAATAAAATAAATTACATGTACAACTTCTCAGGTCCTAAGGGCCTCCTCATCTTGATTTAAATCATATTGGCCACTTTTATCTATAACTCACATAGGAAACTTATAACATCAAATAAAAAAAGCCTTAAAAGAATGAGGAATCTTTCCATGAAAACCTTCTAGAGGCTTATAATATTTAAAATCACATATAATTACATAGGAAGTCATGTCCTCTCACCAAGACTTCCATGATGGTCTATCTAGAGGCTTCCAAAAATCAAATTGATTTAAGGGAAAAGCGAGGGAGGGGGAAGGGGGGGGGGGGGGGGGGGGGGGGGGGGGGGTGTTATTTCCTGCATTAACAAAAAAATTGTCTCGCTCAAAGAAAGAATCATACATTAAAATATATGGCTAATTGCATGATTCAATCAAAGGGATTAAGTATTCGTTATTGAGTGGAAGCAATCAATTGTGCAAATTACATATTAAATTCCACTCTGATAAAGGCTTTTACCAGCATAACATTAGAAGAAGTATGGACTACAATTAAGTGATATGTAAGCCACTTCCTTATGTTTGGAAGTGTACCATGGGATCAATTCTTTTAAGAAAAATGGTAATATTTATAGTCTAAAAGTGATAACTATATTTTTTGTTGGATATTTCAAATATCTAGAAGGTTAGTGACTTATTCAACCTCACTCCCTCGAAATAATAATTAAAAGATATATTAAATTTGATGAAGATCTCTTAGCCTAGAAGCTAAATTCAATGGTTGAGCCCTCTTCATCTCATGAACAATATTTAAAATTTGTGCCACCTTCTCTTCTTATTCTGGCTTGTTCTTCAAATTATGACACTAAGGATGGACATACACCTCGTCATACTCACATTCCTCCAAATTAATCCATTGAACATCAACCTCCACCAACACCAAAACTTCCAAAATGGGTCCATTGAACATGTGAAGGCTTTGGTGTCCTTGTTGGGGGTCCGATAGATCAATGTTGTAATTATTCATAGTTTCAGTAAGCCTCCTCTCTTTTGGCTCAAGTTTAGAGACTCATCATTTGGAAACATTTTTATAAGCTTCATGTCATTCACATTAGGAAATATCAATGAATGAAGAATATCATTCCTTAATGGAAAATGATACCTGGAAACTTTTACCTCTTCCAAAAGGAAGACGACTTATTAGATGTAAATGGGTGTGTATAAGAACTAAGTATGAATCAAATGGAAGTGTTGAAAGGAATAAGTGTCATTTATTTGCTAAGGGTTTCTTTCAAGTTAAAGGAATTAGCTACTATGGAATATTTTTCCCTATCACCAAAATGAATTACATCTACCTAGTTCTAGCCTTTGAGGGTCACACAGATGGGAGGTCCATCACTTTTGTTATATGATAGATATGGGTAATATTTAATCAGGCATGGTTAAGGGAGGAAAATTGGAGCCTCCTTCCCTCGAAAAATCCTTTAGGGATCAAAGGAGAGAAACAATAATATAATCAAAATAGTATGTACTTCATAGGGGACCATTACGACAATTTTTCATTAAGGGCATATAAGTGAATTTAACATGGAATTGTGAGGAATATTAGGAATTATATACTAAATTATGATTCTTCAGCTAATTAGAAATGGCCAAGTTTTTAAATTGTATCATAAACCATATAAGATGGACCTTTTTCACATGATACGGATAGGGATACCATTATTATTTTTTGTGAAATATAGATGCATATCAAGGTATTGACCATTTTCTAAGAGGAAAATAAGTTCCTTAATATTAAATGAAGCTTGTAAGTGTTACTAGATATAAAATATTCCCTAAAACAATTAAACCCTCTATAAGGTACATTTCTACTTGACTAGGATAAGGATACCATTAGTATATTTTGAACATAAGGAATCACTCTTGGGACTTTGGACTAAAACAAATCTTCTATGCTGCTCATCACTAAAGTATAAAATGCATATAGACTTATGGAATTTACTTATTTGTGAGGTATGAGTATCATTAATAAATTTTATGTACTAATAAATCTTGAGGCCTTAATTATGGTTAGTGAAGGAAAATATTTGTAGTATTTAAAATAAATCTCTAGGGATTATAATCTATTTATGAAAACTTAAATAAATATAAAAATATATAATCTCTCTCTTACAATTGATATATAGGATATTAGGAAGTTTGGATTGATCTTCAGACTTCAAACATACTCTTGGAAAAAAATTAGGGTATTATGAGCTAAATGAAACTATTGAGATCTAGGAGAAGTGAATGATTCCTTAAACTATTATAGAGTATCTTTGATGGGGATTTTTGAGCTTCCATTTGGATAAATATGTGATTATAGGTTTTTTAACCAAGGATGGATATCAACGCCATCACCATGGAAAACTAAGGAAATTAAAATCCTCAAGCCATATATGAATATTTTAATTATTTTTCTAATGTATGTAACCTCAAAGCACCAAAACAACCATCTAAGAGGATATTTGACCTTAGAGTGGAAATGGGAACCTAGAGGAGGTTTTACACACTAGGGATGCTTCCTAAGATCGTGACTATGATGGATCATAAAAAGAGGTGCCATGTGAACTAAATGAGTGTTTTATGGTGCATGAGACAAAATAAGGTCACGAACCATTATCCATTTCATTTAAATGAGATATTTAGCTACTAGTTGGGATACATGGACCATTAAGATATTTTATTCACTAGGGATGGATCTCAAGGCCTTAATGATCCTATCAAATCCATACAATTTTTTACTTATGAGATTTTTCTCATGGAATATCCCATGGTCCACATGAAAATCAAATGTCTTAGGTAGTCAATGATACTTTTTTTGTTCATGCACCATCCATAGAGTCTAAAACAACCACAAAAGCCCTACAAATGGTATATTTATCATGTGATTACACTTTATATGCCATTAATATGTTCTGGCACTAGCTATTAGTGTTACCACTATAACCATGGTTAAATGACGAGTAGAGAACCTAAAATATAATTTTAGGATTCATTATCATATGTCCCACCTCTAAATTTCATAGTTATCATTGTATGACGATTCATAGTAATCTCTACCTTCCCCTTGCACAATACATAAATAGATTAAGAAGTTAAGACTTTATATTTCAACTATAAAATCCTCTTAGCTTACTATCATTTAATCCTTCAAGTATTATATCCACTTATTAAGAAAATTATATGTGATTTCCCTAAGAAACTGAATGGTTTTCCTTTAGAATATTGGTATAGCACTAATGATAATCCCTAAGATGTTATTCCTAAAAATGGAACCCATACTATACTTACAATATAAAGATTTCATTTATCAGGATTATGAGGTGGTTTCAAACCCTTTTCATATCCCACATACCATTAAAAATATTTCTATCCCTAAGAAAGTGGTTTCTGTCCTTGGACCATGGGTAGTGTCTCAAGAATTGTTCAATGTGGAAATCATTGCAATTGTTTCCATATGACAATAAAATGGCCTTGTGACATATCCATAGTGAAAATAATATCCTAATAACACACACAGGCACACACACACACATACATTTCCCATGTCAGATTCTTGATTTTATTTTTCAATTACATTATCACTTCTAACACCAAGAAAATTGCTAATAAAGAAACAAATTAATTAGCCAATATTGGATACAATTAACGAGTCCTATTTTTAGATGTTGGTTGACCCCCTTAGACTTATTTAAAATGGCATAACTCCTTTCACTAAATTATGGAAGATAACAAATATTCCCTAATGGGGGTGGGTGACTTTTAGGAGAAAGGTGTTAGGGGGAAATCCTACCACCCCACCACCTCAAGGCATGATTAAGAGGGGGGTCAAGCGGCCTTCTCTCCACATGCATGCGCATGTGAAACATTAAGTGTATTTATCGAGAAACATTTGGATATAATATACTTTGTTATGAACTTCATAAGGTAGATAAGAAGGGAAAATATAGTTAGGTCAGACCACCCTCTGAATTAGGTCGAGAGGAAGAAGGGGAATTTTTATATGGAATTATTATGTAGCAACCTCACCCAAAATATCACAGTGGATTTACTTTCCTCTTTCTTAGTTTAGACTCTTGAAAAAAACATAAGAAATCCCATAGATTTAGAGTTTTGCATTTAAAAAGGAGTAAAAGAAATTCCTGAGGGAATTCCCCTTGATGCATAGCTAGAAGTGAAGGATTATACTTTGGTTTATATCAAGACACATGAAGGTGAAAAATACTATACCTTTGGGACAATTATAGTTCATAGAGGGATTAATTCGATGGTGAGGCAATGGAATATAGGGAGTTTGGAGAGGATGTCAAAAACTAGGGGAGCAAATGTGATGGGATGGTGATAGTGGAAGTATCCTCAGTCGAACAGAAAAATGTCACTAGTTCTTGTTCTCTAGGTATTTCACAGGGATATCTCAATGGTTGTTATAAGAAGGATAAATCTATTACCTAGATTACTTTTTATTTACCATCATGGAATTGAAATGTGTATCCTAGTCTTTGTGATTATTCCTATTCTAGTTTAGCATATTTGTGAGAGGTTGATGCCCTGATAGGTTCACCTATTAGTTAATAATAATGAAATTTTAGTCACCTCGAAAAAGGAATCTCTACAATATCCTATTTTCTATTTTATCAATTTCAATGGCAGTAAATTGTTTGGCCTTGGGGGTTTAAAATTTTAGCATCTGCGATGGTTTTTTTACCTTGAGGGAAAGTCAACATTCAAAAATTTGATGCTATTGCATGCTGATAGTGGGGCATATATTCTATTTATTTTCATAATCCTAGCTTTGGAGTTATGTTTGGGCATTTTCCTTACTCAACTCTTCAGTAGGCTTTGCTTAGTCTATAGTTTTTTCTGTTTTTCTACTACCATCTACTCCTATAAGGAACATGGGAAATATACCCCTTAGTGTGATATTATTAGATATCATATGGGTAGTTCGAGGGGAGGGTGTTGGTAAGGAATCCAAGGTAAGATCCAAGCCTGACAATAAGCTCAAGAAGAAACTGATATATTTTACTTTGTTGTTCACCTTGAAACTCAAAATCAAATTCATAATTTCAATTCTCGAGCTTATCTATACCGTCATTATTTTTCTAATATGGATTTTTTGGAAATAGTTTCTCATTGGGTTCCTGACCCTGATAATACCACGTGATGAAGAAAATGGTATCTCAATTCAATATTTTTGCATTAACATATGAAGAATCTTCTGGGAAGGGTATTAAAGGAAAAGTAAGAGGAGAGATACAAGTTATTTGTTTCACTATAAGATATCATACAATCCCAATAAAATCAACATTATTGTTTGGAAAGGCTTGATGCATGGATGAAACATATGGAAATTCATCTGCAGTGTGAGAATGATTCTCCTCCTCCTCTAGGATCTAGTGCCAATAACCTTGTGCCTATTACATCTTTTATCTCTTTACAAGGACTTCAATGGGGGAGAAATACCATACCACTTGCATTCATAATGGGGGATATATATTGAGGAAAAAATGGCATAATATATTGAGCATATAATAGGGGGTAAAGCTTTTATATATTGGTAGGTATAAAAAATGGATCTCAAAGTTAATGAAAAAATATAAATGGGTATAAAAATATTAATGAAAAAATGGATACCTACAATATCTAGTGAAGTAGAGGTTTTTTAAATTGGGAAGGTGTATTGGGTTCTACTACAAGGAAAAAGGTCATTGGTGAGGGTCATGCCTGTGATGGACCTTTAAGGTCTATCACCAATGTCACATATGGTGATGGTCTTTAAAAAAGCATTGTTGTAAGTGTATATAGTGATGGTCCTTTAAGGTTTGTCACCAAATCCATTTTCAATGACACTTTTGGTGAGGGTCGTTAAAGGCACATCACTAATTATCTCTTTGGTGACACTTTTGGTGAGGGTCGTTAAAGGCCCATCACTAATTCTCTCTTTGGTGACACTTCTAGTGACGATATTTTATTGATCATCACTAATGATCTTTTTGATTACTTTTGGTGATGGTCAATAAATGTTCGTCATCATTGATCATTCCAATGATTTTTTGATGATGGTTCATGCCTGTGATGGACCTGTAAGGTCTGTCACCAATGTCACATATGATGACGGTCTTTAAAAAATCATTGTTGTAAGTGTATATAGTGATGGTCCTTTAAGGTTTGTCACCAAAGCCATTTTCAATGACACTTTTGGTGAGGGTCGTTAAAGGCCCATCACTAATTCTCTCTTTGATGACACTTTTACTGAGGGTTGTTGAAGGCCTATCACTAATTCTCATTTTTGTGACACTTCTAGTGACGATCTTTTATTGACCCTCACCAATGCTCTTTTTGGTTAGTTTTGGTGACGGTCAAAAAATGTTCATCATCATTGATCATTCCAATGAGTTTTTGATGACGCTCTATACCTACTACTATATGTTTTGTCAAAATATAATGATTTAAGACCGTTGTCGTGGAGTCTTTTCATTATGTATCCAAGGTCATAGTGGTTATAATAGTCATTCAATTTGTTAAGAAGTAATTAGTGTGTATCATTTCCCTCAAGTCATAATAATATAGTTTTCTTATGAGTCAACACATGATTCATCTCTATTAGGTTTATTATCAAGCAAATTTCCTGTAAATAATGCTCCAATAGTGTGTGTAGGAACTATATTATTTAATACATAATCAAGCTTTGTCAATTCTATCAATGAGAGAGACCTAGCACTCCTCAACACTCATGGCACACCTTAACATGCTTTGGAACACTACAATAACATTCCTTGGCACCTTGCATGTCTTGGAACATCTTTGTACCTGGAACATCTTTGTACCTAGAACATCTTGCCATGAGTAGGATTCCCAAGCACATTTTGGCATTCCCTAGAATAGCATAGCACTCTCCTATCATGTGTTGGCATGCCCTATAGTCCCTATCATTCCCTTGAACACCTTGGCATAATATGGCATTGACAAACATTAGCACTTGGCACACATTGGAAATTGGCATGTATTGGAACATATTATTAGTGTGCCTAGCATGCCCCTTTTGAAAAAGATAAAGTCTCGACTTATTAACCCTCTTATGTGTTCATTTCCTTGCATTTTAGCTTGGTTATTCCTTTTTTTGCCTTGAAACTCCTTGATGCATATTGGCATACTCTAGCACCTTGCACATCCTAGCATGTCTTAGCACCTGGCATGCCTCAGCACTATTTGGAACATGTTAGCACACCCCAGAACTACCTAGCACACTCTAGCACTTCTTGACATTCCCTAATATTCCTTGGCATTCCTTACGAGTGCTTAGTATACCTTTTCACTCCCTCCTTGGCATGACAGTTATCGCTCATTGACACTCGCGGACACACCCTCATATTCATTCACTTCCATGCATTTTGACATAGTGCTCCCTTGTGTTTTCCTAGTACTCCCTAACACTCCTCATCATGCATTGGCACTCTCTAGCACACCTTAGCACTCTTCAATATGCTTTGCCACTTAATAGCATGCATCACACTCCCTGACGCACATTGGCACTTGGAACGTGTTGGCACTTCGCAAGTCTTATAAGCATGTTTGGCATGTGTTCATATGACTTGGTATGATTTGGCATGGTTTAATATTAAAGTTATTTGATATTAATTATTGTAAACTAGATGAGAAGAAATGGAGGAAGATTTGGCACTTAGAATGCATTGGCACTTGGCACTTGGCACTTATTGGCACCTAGTGTTGGTGTTCCTAGAATACCACTCATGGGAAAGAAAAATCGATGACTTATTAACCCTATTATGTGCTCATTTCCTTGTAGTTTAACTTGTTCCTCCATTCTGTTGCCTTGACAGTCCCTAACATGCATTGTCACACCCTTGCAAATCTTGGCATGCCTTAGCACTTGGCACATCTTAGCTTGTTTGACATGTCTTCGTACTATTTGGCACATGTTAGCATGTCCTAGCACCCTAACACACCTTGGCAGTCATGACCTCACAACTAAAAATACATTTTTCCATGAGTTGGGAACCTTACATTCACTAGAACACCTCGGCACTCCCTAGTTTTCATTCCCTCTGTTATCCTCCACAATGTCCCAGGTTGATGAGGAGATCATTGGAGGTAATCATAGACCAAGCTTTTAGTTTGGTAGCTAGCCCTACCAAACTAGAGAGGGCTCTCTCTATAAAATCACAACCAAGAGATGACTGGAATGTAAAGGATTTTAGGTTGGATAGATAGGCTTAGGTTGGTTTTGGAAATTTTAGGCTCATCATGCTTTCTTGATGACCCCACCTCCATGGATTGTACTGACATGGTTTGGTGCTGGCTTGGTGAAGTGGTTATATGCATTTTCAAGGCTGCCTTAATGAAGGTGTCCCATGTCATGTTCTTCTCTTTCAACTGATGGAGTACTATAAAATTTATCAGGACATGGTCAAAGAGGCTAGGATAATGCACTTTTCCTTTCAGTTTCACCCTTTTAGACATTTTGGCTAGGCTCCTATACAAGTAGTTGGACAAATTTAGAGACTTGGGAGCTATAAAGTGCATGAGAAGTCTTATGTGGTATTGATATAACCTAGAAAATCTTCCCTCACATGTGAAGAAATTCATGACAACCTTCATCAATGGTGCATATCTCTCCAACAAGTATCTGAATCGGAAAACATGTGAGTGAGCTCCTTTGTATTGTGATTTCGAGTAGGGTTTGTACTCTTCTAGGTCTAGGTTCATGCCTTTGAATCAATTTTCACCATGGTTTGGTATTCCTATAGCTTGAGAGATGGCATCCACTGAAAAAATGAAATCAATCCCTACAATGGTGATCTTGTCTTCCTTCAAGGTGAGGGAAAATATACTTGTGATATGCTCATGGTAACGTGCTTCCTAAACTCTTTGACAAAACCCTAAAACTTTGATATCTTCAAAGCGTTTATTGACAAATGGGGAGGAGGTGATTTCATTGTAATTAGAGGGCTCAAACCTCAATATATTTCCCCCCTCAGTATCTTTAGACCAAAAGAATTGATGCTATTATAGTTGGGTGCCTTTGGTCTAGGCCTAAATCCATAAATAAGATACTTTTGGTCTATTTCGAGGTTCGTGCGAGACATGAGAAGGATTGAGGGTGGGGTATAAAGGACACATAATTTTTTAGTAACGCTTTAATTGTCAAGAAATTATGGAAAAATTTCCAAGGGAAAGGTATTTGGTAATAGGTTATTAAACAGAAATATCTAAAAAATATATTGCTTAAGGAATGGATTAAAGAGGTGGCTCCAAAGAAGATGGTGGCATGTTATATATGGAGAAGCATGATGAGAAACAAATATTGGCTACTACGAAATCTGAGATGGGATGTTGGAAGAGGGAACAGGATAGGAATAGCACTAGATGATATCAAAGGAGTGGGGAATACATACTCTTTCTATTCGCATCGTTGAGCATTTACATAAGAAAAGGCTTTACTTTATGAACTAAATCTCTTGTGATTGAGGATCTTCTTCTGTTACAAGTTATTGGCTTAATGCATTTGAACTTGGATTTCCAGAGGATCTGTTTGTGGAATGGGCATGTTTCACAACACAGTTAAGTCTAACAGGTTTAAAAGTCACTGACAAGAAAGAAAAGCTAAAATGGGAAGGTGTTATGTATAATGAGCAGATCTTGGTTAAAGAGATTTATAAACATATTTCTCATGGATGTGGATTGAATGATAATGATTTTTGGTTTCATAACACGTGGAGATGGGATATACCTCTCAAATTAAAAAATTTGTATGTGGCTAGTGGTCCACAATAATATTTTAGCTTGAGATAATATCCATAAAAGGGCCTTTCAGGATCTTGGAAGATGCTCTTTATGAAAAGAAGATTTAGAAGAAATGGAACATCTATTTCTAACATGTCCTTTTGCGATCTCGGTATGGAGTGGGGTTCTTCAAACAAAATACATGTAATCTAGAACATGTTTTCCATTTAGAGATGTCTTACTCAATGGTTTGAAGGTTTCAAAACATATCGTTCCTTGCCTTTCTATATTTTGTGGGGCATATGGAGAAGCAGGAATGGGAAGATTTTTTAACAAACCAAATGACATACTAGAGACACCTATTTAAAGATCTTTGCATATTTTATGGAGATATGGCTAATGAAGGAGGAACAACCTAAAAGACATTTTGACTTATGGAGCTATGGTCATACTTTCTTTTTTTTATGGAGCATCCACCAGCAGGGTTTGTGGAAGTGGGACACATTTGGTTTTGAAGCCAAACAACACCTTCCATTTCCTTTGGTATAGTGGCACAGGGTCAAATTATAGAGTTGAGCTAATCATACTCTTGGGGGCTCTTTTATGTGCTAATTGGCTTGCAATTGAAGATTTACCTGTGTTTGGAGATTCCATGATGATCCTAGATTGGGTACAAATGAGAACAAAATTTGGACCACCTTCCATTACTTTTTGGATGCAATGCATAAGATCTTTGATGAATACCTTTCAAAGGCTAGCCTCTAATAATGTCTATAGAGAGTAGAATCAAGTGGAAGATCTCCTATCAATGAAGGGATGCAACTGTGTGCCAAGGAGGATTTTCTACTCAGTTTTTGACAAAGGAATATGTTGACAGTGCTGGACCTCCAACATGTCATCACGAGGGCTTCACTGGTGGAGAAATACCATACCACGTGGGTTCATATTGGGGGATATATATTAAGAAAAAATTGACTTAATATATTGGGGGATATATAGGGGGTAAAGGGTTTTTATATTGGAAAGTATAAAAAATGGAGCTCAAAGTTAATGAAAATATATAAAGGGGAATAAAGAATGTTAATGAAAAAATGGATACTTATAATATCAAGTGAAAGTAGGGGTTTTTTAAATTGGAGAGGTGTATTGGGTTCATATTGGTAGGGGGTTAAATAATGTGATTTTTAGAGGTATTTTCCAATATGTAGTCCAATTAGGCTTATTGTTTAGTATGGCATGAATGCACTTGATATGTCAGAGATTCATTGAGTAAAGCCCCCGTGCATGTCAAGGGGATCTCCCCAGTAAGAAGTCCTAGTTAGACCTTAGACCATTTGGTGTAGGAGTCCCAACAATGGGTCGTAAAGCAACGCCTTGACTGTGATGTTGCATAGAGGCAAGTAAGATAACTTTGTTAGTAGCAGGGGTGTGACCACTGTAGTTAGTCAAGGAAGGTGCATGAGAGGTTCTAACACAGGTGGGTTGGGATGAGTGCGCCCCTTGGAAACCTGTAACAGTACTCAACTGGGAAGGGAACACACGAGTGTAGATGCATCACAAGATGGAAAGATGGTTAGCCGACAATCCAAAGTGATGGTTAAACCAACAAATAATCTACAACAAGATTCATATAATTGCATATAAAGTAGTTCATACACAACTACTTAAGTTAAACAACATACATCACTATAGCATCCAGAACAATCCAACTACAATAACAACATATGCTTGAAAATGTGCTGGCTCTTATTATATAAAGAAGTGTAAGTTCCAATCATACAATACATCCATGTAAACCTGCTAGCCCCAATACTGGAATGTTACAGCCACATCTGCCTTCTCCTCCAAAGATATGAACTAGCTCCGTGTAGTGGAGAAGCCAAGGCGCATTACAATACTATCCAAGATCTTTCCAAGATAGTCTTATCAAAAGCTTGGCTAACCAAAAGCCTATACAATGAGTTATGAGGGACTATTTATAGCAAAGGGTAGGGTGACCCTTGAAATTCCCCTTTATGACCATTCAACTACCCTCATGACTCTTCACCTACTCTATGATTGTTACATCCACTATTGACACTTGAATTACGCTTGACATGACTTAACATTACAATGCACATGTACCCATGTGAACAAAAATGGCTTGAGCAAGGCAAACTAGACATCACTCTGACCTAGACAACTATAGAAGTCCAACTGCTCAACATCCTCATGCTGATCAAAAGTAACATATTGATGCCAAGATCTGTAGTCCTTGATATTGCCCATGTGTTTCGCTATGACATCTGTCTGAAAATGGAACCTTGGCTCCATAGAATTCAGGTACACTGCTTAGGCTCCTCTATCGACAACTTGTCTGAAAGCATGTGCATCATTGTCTTCAATGTGGCCGGACCAAAAACATACCTACACATGATGTTTGCAGTGATAGGAAATTCTGGGATGGTGGCGATGTGCATCAACTCGTTGAAGTACGATTTAAGCTCTAGTCGGACCTGATTCTTGGTCTTTGCCTAGGTGAGAGTCCCAAGTGATGGGATCACATGTCTATGCACCACAACATCCACGCTCTTGAATACTCATGCATGGGAAGTCTGTATGCTAGTGATGAGTTGCGAGAGGTCCTCATAGTTACGAATCTGACTTCGGATACATGCTTGCAACTCGACCGCCTTTGCCCTCATCATCTTTGGCAAGTGAAGTGGGGCTCCCTTGTACTTCATCATCCATGTTTTCATGTTTTCAACAATAGCATGCACGTTCATCAAGATGTGTGATCTTCTAGCACATCGCTGCTGCCATCCATTGAGATGGATCACTGCCTTGTGCATGGTACCAAACTTGGAGTATAGTGCTCACATAACTGTGTCAAGGGATAATACTTCATCTAATACTTCCTTCTTCATTTCAGCTCAGGCAAACATTATCACCAAGTTTCCTCCTTGCTTGGCCACCTATAGTTCCTTAACCATTCGCTCATTCTCAGCTATTAGAAAGTGAACAGTTGAGCTACTATCTTTGGAATACACTCTAGTTGCATCGACCAAGGCAACTAGATGCTTGTGCACATCAGTCACGTTCACTCACTCCTCAACTTTCGTAGGAGATGTTTGATCCTCCAGAGTTGGTACTCGTTGAGACTGCACAACTCTGTGATTAGATTCGTCAAAAGTGATGTTGTTCACCTCTCCTTTCGGCTGACCACCAAGGATCTCAATGCCTCCTTGGTCGTTCAAGACTTGCTCATCATCTGGATGCATTGAAGTGGGTGAGTCAACCTCTTTGTGGTGAGGCATGAGGTTCGTGTCCTGTTCCAACTCCTGCTGCTCCATGTCAGCATCCAACTGTTGAAGTGCTTGTTTTATTTCATGAGCAAAGTCTCACTCCTGTGATGGCTCACCATGTTCACCTGATGCCATTTATTCAAATGAATCAACTACTTGTACGGGAACTACTTCATCTATCTGCACATGTTGTACCCCCTGCTGTATCTACTATTGCTGCAGTTCCCTCTCCTATTTGTACAACACTTATTTTTTTCGGTGTTTCTCCCTTAGCTCATGCAACTCCTCCTCTCCTTCTTCCATTCCCTTCTTATCCCTCTACCTTTGCGTGATTCACTTGTTGCGCTGCTGCCTCTTTTCCTGAATAGCCATAACTGCTTGTTCTACAAGATGATCTGCTCGAAACTAGTATCTTTTCTCCTCCTCCATGTGATCGACAATATTCCTCTTCCGTTTGTCACACACAAGTATGCTTGGCTCTGCTACCTCTACTGCTACTCCTTCTACTACCATTATTGTTGGTGCTGTCCATGATGTTGCTTCATGTTGCTTCGCTAACCACTCCACAATGAAGCTGAATTGTTCATTAGGTCTGGAGGAATTGTAGCAATACCTACATGAGTCCTCCATGGCCAATTGAAATGCCCCTTGGATCCAGTTGAACTGAACTCTCATGCAGTGATCCTTCATAATGAAATTTGGGTCATACGGGTTGAAGATTCAGAGGTCGAACGAGTACTTCTTCATCTTTTCTGCTTCGAAATTTGCTTGCTTGATACTCTGGATCTCATATAACCCAATCCACAATGGAAGAGCAGGCTAAGGTACCTTCTTCTTCCACCGCAATCTAGCTATCAATCTTGCTGAGATGTGATATGCTACTTCCTGCATGACAAGTACGTCCAAGGAAAACTTGGGCAGAACATGCGGAGGCTTCTTCGCACTGAACATTCAGATGAAAGTGTTAGATGGTGAGGCATACCAATCTGTAATGCCTAACAATGCCTCCATTGCTTCCTTTGACATGCAGTGTGGATCTTGTTCGAATATCATCTTGTACACTGGGTGACAAAATGGTCAGACAGCCTTGTGATTATTCCTCTGAAGCTACATTCGGACAACAACTTGAAATCTTTGTTCACAATAGTCTTCGCTGGTGACCATGCCCACTCCAAGCCCAGGAACTCATGTCGGGCACAAACTACATCTAGGATGTAGGTGGGAATATAAATATCTGCATACATACCTTCGGGTGACTGTCGAGACTTCGTGACTTTCTCCTTCAACTGATGAGGCAGTATGCCAGACCAGTTACATGGTTTTCCTTTTCTACCCAGTTGGTCTAGTGCGATCACCCAACTTTGTGGAAAGGTTTCAGTTCTTTCTTGGCCACACAATCGACATGCGAATATGACCAAGTATTGGTAAGCCTTCCTTAGTATCTTCATCTTGTAGAGCTGGTTGGGTTTCATCATGATTGAGATGGTTCCTTTACCCAATCCTTCAGAATGTCTCTGGAGTTAGCTCTGTTGTTGGGCAAGCTAAATGGAGGATTCACGACAGTCACAGGCTTTGCCATCTGATACATCTCATCATAATCTCATGCCTAGATGGTTGTAAGCTTCATCCCATTGACACTGTTGAAGGTCATCATCTCGGGATCAGTGCGATAGATGATCCAATGTATCATGTCTGCACATGGGAACGCGAGGTATCTGCATGCAATCTGGTACAAGTTGAACCTATAAATGTTCACATACACCTGACGTTCTTTGATTTCTTCCCAAAAATTTCATGTGAATATTTCATTGACCTCTTTCCACTTTAGTTTGATGTCCTTGTCTATATATAGATTCATATCTTCATAGATCGACAGACTAGAGGACACCTACTCAACTGTTGCTCCAGCTGCAATTCCATCAATGTCCTATGATCTTGTTCTCTTGGAAGCCATTGAGACATATGAACACCTAAAATATCTAGAAACAAGCAACATGCATGGCAAGAAATATGTCAGGGAAAACAAAGCAATTTCCATGGAATGACACAACACATACCTGGGAAACTGATGAGAAAGATTGCACAATTTCTTCTGGGAGGTTGGGTGACTAGCTTCCAGAACTGTGCAGAAGGTATTATGGGCTGTCTAGGAGGTAGGACTGGTTGCTAGATCTACGAAATGCGTAATCCAGACCGGATGTCACTGCTGGGATTGCACAATGTGCAATTCCAACTAGGAAGGACTGCACGCCGAGGGACTGCATTGCGTAATTTCCTGGGCCAACAGTCACTGTCCTCCAAAAATGCACAAAACAGTCGTGGAGGCTAGTTCTGGGTAGAAATGCACATTTCTGGAGAGGAAGGTAGAGCCTTCCTTCCCCAGATTACACAATGCAGCCTCAAAGAAGGGAGAGTCCGGACCAAGGTTGGCCTGACTCACTGACGGGAAATTGAAAGAAAATAAGACAATGAATGCATGGTGACACTAAGTGATAGAAGAAGTGACTAAAAATTCATGCAAAACATGAATGAAAGATTCAACAAACATATCAACATGCATGTGGGTGAGGTGTTTTGCTGGTTCGGCGAATGCTCATGAGAAACAGTTTCATGCATGTGACAGCAGTGAGATAGCAACAAAAACTGAAACTGAGTTAGGACAAGCTAGCATACATGTAAACAACAACAAGCATTAAAATAAATCGAGCAAACAACACTCACACAAGCAAATACACAAAAAGTGACAGAAATGCTGAAAAAGACAAGCTGAGGCCACTTACCCATGAATAGATGAGCCGAATGTGTCGAAGAGTCTTGGATGTGATGTTGGATGTTAGAGCTCCAAGATAGATGTAAATGAATGAGCTCTAATGCATCAAATAAATAAGTTTGGTCTCATGACATGCATGCCACAAATCTAGGAAAAATCGACACTTGGAGGGAAGTTTCTAAAACAACTTTGCATGTAACCCATGGCTGCTAAAAATAGCTCCCTGAATCATGGGATGCCTTTTTCATGTTTCCTCTTAGTATTCCGGGAAGAGAAATGTCATGCATGCATGCAAGTCAAGTTTCCTTGGTCCCAGGTGGAATGGGTCAACTGAACTACTCATGCATGCAGTTCTCAACTTCTCGGGAAAAATGTGCATTTTTGATTGGGAGCTGGGCTGACTGCCCAAGAGGTTTGTGCAATTTCTAGGTAGAGCATCTGACCACTCCCCACATTTTCATAAATTCTGGGTTGAGCAGCTCTGCTCAGGAAAATTGTGCAATTCCTTGGCATGATTTGTCACTCCCTAATAGACCCTACCACTCCCTAACATGCCTTGACACTCTAGAATGCCTTGGCACTTCCTAGCATATAACCTTATCACTCCCTCCTTAACACAATTGTAACTTGCTGACACTCCCTATCACACACTCTTATCAATTCATTTCCATGCATTTTGAACTACTTTTCTGTTGTGTTTTCATGGCACTCCCTGACACACATTGCCACACCCTAGGACTTGGCACATCTTGGCATGTCACCCTGGCACTCTAGCATTCCTTAGAACTACCTAGCATACCTTGTCACTACCCTCTTAACACACCTAGAATTTTTCGACAATCCCTGTCACACACTCTTATTCTTTCATTTCCATGCATTTGAAAGTAGTGCTCCCTTGTTTTCCCTGACACTCCATAACTCTCCCTGGCATGCATTGGCGCACCTTAACACCTAGCCAATCTTGACATATTTCCCTAGCCTTTAGAATGCCTTAGCACATCCTAGCATACCTTGTCACTCCCTCCTTAGCACACCTTGAAATCGCTGACACTTCTTGTCACAAACTCTTAATCGTTCATTTGCATGCATTATTTTCACCTAGTGTTCCCTTGTGTTTCCCTAACGCTCCCTAACACTTCCTAGCACTATTTGGCACACCTTGGCACCTAGCACATATTGGCTGTGTGTCACTCTGGCACACTAGAATGATTTAGCACTGCTTATCATACCATGTTACTCCCCTCTTACCACACCTGGAACTCATTAACACTCCATATCACACAGTCTTATTCATTCATTTCCATGCATTTTGAGCTAGTGATCCCTTGTGTTTCCCTAGCACTCGCTAACACTCATCACACATTGGCACACCTAACTACAATGAGTTTCAGTAACATTCAATCCAAAAACCCTTCCAGATTCTAGCTAGTTACTTGTTCTTCACTAAGATATTAGGGTTAAGTTTATTGTATAGTGTTCAGTGTGAAAATATTACTAGGTGTTTTTATCACATTAGTTGGAAGGTGGCTAAGCCACAAGAATGACGGTAAGGTTCTTGAATCTTGGACTGTAAAACTAACCAACAAATATATGACTATAAGATCTTTGGGAAATTGTAGTTCTCTAAAGAGATTCATGGTAGTGATTTTCCCATTGCACTAGACCCGAGAACTCGATTGTTAATTAGATGTAGAGAAGTGGTAGTTTGATGCAGTAAATGTTAAATGTATAGTTCAATAACATGATGGATGCTTACCTCTAACATCATAATTCAGTTTGTTATCTTCGTGGTTCAAACCCCACGATGTCCAAGTGTGATACCCTCCTTGCAACAACACCCTTTGAGTAGTTACCCAGTGACTTCCTTGCCTTTGATTGCCCTCTCCTCATCATGTTCACTCTCAATTCCTTCTCCCTTACTCTCTTCTCACTGTGCTCTTTTTCTTCCTATTCTCCTTATCCCAATTTCTCTTCTCTTTCTACTTCTCACTCCCTATTTCTGGTTAGTTAGGGCTTGGCTAACTGGATATTCCCTTTCCAACCATTTTTCCTCCCATTTTCTCCCCATATGTCATTTGTCCTCTTCCTAGGTCCGTTCTAGAATTGACAAGGTGTGAGGGAGGAGAAAAATCCATTCATGTGTGCTAATAGGTTGCAAAATATCTCCCTGCCCTAATTGACTGCATCAAGTCTTGTGAATATTATGCCTATGAGTGTCTGTGAGTCTCTTCTTAGCTCTTGGGTTGAATTATTTTTTTTATTTCAACTATATGAGTCGAGTTATATGCTATTTAACCCCCACACTGATAGAGTTCCTTATACTTGTACCATGCCCCTGTTATAAAGACATATGTATATGTTATTATGGTATCTGTTGAACTTTGGTTATTATGCTCACCTTGAAGTCATTGAGGTTCCATCTAACTCCCCCTAGTTAATACAAGGTTCATTTAGTTAGAAAAATGTGCCATCAATAATTATAAGTGGTTACCTTAAGGAAGGACCATTGGTTGAAACCTCATCAATGGAGATTGGGTCGATGCTTAGGGTTTTGATTAAGTTAGACACTATTCACTATTATATTTTTGGGCATAGAGTAATTATGATCTTCCCCATGTACACAAGAATAGCTGAGAAGTGTTTCCCACAATCATGCAAGTGGAACATCAACATGTACATCAGGGTAACCACAAAATATTTATCATATTTATACAATGCAAGGTGATAGGAAAATATTTACAATATATACGTGAATGTACTAAGATCGGGACCATTAGCATCATATCTACATACTTACCACAAGACGAGGGTCATTACAACCCCTTAAAAATAGCCATAAGGCCTTCCTCTTTTGCATATCCTTGACCACAAGGGTTTAATTGAAAAACACGTAGTTCCTTTAAAGATTTTAAGGTTGAGGCAACCACTTCAACCCCTTGAACTTAAATATAATCAAATATTTGCAATTTGTTACAATAATAAGTCCATTATGCACACTCCTCATCTTAGAGTTGGGTAGAGAGGGAGAATACTTGATTGATGCCAACCTTGTAAATGAACAACTTTTCCTACTCATTGGTTGGACTCTCCACCTCTAGTTGACACCACTAACACAACCAAAAGTCCAAGATACCCATAAGATGTGCCCTACACCCAAGGGCTTAGACTACACCTCCATAAAATGTACCTTCAACTTTAGATGTCCCAAAATAGTAATATCCTAACCCAATATAGCCTATTTGTTAGATTTTTGTAACTTTCTCCTTAACTAACATTTGTTTTTAACTATTCAATCCACTTACCATATACTCTCTCTTTATTGCACCCACCTAGTATACAAGAACACTTATGTTTTTAATACAACCAAGTTAAGAGGGAATGTTTCTTTCTTACACTTAAATATTTTCAATACAACCAAGTTAAGAGCACATGTTTCATTTTCAAATTCCAAAAGTATAACATGTCTATCTCTATAAACTAACAACAAAATCATTGCATAAAAAAGGTAAGCTTAAAATTAAATTAAAATTAGATTATTATTATTATTATTATGATAAATACACCAAATATGGAACAAATCTTTTCAAACACAACCATAAAAAAAGTGTTAGTTTGTAAAATACAACTACAAACTTATTAAACCATCCTATATCCATCTTAACCCAGATCTATCAAGCATTGAGAGGGATCCAATCTCTCAATGTGCAAACCTCTTTTTTGGTGCTTGATAGATCCAGGTTAAGATGGATCTAGGTTGGTTATATAATACTATGTATATATATATATATATATATATATATATATATATATATATATATATATATATATATATATATATATATATATATATATATATATATATATATATATATATATATATATATATATATATATATATATATATATATATGAGTGTCTCTTTCTTATTCCCTCTCTCTATCTCACCCCCCAAACATACACACTCTCTCTCCATATCTATCTCTCTCTTCCTCCCTCTTCCTCTCTGCCTCTCTTTCTTCCCTTTATGTCTCTATTATAGAAATTTTTGGGCACTGCAACCCCAATCATAAATGTCCATAAACCAAGGGCTCTTAAGTCCCTAAAAGTGTTGTTCCAACCTCTAAAAGAACAAGGTCAACTGATTACATCTTCTCCTAGAAGTTCTCCATGAAAAACTACTCAGAACTGGTCAAAACTGGACCATCTCACCTGCTCCATGGTCAAAATGCATTGCATCCCACCTAAATACACAGAAGAGGTGCAATGCATCTTGAAAATCCCTTCTATGGGGTGCGATGGGCGAGAGTGGACAAATGACAGGGTCAATCTGCAAGGTGGAGGATCATGGAATCTTCTAGAAACTTCTCCTGTGACACTTGCCTCTCTGCATTCGCCCAGGGATGAGTAAGAGATCATCAATCTCCAAGTGGAATCAAGAACTATCAGAGAGAGGACACTATTCAAATCTCAAAAGCTGACTCACTCCGCTTGCAAACATCTATATATGGATCCCTCATCCCAGAGATCCAGAGGCTGGAATTTTGTATCTTGTAAGGAAGTGCTACTGGTTTCTTGGTGCAATATCATAGTGTTGGGTGATCTAAGCTTTTCATGAGGTGAAGAAGGGCTTTCTTGCTGAGAGGATGATGTTGGGTTAGAACAATTGGGTGTAATCCTCTTTGCTATTTCTTGATTATCAATAAAGTTATTCAAGTTTTCCTCCACTTTCTTGTATGATTGATGATATATGCATTTGTGTGGTCAATATATATCTGGTCCTATGTTGTTTATGATAATAGATCTATGTTATTGGATAGTGTTATGCTGCTTTGATTCTACAGGTGCTCTTTGAAGCTAGGTAGACGAGGAAGCTAGTGGCAAGGATCTATTAGAAGGGAGAGGAATCAAGCAAGGAACCAAGCGCAAAACATAGGTTGGTCTCCTTTATTCCCCTCTTATCTATTTCTCATTGAGGAAAATGAAAGTGGTTTTAGTTTGTTTGTTTCTAAGGTAGGTACCAGCCTTAGTGGGACTAGCAGCTCTGCATAGACACTAGATTTCCCGATAACAAAATGGCGGCTCCGCTGGGGATCGAATAGATTGTTTGTTTATCTACATTTGTTTACTTTATAAACTTATAGACGGAGCTTGAAGTTAAGCCAGCTAGCCTTCGAACTGCATTTGCTATGCAAGTGCAAAGTAGATCAATGCTTCTTCAGTCTATCTTCGAGTTTTGTTTATGAATAGAACAATTGATTTACAAGCTCTCTAATTTCCCTTGTGGTGGCTCTAGTAACCTCTTTAGATCTACCCCTATGATTGGTTTACTGATTACCACTTGCTCGGCCTAAATCCCTGAACTGAGCTGCAAACTGTGACCCAGAACCCAGTTAAAGTCTCATCCCTGGTCCATCGCACTGTCTCTTCTATGAATTCTGGATGCATCGCACTTCCCGAGTGTAGTAGGTGCACTGCATCTCTTTTTCACTATGTTACAGGTGCGCTGATCAGACAAGGCCTTTCCTGCTCCTAGATTTTGGTTTCTGTGTTCACTCTTTTCAGCTCTATTCAAGAGTTTTGCTGCCTGTAGTCAATACACCTCTGTTGAAACCCCCTTCCTTGCCATTATTCTGCCTCCATTGTGCAAAGAACTATAAATGTTTTTATGTATTTTGAGCCATTTTCAGTTCTCTTTTACAAAGAAGTAGCATAATTGTACTGTTGTTTCTTGATTTGAAAGTGTCGCAAGTGTCGTTTTCAGTCATAGAAGAGAATCCGATTGTTCTTGATAGTTTATTACACTGTTACTCTTGTATTTGATTTGAATTAGTAGTTTTTCAAGTGTCGAAAGCAAGTTTTCAATTCCAAATCGCAAAGTGTCATCATCGTCCCCATTTTGTCTTGAAAAGAAACTTGCTAGTAATGTCGCTTTGAAAAATAATTCAGATTTGCGCTTAGCTTTCTTTTTATCATTCACACATTAAGAAGGCTGAAAACAAATACATGCACATGCATTTGCATTTAGACTGTTTGTTGGTTTGATTTAGGAAAGTGCATATAGTGTGTGCTCTCTTCTCTATGTTGAAAGAACGTCATCTCTCTTTCCTTAGTAGCTAGGATTTTCATTGCAAAAAGAAGATTAAACGACTGTTTATCATCTTAGGTTGCATTTTAGGAATTGTACATCTACATCATGTGGTGAACCTGAAAGGCAAATTTCTTAAACAAGATCAACTGTAAAATAAATTTAATGAATCTAAAAACGATTTCGAACCTAACGCACAACATTTAGAAGTCTAGGCTAAAGACGTATTTCGGCGTCGTAAAGCCTGGTAACTGTTGTTTTCATTGATGGTTGGGTGATTCCTCCACTTTGAGACAATAAGTGCCAGTACGGACTTGTGCTCCCACGTACCATCGAGTATATATTGGGATACTGCAATAGGCTTTATCCTTTATCCATAGGAAGTCGTGTATGTTGCCCTATCGATCGCAATGCACTGAACACAGCATTCGGGAAGATTGACTACCGTACCGTAAAAAGTATTCTATAGTTTTGTGATTGGTTTGGTAATCCCTCTGTCTAGATTTCCATAGCAGTCTCTTTCGTTCCCTTTCAGGCTCCTTAAAGGAAAAGGTCCATCTGAGCACTTGTCACTTCAGGCTCATTAAAAATCGAAGGCGACTAGAGTCATCTTTTGTTTTTTCTCGACTTTTAAAAATTGAAAAAACAAGTTGTGTCAAAGCGTCTAAAATTTATTTTAATCAGAATAAATATCACCTTTCCTACGTTGGTCTTAGGTTGAGAAAAATGGAGCCCACCTACCAAGCAGTTCCCCTTGGGGGAAATCCTAGTCCCTTCTCCTCTTGGGGAGATGTTGGTGCACCCCATATGGCCACATTGTCACTTCTAGGATTGACAATCGGCTTGCCCGTATGGCTCTTCTCAACCTCTGTCATTAAGAACATCGTGATTCCTGAACAATCAAGTTAGCAACTAAATGATACCAGAGTTACCCCCCAACCTTCTACTTCGTCCAATTCTTCCTCTCCTCCTTCCTCTTCACTTGATGAAGCTGGTAAAGCCAAAAATCAAGTAACTAAGAAGAAGAAGGATAAGAAGAAGAAATAGAAGAAGAAGAAGGAGCCAAAGGTGAAAATGGGCGACCAGGCATCATCTAGAAAAAATCCACACACTGCACCATCCAGGCCTAAATCGCCATGTGTCATTTGCAAAGGAGACCACTATCATCGAGATTGTCCTTGCATCCCTCAGATCTTAAGGGACTAGTCTCCTCGTTTGCACAATCTGGTGTCATCAACCTCTAATGGTCATGTTGAAAGTACACCGTCAACTAGTGAAAGTGAAGCCCCTGGACAAAAAGGAAGATGTAGATTTCCTTGTAAACTGTGTGAAGGTGATCACGCCGTCCACTGTTGTCCCTTCTTAGACGAGGCTAAGAGAGTTTTGGATGACCGCCTGGTTTCACCATTACAGCTTCCTCCTCGATATAAGAAGCTCTTGCCGAGTTCGTCACTAGTTGAAAATCCAGCTGACACGCCCTTGTGGTCAACCGAAGCGTATACCATTGAAGATAAACCATCTGAATCCACACTAGATGAAAGTCAAAAGGTCGAGGTGGTAGTTGACCTAGTCTTGCCTTTAGAGGATCCATCTTCAGATGATACAGTCACCGAAGAGAACAAGAATGACACCGTCCAAATTCTCTTCATAAGCACAGACTCCGATGAACATGGGGGTAGTCTACCCATTCCTTTACCGCAGGAAGGAAGTTTGTCAGAGTTGTATTCGGCCGTCTATTCGGTCCCACCTCCAAGCAACCTAGTTGTTTCCTTCGATTGGAATCTACTAAGTAGACCCCGCTTACCGGCTAGTGTACTATTTCGAATCATTGCTCAAATATATAGAATGGTCATGGCCGGTACCATCATAGATGAAGGGGCTTATGTGAGTATCCTTTCCTCAACTGCTTGGAAAGCGCTTGGTTCACCATCACTTTTGCCTGAGATGAGAAATCTAACAGGCTTTGACAAAGGAACCAATCGATCGTTAGGGATCCTTCCTAATGTACCGATAACATTGAGAAGGAAAACCGTTCACATGAACGTAATGGTAGTCCAAGGACCCCTGGAGTATAATCTACTCCTTGGACAATAATATATTTATTGCATGGGAGCCATTGTCTCCTCACTCTTTAGAGTAATGTGTTTTCCGCATGAAGGAAGAGTGGTCAAGCTCGTAGACCAGCTTTCATTCCCCGGTTCACACATAGAAAATAGTCATATACCAACCCTGAATGGTCTTTTCACGCAAGGAATATCTCATCAATCCCCAGTCCGTCCTCATGATGAGCACGAGTGATTCAGAGGATGTGACTGAAACGTAGGGGGCATGCACCCTAGCCTGTTTCGACAGGAAAACCTTGGGTATAGGGTAGGTTTCCGTGGAGGATATATGACTGGCTGACACACCCGTCCATTTTGGAAAATGGGATTAGACCGGAATAAGATACCTCCGTTAGAAGGTATGCCTTTCCCGATAGAACAAATGTTTTGTCTGCAAATTGAAGGGTAACGTGGAAAAGGTAGGCCTTTCCCGATAAAACAAATGTTTTATCTACAAATTGAGGGGTAACCTCAAAACTCTGCTTCATTATACCTCGGGGCATGCAAGTGAAGAGCAACCATTTATTTTTTAAATTTATAGGTCTTCTAACCCTTTAAACTCTGAGGATTGGTCGTTTCCTAACTTGCATAAAGAAAGGATGTGGGGCAAAGCTTTGAAAAATGCCATTTTATATATGAGACATCCTTATTATACAATTGGATTAATCGAGCAGTTTTAACGCAGAATTCAAGCTCGTTAAAAAATAAACATAAGCAATGAGCAAATGTTCCCCCAGAGTTTAAGCTCATTAAAAAATGAACCAATTTCTAGTAAATAACCTTCGTGATTGTATTATCACCAGCATTTGAAGCCTTGGTCATGTTCTCATCATCACCTCCACTATGTATTGGCCGATCATTCACCTCCATTTGATTGTTTACCCTTTTTGAGGAACAGCTGCGAAGAGTGATCTTGTTAGCCATCCTTGTGACACTGCCGTGATTGGAAAATTCCAAACCTTACCTGAAATCAGCTGCTACCCGAATTTATCACTTGTTCCTCAAAAAATGAGTCTCCTTTAAGCTCTTTTCAACTGACTCATAAAATATGAAAAGATTGCCGAGCCATTGGCCTCTCCAGCTCGTTAAAGGGACCGGAAGTGCTATATCCCTCTTTTAGATTTTAATCATTTTGGACTTGAGGGATTATTACACAAAAAGATCGAGCGCTTTTCTTGTTCGGCTCGTTAAAAGTACCAAAAATTCATCCCTTTTGTATTGTTTTATACTTTTTCGGACTCAAGGGATTATATGATGAAAAAGGATTATTGGAGTTTTCTTTACGTCCCTCTCTCAGACTCTCTAAAATTGAAAAGGACCGAATTATCCTTGTCATTAAACTCGTTAAAACCAAATAGCGACAAACTTGTCCATACAAACAAGAACGAGTTTCACTATCGTTAGGCTCGTTAAAACATAGCGATGGGTTTGCCCGAAGGGAAAATTATAGAACAAGCATATGTTATCCTCCTCAAGATTGACAAAAATAAAGAGGTACTCGTCAGCAATGACTGAGGAAAAATTGGGAAGAAAACTTGAAGAAACTTTATCGGTAGCAAGTCGCTCTTGAACATGACACTTTCACTTTGCATCCGAGTTAGGTTCGGTTGTTCCATTCACTGGTCGCATCACCATGGTTCCATCACACCATCCATATTTGGGGTTAATGCTACTGATCCATCATGTCAGTGTTGCTGATATGTTCAAGAGAAGTCGCTCAGAGAATTCACCTGTGTCTCACCCACTGCAATACATTTACACTCCACTCTTTCATGACCGCCACCCTGAACCTTATATCACCAGATCATTTTCATCTCCATTAAAATCATTTGCTCTGTTCTGTGTCATTGATGTGGGATTCACTAAGGCCCTCCTATGACGGATCGCTTCTTGTCGACATCAGCTCATTATCCAAGAAGTGGATCTAGGAACAACCCTTTCAGTACTTTGAAGCTTGCATGCCTCAATGGCAAGTTTCTCACTTCTGGCGACAGGTTTACACCAATGGCCTTCGACCGAAAGATTTTGCGTGGTGTTCGACGCCAAGTCCCTTATTCACACCACGAGAATTGTACTGTAGTACCTTGAGGGTCATCATCATTATCGGTGATTCCTCTCGCTCCTGTTAGCAGCTTACATCATTAGCTGGTAATCAGGCGATGTCTTTCCATGTTTGACTCCAGAACATCTCTCACATGGATCGACTTGTAATTTGAGTGAAGATCGAACGAGATTGAAGACTCCGGATCTAGTTTCATCCATCCGGGCTGCGATATATATTCAGGAAAATAAAGACATCAAATGTACATCATTACTGCACAGATAATCATCCAACCTAAGGGATGATGGCTCTACCAGAATCATCAGTCTACACTCAGATGATTATCTATCTTATGTACATGAAAATGAATTTATAAAGCTGAGCATGGGAATGCCCGCCTCAACTAGATCATGAAAATATTATGAAGATAATGTATTGTATTGTATCTTATTACAGGTCGCCTTCTAGCTTGAAAAAACTTTAGATCCTCATGATAAAGCATTTCACCCGACATCAATAGATTAATGACCTCATGCTTTAGGGGGCAACTGTTATAGACATTTTTGGGCACTGCAACCCCAATCATAAATCTCCATAAAACAAGGGCTCTTAAGTCCCTAAAAGTGTTGTTCCAACCTCTAAAAGAACAAGGTCAACTGATTACATCTTCTCCCAGAAGTTCTCCATGAAAAACTACTCAGAACTGGTCAAAACTGGACCATCTCACCTGCTCCATGGTCAAAATGCACTGCATCCCACCTAAATACACACAAGAGGTGCGATGCATCTTGAAAAGCCCTTCTATCGGGTGCGATGGGCGAGAGTGGACAAATGGCAGGGTCAATCTGCAAGGTGGAGGATCATGGAATCTTCTAGAAACTTCTCCTGTGACACTTGCCTCTCTGCATTCGCCCAAGGATGAGTAAGAGATCATCAATCTCCAAGTGGAATCAAGAACTATTAGAGAGAGGACACTAATCAAATCTCAAGAGCTGACTCACCCCCCTTGCAAACATCTATATATGGATCCCTCATCCCAGAGATCCAGAGGCTGGAATTTTGTATCTTGTAAGGAAGTGCTACTGGTTTCTTGGTGCAATATCATAGTGTTGGGTGATCTAAGCTTTTCATAAGGTGAAGAATAGATTTCTTGCTGAGAGGATGATGCTGGGTCAGAAAAATTGGTTGTAATCCTCTTTGCTATTTCTTGATTATCAATAAAGCTATTCAAGTTTTCCTCCACATTCTTGTACGATTGATGATATATGCATTTGTGTGGTCAATATATATCTGGTCCTATGTTGTTTATGATAATAGATCTATGTTCTTAGATAGTGTTATGTTTCTTTGATTCTACAGGTACTCTTTGAAGCTGGGTAGACGAGGAAGCTAGTGGCAAGGATCTACCAGAAGGGAGAGGAATCAAGCAAGGAACCAAGCGCAAAAGAGAGGTTGGTCTCCTTTATTCCCCTCTTATCTATTTCTCATAAAGGAAAATGAAAGTGGTTTTAGTTTGTTTGTTTCTAAGGTAGCTACTAGCCTTAGTGGGACTAGCAGCTCTGCATAGACACTAGATTTCCCGATAACAGTCTCCTCTCTCCATCGCTCCCTTGTCACTCCCTCTCTCTCTCTCTATACCTTTCTTCCTCTATGTCTTCTTCTTCCTTCCCTCTCTTGCCCCCTCCAACTTCATCTCTCTCTCCTATCTCTTAGTCCTCTCTCTCCTTTTCTCTCTCACCTCCCTCTGTCCCCCCCATCACTCTATCTCTCTCTCCCCCCTCCATCTCTATGCCTCTCTCTCTCTCTCTTTCCCTTCTCTCCCTATCTTTATCCCCACCTATTCTCTCTCTTCCCTCCTCTCTTCTCTTCCTCTCCCTCTCTATCCATATATCCCTTGTCACTCCCTCTTTGTCCACCTCTATCTCCCTATGCCTTAGTTCTTTCCTCCCTCTCTCTCCCCCTCCAACTCCATATATCTCTCTCCCCCCTCTCTTCTTCTCTCTCTCCCCCTCCAACTCCATATCTCTCCCCCCCCCCCCCCTTCTTCTCTCTCTCCCCTCTCTCTCTTCCTACCTCCTTCTCTCTGTCTCCCCCCATCACTCTCTCACTCTCTCTTTTTCTCTCTCTCTGCCTCTCCAGCCTCTATCTTTGTCACTATCTCCCTCCTCCTCTCTTCCCTTCACTTTGCTTGCTATCATCACTTGGATCCTTAGTTAAGATAGATCTATGTTGGTTCTTACGAATATTTGTATTAGTTAAATTTCACATCTTTAAATATAAAAGTATTCTCATTTTTAATTTTATTAAAACCTTAATTTAATTTATACGGGAATAATTTTAGTAGTCGTGAGGATAGAGGGTTTATATATCTCTCAAAACTAATTACAACCCTTTTCCTATTAGCTTCAAATAAAAAATGTTATAAAATTAAATTAAATTAAAATATTTTTATTGTGAAATAAGTTATGGTTTTTGGGCATGTGTATTGATAAGCCATGGTATTGGCCCATGGTATTGTAACAAAGCCTATTACAAGTTAATAATATCCATGGTAAAGTGGGGGTGAATATGGATGGTTAAGTATCTTTTCATATTGTTATAAAATATTTAGATTGTGAAGTAAGATATGATTTTTTTGGCATGTGGTATTGATAAGCCATGGTATTAGCCCGTGCTATTGTAACAAAGTCTATTCACAAGTTCATAATATCAATGACAAAGCGGGGGTGAATATCCATGATTAAGAATCCTATCATATTCTTATAAAATATTTTGATTTTGAAATAAGTTATGCTTTTTGGGCATGTGGTATTGATAAGCCATGGTATTGGCCCATTGTATTGTAACAAAGTCTATTTACAAGTTAATAATATCCATCGTAAAGTGAGAATGAATACCCATGGTTAAGAATATTTTCATCTTGTTATAAATATTTTGATTGTGAAATAAGTTATGTTCTTAGAGCATGTGGTATTGATAAGTCATAGTATTCGCCCATGGTATTATAACAAAGCCAATTTTTTACAAGTTAATAACTATAAAGTGGGGGGTGAATATCCATGGTTAAGAATCTTGTCATATTGTTTTAAAATATTTTGGTCATGAAATAAGGTATGGTTTTTGGGCTTGAGGTATTGATAAGCCATGGTATTGGCTCATGGTATTGTAACAAAACCTATTCACAAGTTAATAACAAAATCAAAATATAGCAAATTGAATTTTATTATTTTTATTATTAATTGAGCAACCATTTAGATTTTTGCACTCATCCCCATACTTTTGGCTATTATTATTATTATTATTTAACTAAGCCCATATTTAGAATTGTTTACATACTTACATTACACCTACACATCTACTCTATAATCTATAAATATTATATTTATTATTTGTTAGGGAGGAAAATTTTAACATTTTTGAAAAAATTCAGCCTTAATTTTGATGTAACAAAGTTGTCCCAAATCCAATCTTCATTTAGGTTCTAAAACAAGTAGTATATTTTCAATATTCATATGGTGGAGGGAAAACGAGTAGCACATTTTCACTTTTCACAGGGTGGGAGGGAAAACGAGATTAAAACAAGTAGTATATTTTCATTTTTCATAGGGTGGAGGGAAAACGAGTAGCACATTTTCACTTTTCACATGGTGGGAGGGAAAATGAGATTGAAGAGAGTTGTGAATTAAGTTTTTACCAGTAGCAAACTGATATCGAACCCCACCATTGGATATTCAATAACCTCGTTGCATTTCCACCCCACTTTTAGTCTTCTTCCACAGGGAGGAGTACACACACCTCAGATCTCTGGTTCAAAATTCACTATTTTTTTCATCCTTGCTTTTAAGTTTATGATTTAATCTCTATGCCGCACTTTGTTACTGTTTGTAGGGATGGCATTGGCATTTGATGAATTTGGGAGGCCATTTATCATAATAAAGAAGTAGAGGCGAAAGACCCAAATGAGAGGCTTAGATGTTCAAAATGTCTAGCACTGTGGTCACTAGGGCTATTATGAGAACACTGCACACCTCACTGGACTCCAATGGAATAACAATGATGCTCTAGAATCCCTACGGTGATGTCATCATCAGTAAGATCCTATTCCTTTTATTCATTCCCTATTTAAGTGAAACCACCCTTAAAGTATGAAAATTAGTAGAATTTACTTTAAAACTTGTATGATTCATAACTAAATATTACTTAAATTTTCTGTAAAGACTTAAATAAGCCAATACTCTACGATCTACTCACTCTTTCTCACAAACCATGAGGTCCATCGAGCTAGATGCTCTACATACGTCGATGTCTGCCTACTAAAGCTCTTAAAATTGGTGAATTCCTTCAGATGTCGTTTGGATCATTCAAAGTCTAATGTGAATTGAGGGAATTTCAACCCCTAGATTTGTATGTGTCATATTCCATCATGTTGGTTCCATTTATAGGTGCATGTCGGTTTTAGTTGTCGGTAGAGCTTGACACAATCATTTTCATTAGATTTCAAGAACTTGCTATTTAAAGTAGTTCTCCTATTTTATAAGAGAAAAATTTTTAGGGCCTACATGTCAAACATAGCTACATGGTATTGGTCCATGCATGTAACTTTTGTGCACTTTGAGGATGTGGTACCTACATGTCAAACATAGCTACATGGTATTGGTCCATGTATTAACTTCTATGCACTTTGAGGATGTGGTACTTTAGTTTACCACCCAAATTCACACAAAAACTGAACCCAAATACACAAATTTACGAAGTAACTGAACTGAATAATTCACACAAAAACTGAACCCAAATTCACACAAATTTACGAATAACTAAACTAAATTGTTTCTATTATTAACTATTTACTATGAAATTTTTTCTGTTATTAACTATTTACTATTTTTAGGCATGAAACTATAGATTTATGCAACCTAAGTGCACACAACCATTCCATTATTCATGAATCCATAAATCACAAATGTGGCTAACACAAGCAGTTAGAGAGGCAACCTAAAAATTAATTCATTCATGAAATAAACCATAGAAGATTAGTAATAATTCAATACAAATCATATATACATTTAGGAATACTTATCTGTCTCGAATTGTTCACCAATTAGTTGCAGAAGAGGGAAGTAAGATCACAACCATATAATGAAAGATCAGTCACAGTTCATATTTTACTTGATCACTCGCTTCATCATTGACATTATCATTATTTCACTTATCACATGATCCATTGTTAGTAAGATCTTGTTTGACAATAGACCACATATAAGGGTATGAAGGCATATTGTCTTACTATCCATAAGCGTCCCTGAAATATAATCTCTTCATGAGTATAATTGATGACCTTTACTATATTGGAGCTAAGCAGTTTCTAAATTGAAGATTAATTTTTGCAAAGGATACTGAGTAATTTCACTACCCTTTTTTCTTATAAATCTTTCTCCCAGACCTGTAGTTGTTCCTGGATGATAGGTACGATGATAGGTACAAATAAAAAAACATGATGCATTTCTTGTCTTCACATTATTGTTTGTCAAGTCTATGCTTCGAACAAGACATCTCTTTTGACCATACAAAAAAAACACTTAATACTTGGTGAATAATCTAAAGAAGTGTCGTGTTGTTGTGCACAAACTTATGGACAAGAACAAGAAAGTGAAAGAGAGCCGTAAAATTGGTTAGAACATAGATTTGCTACTGACAAATATATCCATAGCCAATGATCCCGCAGTGTTAGTAGATAATCGTTCCTTCAAGTAATGATCCTCATATGTCTCAGGTTATTTTTGTTTTATTCCACCTTCCGTGGCTATGTGGAAGAAATTTTTTGATGAAAGCTGCTAAATTAACAAACCAACTTCATAGGATGCCAATTGAAGTTCTTATGTCCAGCTTCTAATTTCTAGTCTTTAAGCTCTCTTGCAATGGTATATATATATATTGATCGGCCTTTCTAGACTATCTATAAAAACAAATGATCTTTCACTAGATATACAATGGAGTTAGTAGCCTGAAGTTTTCTATCACATTTTTATTTTAAAAGAGAGTCCTCTAGTTATTCTCTCAGGGTTCCTCTTAGGCTTCCTTGTTTCCCTTCAATTTCACTTCCATCATTTACTTTGGCTATAATTTTTCTCAGCTGGGTTATTTCTATGGTTTTAGTGTTGTAGTAATTGTTCTCAAAATCTCCGTAAGGTTTTCATTTCTTCGATATATGCTTCTCCAATTCACATCCACTCCTCCACGTACCATGTTTTTTCTCTTTACGCAACTGGCTTCTAGACATCATATTGCCAGTTCTCATCCTGGAGCTGCTTCTCTCCCCTGAATCTCCTTTGTTGGATTTACAGCAAAGGAGGGAGGAAAAAATCTTCCTTGTTGGATTTGACTCACTACAGGTTCTTCGTGCTTTTTTACCAATTGATGAGTGCTGGAAAATGCAAAATGTGTAGATAAGAAATAAAATTTACTACCCATATCAGTGGATGGTGTCAATCACAATCAATGTATTTCGCTAAACAGAGGTCAAACAATTCCACATGATGATTTTATCATTAAACTTGTATTATAACATTCAAGTAAATTAGTGAAATAATAGTGATGCTACTCAATTACATTGCGATAGAAATTGATCCCCATGCACAGGATTGAGAAAGGATAAATAAAAATAAATGCTCTGTTTCTCACAAAATAATGGGTTGCACGGTTTCATGTTTAGGAAAAGATTCCATGATAGTTCTCTTTCCAGGAGTTTACTCTTCTTGCTGCTCAGTGTTTGTTCCTTAATGATCTCCTTCATTATTAGTGGAGTGATCTTCCTTAATTGCCCAGTGATATGCCTCAACTAATCCAATGATCTTCTTACCTAATCATTGTGATCAATTGCAGTTGTGGAGAATACAGAAGCCCTCTATAGTAACATCATCAGATATGAGTACTAAATACACGACATTTCCATTCTCCAACAGAGCTTTGGAAGCAATTTCCACTTCCACCAGAGCTATAATTTGGCTCTACTTCAGAGTAATGCTGAGGGAATAACCAACATCCAACTTCTGCTTTCCTAGCCTTGTATTTGCCATGGCGACGGCCTTGTTGGACTGACCACGGTATCTCTGAGTGGTTTTACAATAGATGTACAAAGAGGGCTCTAGGGTCTTGCTGGCTTCCAAGGACTAAACAAAATCTTCCATAATGGAATGCTGAGCAGGGCTGAATCTACCATATCAAATCAGGTGAACATCCACAGTAGGACTACTGGTGAGCAGGGGACCATTATGATAAGTTAAAACAAGGGACTGCTATTCAACCAATACAGAGGAACACAAATCAATTAGAAGAAGCATACATACAATAAAATTAAACCCTCCCATTCTCAAAATCAGAGAAACCCTACAAACCCTAGTGCTATTGGGTTTTTCCTGACAAACAAGAAATGCCTAAAAAATTTTCTCCCTCCTTTGTTGGATTTTCCTCACTGTAGGTTATTCCTGCTTTAATACTAATTGATGGGTGATGGAAAATGCAAAACCTACAAAAATGCATACTAATTTGTTGTAGGTAGATAAGAAATAAAGTTTACTACCCATCTCAGTGGATGGTGTCAATCACAATCAATGTACATCACTAAACAGAAGCCAAACAATTCCACATGAGGATTTTATCATTGAACTTGTATTATAACATTCAAGTAAATTGGTGAAATAACAATGATGCTACTCAATTACATTCACTCTGCAGCATAAATTGATCCTCATGCACAAGATTAAGAAAGGATGAATAAAAATAAATACTCTATTTCTCACACAACAATGTGTTGCATGGTTTCATGTTTAGGAATAGATTCCATGCTAGTTCTCTTTCCAGGAAATTACCCTTCTTGCTGCTAAGTGATTATTCCTCAACAATCTCCTTCATTTTTAGTGGAGTGATCTTCCTCAATTTCCCGGTGATATGCCTCAACTTCTCTAATGATATTCTTTCCCAATTAATGTGATGAATTGCATTTGTGGAAGTCGGTGCCTTCTTCTCGAGAGAGTTTGTTGCTTCTCTTAATTTTTTTTCCTCAACGAATTCTTCCACTTTAGCCTAGTGATTTGTGGTCTATGTTAAAATTTCTTTCTCAGTGATCTCCTCCTTTGCAATGAATGTCTTAATTATTGCTAGAGTTGATTTTTGTTTCATCATTCAGCAAGATATTTCTGGAAATGACAAGATCTATGATACCATGCCATCGCACCTTTCTATATTTCTATTAATTCAATAGCTCTTTGTTTTTGTCTTATTTATCCAGAAGCATTGATCCGTCATCTCAACTCCTCTTATTTTTATTGTGGTTCCAGTGTAATGGGTGAATAAACTAAGTACACTATATCTTGCCTTTCCTTCCAGCTATTTTTAGAAATGTCATGTTTAAAGTGGGAGTCAGTGAAACTAAGAGTGATCTTATGTGGGCTAATGTAAGTCTCACAAGCACAAATTGACGATTAAACATGAACGAGATGCAGGAATTTAAACACGTTTTTGGTGATGCAAGAACTGTAATGGATTGGGGATGTTCCTGCATCACTCATTCCAATGTCCAGTAGATAACCTTTGTTTGAAAATATATGTTGAAGTTACAGTTTAATTATCATGTGGCACCATTTGGTGCCGTTATAACAGATTGAGTAGACAAGTAGATGAATAGATTCAATAGAGAAGTGAATCCAAACTTGAGATTCCAATGGTATTTTTCTTGATTTCAATGATAGGAATTGGATTTGCAACATGCCCCTGATGTTTTTCACTGCTTTCAACTTTGCCATTTGACAACAAGTTTATGCCCTTGTTTGAATGCTAGAATTTAGTTATTTTCCCAATAACTATTTGGAGTATTTTATGTTCTATTTGCAACAGTAATCTTTATTTATCAGGGTTCTTTGAATTTATAGGTTCATGTTTAAAGAAATATACATTTTAGTTCCCTTGGGCCTGGTTCATTTTATTTCATCCTTTTATTGTATCATTCCTTGTGTTTGTTGGTGATTTACAATTTGGTGATATCAGTTTCCAGCTGCAACACCTTGTTGGATTTCTTAAAGATATTTCCTTGCTTTTATCTTACTATGTTTCCTGCAAAGCATGATTATTTATTTGCATACATAGGGTTGAAGTTAAGCAGTTGGTTCTTCATTTGAAGGACAATTTTCTTATATGATTTGGTTTTTTTTGGCGTGTATATCAACCTTTAGAAGAAGAAGTGATGAGATTTCTTGATCCCTATGTAAATATAGTTTGCTTAGATTGTAATGAGGATGGTGATGGTGATATTATATTATTGTGCGATCGCTATGATTGAAAATATCATACATATTGTGTTGGCCTTGGAAGGACTATCCTTGAAGGATATTGGTATTTTCAAGGCTATCAAACATCTATGCCTAGACAGTCCAACACACATGATGAAGATGTTGAGGATTTTTTGCTTGATTTTGACAATGGGGATGATGCTTAGGATTCAAAGGATTTGTGGAAGATGCTCCAGTTGGGATGGTTGTAGAAAGAATAAACTTAGAGCTCAATTTATCACCACCTTCTTCTTCTTCTGCTCCTCTTGCAGAGACAAGGCAAACTCATGTAAGAACAATTCACAAAAGGATTTTTCGATGAAGCTCTCCAAATCCATCTCCTAGATTGCCAGATGCAGCAAGGGCTTCAATTAGGCAAAGTGAAGTATGTGGGTCTACATCCCAAGTATCCATTGAACAGACAAAAACTCTCTCATGTCAGCACATACTTCAGGAGCATGTAGAGGCTTTACATGACAATTGGTCTGCACTACGAAGAGGCTTTTAGTAGCTTTCACCTAACCCTTCCCTTGATAGATTTGGGGCTAGAGATGGGATTGGTGCAATTGTACAACCCACACCCAACAACAGGTCACTTGTCTTAAGTGAATCAGCTTGGAGAAGTAATTTAGTGATCCGAATCAGATCCACATAAGACTGTCAAAGAACCATGACTGTATCAGGTCAGAACAAATCTCTAAAGAATCCAAAACAATGATCAAAAGCACACTGAACCAGTGGCAATGGAAGCCAACATGGAACGACGAGGACCTCGATCAAAGCATGCTGACCGAGGCCCATGGAGACCATGCAGGAGGTCAAAGTAGCCCTTGGGAGCCCTGGATCGGGAAAAAGAGGTGATTTGTGATGCACGATTAGCGCTTAGCGCTAATTACGCATCACTGGGCGAACAGGGCCATGAAGGAGGAAGCCCGAGAACACAGACGCATGGTGAACCAGAAAACCGTGGGCGGAAAAGCAAAAAGTGCTAAACGTACAAAGGCGGGACCCATGCTTTGGAAACTGATGGTATTGATCAGGGTACCCTCAAATGGTAAGTGGTTTTGGATGAAAGCAGAGTAATCCCATTCATTGATCGATGTGTGGCAAGTGGAGGTGAGAGAAAACCGCTGTTGATCGCATGCTATCAGTCGAGCAAGTCAACTACACGAAACATGCATATGGCGTTGGATCTGGGGGCCTCAAATCGGACGGCTGAGATCGTGCCCGAAGGAGGAAGTGGAATCGATGAAGGAATACAACGAGTTTTAGGAGGATTTGGAATCCATTTGACCGCCATGGTGGAGGAAGAGTGCATCCACGACGTAACTGAAGAAACGAACCCACGAAGTAGGCTGGCGATGTTAGAGGAGGACATGTGGCCACTCCCTGAACGTTCATGATGACACCGGACAAGGAACTCCAAGCGTAGCTACAGAAGGAGAATCGACAGAGGCGGAAGAGGAACTGAAGAGGAATTGGAATGAATGGCTAAAAACCATGAATAGAGATGGTCGAATCAAGAGAGAAGAAGTTAGACAATTAGTCAAAGTCGAGAGACAAAGAAGTGGAACAGTGAACATAGAGAGGAGGACTGAACACAGAGAACAGTAAAGCAAAACATAAGAGATAGAGGGCCAAGCTAACCAGAGGCAGCATCGAGCACCAGAGAGCTCGAATATTCGAGCCATACCATAGAGGATCTGTTTGGGCTGAGCACCGCATTCGGCTCTTGCCATTGTAGACCAGAGGGTCACAAAGCTGGTAGGAAGAAGAAGTTTGTGTACTCAAGTGGCTTGGGGAATCCAAGAACCACCCTACCAAGCAAATTTGCTTCAGGAGAACTCATATTGAGTCTTCTCATTTAATTTCTCTACTTAAAGACACAATAAAACAAGGCCACCACTAAAAGCTGGACCGGAGATGTAGCCCTCGAGAATAGGGTGAACTCCTTATTAAAATTTCTTGTGTCTTTGTGTTTTCTTACTGTATTTCTCTGCTATCTTTCTGCTTTATTGTCTGTGTATTAACAATCTGATCGATTTGTTGCTTAAATAACACAGAACACACACCAGCACATGAGTATGTAATACCTTTATTTAATAAATCTTTAACTAATGTCACTCATAGAGTGAATATCAGATCAAGTGGTATCAGAGCTCTAGGCTATAAGGTTAGACAAGCTTGTGTTGGTTTAGTTGTGAATGCTCACTAGATCAAAGCTCAAATTAGGAGAAGGAGAGTTGGTGGAAACTAATCTTGAAATTGGGAGAGTCTATTCTTAGAAGACCATGTCAGAGGAAGGTTCTGTGGGGCTAGACCCTCAATTCATAGAAAGTTTCCTAGGTATAAAGTCTATGGTAGGAGAAATGTACAGAGACTTTAGAAAGCATAAGGTTGAAGATTCATCAGGTTCTAAACAAGATAAAGAAGAAGATGAGTCTCACTTCCATGACCACTCCAAAGGAAAGGGAAAAGAGGAAAGCTTTTTCACACCTCCTAATAGCCCTGTGCATAATAAGAAAGCATCTTTGATTAAGCTAGATGTTAAATTTGATTTTCCTATATATGATGGAGAGCTAAATGCTGAAAAGTTGGACAATTGGATTAGAAAAATTGATGTGTATTGTAGAGTACAGAACATAGACTCAGACAAGAGTAAGATTTAGTTGGCAAGCCTATGCCTAGGAGGCACTACCTCGGTTTGGTGGGAAGGCAGAACCCAAGATGATATGAAAAGACATGGCAAGACCATTTCTATCTGGAGTGAATTTGTCACTGAAATCAAAAAGCAATTCTATCCATTGGCCTACATGCAACAAGCCATGATGAGTTGGAAAACTCTTCGACAGTTGAAAGGGCAAAGTGTGCAAGGGTATACTCAAGAATTTAGAAAGAGAGCATTGATGTTGGGTATCTCATTAGACTCACCAGAGACTCTTTTGAAGTACATTGGTGGTCTACACAGCTACATGAGGCATACCATCCTCATGTTTAATCCCACTAGTATAGATGAGGTATCTATAAAAGCTACTCATCTAGAAGCTAGAGGAAAGAATGGAAATCCAGAAGTTGGGGGACCATCCCAACCCACTGTAAGCAAGAGCAAAGAGAAAAGAAAGCAGAAGAGGAAAGCAAGGAAGGCTAACACTACACAGAAATCCAAAGCTTCATGCACTCACTGTAAAAAGGAGGGGCATGATGACGAGCATTGTTGGATTCTGCATCCAGCGTTGAGACCTAAGAAGTCCGAGGGAAAGAAGAAGAAGACAGTTGTAGCTATTCAGAAAGATTTGGGGTCAGACTTAGGAGATGAAACAACTATAGCAGCCATAGGTATAAAAGGTAAGAATTTTGAAGCATCTACTAGTAATTCTACTCAATCTGTTATTGATGAAGAAAATGAGAGAAAACGACATGAGCTTTTCCATATTCGAGTTATTTCCAAAAATCAAAATATTGATACTTTGTTTGATAGTGGCTCACAAGTAAATCTAATTTCTGAAGCAATTGTAAAGAAATTGGGATTAGAAACTACACCTCACAAGAAACCATACCCATTAGGATGGTTGAATGATAAAGCACAACTACAAGTGACTAGACAGTGCAAACTCAGGTTTTCTTTTGGGTCAACATTTGTAGATGAGGTTGAGTTAGACATAATTCCTTTGGATATATGTGGAATTGTTTTAGGAAGTCCTTACTTGTATGATAGAAAAGCTATTTTCTATAGAGCTGAGAACAAGTATCTACTTGTTAAAGATGGAATCAAATACTTTGTAAGAGCTCATAAGCTCAAGAATAATTATACTCTCATAAACTCAGGACAGATGAAAATAATGATAAATTCATGCAAACAATTCTTACTGATGGTTGTAAAGGAAAGGAAACTTGATAAAACCAATGTATTTGAGGGCTGTAATTCTGAACAAGAAGCTGATATATAAAAGGTTGTTTCAATGTATGATGTCATGTTTCAAGAACCTAAAGGTCTGCCACCCAAAAGGGAATAGTACATGATATTATTTGCAACAAGATGTTCCTTTGCCTAACATTGGGATGTATAGGTTGTCTACTTTAGAGAATGCTGAAATCAAGAAGCAAGTGTAGGAGTTGCTTGAGAAAGGGTTCATCAGGCCTAGCACATCACCATGTGGGTCACCAATTGTTCTGGTGAGAAGGAAAGATGGCTCGTGGAGAATGTGCATTTATTACCGAGCATTGAATAAGAGAACAATCAAAAATCATTATCCCCTTCCTTGCATAGATGATCTTTTGGATCAATTAAAGGAAGCTGTTTATTTCACCAAGCTGGATTTGCACAGTGGATACCATCAGGTCAGAGTTGCAGAGCAAGATGCATGGAAGACTGCTTTCAAAACAAATTAGGGATTGTATGAATGGCTGGTTATGCCTTTTGGCTTAACTAATGATCTTGCTACTTTCATGAGATTAATGAATGATGTACTCATACCTTTTCTTGATGATTTTGTTATTGTGTATCTGGATGACATTCTGATTTTTAGTAAAATGTGGGAAGAACATTTAAAGCATGTTAAGAAGACATTAGATGTTTTGAAAAGAGAAAAACATTATGTTGAACTCTCAAAATGTGAATTTGGCAAAACATCTCTAAACTACTTGGGTCATATAGTAGGGGGAGGTGAATTGAAAATAGATCCCTCTAAAGTGGCAGTCACTGTGAACTGACCTAAACCCAGGTTTGCTACAGGAGTGAGAAGCTTCTTAGGAGTAGCACAATATTGGAGGAATTTCATTTCTAGCTTCTCCTCGATTGCATCTCTCTTACATGCTTTAACAAGATTTAATAAGGTGTTTCAGTGGGGACGCAAACATCAGAAAGCCTTCGACACCTTGAAAGAGAAAATTAGTACAGCACCTGTACTAGCACTGCCAGATCTACAAAGATCATTTGAGATCCAAACTAATGCTAGTGACTATGCCATGGGAGCAGTGTTGACACAGCACGGTAAACCCCTATGTTATCATTCTAAGACTTTTAATCCTGTAGTAGTTAACTATCCTACATATGATAAAGAATTGTATGCATTAATTCAGAGTGTGAAAAAGTGGAAACATTACCTAATGGGCAAAGAGACAGTAATACATACTGATCATCAGCCAATTCAATATCTACACTCCCAAACTAAGTTGCAACAATAAAGACATTACAGATGGATGGGTTTCCTACAATAGTTTCATTTAGTCATCAAATATAAAAGGGGCATACATAACAAGGTTGCAGACATGTTATCTAGACCCATTATAAATGCATCTACCATACTTAAGCATAATTCTGTCCTACATGAAAGCTACATAGAACAATATGCTCAGGATATGGACTTTAAAGATGCATATGCAACTTTGAGTCAAGGCAAAAGAGTAGAAGAATTGGACTATCACATGAAGGACCAACTCCTATACCATTGTGGGAAACTCTGCATTCCACAAACTAAGAGAGTAAAGATAATTAGGGAAGCACATACTTCTCTGATATCAGGTCACTTTGGGGTAAGTAAAATAGTTACACAGCTGCAAAGATCCTGCTATTGGTCGAAAATGAATGAGACAGTTTCTAGATATGTAAGAGGGTGTGCCATGTGTGCTAAAAGTAAGCCCAACAATAGAAAAATAGGCTTGTACACTCCATTGCCAGTTCCTCCTCACCATTGGGAAAGTGTTTCCATGGATTTTGTTGGAGTACTGCCTAAATCTAGGAAAGGTCATGATTATCTATATGTTGTTGTGGATAGGTTCAGCAAAATGTGTATTTTGATACCTTGTAGTAAATAGATTATAGCTGAACAAACTGCAAAATTGTTCTTTGAACATGTATGGGTTCATTTTGGATTACCCACTTCCATTGTATTTGATTGAGACACCCAATTTGTGGGGAATTTTTGGTCAAGTTTGTGGGAACTGATGGACACCAAACTGAAGAAAAGCACAGCTTTTCATCCACAAATAGATGGCTAGATAGAAGTAGTAAACAAGACAGTGATCCAGTTACTGAGAGGATATTCCAGCAAACATCCTAAGCTTTGGGATGAACACTTGTGTTATGTGCAGCATGCTTACAACAGAGACAAACACTTTTCTGCACAGAGATCTCCTTTTGAGACCTGTTTTGGTTTCACACCAAGGTCTCCTTTGGATTTTGTTTTTTGTAAGGATACCATGGTTGATGGACACATTGATGTGGACAAGGCAACTACATTCATTGAACAGATCTAGGATATCCACCAGGCAATAGAGGAACAGCTGGAAAAGAGCCAAGCCAAGTACAGGGCTAGGAATGATAAGTATCAGATGGAGCATAGTTTTCAAGTTGGAGACCAAGTCTGGCTATATATCAGCAAGGACAAGATGCAAGGTGAAGGTAAAAAGCTAAAGCCTATCAGGTATTGACCTTTTAGGATACTTGAGAAGATTGGTGAAAATGCTTTTCGCCTTGATCTACCAGCTTACATGCCCGTCTACTTAGTCATAAATGCAGATTTCTTGAGATTGTTTGAACCTTCAATGATTGAGGACCCTGAAGAGCAGAGTCAATTGCCTTCTATTGATGACCTGCTACCTGAATATCTTAATGAATTGTAGGAATACACAATGTTGGACAGGAAGGTGAGGACGACGCACAGGAGAGATGTTGAATACCTTAAGATTGGGCTCAAAGTTTTAAAGTCAAGCAGTGCAAAGTGGATTGAGATTGGACAAGTGAGAAAGAAATACCCTCAATTAGTCGATGCTTTTAAACCAACTTTTGGTGGTCCAAAAGATTTTTCAGTGGGAAGGTCGTGATCCGAATCGGATCCATAGAAGACTGTCAAAGAACCATGACTGTATCAAGTCGGAAAAAATCTCTAAAGAATCCAAAATAATGATCAAAAACACCTTGAACCAGTGGCAATGGCATCTAATGTGGAATGACGAGGACCTCGATCAAAGCGCGCTGACCAAGACCCATGGAGACCACGCAGGAGGTCAAAGTAGCCCCTGGGAGCCCTAGATCGGGAAAAAGAGGTGATTTTTGATGTGCGATTAGTGCTTAGGACTAATCGCACATCATTGGGTGAACAGGGCCATGAAGGAGGAAGCCCGAGAACACAGATGCATGGTGAACCAGAGAACCACGGGCGGAAAAGCGAAAAGTGCTAAACATACAAAGGTAGGACCCACCCTCTGGAAATGAGCAGTATTGATTGGGGTGCCCTCAAATGGTAAGAGGTTTTGGATGAAAGCGAAGCGATCCCATTCATCGATCGATGCATGGCAAGCAGAGGTGAGAGAAAACCGTCGTTGATCGCATGCTATCGGTCAAGCAAGTCAATCGCGCGAAACGTGTGAATGGCGTTGGATCTGGGGGACTCAAATCGGAAGCTGAGATCGCGCCCGATGGAGGAAGTGGAATCGATGAAGGAATACGCCGCGTTTTAGGAGGATTTGGAATCTATTTGACCACCACGGTGGAGGAAGAATTCATCCACAATGTAACTAAAGAAACGAACTGACGAAGCAAGCTGGCGACATTAGAGGAGGACATGTGGCCACTCCTTGAACATTCATGATGATGCCGAACAGGGAACTCCAAGTGCAGCTACAAAAGGAGAATCGATAGAGGTGGAAGAGGAACCGAATAGGCATTGGAATGAATGGCTAAAAGCCATGAATAGAGACGGTTGAATCAAGAGAGAAGAAGTTAGACAGTTAGTCGAAGTCAAGAGACAAAGAAGTGGAACAGTGAACCCAGAGAGGAGGATTGAAAACGGAGAACAATAAAGCAAAGCAGAAGAGACAGAGGGCCGAGCTGACTAGAGGTAGCATCGAGCACCAGAGAGCTCGAAGATTCGAGCCATCCCATAGAGGATCTATCTGGGTTGAGCACCGCATTCGGCTCTTGCCATTGTAGACCAGAGGGTCACAGAGCTTGTAGGAAGAAGAAGTCTATGTACTGATTAAAATTTCTTTTCTTTGTGTTTGCTTACTGTATTTCTCTCCTATCTTTCCACTTTATTGTCTGTGTATTGGAAATCTGATCGATCCATTGCTTATATAACACAGAACACACACCAACACATGAGTCTGTAATACCTTAGTTTTAATAAATCTTTAACTGATGTCACTCATAGGGTGAATATTAGATCATTTAGCCCCTGGTTTAGAGATGCAAAATTATACAGTTAAATATGATGTTGATTAGGCATGGGAAATGATGGAACGCACTCTAGCATCAAGAGAAGATAATATAGGTCCAACTAATCCTCATAAAGATGGAAGACATTGGCAGAGATCATCGTTTGGTCATAAAAAATGATTTATAAGAATTGATAGGCAATGCAAGGTCAATTGTCATGAGCGGAAGCATCTTAACTACTCATGTACGATCAAGAACTAGATATAGTCAAGATAGACACATTCCTGCAACTACTAACTATTTGGAAAATCCAAAAAGGATAGCAAAGGAGATCTCATGTAGGAATGTTGGAAATAATAGGCTGCCAACACCTAATGTTTCTAATGAGATATTGGATATAAGATTATCTGAAAGAAGTAACAGTTTACTTCATCAACTAAACAATGGAAGTTCATTTAGTAAACCTCATGAAAATGGAGTCTGCAAAGCTGAAGGTGGAAAGGAGAAGGCGATCTCCATGGTAAAATCTCACATGAATTGCAACCTCACAAGGGAACATAGGTAAAAGCCTCTGTATTTTTCCTTATTTTATGGTTTGTCTCTATAGAGTTGATTTTACTAGGTGTACACTGTATGCATCTCAAAAATTTTCTTTACGAAATCCCATTTTTATTCTTTCCATGAAAAAATCTCTAGGGAATCCCAATGGATGTTTCCCCACATTCATGTATGGCATCCCAAGTAAACCCATTGGCATTAATTAGTGCACCTCACCCAAGGGATTTTGAACAAGGCGCCTGCCAGCATAGAGCTAGCCAAATACCTAGTAACATTAATGACATTCAGTTGGGCTAACCCCTTGGGCTCAATAAATCGTAATCAACTACACTATTTTCCATATTAACATATTGATCATGTTTAACATTTTGCTAGAGTAACCATAACAATCTGAGCATGTTCCTATTTTTATTTTGGTTTTTAATTCCTTTTTTGGTGTGGTGACAACTTTATATGACCATATAGATGTTTTTTTTTTTTTTCAGAGCATGTGTTGAAAAGTAGATGCTCTCTTACATTCTACCCTATCTGTTATGTATTGATGGAGTTCACTTTCATTACTTGTGATGAAATAACTATGTCAGGCATGTATACAAGGATCCTTGTATCACTATTTATAAAACAAACTTTTTCCTTAAACAAGCAAAGTAGATCCTTAATGCTACATGTTTGCGTCTCACAGAACTTCCAATCCTAATAAATGAGGTGAAATTTAAGTGTTTCCAGAATCCAAATATCAAGTTTTGTGAATTCTCTCATATATGGTCTTGGAAAAGCGAAGTGAAATTTAATTATTTCCAAATATTAAGTTTTGTGAATTCACTCATATGTGGTGTTGGAATCTTTTGAGAAAATGGGAAGAATTTCTTTTAGTTGCATTCAAATTTTCCAAAAATAATACTAAATTTATCCCTGACTAAAATTATCCATGAAATGGCTTTGGGATTGAAAATTTTGTAAATATTTTTAGGGAAAGAACCCAAAATAAATTTTCCAGATTAGAGTTTTATAACATTAGGTACTAAAACAGTCTTTTATTTTGTGCTGCAAATGTCTGATAGATTCTGCTGATAAACTAATCAGAAAATTAGGTAGATGTGCTGGATGGACTAAATAATTTTGAATGAATAATCACTTAACATAAATGATATATTAGGTTGCATAAATATATAACTTAGAAGCATGAACTAAAGAATAAATCTCAACAACATTGATCTATTCTTAATTGATTTGAATGAGGCCAGGAATAACATTGGCTAGAGGGTGTTGAAAATGGCATAGTTTTGTTCTAGTTGGATAGATTTAGAACTGAAAATAAGCAGTTTTCTTGCTTTCATAACTTGGGAAAATTTTGTATCTCAAGTATCAACCTTATTGAATAGTATGATTCATGCCTTGCAATGTTGAGATATGTTGTGATACCACTTGCTAGTAACCTAAACACTTTGGATGAAAATTTAGTTGTGAATTTTACTTGCAAAAGATATAAGTGCAAATATAGATTAATTTTCCATTCTGTACAATTTCCTTGAAATTTTTCTACTGCTTGAATGAATAAATATGAAACTAACTGTTGGACCAAGACAAACAATATCTCTACCAATTTGCGGTGGAATAAAATAAAAATAAAACACAGTCACACTATAGTAAAATAAAAATAAAAAAATATAGGGAACCTAACTGGGAAAACCCTCTGCTAGCTGTAGAAATTTAAAATACTATCCATATTAGAGTTTGAGACTTTCTTCAAGACCGGGTTGATCGATTCTTATTTCTTTCCATATTCATTTTCATAAGCATTAGCATTGTTTTCCATCAAATCAGAGTATCTAGAAAGTGTCTCTTTGATTTCATAAAGTAGACTAGGATCAACTTCATCCAAGAATCCCCTAGAAGGCTTATCAATAGCAAGAAGAAAGGTCTTCTTTTATTTTATTTCATCACATGCATCCATCATAATCACTTATTTTCCTTCATTTATTTCACAACCATTTTCAATGTTAGATGCAAATGGTAATTTAGTATGATATAATCCTTAGGTAACCAACCTCAGACATATCGTTGGTTAATTTATGTTGTTTTAAGTTTATTGAGTTTGAGTTTTATCATGAAACTACTAGAAGCGTACTAGCATGGGTGAGTTGATTATCTTGATAACAATGTTATGCTTTGATCTAGTCCTTGAAAGGAACTCATAGTTGATGGCCAAAATTTCACATTCCATTCATTCTTTTATCTTCACATATAACAAATATCTTTATGTTATAGCCTCTAGCTAGATATATACAGTAATTTCCACTTAGAAGTTGGATGCCATCATTTTGGATCTTGAGATTACTCAACTTACCTTTGTTTGAGTTGAAAATGTCTTTAGATCTCATTATATCATCTATTGCAGAGCATGAATCTAATTTACCTTTGTTTCAGTTAAAAATGTGATTAGATCTCACTATATCACTTTTTGTAGAGAATGAATCCAATTTCTCAGAGTCCATTTGCTTGAGGTATAACAAATGTACTTTAATTCATTAAACTTACTTTTCATATTATGTTTGTTGATTGTGATTTAGCAGGCCACATCTGCATTGGAAAAGGGGCATATTTAATGAAGTGTGGAAGGAGAGGGAAGCTTCAGTTATGTCATTTCAAACATTCTAAGGTATGTAATAAAATTTTAAAAAAATTCTCCATAGAATGTTGTGCTTTAACTTTTTCTTTTGATAATGGATTATTTATGTGGTCTCATCTCTCTCACATGCAACCAGAGTCCAGACATACATGGTTTTTTCAGATATGTGGACAATGGATAGATTTAGGCTAGCCATTTATCTAGAAATTTACACTGTAGAAGATCAGACATTTATATTTGAATATTTCCTTGCCACTAAATTAGAGTTGAGGAGTGAGACTCCTATTTGTCAGGCATATACCTCACTTTTAAATCAATTTATTGCTGACTCTGTATATACCTTCTATGCGAGGGAAAAGAGTGATCACTACCATTGCTTAATCTTTCTGCGGACCATGTAAAGATTCCAAATGTGCATAAGTTAGTGGGTCCTTGGCGAATCCCAAGAGTGGCGCTATTGTAGCAACAAGAAATTCGTTTATTTTGAGTTCTTTATTAGTGCATTGATAGTATATTATTTATTCCATACAATACCTCAATAGTGTATGATCAAATTACAGTTAAGCCTATCATAATATTTTTACTTACCCTCTTTTAGAGGGAAACTAGAGTGTGTGTAAAGCTTGCATGTCACAATTGTATCATGCAGAGTTTACCTGGTACAATTTTTGTGGATCTAAGCAGTGAGATACCTATTGGAATTCAAGAGGCAACGATACTACAAAGTGGGAAAGAGGTTTCACGTTAACCTAGCTTCCACATTATGGTTGGAGTTGGTTTGTTGGGAAGATGCTGGATACCCCAACTTCCTTTTTATAACTGAGTGCAAGATTGAATCCTTCGACATATTCCTCGCTCAATTTCATTAAGTTATGGGTTTTATCAAAAGTGCTTCACACCTATAGCCTTTAGCAGAGTTGTTCTTAAGTCTTTGGAGGTGGTTAGCTTTTCAAAGAACACAAGTACAAGAAGCCAAGAAATAATATGCCTGACCACTTTGAAGTTATCTCCTTGCGAATAGGGTGTTCCCATTCATAAACCTAATGACTCGCTCTACTTCTTTCTAGTGAAAAACTTTGGGACTTGCCATGAATTATGAGACAATTCCAACCCGATAACTATAAATTTCTTATTTAAATCTATACCCACTAGATTAGAATCTACACAAGGAGAACTCCATTCTTGTTTCGAAATAACCCGCAATCTACTTGTACCGTGCTATTTAATCTTTTCTATATTTACTCACATCGTTGGTCTGTGACATAAAGATGCAAAAGGCTACCTTGCATTTTCTATACTAACACTCCTAAAAAATAATAAAGTATGCCCAAATTTATCATTTCAAATGATTTATGTAGCTCACCTTTGATTTTTTCAATTATTGAAGTTGTTACCTATATTGATGAGATCTTCTACAACTGATACCACAGTCACAATATATGTTATAGTTTTATCTCTGTTGCTCTGATGGTGTTTCTCCTTCAGTAGAGCAACAATACACTGCAGTTTCCATTTAAGGGAGAAGTGTACCCAGTAGCAACCTTGGTCTGTGTGTAGATGGGTTGAATTCACATTAGACTCTATCTGTTATTATGAAGGTGTTTCTCCTTCAACAATAATTCATCTCAGTAGATCATTTCGATCTGCACCTTCGGTAGATGCATGCAACCTTGGGATACATGTTGTAGATTATAGTTTTCCAATGAGGGTGTAGTAGTGATGAAAGAAATGCATCGAGTTTAGGCATCTTGTGGTTTTTGTATGCTAGCATGCTTGTTTAGTGTTTCCCAAACATAGATAGAGCCATATTTAGTATGATTTTATAGTTTGACTTAGATGCTCACTTTTCTTAATTTAGGTGTTTTTCTTAGTTCTGTTTTATGCAAATATTTATTTTTAAGAAAAGTGCACAATAGAGAAGGGTTCTATATTTTGAGCATGGGACATACTTCTAGGTAGGAGGTACTTTGTTCTAGGAAGCTTTTGCCATGCAAGTTAGGTGCTTTATCCGAGAATCCCAAGAGTGGCGCTATTGTAGCAATAAGAAATTTGTTTATTTTGAGTTCTTCATTAGTGCATTGATAGTATATTTTTTATTCCATGCAATACCTCAATAGTGTATGATCAAATTGTAGTTAATATTGTCATAATATTTTGACTTACCCTCTTCTAGATGGAAACTAGAGCATGTGTCAAGCTTGCACGTCACAATTGTATCATGCAAAGTTTAGTTGGCACGAGTTTCGTGGATCTAACTAGCTAGATACCTATTGTAATTCAAGAGGAAACAATACTACAAAGTGGGAAAGAGGTTTCATAGTTAACTTTCCTTTCACATTATGGTTGGAGTTGGTTTGTTGGCAAGATGCTAGATACCCCAACTTCCTTTTTATGACTGAGTGCAAGATTGAATCCTTTCACATATTCCTCGCCCGCTTGTCATTAAGTGATGGGTTTTACCAGAAGTGCTTCACATCTATAAACTTTACCAGAGCTGTTATTGAGTCTTTAGATGTGGTTATCTTTTCAAAGCACACACGTACAAGAAGACGAGAAATAATATGCCCGATTAATTTCAAGTTATCTTCCTGCAACTAGGGTGTTCCCTTCCATAAACCTAACAACTTGCTCTGCTTCTTTCTAGTGAACAAATTTGGGACTTTTCATGAATTGTGAGACAATTTCAACCCCACAACTATCTATTTCTTATTTAAAGTTATACCCACTAGATTAGAACCCACACAAGGAGAATTCTATTCACGTTTCAAAGGAACCTGCAATCGAATTATACCATGTTGTTTAATATTTTATGTATTTCTTTGCATCCTTGGCCTGTGACATAAATACATAACAGGCTACCTTGCATTTTCTATACTAACACTTCTAAATAATAATAAAGTATGCACAAATTTGTCATTTCAAATGATCTATGTATCTCACCTTTTATTTTTTCAATTATCGAAGTTATTACCTATATTAATGAGATCATCTACAACCAAGGCCATAGTGACAATATTTGTTAGAGTTTTATCTGTGTTGCACTAAAGGTGTTTTTTCTTCAACAACACTACAATACATTGCAGTCTCCATTTAGTGGAGAAGTGTACCCAGTAGCAGCCTTGATCCGTGTGAAATTGGGTTGAATTCATAGTAGACTTTATATGTTGTTTTGAAGGTGTTTCTCCTTCAATAGTGCTTCATCTCAATATATCCTTTCAATCTACACCTTCAACAAATGCATACAGCCTTGGGGTACATGTTGTAGATTCCAGTTTTGTTGTGAGGGTATAGCAACGATGAAAGAATCACATCAATTTTAGGCATCTTATGTTGTTGTATGCAAACATGTTTTTCTAATATTTTCCAAACCTATATAGAGCCATATTTAGTATACTTTTATAGTTTGACTTAGATTCTCACTTTTCTTAATTTATGTGTTTTTCTTAGTGCAAACTTATGCACAAATTTATCTTTAAGAAAAGTGCATAGTAGAGAAGGGTTCTATATTTTGAGTAGGGGACACTCTTCTAGGTAAGAGGTACCCTATTCTAGGGAGCTTCTATCATGCATGTTAGGTGCTTTATCCCGGATAGAGTTCCAAGTCCCTGCCAGGCAAGACACCGGTGGACAAAGTTCCAAGTCCCTAAATTTTCCAAAAACCCACCTGAGCCTAGCTATCTAGCCTAAAATCCTTTACATTCCAGTCATCTCTTAGCTGTGATTTCATAGAGAGATCCCTCTCCGGTTTGGTAGGGCTGTCTACCAAAGTAAAAGCTTGGTCTGTGGTTACCTCCATCGATCTCCTCATCAACCTGGGACATTACGGAGGATAACATAGGGCATGACAACTAGGGAGTGCCAAGGTGTTCTAGTGAATGTAAGGTTCCTAAGTTATGGAAAAATGTAATGCTCGTTGTGAGGTCATGAATGCCAATGTGTGTTAGGGAATACTAGGGCATGCTAACATGTGCGAGATAGAACAGAGACATGTCAAACAAGCTAAGATGTGCCAATTTCTAAGGCATGCCAAGATGTACAAGGGTTCCAAGTCCTTACCTCCTCTTCTTTCATATGCTATCCACTTATGACATTTCCTTTGCAATATTTGGTGCATTTTCTAGTTATAGGTCATTTATAGGTTATAAATGTCTTCAGATTTTCACTTATAATTGAGTATTCAACTGAACATATTGATTCTCTTATAAAAAACTATTTTTCCCTCCACCCACTTTTCATAACTTCAATAACCACTAGGTAAGGACCTGCAGCTTCGATGTCGCTTTTCTTGTTTAGTAAAAAATTGCTAAGACTTTAATTTATTGAATGTTGTAGAATTTACAACTTATGATGTTTCAAGGTCTAATTTTTAAAAGTATAATTCTTTAAAGGGTGCTTGCTCAATGGCAGAGCACCTGCTTTACAAGAAGAAGGTTGGTGGTTTGATTCTGTCGTGCCATAACATCCATATGGAATGGCAACGACCAATTTTTGGTGATGGAGACTCTTTTGACCATCACCAATGAGCTTTGGCGACATTTTTCGACCCTCACCAAAAATATGAAATGGTGATGGTCAACGAACACCATCATATATACACATCAATAGTGAGACCCTCAAAGGAACGTAACCATAAATCGTTGTTGTTGATATGAAATGGTGACGACCATTGTCCATCGTTATAGTCATTATTCGTGACAGACCTTGAATGTCACCACAAAACCTATACTTCTAGCAATGCAGCTTTTGGTGACGGTCAACAAACGTCACAATATATATGCACCAATAGTGACAACCCTTAAAGATCCATCACAATAAATCATTGTTGTTCCTATGAAATGGTGGTGGTCACTATTTGTCATTATAATCAATATTCGTGACGGAACGTGAATGCCACCATAACACCTATACTTTTGGCGACGCCACCTTTGATCACATTCAGGTTTTTGTGACCAAGGCTATGGTCCATCACCATTACTCATATGCAATGGTGAGAGTCTTTATCCGTCATTATAAATCATTATTGGTGATGAACTTTGAATTTCACTACAACACCTATACTTTTTGCAATGCCACCTTTGGTGACGTTCAAGTTTTGGTGATGGAGGCTATGGTCTATCACCATTGATGATTTGAAATGGTGATGGTCACTATCCGTCATTATAAATCATTATTGGTGACGGAATTTGTAAGTCACTACAACACCAATATTTTTGGCAACTCCACCTTTGGTGACGTTCAGTTTTTGGTGACGAATGCTCTTTTGACCCTACCAATGAGCTTATGGTGACATTTTTCACCCCTCACCAATGTCCTTTTTTCTTGTAGTGTTTGTATTGGTAGGGGGTTAAATAATGTGTTTTTTAGAGGTATTTTCCCATATGTAGTCAAGTTAAGGGTATTGTTTAGTATGTCACAGATGCACGTGCTATGTCAGAGGTTCATTGAGTGAAGCCCCTGTGTATCTCTTGAGTGGCTGCTATGTGTAGTGTTTGTTTTTGTATTACATTGACTAGTTATACCTTAATGCTTATGTTTTGAACTACTCTTTGTTCATATATGTAGTTAAAATATATGATTTCCCTCGTGGTATATTGAAACTACCTATGGAGGGTAATGTTTAAACATTGACTAACGAGATGATGTATTATGTTTTGAAGATTTTGTGAGGCTATACAAAATTAACATACAAAATATATGTATATGTGTGTATGTACATATATATATATATATCTATGTGTGTGTGTATGTACACACACACACACAGATATATATATAATCGAATTGGTGGATGGAAATCCACTCTAAAGGGTGTGTGCAAGAATTTAAGGCATGCTTTTGTCTCATGAGCACTACAGTCTTCATTTATGTCATATGGATCTTATATTCCATACTTAGTGGATGAATATCCACTCTGAAGTGTGTTTGCAATGGTTTAAGAGCTCACTTTTCCCATGAACACTATAATCTTCATTTAGGTCATATTTCTCTAATTTTTCACACTTCCCCATGGTCAAAAACTTGTGATCCCTCCCAACTATGAAGATATTCCTATATAAACATATATCCCTATAAGAGATTAATGATCATTTCCATAGTGATTGTCTGTTGAGATGAAGGCATTTTCATGAATTAGATCCTTAAATCATTTATGTATAACTTTACTATATTTATTTCCTCTCCTTACAATGGTTAAGCCTTGAGATGCATCCTTCGTGCAATTTCATTATTATGGTAGTTATATCCTAATTAGATGTTAAATAATTTCTATAAGTTTTTTTGTAGTGGATCAAGGACTTGTGCATGACTCATGATCCTTAAAAGATTAATTTATGTCATAAGACCCTTTATTTTCTTCTATGATCATGATGGATCTCTTGAAAGCCATCGATTATGTATAAATGTTTCTAATGGTGTCCATTTCTCATTCGGAGGCCAAATATTATGAGCCTTAGAATAAAATTATCAATCATATTATCATTCTTTTGCTTCATCTACCATGGTTGAGGCCTCAACACCAATTTTAATTACACAAGATATTTTAATGATGAACATATCACACCAAGAGGTTGATAATATAGGTTTATATGGTGGCTTGAGGGCTAGTTCTATAATCAAGGCCTTATAAGCCTCATTTTTGGCCAAAATTGTGGGAACCCACTCTTGCATTCAAAACCTTTCCACTTCCCACCCAAGAACCATGCCATTTTGTGGGTAGCTTATGGAGGGTTTTATGTTGGTTTGAAAATTATTTCATGTCCTTCAATACCTATAATATTAATTTAAGGATGAAGAAATATATTTTCCTCACCCAAACATGCTCAAGGACTATAGACTATTCATACATCCAAAAATTCCTAATGGCTCCCCTATCCAACTTGTATGAAAAATATCTCTTTTAGAGGGTTTTGTTGTAGTTTAAGAACTTGATTATGGCCCATTAGCCCAAGAATATTCATTTAGGGTTTAATTTAGTAGAATTTTCACACAACTATAGTTATGGTCTCAACGTCAACCCCTATTGCATAAAATTTCACAATGTCACCCACATCTCATCCAAATGATAATTCTTCCCTATTGGAGGATATGCTAAGGATATGCTATGCATATTATGGAAATATTTATTTCCATTGATCATTAATGGCTACATCAAGGACATGAGAGGATAACATTTCTCCCTTGAAGATAAATAATTCTTTTTTCCATTGATCTAGGTCCATAATACTTCATAATGGTGCTCATATTCTTCTTTGAAGTTAATTATCTCCCGTAAAGGGAATTTGTTATTATTTTATGCCATATAAATGAAAAATAATAGTTTGAGATGAATTCGTAATATAATTTCTGTTTTTTATGCCCTTGATTATGGTTAGGATAATGAGATTCATCCCTACAATTCAAAAACTCATAATCATTTCCATATTAAACCTATATTCCAAAGATTCATTTTAAGTGGTTTATATTGTGGCTGATGATACTAACTGTGGCTCATTATTTTAAAAATATTAATTTGGAGCTTAATTCTCTCAGTTTCTTCCCCAATGATGGTCCAATATCAACCTCTAGTTCATGGAACCTTATATATAATACACCATATAGGTCAAGTTTTTTGGTATAAGGCATGCAAAAAAAACTCATATATATGATACACTATGTAGATCAAGTTTTATAGTTTAAGGATTTGGTCATGGCCCTTGGTCCCTAAAAGAATCCTCTAGGGCCAAAGGTCCTTATTTCCTCCTGTACACATTAACAAGGATGGGGGATGCATCCCTATTATCACGAGAAACCATATGCCATATAGAGGATGTATTTTCCATTTCAAAGTCTCATGTAATGGTTCCTCTGTATTTTCTATTTAAAGGGATCATGTAATGGTATGAGCCATTATTCATGATGCATGGGATCCCAATTCCCTTATTTTTCTCTTCTTACACTGTTCAAGTCCCACAAACCCATCCCTTGATGTAAAGCCACCTAAAATCATTGATATGCCCATTAAAATACACATATTCCATTATATCAACTATGTAGGGTTTGAGATACTGAATACGGCCAAAAAATTTATTTTATATTATTTTAAAATCATAACCCTCTTATGCAAAGCCACATAAAATTATTGATATGTCCATCAAAAAAACGCATATTCCTTTATATCTACTATGTAGTGGTTTGAGATATTGATTATGGCATTAAAAATTTATTTTATATTATTTTAAAATCATAAATGATTTATGAAAAGTATTAAAATGTCATAATATAAACATTTAGAGTTTTTGAAAGACATTTCCAATAAGTCTAAAAATAATATGGATATCACTGTGTTAATCATGTTCTAAGTGTTAATTTTCTAACCTTTTGATGATAACAATTATTATGTAAAGACATAAAAGTATACAAATTATAAACTTTTATAGATCTTAAGTACTTTTACAACAAGGATATCAAAATATTTTTTATATTAAAATGTAATCTGTGATCTTTGTAATGATGCAACAACAGTAAATCTCACAGCTATGATGAGTCTCTCAGTGAAAGCATAATAATATTCTTAGTGATGTTGTAGCAATAATTAATGTCTCTGTGGTGCATTGATGATGACGACTTCAACATTATCAAAAAGGAGGATTGGTATCTTGGACTTGGAGTGGATCAGTCAATCAAGGGTCATGGTGTTGATGTTCATCAATTGGAATCTCCATAAGAATAATTTTGTGCGGGTTTTCCTCTCTAAGAGGGAGGTTTTGACCCTGTCAAAAGGCCATATCTTGTGCTCTTATCTCTCTACTTTGATATTTATTTCCTGAATTAAGAAATACACACACTAATGATAATAAGAAAAATATTGTGCTAATCATTAAAGACAAAAATGGCTCACAAATATTTGTCAGATGAGAAGAATCTCATTCAATATTCCCTAGATTCTTCAACATGTCTTACACTGCTCAGGTACTTGTGCTTTCATATGAATTTATCTGTCACTTTACAACTTATGTTCACTTACTTGCTTTGTTGTCTAACCACATGATGACCCCAGATACTTGGTTGATCTAGTTCTTCCACTGTCTTGGAAAACTACACATTCCTAGAGGGAAGCCAACCTTGCTCTTAGGAATTACGTAGAGTAGGCCAGTAATGAGCCTTCCTCTCAGGAATTGCACAGATCAACCCAGCAATGAGCTTCAGCTCCAAAAATGCACAGACCAAGCTGACATCTTATCTTCAACTAGGAGATTACGCAAAGCATGAGAAACAATCATAGAAACTCAGCCCAAGAATTTAGCAGAGGTATTCTCTCAACTTTTGTCTAATGCTTATGCTGGTAAGTTGCATGGTTCCCTTTAACACTGCATAATTCCTCCATGCATGCATGGAAGTCCTTTCATGAAAAAGAAAAAAGAAAAAAAATAAAAGAAAAAGTATCCCCAAAAAATAGGGATCTCTTTTTAGCAGTGGGAGTTACACTTGAGCTAATTTTAGAAACTATTGCTACTTGTCACATTTTCCTACATTTTTGGCATGCATGTCATAAACCGTAGATCGATCAAAACTATTTAATCAATGCTTCCAGAGCTCATTTTTACATTCGATCTTGGAGCTTTTGCATTCCCGAAGCATCTAGGAACCTTCGGCATGATCGGCGCAACTTTTCTGGGTAAGTTTTACTTTTCAAGTCTTTTGCTACTTTTTCTATCGCTTTTGTTTCCTTGGCTTGTGCGAGTGTTGTTTTTCATATTTTATTGAATGGCCACTGGCGTTGTAGTTCTTTTTTAACTTGTAGAAGTGGTGTTTCAATTTTTTCATTTCCTTTCTTAAGAATCACATGCATAACCTAGTTTTTGCACTTTTTTGCACTAATTATCATCATTGCAATGAATCTCCCCACCATCTTTGTTCTTCATCCATTTGGCCAACCCCTGCATTTGTTTTGATTGAATGCATGATCATTCACTCAGATCTGCACCACCCTTCACTCATGCATTCAAATCTACTCATTTTCAAGTTGCCCTTGAGAAGATCTGGGCTGCCTTGGTTCAAATCTAGATTATCCTGGCATGCACTCCATGTTTCTGGAACTCGATGCTCTACCTTGGCTCCAGGAATTATGCAGAGGCTGCCATGGACTAGCTCTAGCTGCACTTTGTGAAGTTCCTGGAGACAACCCTAGTCTTGCCCACTGGGATTGTGCAATGCATAGTCCCAACCAGCATCAAGCCAGGCTGAACTGTGCATTACACAGCTCTAGTAAAAAACTAGCCATACTGGACTGCGCTCTCTGCATTTTTAGTCATCAACACCACTCAATTATAGTTGGGACTGCGTAATTCACAAATCCAGCTGACAGTCTCATAACTCTAAATCACAACTATGTAATCTTTCCCAGTAGTTACCTAGTTTGTTTCATGATCGATCCTTGAAGTGCTTAATGTTTTTTAGCTGACATTTTATTATTGTGAGTGTCTTCTCTATCTCTAGGTACATCAGTTGTTGATCAACTTCTCAGCAGTACATGCATCATGGCTTCCCAGAGAGATGGATCAAAGGATATTATAGAAAGAAACACTAGAGATGTGGTTGAACATGTGCCAATGAAATTTCCTATCTATGCAGACACGCAGATGTTCGTAGAGAATGACATGAAGATCACATGGCATAAAATAAAGGACATATTTTCATGCAGTTTCAAGGAAGATATGGAAGATCAACAAGTCTAAGTCATCATTCGCAAATTAGGCTTGTACAAGGATGCATGCAGGTACCCCTCCTTCCCTTGTGCAGATACCATTCACTGGATTGTCTCACATACCGATCCCGAGATGATGAAACTAAGTAGTACCAGAGGAACACAACTTGCCACCTTCAGGACAAAAATATATCACTTTTCGCAGCTAGTGAACTACATGGATGCACCATTCTACACTACCAACAATAACGTGAACACTAGAGACATCATGAAAAATTGAGTAAAAGAGCCATCAAAGTTTAGAGTGACACCCAACTAGGTCTACAAGATGAAGTCAGTCAGGAAGGCTATTATGCAACTAGATCAGAAAGATAGAAAATATAGATCAACGACTTCAAAATCAGCCTCTTTGAGGGCAAAACCTCCTTTACATTACACAAATGAAAAATTCTTGGATGATTCAAATGAAAAAACCTCCTTTCTCTATATAAGAGTCTAAGGGGTTACAATATAATCAAAGCCGACATAATAATAATAATGTAAGGGCATAGCAATAACAATAGTGGGATTCTATGGGGCAAAATAATAACAATATGGGGAAAACATGGGCACAAAATTAACAATAAGGGCTACAATGACAATAATAATGGGGGAATACACTAGTCTTATAGTGACCTAACATGCCCCTCTCCTTCAAAAAAGTGGTTTCCTCAACACTTGAGTAGTTCTGGATGCTTTTGTATAAAATTCACATCCTCCAACGTGGAATCTTTAAAGGGTAAGTTCTTGTTTCTGTGACTGCTTCAAGTTCCTGTATGATTTTTCCTTCCTCATCAAGCTCTGGAAATATTATTTGAATTGGGAGCTTGTCACATATAACCTTCTTTAAGCATGAAACATGAAAACTAGGTGCACTCGAGAAGATGTAGGAAGCTCCAGTTTGTATGCCATAGTACCAATATTTTGCAACACCTTGTACGGACCATAATACTTTGGTGATAATTTATTATCCTTCTTAGCTTGATTGAGGGACATTTGATTGTATGGTTATAGTCATAGAAATACCCAGTCACCTACATCAAAACTTCTTTTGCTGTGATGTTGATCTACCTATTGTTTCATTCTATTCTATGCCAAAATGAGGTTATCCTTTAAGAGTTGAAGAACTTGTTGTTAATGCTCGATGTGATCTTACACTTCTTGAACCTTAAATTTTTATCTTAAATATGATTTAATGGACAGTGCATGATATCCATGAAGTTCCATAAATGAGGTCATTTTTTCTACAGTATGGAAGGAAGTGTTATACCACCATTCAACCAGAGACAACCACTTGACCCATTGTATTTGTTTGTCAGTTACAAAGCAATGAAGATATCCTTACAAACATTTGTTCACTATCTCAGTTTTCCCATCAGATTGAGGATGATAAGTTGAGCTATGAGCTATCTGGCTACCCAAACAAGAAAATAATTTCATCCAAAAATTTCCAGTGAAAATGGGATCTCTGTCACTTACAATAATATTTGGGTTTCCATGTAGATTTTGTATTGTTTCCATAAATGTAGTAGCAACTGTACTAGATTTAAATGGATGAGATAATGCACAAAATTGTGCATACTCGGTAAGTCTATCAACTACCACCATGATAACACTCTTTCCTTTAGACTTGGGTAGACCTGTGATAATATCCATTGAAACCTCCTCCCAACATTGACTTGGAATGGATAAAGGTTGTAACAAACTTGGGGTCTTAATTGCTTCAACTTTATTTTTTTGGCAAACTAAACATTCTGCCACAAAACTTTGAATATCATATTTAAGGCCATCCAAAAAAAATTCCTTCTTAACTCTATGGTAAGTCTTTAAAAATCCTGAGTTCCTTCCTAACAGAGAGGTGTGCAATTCGAGAAGAATATTTTTTTTGAGTTGGGAATTATAATAGAGGTATAAGCGATCTTTATACCATAAAGAATCATTTTTCTAGCTAAATGTGTCATATGTACTGGGATATTGCTGCAACTTTTGAATGAGTACGCACACATCTTCATCATTCATCCATTCATCCCTTACTTCATTTATCCAATCTGGTTGGATAATAGAAATGGCACAAAACAATTCTTCCACTTCCTCATCCTTTCTTGAGAGTGCATCTGCAGCAACATTTTGCTTCCATTTTTTGTTGATGATTTCAAAGTCATAACACAACATCTTTATGACCCATTTTTTTTTCTCTTCTAAAGATGAGCTTTGTTCAAAAAAGTATTTATGACAATCATGATCTGTTTTTACCTTGAAGTGTCTTTCCATTAGGTAAGGTTGCCATTTCTTAAGTGCATGTAGTATTGCCAACATTTCCTTCTCATAAATAGCTTTGTGTAAATACCTTCCTTTGATGGGATGATTTTCAAAAGAAATGGGTCTTCCTTCTTGGATTAAAACAACACCAACTCCATTTCTTGAGACATCACATTCCACAATAAAGGTTTTTGTGAAGTCTGGCGTAGTTAATATTGGTGCTTGGAACATTTCCTCTTTAAGATGTTGAAAGGCCCTTGTTTCTTCTAGAGTCCAATAAAATGCATCTTTCTTTAGTAATGTTGTTATAGGTGCTATTATTCTCCCATAATTCTTAACAAACTTGTGATAATACCCTGTCAACCCTAGAAATCCTCACAGATGCTTTATGGATGTGGTAATTTTCCATTCCTTAATGGCTTTAATTTTGCTAGGGTCTACCTTAACACCTTCATGAGATACAATATGACCCAGATATTCCACCTCCTGTACTCCAAAGAAACATTTGGAGGATTTTTCATATAATTTTTTCTCCTCCAATAGTTTTAGCACCCTATCAACATGTTGAAAATGATCCTTCCAAGACTTGTTGTAGATTAGTATATCATCAAAAACTACTAACACAAATTTTCTAAGGAAGGGTTCTAAAATGAAATTCATCAAACCTTGAAATGTAGAAGGTGTATTGGTAAGGTCAAAAGGCATGACCAAAAATTCATAATGACCCTCATGAGTTCTAAATGTTGTTTTCAGAATGTCTTCAGTCTTCATTATGATTTGATGATATCCTAAATGAAGATCCAACTTGGTGAAGTAAATTGCTCCATTTAATTCATCCAATAATTCTTCAATGACTGGAATGGGAAATTTATCTTTAATAGTGAGCTTGTTGAGCTCCCTATAATCCGGAAACATGCACCATGATCCATCCTTCTTGTGCACCAATACCACTGGAGCAAAGAAAGAACTTTGACTAGGTTGAATTATACTATCCTCTAGCATTTCTGCAACCATACATTCAATTTCACTCTTTTGGGCATAGGGATATATGTAAGGCCTGATGTTTGGAGGTACACTTCCTGGAATCAAATGAATATCATGGTCATGATCACGAATAGGTGGGAGGCCTTTGGGAGTCTCAAATACCTTGGAATGATTGTCCAAACTTTTTTGGAGATCTTGAGAAATAGATGATTTCAATGTGGGAACCTCTAGTGAACATAATTGTGCAAATATGCCTCATTGTTCACTCTTTAGAAGCTTTTTCATGATGTTAGAGTTGTTAATCTTTCCTGGTTTCCCACTGATACCCCTTACTTCGACTTCCTTTCCTTCCCAAAAAACATTCAAGAAAATTTCTTGAAAATTAAAAGCTATTTTACGCAAATATTGTAGCCATTATACTCCTAATACAACATCAGCATCACCCATTGGAATGGAAAGCATTGGACTATTCAATACATATTCTCCCATGGATAACTTTATATTATGGCACTTTCCAGAGAAATTTATGGTTCCTCCATTTGCAACTATCTCTTGACACTCTGGTGTTGGATATAGGAAGCAATTCAATTCCTTCGCTATCTTACAATGAATAAAATTATGGGTAGTACTCGAATCAATCAACACTACTACCTTTTTCATCCTAATATATCCTTCTATCTTGAATGTTTGAGGAGTGGTAATTCCTGCCAATGCATTACAAGATATGTTCATATTCATTTATTTTTTCTCTAGGGTTGGCTTTGGGTGTCTATCCTCTTCTTTCGATGTTCTTATTCATTTTCTTCCTCCTCTTCACAATCTATGTAAAATAATTTCTTCTCAGCACAGTTATGACCTTTAGTCTATTCGCTATCACAACTATAACAAAGTCCTTTTTCTCTTTTTTCTTCCAATTCTTGTGGTGTCAACCTTGCAGGTTGTGGAAGGCTAGAGGCAAAAACACTTCCATATTTATAGTTGTGAGTGGTAGGCTTCTTTGTTGCCATAATTTTTCTTTCATTTTTTCTTGCCAACCTGAATGCCTTTTCTAATGAATTAGGTTCCCAAAGGCAAACCTCATGTTGAATTTTATCCTTTAATGTCCCTATGAACACATAAATCCTATGCTCCTCTAGAATACCATTTACCCTTATATTGAATTTTTGAAAACCCTCAATGTGCTCCACCATTGAACCCTTTTGTTTGATATTTATCAATTGACTAAAGAAGGTGTTTCTCTTTGTACCCTCATAATGTTCGATCATTTCCTCCATAAAAATTGACCTAGTGACAATTTTTTTATGAGAGCAAAGACATTGATACCATACAAACTGATTGGGTTCCAAATGCAAAGTTGCAATGCGTACTTTTTGTGTGTTTTGCGCATTATAGAGATCGAAATATTACTCCATCTATAGTATTCATGTTACGGGATCCTTGCCATCAAACATCCTCATATTGATTTTTGGAACATGGTGGGTCTTTGATCTAATGTTAGAGTCTATGAAATCATGATTAACATTTCTTTTTTTCTCATCATGAATCTCATCTAATACCTTTTCGTCATTAGGAAACATTTCTTGTAGCAACCTTGTCAAACCTTCCTTGAAACCTTCCATGTCTTCTTTCAAACCATTCTTAAAATATTCCATATTATCTTTCATGTCATCCATATTAGCTTTCATGCCATTCTTAAATCCGTCCATGCATTATTTTAAGCTATTATTCAAACCATCCATCTTAGCTTCCATTTCATTTTTGGTTACTCTTTGTGAGATCGAAAATTGTTGCACTTGGTCTCGTAATTTTGATATATCATGTTGCATTTCTTCTTCTTCTTCATGCATCATAGTAGAACTTTTGGGTTTCTTACTAGGTGTTTTCATTTTCTTTATTTGGGGAATAAATTAATGAGTATTATGCTTCACTATGCCCTTTGAATCACTTGAAATGATTTTTTTCAAACAAAACTTATGCAAATTTTAAAAAAATACACACCTTTGTTTTTTTTCTTTGTAGGAGCTCAATATTGAATTTGTTGTATCGCTGTAATGAAAGATCTCCAAGGTCTAAAATTTATTCCTCTAGTAGTTCTTTGAGTCCTCTTTCCAACCCCACAAGTCTTATCAATATTTGATTCTCCAAGAAAGCGTTATGTCCAATATCCCACAATGACTTGATTATAGACTCGTTCAGTAAAGCAAACTTGTACGGGGTACCACGTGCCACTGTTTCAACCTTCAGACTTAAAATCGATACGCAACAAACTAAAGTCCATCCTCTTTCTATAATATTTTATGAAATTCAAATGTGATGCTCAGAGAGAAAGTTATGATGATTTTCCCACGGTCACGTATTTGAGATGGAATTTGGGAGCCTGCACAAACTATAACTTCCTTGGATCATAACTCTGAAAATATAGCAAGAAAGATCTGAAAGTGTCACAAAGTTCATCAATATTTCATCTCAAATGGGGTTTTTTATCTTGTGAAGCTTTGTAGAAAAACCTTATAGCGAAAATACCACGGGGACTTGTTTGAAGTAGTGAAGCCCTAGAATCCAAATCTTTGATACCAAATGTTATGCAACCAACTCAAAAATATAGAAAATATAGATCAACGACTTGAAAATCACCCTCTTTAAGGGGGAAACCTCCTTTACATTACAAAAATGAACAATTCTTGGATGATTCAAATGACAAAACCTCCTTTCTATATATAGAAGTCTAAGGGGTCACAATATAATTAGAGCCGACATAACAATAATAATGTAAGGGCACAACAATAACAAATAGTGGGCTTCTATGGGGTACAATAATAACAATATGGGGACAACATGGGCACAACAATAACAATAAGGGCTACAATGAAAATAATAATTGGGGTGTACACTAGTATTATAGGGACCTAATAAAGGCTCACGAATTCTTTGTCATCTTTTCATGCCACTTATATGGCCAAGAGAGCACAAAAACCTTCCCGTAGAGTTGGGTGGTTATGTTGGAGTAGTTGGAAAATGAAGGAAGGCCATTTAACTTGTCTAACATGTTGGCTCTTTAGTTCAAAGTGCATGTGTATAATTCCTAGAGTCTACCTAAGGATGAGCAAGCAATATTATTTATGTCCACATACCTGGTTGATGCAATCTGTGTGCAGCAACAATTCCTTGGCATGGGTTGGACATAGACACCATCAAAGGATGTTTTGAACACCTATTTCAAGTTTCTCTATGAGTGCAACTACCGAGGAGTCATGGAAAGGTTGTTTGACCACTTCTTCACCTCATTGTACAGGATGATATTTGAACAGGATCCACCTTGCATGTGCCAAGAAGCGATGGAGGAATTTCTTAACATTGCAGATTGGTATGCCTCACCCGTTGGCACCTTCATCGGGATCTTTGGTGTGGAGAGCCCTCTACATGAACTATTGAGGTTTTCCACAGACAATATGGTCATGCAAGAGGTTGCATACCGCATCTCCACAGGGTTATCAGCAGGACTGCACAGGAGGACTAAGGCATCATGGCCTACTCTTCCTTTGTAGATTGGGTTGTATGAGATCTATACCTTGAAGGATTCAGATATCAAGGCCGGGGAATTGAAAAAGTTTGGGTTTGGCACCAAGAGTTTCAATATGTAAGACCCCCATTTCATATGCAAGAACCACTTTGCAAAGGTGTATTACCCTTGGATCCATGGGGCATGTCATTATCCAGAGGAAGATCCTTGGAGGTATTGCTACAACTCCTCTAGGCTCAATGAACCAGTCAGAATAGTTGTAGAATAGTAAGGAACAACAACAACAACATTGAGCAGCAAACTGGAGCAAGGCAAAGGCAAGAGGAATGTTTCCCAGAGCGTAGAGGTTAAGAAGAGCTAAAAGTTCATAGAAGATCATCTTATTGAGAGAGTATCTTTGGAGATAGATGAAAAGAGGCGACAACACAAAAGGAGAGTAGAATGGAGGAAGAGAGATAAGAAAAGGTTAGAGTGGAAGTTGTAGGAAATAGACAAGAAGTTGAAAGTAGAGAAAGAGCTCATGACCAGAGAAGGGGAAGAAAAGTAGAAATAGGAACAGGAGGAAAGGTAAGGTGCACTAAAATTGCGACTATAGAGATTGAGACAACAGAGTAGTCATCAGATGAAGAAGAGGGTGAGCAGGTGTAGGTCCAGGAATTTTCTTAGTAGGTTTAACAGATGGTTGAGGTAACAGACATGGAGATGGGACATGAACCACAGAACCGAGACACCAATCTCATGTCGAGAGCATCCAAGGTTGCACCATAGTCTTCGCTACCTCCATAATCATCACCAGTCCCAGCAAGCAAGAAGAGGTTATTCTCCTTGATGATGATCTAGAGATGGATGTGTATAATTTCTCATTCGACAAGTCACAACACATTATTGTACAAGCACAAAGAAGGTAGCTCCCACATGATCACACATCACCTGCGCATGTAGAGAAAAGGGTAATTGTATCATACGTTAGAAGACATCCAATTTCCATGGCCGAGGCTTCTCAGGCTTATGCAGAAGCCAAGAGTTCGACAGTCAAGTTCTTGATACTAGAGAATGATTGGATGGTGAAGGACTTGCAAGAGACTAGGTAGAGAACAAAGACTTTGTCTGTAGGATCTACTATGGAAGAAATAAAGAAAGAAATACTTGCAGATATATCATCTTTGGAGACCACCATGTGGATGTTGTACAGAAGATTTGTCACCATGCACAAAGAGGTTTTCCATCTATACAATTTTCAATAGTTATGTCCAAATACAAACCAAAATCTCAAGGACTTCCACACTACCATTTTGCATGTACAAGAATAAAAAATCAGGTACAAGGGGGCCCCGCTTTACTTGCACAACCTGATGAAGCCATAGCCATAGCTAGACAAAGCACAGATTCAAATGTTGATCCAGAACTATGAGAAGCTCCCTCCACTCATCATCATCATTAAGGCTTCTTATGTATGGTTGTACAAGATTTTGGAAGTCATAGTGAGGACACACAGGATCCCTTCCATTGGAACACTCACTCAAACCATGAGGAAGAACCAAGCCATGCTGCAAGTTGACCAGTACATAGAAAAGTTGATGCATGAAGCCAACAGTGATGACTTACATCTAAGTATAGAGAACATGTAGAAGTAAATCGATGGTTCAACCACACTCAGGACAATGTTTTGCATGCTTTAGGATGAGATGGAGAGAGGTTTCATAACCATATATTTAGAAGCCATGGAGGCGAGAGTCTGCTTTGATAAAGACATCACGAAAAAGTTTGGGGACATGATAGCGCAGTACCAAGCTTGCTATTAGTTCGTCACCAAAGATCACCATGAGGAGGTTACCGAGTTGGTATTTCCTCAAGACCCTAAGTGATGTTGTTTGTCTTGTTAGTCTAACTCGAACCTATTTTGTCTCACATGGGTATATGTGGAAATTGTATTATTGTAAATATGTTGTAAGAGAAATTCCAAGTGTCACTAGTGGAATGTGAATAGTCAATATGTAATGTGAAGAGTCATGAGGGTAGTCCAAGAACAAAAGGGAAATTTCAATGGTCACCACACCCTTTTCTATATATAGAACCTCATAACTCACAGTACAAGCTTTTGGCTAGGAATTTCTTAGAAAAGGCTTGGAGAGTATTGTGATGAGCCTTGGCTTCCTCGCAGCATAGAGAAATTACATATATTTTGAGGAGCAGGGGGTGTTGACTGTAATGTTCCACTATTGGGGCTAGTCGCTATCAATGGTGTATGTATGGATGGAACTTTCACTTAATAATACAAATGAGCCAACACGTTTTCATGCATATGTTTTCATTGTAGTTTGACAATTTCGATTACTTTAGAAATGTATGTTATTTCACTTACGCATTTGTGTATGAACTATTTTTTATACGATTGTACAAATCTTGTTGAAGACATGTTGTTGTATTAACCCAACACTTTGGATTGTGGACTATTCTGCTTCCATCTTGTGATGTTACTTAGCTCATGTGTTCCTTTCAACCTATGTACTATTACAGGCTTCTATGGGACACACTTCCTTTTCCCCTCTATGTGTTATAACACCCATGCATCTCACATGACTCACTAAAAGGTCACACACCTTCTTCTGACAAAGTTATCATACTTACCTCTGTCCACTACCGTCGTCAAGGAACTACTGTACTACCCATTGTTTGGAATCCTACTCCAAACAGTTTGAGGTCTAGTTGGGACTTCTTACCAGGGAGATCCCTTCACATCTTGGTGGGTCCAACACCATCAACATTTATAGTGCTAGAAGGAGGCTAGATGATAAGATGCGTCTTTAAAGTCTGTTCTAAATCTCTGCATATCATTCATGACTTACATTACAATCATACCTCTACCATGTTTTTCTCATGCAGATGATTTTGAAGTGTTAGAGGACGTCCTTGATGACTTTCCACATCTTAAGTATGATGGTGAAGGCAGAGGAGCCCTGCTAAGGCATGTAGTTTCCTTTGCACGCTTCTGGAACAAAAATGAAGTTTCCTCGGACAACATTGCCTATGGTTTGTTCGCTTACACATTCAAAAGGCGGGTCAAGCAATGGTGTCACACATTGCCTGCAGCCTCCATTCACTCTTTCGATCACATGCTTAGGGAGTTAGGTCATTCTTTCTATCATTATGACCATCAAGCACTCAATAAAAAAATTCTGGAATTATGGAAAGTGTTGAGCATTATAAAAGGTATGTAATTGCCACTTACTTCTTTATATTTTCCTTTAATTCATAACTTCTTTACATTCTAAGATGGTTATAGGATAAAGGATTATGATAAAGTTAAAGAGATTTGTGATTAACGTAAAATGACTAATTATTACCTTTTTCTATACAGAAAATGAAGAAAATGGAAGATCGCCATTTCAGAGGAAAAGACAAGGCAAAACCAACTGTTGTCCCTTTGTTAGGGAACCACATCCAGACAAGGCAATCTAGATCATAGCGCATGGGCCAGCAAAAGGAAGAAGAAACACCATATCAGTGCAAGAGGACGAAGAGATAACTAAAGGATAACGATATGGAGAATCCCTTAGGATCCTTTGATCCTGAGGGATCGCTACCTTAAGAATATCTTTATCTTTGGTATTTCCACCTGGCCACTATAAAAAGAGACAGTGCTGCTAGCCCAAGGGATGGACTATTGTTGTTTTATAAAATTTTCTGTTGCAAACTGAACTTTGATCATCGAATCTCTTTAAAGAGTGATCATTGTAAATCTATTTTTATGATTAATATATAAACTTCGTTGCTGTTCTGTTATCTAATTATGGAGTAATCGCAGCAGTGCGTCCTTGGTGGATAAGGGCCCGGCCCTAGTGGATCACTTGCTTTTTGTACCGTTATTTTCCAATTACAAGTTGTTTGTGGTTTGATTTCTTTTACTTGCTTCATTTAGTAATCTGTTGTTTCATTTACTGGCTCTATTATATTTAATTCGTATTTGAATACTAAGGTTATCATTTGCAACTAAAATGTTACGCTGTTCATTCTAAAATCATATCGCATTGTTGTTCCTTTACAGATTGACATTACTGTATAAAATTGTTGTTCATTTACTGTCCATTTACAAAGTAACATTGTTGTTCATTTACAGATGGGCATTTTTGTTCATTTAGCTATGGTTTACCTCTAATTGTGATTGTTGTTCATTCAGATTACCATTCCATTGCAACTGCAATTGTTGTTCCCTTATAACTGTGGTTACTATTTATTATGCTAAACTCAAATCACTGATTCCATCATTCTAGATTCGCTGTGTGTTTACATTTGATTTAATTCGTTGTTCAATTAAGCTTGATTGTTCCATTCTTGGTTTGCTATTCAATTCATTTAATAGTTAAAGATTGTTGCTCAATTCCTTTAGATTACGATTGTTGCTTAATTCATTCCTGTAAGTTAGAGATTTGCTATTCGATATTCTCAATAGATTAGTTGTTTTTTCCTTTTTTGTTAATTGAATTATCATTTCAAGTAATTTCTTTGGTGTGAATAGAACAATCTGCAACTATATCGAACCTTGAATATTGCTGTCTAGTTCCTAGATTGGAGATCTTCTCTTTGATTGCTTTTCATTTGAATCAGTTTACAAAGGAAAGAGTTATCATTACTGCATCCTTGACTGATAAGTTCTGTAGTTTCTTAAATTAATGATTTAGTTACAAATCATTTCAGTTTCATGCCATTACATTTAGAGTTTGTTTCTATCATTTATTTACTTTTGTAAAAGCACTATACTACTAGAATTAATCTTGATAAGTGACCACCTAAGACTAAGTACACTCTTGAGATAACAAATTGTACCTGGATTGACAATTCATGTAGGGTAAATAGAGGTTAAAAAGACCCTTTTTATTGCTCAAAATTCTGGCGTCGTTGCTAGGGAAGAGAGTAGCCATTTGTTTCTTTTGAAGAAAGAGTAGTGTAAGTACTTGCTAGGAGAGAGTTGGGTTTTAAAAATGGAAGGTAAGAACCTGCATACGGAGCATGTAACAACCCTGCTCCCCCACCCACTTTCCTGTAGTTTTGATTATTATTTTGCGTAGAAATAAGAATTTGATTTGTGTGCATGACTAAGCAGAAAAATCTTGAAAATAATCTTAAACCACTACCCAAGCCTGATAAAGCTAAGGGGTCGGTGACCCTTGGCCGATCGACCTTTATAAACGAAATCCTTAAAAAAGCAGAATCTCAGCCTTCAGTAGGACCTAGAAAAGCTGCTTCTAGACAACCTACTAGTTCCCTTCAGGCCATAGGATCACCATCTGTAGCCTTTGCTGAGGTGCACAGCCAAACAGAGGAGCAAGATTTTCAAGAAATTGAGAATTCTAGCCCAAAATCATTGCAATAAGGGAACCTTAGTAATCTCTGCGAGGGAAGAGGAGAAACAGGGGAAACTGAAGAACCAAGATCTCCTCTTGGAATAGTTCAGCCATTAAGCAGCCCAGATAAGGGAAGTGCTGTAAAAATCATCCAGAACGAAGCTGAAGAACCTGAAGAGCTAAAATCCCCCCAGACCTTAGTTCAGCAAGGAACTCTCATCATCCCAGACAAGGGGAGTGCTATTAAGGCCATTCCTGTTAAGGCCATTCCTGCTCCTTCTAGCCAGCCTAGGAATACCCTCCTAGAAATCCCAGAAGGTTATTGGCACATATTTGACCAAATGGCCCACAACTAGCAAACCCCCCAAACCTCTACACTGCAATATCCCATTGTAGATACTGCAGTTAATGCACCTATGAAGGCCATTCCTCTCCAGCACATCCCTACATTCCATGGCCTAACATCGGAAGATCCAGACGCATTTTTGTTTGAATTTGATGTGTTGTGCAGAGGATACGACTATACCACCGATCCCCAAAAGCTGAAATTATTTCCCTCTACATTAAAAGGGGCTGCTTTATGATGGTTTATGGGGTTAGGTGGAGGTGTCATAAATGACTGGGATCAGATGAAAGGTGCTTTCTTAAAAAAATATCAGGATTATTGTAGGTCTAGAGAGTTAAAAGATGAAATATTTTAGATGGTAGCTAGACCTAATGAGACACTAGAAGAATATGTTGAACGTTTTCATTATAATCTTCAAAGATCACCTTATGCATCATTACCCTTACCTGATAATGTATTAAAAACAACATTAATTAAAGGTATGAAGGAACAATGGGTTGAAACACTAAATATTATGGGAAAAGGAGACATCTATCAAGAAGATTTTTCTAACATCATTGATTTATGTATCAGGAGCTCACGAGGTAGCACAAGGCTAAAACCAGCGGAACATGACAGGTTTACAAGGGACAACAAGATCTCTGGAGAAGGAGTAACTCGCACAGAAATCGGAAATTTATTGGAAAATTTCAAAACTGATACATTGGGGACTCTGACAACGCAGCTCAATATTATGCAAGAAAAACATAAACAAGTAGAAGCAGAGAAAAATATGGCAATATTTTACCCCAGGTGCAGAAAGAAACACAGACACAAAGAGTGCCCACTAGATGCAGTTCAAGTTTGCACTATTTGTACAAAAGACCACTCTACGGAGAACTACCCCTCACTTCTTGGTTTGAAAGTAGTATACAAAGAAGTGGAAGGAGAACTAGAACCAGTGTACCTACTTAATCAGCACCATCAATGGCAGCCACGACAATCAGGTATGTTCCTCGATCCATCTTCTTTCCAGCCTCAGCAATATCATGCTCAGAAATATAAAACAATGTGGCAAAATCAACCTCCCTTCTCAAATTGGTCACAACAACCATTTCCTTCATCATCACCATGGCCCAATCAAGCAAGCCAATCCAATTGGCCAAACTTTTCCTACGCTACACCATATTAGCAAAATAATGCATATCCAACACAATGGTCCCCTCCCACTTCATAAAGTCAAGCCTGGCAGACAAACTGGAAAAAACCAATGAATCAGACAGTAGGAAGCATTCCACTCCCTCAACTTACACTTCCATCACTACAACAAAACCCCCAGTCCAACTTAAGACTGCAACTCCCAGCCCAATCCAACCCGAACCCAAATAATAGACCGGTTCAATCTGTTCAAATAATTGAAACACTAGAACTAGAAACTAATCTAAGGGAGTGCAACAAACTTTAATTAAGGTCTAGGTGCATTATAGAAACTGAGGGAGATAAAAATGTTCAAATTGAAAATCAGATACCCGCAGAACAACCATTACAAGTGGAATATGTGATTAGACAACAAACTCATGACCAAACAACCACATCTTCTCCCCCATTCCCAGAATGATGAATCATACCATGCCCTATAGAACAACCTAACTTTGATATTCTGGGAGAACTAAATAATTTGTACATAAAAATCCCACTCCTCCAAGCTATCCAAAATATCCCAATATATGCAAAAACCATCAAAGAGCTATGTATAAAAAAACCAAGGAGGAGAATAACAAATAACCCAATAGTCCAAGTAGTTGGTACCCTATCTGATCTGTTATCAGGAAGAGAAGCAACCATCAAATATGAAGACCCAAGAAATCTAATAGCGACAGTGCAAATCAATGGACAAACCATTTCAAATGCCTTAGTTGATTTAGGGGCTGCAATTAATATTTTAACAACCACCACTTGTCAAAAACTGGGCATTACATCAATAGAACCAACCTCCACCTTATTAGAACTAGCTGACTGATCAGTGGTTAGGCCAGAAGGTACACTACATGATTTTCATGGTATCCGTTGAATCCTGGGAATATCCTGCCAACTTTCTGATAATAAACCCCAAAAACCGACTCAATGGACATCCGTTAATTTTAGGTAGACCTTGGCTTGCGACTGCTGATGCTTACATTGCCTGCCGATAAGGAAGTATGACCATAACTAGAGGGAGTAACATCAAGAATCTAGCCCTATACCCTCCAGCCCAGCCAAGTGTAACAATAATAAAAACTAACAAGCATCCTGTATCATACCTCACCGAAAACATTAGATCCCCATTAACCATAGAAGATGCCATCGATTTTAAAGATCAAACGGAGGATGATGTTATTAACAACTTCATTAACCAAGTTGAATCCAAATCCCACGTACAATGTCACATGTTAGAGGCAACATTTAACAATGAACTAGAAGAAGATCGTCTCAAAGACACTCATGATCAAACAATACCCACTACCTCTGTTCCAAATAGCAAAACTATAGAGATTGAGCCGGGAAAAACCTTGAACATCAATAATAACTTGACATCTGAACAAGAAGAGAAGCTGGTCCAACTATTGAGAAAATACAAGGAAGCTTTTGCATGGGATTATCCGAACATGAAGGGAACCGATCCGCAGCTATGTACACACCACATTTACATAGAAAAGGATGTGATAACTGTTTTCCAACCCCAATGGAGACTTAACCCTCACCTGAAAGACATTGTGAAAGCTGAATTACAAAAAAATTTGGATGTAAACTCTATTTATCCAATCTCTAATAGCAAATGGGTGTCTCCACTAATAGTGGTGGCAAAGAAGAATGGAAAGTGGAGGATTTGTGTAGATTATCAAGAATTAAACAAAGCAACCCAAAAAGACCACTTTCCCCTTCCATTCATTGATCGGGTATTAGATACAGTAGTAGGAAATAAATTCTTTTCTTTCTTCGATGGCTTCAGTGGATACAATCAGATTTAGGTTGCCCCTGAAGACCAAGACAAAACTACTTTTACCTGTCCTTGGGGAATGTTAGCCTATAGAGTCCTACCCTTTGGCCTATGCAATGCCCCTACCACATTTCAGAGGGCCATCCTCAACATCTTTTCAGATTTAATAAATGAAGGGCTTGAAGTATACATGGATGATTTCACACCATACAGAGATGATTTCGACCCAGCACTAGACACATTGGAAAAGGTGCTGCAACGATGTATCACCACTAGGCTCTGCTTGAGCCATGAAAAGTGCTATATGATGATGACTGAAGGACTCATCCTAGGTCATTATATCTCAGCAGCTAGAATACAGGTAGATCTGGCCAAAATTCAAATAGTTTGTTAACACTTACTCCTACCACACAGACAAAGGTATGCAGTTTTCTTCAATTTTCTGGTTATTATAGGAGATTTATAGAAAAAATTTCTCAAATAGTTGCACCTCTATATGCACTAATAGGGAATGTTGAATTTGTTTGGACAGATAAATGCGACCGTGCTTTGGAGGATCTGAAAAAGCTTGTGTCAACAGCCCCAATGCTCAGAGGCCCAAATTGGGACCTGCCATTTCAAATTTCATGAGATGCTTCGGACACAGCTATTGGAGCAATCCTTGGGCAGGAAGAAGAAAAAAAACCATATGCAATCTATTATATTAGCAAGAATTTGTCTCCTCCTAAGCTAAATTATACTGTTACTGAAAAAGAATTTTTAGCTGTAATGCATGCTGTAAATAAATTTAGGCATTATATCACTAGATATCCTATTGTTTTATATACAGATCACTCTGCCATAAAATATATAGAAAATAAACCTATTACAAATGGTAGAGTAACAAGATGGTTGATTTTATTGCAGGAATTCGACATCACAATAAAAGATCAGCCTGGGAAAGAGAATCTTGTAGATGATTTTCTCTCACGAGTGCTGAAGCTAGTGGATGCAGCAACAGTCGAAGATCAATTTCTAGATGAACATTTATTTGCTGTTACTGTCAAGATGCCCTGGTATGCTAATGTTGCAAATTATTTAGCGGTAGGCAAATTACCAAAGCATCTGACCCCTAATGAACAAAAACAGATTGTGCAACGTAGTACCCGATTTTCTTGGATTGGGGGCTACCTATTTCATACAAGGGCAGATATGCACATCAGAAGATGCGTCCGTGAAGATGAAATATTTGACATTCTAAAAGCCTGTCATGATGGACCATGTGACAGACATTTCACAGATTGAAAAACTGGTCACAAAGTTCTGCAAACATGGTATTACTGGCCCACAATCTTCAAAGATGCGAAGAAATTTGTTCAAGCCTGTGATAGTTGCCAAAGAGAAGAACACCCTGTACAGTCTGACGAAATGCCTTCAAACCCACAGCTAGTAATCGAACCATTTGAGCATTGGGTGCTCGATTTTGTTGGTCCGATCAACCCATCATCAAACCAGAAAACATATATTTTGGTAGCAACAGAGTATGTTACCAAATGGGTTGAAGCAGAGGCACTTCCAAGAGCTACAAAGGACTCTGTCATTCATTTCTTATTCCAGATATTTGTGTGATATGGCCTCCCAAGAGACATAATCACGGATGGAGGACCATAGTTTGCAGGTAATAAAATTACTATAACATTAAAAAGTATCATATTCAGCACAATATTACCACTCCGTATCACCCACATGCAAATGGCCAAGTAGAGAGCACGAATAAAGTGATGGAGGCAATATTAACAAAAACCATTGCGTCACACAGACGTGATTGGGCTACAAGATTGCCGGAAGCCTTGTGAGCATACCAAACAACATGGACAAACACCACCGGTTATTCACCATAACAACTAGTATTTGGAAAGGAACCCATCTTTCCAATAGAGTTTAAAATACAAATGTTGAGAACAGCACAGGAGGTCGATCTAGATTTAAACAAGGCCCAGACTAATAAACTATAACAAATCAATGAGCTAGGTGAAATTAAGCTCTCGGCCCTTCAACACACTACATTAATCCAATAGTAGAGATAAAAATGGCACGACAGCTTGATCAAAAAGAAAATCTTCCACGAAGGAGATTGGGCACTCGTATATGATTCCAGGTTTCAGGATTTTTCGAGAAAACTTCGAACTCGCTAGCTGGGACCATATGAAATCCAGAAAGTGCATGACAATGGCACTATTACTTTGACTACTATTGATGGCTCTGGACATACCTTTAAAGAAAATGGCCACCGAGTTTGACTGTACCACAAACCTCTTACTCAGTAATCCTTCTACCAGCAACTCCGGGAAGATTCTGACATGCAGATTCTGGCCGAGGAAGAGAAATATTCCTCGCGTTTGGTTCACTAAGTAATTTGATTGCTTTTAAATTTTGTACATAACCTTTTCTATTCTGTTTGCGTAAATTACTTTCTGTATAGATTTCTGCATTTCTGTAATTTTTTTTACATTTTCTTGTTCCTTTTCGAAGGAACAACATTTTCACCGCTTTGCTGTTCCTTTTCGAAGGAACAACACTTTTGCATTTTGTTGTTCCTTTCCGAAGGAACAACATTTTCTTCATTTTTCTATTCCTTTTCGAAGGAACAACAGTTTTGCATTTTGTTGTTCCTTTCTGAAGGTACATCATTTTTTTCATTTTGCTGTTCCTTTTCGAAGGAACAACACTTATGCATTTTGCTATTCCTTTCCAAAGGAACAACATTTTCGCCATTTTGCTGTTACTTTCCGAAGGAACAACACTTTCATTTTTCTACTGTTCCTTTCCAAAAGAACACCATTTCTGCCTTTTTGTTGTTCATTTCTGAAGGAACAACACTTTCACGTTTTGTTGTTCCTTTTCGAAGGGACAACACTTCCGCATTTTTGTTGTTCCTTTCCGAAGGAACATCGCTTTTGCTTTTTGCCATTCCTTTCCAACAACACACCTGCATTTTTGTTGTTCCTTTCTAAAGGAACAACACTTTCGTTTTCTGTTGTTTCTTTCTGAAGGAACAACACTTCCGCATTTTTAATGTTCCTTTCTGAAGGAACAACACTTTCATTTTTTGTTTTCCCTTTCTGAAGGAACAACACTTTCATTTTTCTGTTGTTCATTTCCGAAGGAACAACATTTTAATTTTTTCGTTGTTCCTTTCTGAAGGAACAACACTTTCGTTTTTTGTTGTTCCTTTCTGAAGGAACAACACTTTCGTTTTTTCTTGTTCCCTTTGGAAGAAACAACATTTCCGCATCTTTTGTTTACACTTGCTTTATTTTCTATTCCGATTAAGGAACAACTATTGTTCCTCTCAAGGAACAACAGTTTCAAGTATATTTTTTCCTTTTGCATGTGGTTTTTGTGTGCAAATATTCTTTTGCTATTCCTCTAAAGAAACAATAGCTGTTCCATCTAAAGAACAACACTTTTTGAGTGCATTTTTCTTCTTTTTGTGTGTATGTGTGCTTCACCATTTAGAATATTTTTTTGAGCGATGGTCATCTAAGGCACAACTATACATTTATGCAAGAATACAAAAGCTAGAGGATACGGAAATCAACAAATCAAAGAAAAGTCATTATCTTTAAAAGAAATCACTTTGAATTGATAAGAGAAAAGAGGAAAGGACACAACTATTTATATCACTTTGTTGTCTTTATTTTCACTAATACCAATGTGATTGATTATTTTTATCATGATGGTTCTTTCTAAATCCCCATAACTCTCTTTGATCATTATTATTGAATAAGAATAAGGGCATATTTTCCTGTATTGAGATGTTCAGACTTCTTCCTCCATCCCTACTCTTAAGGAGTGTTGAGCCACCCTCTGTATATAAATAGGAAAGTGCTATATAAAGAAAATAAGAATAAGAAAAAGATACATATCTATATGATTACTAACATAATTTGTCACATGAAGGATAGGGGGTCTCATGAAGAACCAGCCTACCATGATCATAAGGAAGAAATTGAAGTGGCATTCACATTATGGCCACCACACTAGGGATATATTCCAAGAGGCACATCAAAAGGATAAAAAGTCCTTGGAACAGGAGGTCTCATCATGAGCTAGCCTATCCACCTTTTGCTCCTTCCTGGTGAATGGCATTGTGATTCATCTGGTTACCAAGCCAGCACAATGGCATCCATTCTGACATTGCACAACACTTTCCTAAGAATACACAATGGATCATGGTTCCAAGGGTGAAATAAGCAACTTTGTCAAGGTTATGGACACTTGTGGGAAATAGAGCTCTGTTGATGGTATTGAAATCATATTTATCATACACCAATAGTCGTTATAAACCCTTCTTCTTATATCTTTATAGTGATTTCAAATGAGATTATGTCATATAACCCTTTCGAACCTTTGATACATGAAAATCATTTATAAATCAATCATGGTGGCTAAAGTGGATAATGACCGCATAAGAACTTTTATTCACGTCAGTTGTCCTATCCTCCATTTTTCGCATCATATCACGACATTTCCATATTTATTAGTGATTTCCATCATATGCCTCGATTTCAGTAATCTGCTCATTTTTGTAAACATGTCATATATCTATACGTTGTTCCTTTATTCCACTATATGATTGCAGTTCAGCATGATTCTCCTTTATTTGACGGCCGAGGACGGCTTATCACATTACAGGGGGACGTGGGTGATCTCCATAATTCACTGGCATACGTGTCAGCTCATTATTCGGAGGTATTATGACTTCAACAAAACTCAGGAATAACAATTCTAATGGTATTATGTTTCCCCAATATGCATGGATTGCTGTTCTAATGCCATTTCCATGTTTTGCTGTGCAAAAATTAGCAGTGACTTAAAATATGAACAGCTTGTTGTTCCATCATCTTCTCTGTGTTTTTTTAACAGTGAGCTAAAAATTTGAATAACATACTATTCCATCGTTGTCTTTGTGTTTTTACAGTGTGCTAAGCGTGAACAAGATGGGAGGAAGATCAATTTGTAGTGAGCCACAGATGTTAATGGTCTCTGATTCTGCACGAGAAATCTTAGCAAGGGAAGGATGGATAGCCTACATTAACCATCTACAATAATCTAACGAGACGGTGGCAATTGAATTTCTGCAGAATTTGCAGGAAAATCATTCCATGGTGAGAGGGAGACAAATAGTAGTCACAGATGACATAATTGCTGAAGTTTTAGGACTGCCAGCCGTTGGACCTGTATGGACTCTGAAAAAGGTGAGACTGTGAGACGCCATAACCATCTTCTAGGACGAAGGGCAGAACCTTACTGTCAAAGGGAAAGGAGTCCTACTGGCAACCCTGGGAGAGCCTTGGGTAGAATTGGCGAGAATTATCCAAAGCTATATCACTTGCGATGGCAGAAAAGACGCGGTAAGACCACGCCATCTCAAACTTTTAGCTGTATTAAAGAAAAAATGTGCTGTGAATTTTCCTACGTTCTTAAATTTTTTATTACATGATGTCGCCCGAAGCATGAGAAAATCTCGCCATGTAGAGTCAGTAGTAAGCCATCATGGTTTAATTCGGTTGATATTTAGTTATAGTCTTGCCCAACAGCAGAGTATTTGGGAAGAATTGATGTTCTCGATAGATGGGGGACTGGCCTTGCTATCCCCAAAACGAAAACATATTGCTAGCACATCAAGTAGACCACCAAAACGAAGACAATCTGTCAGATTGGCAGGGAGCAGAGGAATGTTGGGAAATTCCTAGGGAAACATTAGCCAGCCTATGGAAATACATGATTTAGAAGATGAGCAACCCCCACAACTTGAAGGTGGGGAGAATGAAGGAGAATTAGAGGAAAACGAAGGAGAAGAACTGGAACAGGAAACTGAGCAATCTAGTTAGGAAGAAGCGGAGGAAATAGAGAAACACAGCAAAAGTCCACTGCAAAACCCTCTACAAAAAGATGAATTGGCCCAAATTTTGGCCAATATGGGCAAGTATGTCCAACCTCACAACCCACTCAACCCCCATACCGAAGAAGGGTCGCAGGAACACTCTGCTCATGATAAGAGTGTGTCTGAGGAAATGTGTGATGACGAGGAAGAAGAGGAGGATCACTTTGCTCATGATAAGAGTCTATCTAGGGAGAAGAGTGACAAGGAGGAGGAAGAAGAACAATTTGTTCCCAGTCTGAATACACCCAAAGAATTGCATGATGAAGAAGAGGTAGAAGAAGAAGCTGCCCAGGAGACAGTAGTACAAACCAGGGTTTCTACCCCTGAAAAACCTAATCAACAGAACACTGAAGAGGTGTTCCAAGAAGAAAACATGGAAATTGGCCAAGGAGAGGGTACAATACCTAAAGGCAAATCCCAAGCCTGAGAAAAGTAACAACTGTTCCTTCTAAGAAAACAAATGAAATTAAAAAGTTGTGAAAGGAACAGTAGAGTTTGCTTAATGTAATTAAGCAACTTCAACAATAAATAAGAGTCTTAAAAGTGGGGAAGAACTCAAAAGGAACCCCTGGGGCAATGTGTGCAGCCACCCAAGCAAAACCCCATAAGAAAAAGAGCAAGACGACTCAAGTCAAGCCCGTTATTCAGAATCACAAGGAACAACATTTGGCTGTTGCAAATGCAGAAGCACAAATGGACAACACACCACCTGTGATAAGGAAGTCCGGACAGAGGCACTGTCCTCTAGCATTACGACCAACCGAACAATCCGTGAGAAGGAAACTCAAACCATAAAAACTAGATGTCGCAATAAGGAAATCCAAGTAGATCTCCAACCCAAAAATGTCATGATGAATAATGACCCGAGGATAGTCTCTCTACAAAAATATTTGGCACAAGCCCAACAAACGATAGAAAAACTCACAGAGGAAACTGTTCCTCAAAAGAAATATCATAAGTTACAACTACAGCTAAAGAACATCAATTCATCAGAAATCCAGGCTTTCCATGGATGGCGAAGGGTAGAGGAAAAATTCAAAAAGGTAACCCATAGACTAGGCATAATTATGAATCAAATGGATACCTTATGTTCTCTGTATACTGATGTTTTAGCGTGTAGGGCACTCGCTAGAAACTATGCTTTGTTTTTGATGGAAAGATATTTAAAATTGAAAATTAAGGCTTTCAAGGCAGGGGTGCCTATAAAGATAAAAACCATTGATGATTTCATAAACTGCTATAAGCATTATGGGGTGAAAGTCCAGCAATGGTTATGTGAGTTTTATTTACATAATCTTGTGTTAGATGGAGAGATAGAAAATAACCCTAACCCTTTTGTGGGTGATATCCAGCTTCAGGAATTTATTTCTTTTGCTATCAATCAAATAAAGTGGCTTAAAGCCTACAATACCTTCCAGATATAGGAGAATGGGTTAGATTTGTGGGTAAGGGGTGAACCTAGAAACCCATTGCAGCTATGGAATAAACATAGGAGCTTAATGAGAATGTAGGGTGTGATCCAGACATTGGGACCTATTCACACAGCAGTCATCCGACAAGGGGTAGAATACTTCCTAACCATCAAAGACCTTGCCATAGCAGCAGCCAAATTCCGATACCAAACTTCTAATCGGAATATCCAAAATAGAGAGCCATTCAATTATGAGAATTTTAAGCTAGCTGCTGACCGCTTGGTTATCTATGGTGACCTCATCTTGAGAGAAGGCCCATCTTGGTTAGGCTATAGGTTCCGAAGTCCAATCATCTGGTATCCTGCACTAGGGTATAGAGCCTTATATGAGTTGCCTAAAGGTCAGACAGGGCATATTTTTGAAGCCTTAGCTAGAAATCATGGTTTTAGACCACTGACTGAAAATCCTTCTCCAGCCTATTCCCTAATTGCCTTGCATGTCAATTACAATTTTTTCATGAGGGCATGAAAAATGGTAAGCAGGGGGGTGTGTTGAGCATTATAAAAGGTATGTAATTGCCACTTACTTCTTTATCTTTTCCTTTAATTCATAACTTCTTTACATTCTAAGATGGGTATAGGATAAAGGATTATGATAAAGTTAAAGAGATTTGTGATTAACGTAAAATGACTAATTATTACATTTTTCTATGCAGAAAATGAAGAAAATGGAAGATCTCCATTTCAGAGGAAAAGACAAGGCAAAACCAACTATTGTCCCTTTGTCAGGGAACCGCATCTAGACAAGGCAATCCAGATCACAGCGCATGGGCCAAGAAAAGGAAGAATAAACCCCATATCAACGCAAGAAGATGAAGAGATAATTGAAGGATAATGATATGGCGAATCCCTCGGGATCCTTTGATCCTGAGCGATCACTACCTTAAGAATATATGTATCTTTGGTATTTCTGCCTGGCCACTATAAAAAGGGACAGCGCTGCTAGCCCAAGGGATGGACTATTGTTGTTTTATAGAATTTGTTGTTGCAAACTGAACTTTGATCATCGGCTCTCTTTAAAGAGTGATCATTGTAACTCTGTTTTTATGATTAATATATAAACTTCGTTGTTGTTCCATTATCTGATTCTGGAGTAACCGCAGCAGTGCGTCCCTGGTGGCTAAGGGCCCAGCCCTAGTGGATCACTTGCTTTCTGTACCATTATTTTCCGATTACAAGTCGTTTGTGGTTTGATTTCTTTTACTTGCTTCATTCAGTAATCTGTTGTTTCATTTACTAGCTCTGTTATATTTAATTCATATTTGAATAGTAAGGTTATCATTTGCAACTGAAATTTTATGCTGTTCATTCTGAAATCATATCGCATTTTTGTTTCTTTATAAATTGACATTACTGTGTAACATTGTTGTTCATTTACTATCCATTTACAGAGTAACATTGCTATTCATTTACGGATGGGTATTGTTGTTCATTTAGCTACAGTTTACCTCTAATTGTGATTGTTGTTCATTCGGATTACCGTTCCATTGCAACTGTAATTGTTGTTCCCTTATAACTGTGGTTAATATTTATTATGCTAAACTCATATCACTGATTCCATCATTCTAGATTCGTTGTGTGTTTACATTTGATTTAGTTCACTGTTCAATATTTCGTAGATTTCCTTAAGCTTGACTGTTCCATTCTTGGTTTGCTGTTCAATTCATTTACTAGTTAAAGATTGCTGCTCAATTCCTTTAGATTATGGTTGCTGCTTAATTCATTCCTGTAAGTTAGAGCTTTGTTGTCCAATCTTTTCAATAGATTAGTTGTTCTTTCCTTTTCTATTAATTGAATTATCATTTCAAGTAATTCCTTTGGTGTGAACAGAATGATCTGCAACTATAGCAAACCTTGACTATTGTTGTCTAGTTCCCAGATTGGAGATCTTCTCTTTGATTGCTTTTCATTTGCATCAATTTACAAAGGAAAGAGTTATCATTACTGCATCCTTGACTGATGAGTGTTGTAGTTTCTTAAATGAATGATTTAGTTACAAAGCATTTCAGTTTCTTGCCATTACATTTAGAGTTTGTTTCCAACATTTATTTACTTTCATAAAAGCACTATACTACTAGCATTACTCTTGACAAGTGACCACCTCAGACTGAGTACACTCTTGAGATAACAAATTGTACCTGGATTGACAATTCATGTAGGGTAAATAGAGGTTAAAAATACCCTTTTTACTGCTCAACAGAAAGCATCTGATGAATTTATTGTGAAATTCTGGGATCACCTTTGTAATATTACTTTTCAAATCTCTCAAGATGAAGTCGATTGGAAATTTCCAAGGGAAAGGTTTCAGTAACTTCTTCACATATCTAAAAATCCTCACGAGTTAGAATCATTCAAACCCCTCCCAGCATACCTCAATGTTAGAGTTGCCAAATATAAGACGGACAACCCTTATGTCGCAGGTGACCCATCGTCTACTCATCAAACATCTCTAGCTCTACAGGACGAGGTAGAAGAAGTTACGAACCCATCTATTGAACTATCACCTCCTCTCACCCCACCTACTCTAGATATTTGTGCAAATGTGGACTACAAGCCTGTTGGTTATCATGTGGACTTGTTTTCTCAACCTCTGTCCTATCATTTTGTTGATCCCCTAAATTTTAGTGTCTTGTGTTTGTCCATTCCAGACTCTACATGTGATGTTCACAAGGATCAAGTTACCAATAGAGTTGATGTTGTGCAACCAACCTGGGCTTTCATTTTTTATGAGCATGTGTGGGAATGTGAAGAAGAACTCGCGGTGAAGGATGACCTCCTTCTGTCCACACCTCATCCGCTCTATCCTGACATCTTTTTTGATCTTGCCATTTTTTATTTGTCTTGTGAAAATTCATTCCCAGATGTTTCTATTTCCGATCATTCACAGGAAGCACAAGATGTTAGTCTATCATTTGATTGCGAAGAGGAAAAATATTTCCTTCTGAATCCACTCAATCTATCATCTTTCATTTCTGAAAATTTTGAGGGTGAAATTTTTTATTTCTCATCTACCCCTCTATATGATTCGTCAAGTCATGAGGATGTCGATGTACATCTTGAATTTTCTGATCATGGCTATTATGATCTTTTTATGCCTTCATTAGATTAGGATGTTGATTCACTTGTTGTCAATCTTTCCAAGCCATCGGACTTTAATGATCTACCCATTAACGAAGTGGAAACCCCACAAATTGTCGAGGCACTTCAGCCCGAGCTAATGGTTATGTCAGGTTCTCATTGTCTTGAGGTCAGTTCCACTCCCAATTAGAAATCTATTTAAACACCCGAGGATCCTCATCACTCTCTCGCACACATTGAAAATCAACCTGATGCACAAATTTCACTTCCTCCACCTGAATCACATGATCCTATCTCTCATGCATTGGAGGAGTCATACATAACAAGTCATGTTGCGAAGTGAAATTTTTCTTCTTTCTTCATGTTTACTCATTTGCAAATATCAAAAGAGTGTGTGCGTTGATTGTATACACACAGTTTTTTGTTACACCATGGTACGTCCACAAAATGTTTGTCTTACATTTTTGCTTTTTCCTTTTCTTGGACGCATTCAAACTTTGAACATGTTTGTTTTCATTGTTTTACCTTTCTTGCATGATGGTTTACCTAAACATATTTCTTGTCAACCATGCCTTCACTTACATGGGCCAACCAATGTGTTAGTGGCTACATTGGAAATATCACTTCACATGAGTAGGACCATTAACTATAGGGGTGATTTTAGGGGCGAATATTCGCCCTTTGGCGAAATTAAGGGGTTTTAAATTTTTAGTGGGCGATTATTTTGTATCATAGTACACTTTTACAAATCACCACAAATAGCCCACCTTCTTTTAAGGGAGAGGGTAAAAAAGGTAAATTTAGCCCTTGAAATTAGGAGTTACAACCTTCCATTCGCCCATTTTCAAGAATAGATTTTATTTAAGTGAATCCATTCACCCTTTTTCAAGAATAGGTTTTATTTAAGTGAATCCTATGGGCCAAAGGCCCAAATACCATATTTATAAAAGAGGTATGGTAAATTAATAAAAATATAAATAAATGAGAAGTATGGTAAATAAATAAATAAATTTTTATATTTACTCCATAAGTCACCTTATATACATGCAAGGGTGTAAACAAATAAAAATATAAGTAAAGTGGAGGTATGGTAAATAAATAAAACGTTTTTTTATACTTACTCAAAAGCTATGGTAAATAAATAAAAATATAAATAAACTAGATGCATGGTAAATAAATAAAACCTCTTTTTGTATTTAGTCCATAACCCTCGTTCTATTTATGAAGGCTCAAGAAAGAGGTTTTATTTAAGTGAATCCTATGGGCCAAATACCATATTTGTAAAAGAGGTATGGTAAATTAATAAAAATATAAATAAACGAGAGGTATGGTAAACAAAAAAAAAAAAAATTTATATTTACTCCATAAGTCACCTTATATTTACGAACACTCAAAAAATGCGTTATATTTAGGTGAAACCTATGGGCAAAATACTATGGGACAAATACCAATGACTAGATTGTTATTAATACCATGCAAAAAAAAAATTATTAACCCTAATATTAGTATTAATAAAAATAAAAATGGCACATGGTATTGACCCATGGTATTCACCAAAATGGCACATGGTATTGACCCATGGTATTCACCTGGAATGTAGCCTATTTAAATGGGGGAATTAAACCAGCATAGATCTATCTTTACTCTGGATCTACTAACTCCCGAAAGGTATCAAATATTGGTAATTTTGATTTCAAAAGATATTTTAAAGAAATGCAATGATTTCATTTGTGTATTCAATAAACACAAGATTTTATAATTGAGTAAAATATTCGCCATGCCTAGTGAGAGATTCGCCAAAAAATTATATATACATATCATATTATTGATAAAATTGCCTTCCATTTTTCCTATATACCATGGAGATTCGCCCATTTATTATACATGTAAATTTAGGGGGGCTTCTTAAAATTTTCCCTGATGAACTATTTAGTTGAGGAGTAGGAGTAATGTTTTCTTTCTTGTTTGATTTTCTTTCATGTTCGCTCTACTTACTTGTTTTTCTTTCATTTTACTTCAGTCCTTTGCTTGTTTATTTGTTTAATTGTTTTGCACCCATAGATTTAGCTTCACATGAAACCGTGTTTGGATCTTGAGACAAGCAGGGTGAAGTACAAGAGGACTTGTACAACTATCAACATTTTGTTATCTGTATCCCTCTCTTTATGATGTTCTTTCGTTCTTCAGTCAATGATACCTTGATGGAAAATGCGTTCTGTTTAGAGTGAGTCTTGGTGAAAACACAATGCTTGGACTTTTAACTAGTACAACTCTGATCAGTTATTTTATATTTGGTTAACCCTTGTCAACTAAGTCAAGTACAGAAAGGTGAGGGGGAAACCCTAAAATGTATGTCAGAGGTATATAAAACATACTTCTCTGAAGGGAAAAACTCTTCTTCTCTCAATAATTCAGGTTCCCTCTTCTGCCTTATGAAAATAAATAAGTTCCTATACAAATTTCTCTGAAAAAAATGAAAATGAAAAAATAAAATAAAGGTGAAAAAAGAGAAAGGCTTCTTGCGAAGAGAGGTGAAGCAAGCAACTGTGTCAGGGTATTTTCCAAGCTCGTTGGAAGTGGAGCCATGCTTGTGTTCCTAAAGTGACTCTGTCGGGGTATTGTCCAGGCTTGCTGGCAGTGGTGCCACACAAAGATGAAACTTAAACTTTGATAGTCTACATTACTTGTGCATCAATATACCTCCCATCCCCAATCGAAACAACTCAGTTCACTTGGCTTGGTGTTTGTGTTGGCCGATCAAGAGAATGGCATAAAATATATTTTTAACTGAAACTAATGGGAAGTCATGACAATCAAAGAATCAAGCAATACTTTGGGAGGAGTTAGACTCAATTTACACGAAACAAGGTCCATACAGAGAGCTAGAGTTCTACCAGTGTGTCCCTAATGTTGCAGCAGCTACAACCACCCTCCAAAATTTTTCCTTCACTTCGTTTTGGAGCCTCCCTCCTTAAAATCTTAGCATCTTGTCTTGCACTATTTATGTACTTATGCTTTCATTTGAATTTATTTGTCTCTTTAGAGCTTGTGTTCACTTAATTTCTTTGTTGTCTATCCACAAAATGACCCCCGAGAATTGGTTGATATAGTTCTTGCATTTCATTGCCAAATTGCACAGTCCTAGAGCGCAGTCAGCCTTACTCTCAGGAATTTCGCACGACATCCAAGCAGTGAGACTTGCTCTCAAGAATTGCACAAATCAGCCTAGCAGTGAGCTTCAACTCCAGAAATGTGTATACCCAGTTGAAAGCTTTTCTTCAATTGGGAAATTGTAGAGAGCATGAGAGAGAGTCAAAGCCACTCAACCCAAGAATTGTGCAGAGACATTTGCTCAATTGTTTTCCAATGCATGTGCCTGTAAGTTGCCCAGTTCCCTCCGGAACTACACAATTTATCCATGCATGCATGTTAGCCATTTCCCGAAAAATAAAAAATAAAAAAATATCCCTAAAAAATAGGGATCTTAGCAATGGGAGTTACACTTGAGCTAATTTTAGAAATTGTTGCCATTTGTTTCTTTTTCCTAGATTTTTGGCATGCACATCCTAAACCCTAGATCTATCAAATGTATATAATGGACATCATCAAAGCTAATTTTCACATTCGATCTTGGAGATTTGGTATTCTCGAAGCATCTAGTAACCTTTGACACAATCGACATAGATTTTCCAGGTAAGTTTTTCTTTTCAAGTATTTTTCTTCTTTACCTATCGCTTTTATTTCATTGGCTTGTGTGAGTGATGCTTTGGATGTTTTATTGAACAACTACTGGCATTTTTGGTTTTTTTAACTTCTAGAAGTGTTTTTTCAAGTTTTTCATTTCCTTTCTTAAGCATTGCATGCATAACCCAGTTTTTGCACTAACGGTTGTTGTTGCAGTGACTCTCCCCACTAGCTTCGTTGTTCTTTTGTTTGATTGATTCTTGCATTTGTTTTGATTACATGAATGAAAATTCACTCAGATATACACCATCCTTCACTCATCCATTCAGATCTACTCATTTTCAAGTTTCGCTTGGGTAGGTGTGGGTTTTCTTAGCTCAGATCTATCTTCTCCTAGCATGCACTACACATTTCTGGAACTCAAGGCTCTACCTTGGCTCCAAGAATTGTGCAGAGGCTAACAATGACTAGCTCTAGATATTCTCTTCACAGTTCTAGGAGACAGTCCCCAGTCTTATTGGCTAGGCTTGCACAATGCGCAGTCCTAGCCAACATCATTCCAGACTAAATGTTATGTAACTAACTCACAAAATAGAAGAAAATATAGATGAACGAATTCAAAATCATCCTCTTCAAGGAGGAAACCTCCTTTACATTACACAAATGAACAATTCTTGGGTGATACAAATTAAAAGACCTCCTTTCTACATATAGGATTCTAAGGGGTCACAATATAGTCGAAGTCAACATAACAATAATAATGTAAGGGCACAACAATAACAATAGTGGGTTTCTACGGGGCAAAATAATAACAACATGGGTACAACATGGCACAACAATAACAATAAGGGGAAACAATGACAATAATAATAAGGGAATACACTAGTATTATAGGGACCTAACATTCCCCTCTCCCTTAGAAAATTGTTGTCCTCAACACTTGAGTAGTTTTGGATGCTTTTGTATAAAATTCTCATCCTCCCATGTGGAATCTTCAGCAGGTAAGTTCTTCCACTTGATGAGATACTCTGAAATTGATCGATTTCATAGTTGTTGGGTTCCTGTTTTTGTGACTTCTTCAAGTTCCAATATGATTTTTGCTTCCTCATAAAGTTCTGGAAATATTGTTTGAACTGGGATCTTGTCACCTATAACCTTCTTTAAGAAAGAAACATGGAAAACTAGGTGCACTCGGGAAGCTATAGGAAGCTCCAATTTGTATGTCATAGTACCAATCTTTTGCAACACCTTGTACGGACCATAATACTTTGGTGATAATTTATTATCCTTCTTAGCTTTCTTGAGTGACATTTGTTTGTATGGTTGTAGCTGAAGAAATACCCAATCACCCACATCAAAACTTATTTCACTACGATGTTGATATGCCTATTGTTTCATTATATTCTTGGCCAAAGTCAGGTTATCTATTAAGAGTTGGAGAACTTGTTGTTGATGCTCCATGTGATCTGCCACTACTTGAACCTTAGAATTTTGTCTTAAATATGATGTGATGGATGGTGGATGATATCCATAAAGTGCCATAAATGGGGACATTTTTGCTGGAGTATGGAAGGAAGTGTTATACAACCATTCAGCCAAAGAAAACCATTTGACCCATTGTGTATTTTTATTAGATACAAAGCAATGAAGATATCCTTCCAAAAAAAATTCACTATCTCAGTTTTCCCATTAGATTGACGATGATAAGATGAGCTATGAGCTAATTGAGTACCCAGACAAGAAAATAATTTTGTCCAAAAATTTCCAATGAAAATGGGATCTCTATCGCTTACAATAATCTTTGGATTTCCATGTATATTTTGAGTTGTTTCCATAAATGCAGTAGAAACTATATTGGCTTTAAAGGGATGAGATAATGCACAAAAGTGTGCATAATTTGTAATTATATCAACTATAGCCATGATGACACTCTTTCCTTCAGACTTGAGTAAACGTGCGATAAAATCCATTGAAACCTCCTCCCAACGTTGACTTGGAATGGATAAAGGTTGTAATAGACCTGGGGTCTTAATTGTTTCAACTTTATTTTGTTGGAAAACCAAACATTCTACCACAAACTTTTGAATATCAGATTTAAGGTCATCCCCAAAAAATTCCTTCTGAACCATGTGGTAAGTTTTTAAAAATACTGAGTGCCCTCCTAAGGGAGAGGTGTGCAATTCCATAAGAATCTTTTATTTGAGTTGGGAATTCTTACAGAGGTATAAGCGATCTTTGTACCATAATGAATCATGTTTCTAGCTAAATGTATTAGATGTAGTGGGGTCTTATTGTAACTTTTGAATGAATTCCCACACTTCTTCATCATTCTTCCATTCATCTCTTGCTTCGTTTATCTAAATCAAATCTTAAATGTGAGCATACATAATTTAATATCTTCTGAAACAGAGTTTTAACAACAACAAAACATTACATCGTCTTCACTACCTCCCTGAGTTCAATTACATTACCCTTTAAAAGGAAATTATCAAATGCAAATTTAATCAACATATTTCTAACTATGGAAACTTCAACAACTGTAACCAATCTAGGCATTTCAGATTACTTCGAATCAACTATGCATCTTCGTGAATGATCCTAAATTAAATTAGGATGAGTTGTGTTTTCTTGTAACAACATTGTTCCTTGTTTGAGCATGAAATGATTTATTCAAATTGTGGTCCTCCACATGGCTGACCCATTTGGAACCAAAACCATTCATGTTCAACAATTCTGTACTTAAGAATTGTTTTGACCTTAACTTCCTTTTGGTGATGAATTTTTCCAAACAGTTTCTAGGTTATATGAAAGAGTGTATTTTGAGCATGATGCAAGTATTGGAATGCCAACATTCTTCACCATTTGATCAAAAAATTCATATTTTCACCTACAACAATCTCATTTCATAGTTAAACTATTGTAACTAGTTTTACTGACTTGTGAAGAATTCCAGTGATGGAACCCTACGACAAAGGAACTTAGAAAAAATGTCATTTTCAAATCATGAAAAAATCATCTCGAATAATACAAAATTTAATAAAACTAATGATAATCAACCACAAGGTGTAAGATGTGATTTGGTGACAAGTTAAGGAATTATGGTATGGAATGACTGTAAATGTATAAGAATTTATGTTATGAATAATGGTATTGAATGATGAAAGCATGGGCATATTTGAGGTCCAAAATTTCGCCTATGTATTCTAAATTCTTCCCTTGCTACTCAGGTGTATATGAAAATGGCTCTTGCATCTATAGTAAAATGTATGCCTTTAGCTCATTTCTTCAACACAAGTGTATGGATAAGAGGTAATGTGGTTTTCACTTCTTGTGGAACATTCCCTTTTGTTTTCTGATTTCCTCTTCTTTCATCTTTATCATCATTTTGTTTTTTGAATTGTAACATAAGTTATCTCCACAATTCAGTTAGTAATTTTTCCACCATAACCTACTTCTTCTTAACTTTTTATGGTTCCATTCCTAGGTGAGTATCTAACATATGGTAACTCATTTTATTTGGTATGGAATGGTGGAGGTCAACTTCGCTTAGTGTGATGATAATTTAAGGTAACTACTGGTTTTCCTTGAAAACCATTATGTTGGTTTTTTTTATTTATCTATGAGAATTTTATTGTTTAGTATAGTTATACCTCATTTCTACTGGGTTTTCCAGATAATGGCAGTTCTGGTGTCTATTTTCACCTTCAACTGTCACCCTGGTAGGGGTTTAAGTGCAATTTATGTAGCATTATAAACCCAGGGTAAAATTTCAATTTACTTTTATGCCTAAGAAGTTTTCTCTTTTAATTCCTTATTTCTTTCACAGATGATTTATTGTCTTGCCTAACTAATTTCCAAGATGGCTTCTCTAATAGACCCATATATGTTATCCACCATTTTATGCCATAATAGATTCTATTGAATTCAAAGATATTTCATAAATAAATTCTTTGCTTATTTATGGCAGTGTAATATAAACATGGAAATTCGTTGACCAAACATAATTCCCATTTCCATTCAACATCATGATCCTTTGGAAAATATGGGTTTGATACCCTTCTAGGTAACAAATTCCTTCTTCATTGCATTCTATTGTCAACCTATTTACCTTTAAATTTCCTTTGTTTTATCAAAATCCTTGGTTGATTTTACAGGTACTAGAGTTCATTTTTGTTTTATTGGGTTTCTAAACATGGTGTGATCAGGGCTGAGAAGTTCCAGTTTGCATCCCTGATTGAGAGTAACTTCTCCCTTCATGTGTGTTCCAGGTTGGTGAACTATTGTGGTTCTCTATATTTCCAAGAATGAAATCATTCCACATCCATATTTGGGGTTTTTTCTAGGTTTAGAACTTTGGATGAATGGATTTGAGGGTATAGAATATATTCAAATGCTCTTATGAATTTTTCCTAACTATGCCATTCTATAGGTTTGGACACGACCTTAAGAAATCTTGAACATAACGGTTTATAGATATGTATTTTCTTAACTCATACTACTCAAAGCACCATGTATATTATATAACCTTAAGTTAATATATACCTATATACCTCTATATTTTCAACAACTCAACTCCAATTATAGATCACGCGAGTCATTTTATTAGTGGTTCACAACTACTTGTGTATTGGAGTCTATATTATCCTGAATGCATCCAAAAATTCTATTGTGGCTAGCATGTTTCTTTTGTGATATGGTTCTTTCTCTCTTTTCTATCACGTTCAATGTCTACTAATAAATTGATACTTACTACACTGGTCCATTATCAAAATTCACATTCTTTATGGTTAATAATTGAAATGCCTGGCAGTTTATATTAGTTTACAAGGAATTGTATTTTCCAAGAATATAGTAGTTGTCTATTGTTATCATTATGGACTTCATTTTTTCGCAGCATAAGATCTTGAAAACTATACTAATTAAACTACTGTTTAATTTACCTTTTTTTTATTCCAATATACTTTCAAAGAATAATTTATGTTCATTTCCTTTGTTAAAACCCAACATTCAAAACACTCTCTTTCATTTACTTCTTAACCACACAATCTATGTTGTATGTCTGAGACTGCAACCCAACCTTCAACAAAGATTTAATAATACATCCCATTTACATGGCCACACAATTCTGTACGTGTATAATAATTCCACACCAAACCTATCACTGTCTTTTGTGAGAGGTTATTCCAGTATTTATTATTTTTATTTACTTACTTTCTTTGCTCGACTCTTCCTTTAGGCTGGATTCATAGAGTGAGCCATTTTAAAGTCCACATTCCCTTTCCGTTAGAGGAAAATCAAATGTATATTTACTTTCTAAGTATACCTTTAAAGAGCATAATTCATTGTTTTTCCAAATTGTATTCTAACTTCCTTCCTCAATATTGCACATATGAGATTGTAGATAACACTACCCATTGAACCTTTGATATTCAATTTTTTCCACTACTATTTCTAGTAGTACTATACATTTAAATTTCCTTACTTGCCAATTTCTATAAATTGTTAACTCAAACTTAATTATTTCATAGTTATATTAGAGATACTAGTATTGAGTATCCCATTTCCAACACTGACTACCTTCATGATGTAGTATTCATGTTCATTCGGTCCCCAAATCATCAAAATAGTATTTGTTTCATACTTGCATATTTCTCCTATAGATTTGCTTATACGTAGCTTACAATATTAGTACTTTTCTTTCAATATATGACTGAGATATTTTCTAGCACAAATAAATATGGATATGCATTTGGAAAGAAACTCCTACATATTTAATAATAGCATGTGTGCTTTACCATGCATGCATGTAATATTTTATATACAGATAACTATGGTGAAGTTTGGTCTTTGATGCACGCGTGCAAACATTCATACTCAATAATCATTCATGAATAAAAGAGGAATTACACCCTTTATGTGGGTTTATATTATGTGAAAGTGTGTAAAAATACGCATCATTTCACCTAAGATATCAATGCATATCATTGCATGTTAGTATACCATTTATAATTCAAGACTAATACATAAACAAGATTTCAATACTAACCGTAGTAAATGCTTAAGAAATATTCAGGGGAAAAATACATTCCACCTAGCCATGAAATGTCTTCTATAGTTTCCACCGATTCAAGATCTTATTGCCTATGGAATCCCCCAATGTCTTCTATAGTTTCCATCGATTCAAGATCTTATTGCCTATGGAATCCCCCCTTTGATTCCTAGGTGGTTTACTTTTATAAATTCTTCTTCCGAGCATATTTTAGCAGTGTCCTACTTTAAGGTCTGGCAATATTTTTTCTAGGCCTTTTTGTTTTAGTTTTTTCTTAAAATATACTTTTTTTTTCTTTAAAGAATTTTTTCTCTCCCGCAATGCTTTATTCCACCCCACTTAGTATTTCTCTCCAACTAGGTGATTAACATAATCTTTCTCTCCCATTATGTTAATTTAATTTTTTTTATTTTTCTCCTAGGGGTTTTTAGGAGACATTTAGGGAAGGTCCATCATGTGGACTTGACCACCATAAATTTTTCTAAGTTGGAAAGAAGTCTTCTAACTCTAGTGCACATTCGTTAATATTTTCCGACAACTCATTATTAACTCAAATAGTAATAATAAAATAATTACATTATCACATAAGTCTCATCATGGCTTCGATCACCATTAAACTGATAATTGTTGAATGTCTAAAAATAGTAACTATTTCAAAAGCAAATCCACAGGGGTATTACAAAACTAGCATGTGATTAGTCAATTTTCTCTACTCTTCGTAATTGCTATTGTGGTTGGAGTCCTAGGTAGTGGAAAAGTAAAGGTGGCAACTATCATATTTATAACCTCCCATGATTCCCCAATATTCCAAGAGGAATTATCACCACAAAAGAGACAGAATAAAAAGGTATAAATGTTATACTGGGTGGAGGGAATAAGAAACTCAATTGGAGATAAATTTGATGGTACATTGTAAGAAAGAGGAATACTTATAAAATTCATAGGTTAAGAAATAAAGGATAGACATTGGAAAAGAAGAAAATTTCTAGTGTATGTGAGGGGAGGAGCAAAAAATACCAGAAATGAATATAAATTATGGATAGTAGATAATGGCTTTGGGGATTTATTGTGGCTTCGATTCAACAATTGGGAGGTACATGATGGTCCCTATCGCATTTCCAAGTGCCCATAGTGATCAGGTCAGTAAAAATATTATTTTAGTCATATGTTATTGGAAATGTTTGGTTTTGATGTATGTATTAACTACCTAAATTTACTATGTGGGTGTTTGCCCCAAGAATGAACAAAGAATTTAAATAATAGATAAAGGAAAAATAATTAGCATGTAGTATAAGACATATAATAATTATCATGAATGCATGTAAATTTTGGTCGTAAATAAAGCATGGATGCATGTATGTTTTCATAGGAACCAGAGAAAACATGTATACATATTTTTATGGTGATCAAAGTATAGTTAGGTATGTATATTTTCTATAAAAGAAGTTAGAATTTCATGAATAATTATTCTAACATAGAAAATTGTAAATATAGTAGTATGATGAACATTGAAAAGTAGAAACTATGTAGATGAATTTTCTTAGAATCTATCATACACTCATGCGAAAATATTTAAGCATTAGTAGGTTTAGCATTCTTCTAAGTTGATATGGAGGGATAAATTTGGTAATAACTTCCAAGAGCATGTAGTATCACTTCGTCATGTAAAACACTATGAGGAGATTGTTATAGAGCTTATTTTCATATGTAATTTGAAAACCCCTCACACAAAGTTTTCTAATAAGGATCTTGAACCATGACATGGTAAAGTGTCTGAAGGAGGAATACTGATTTGAATAAGGAACTATTTGATAAGGGGAGTATCTATTGTTGAAACAAATAAGTTCTATATTTATTAAGAAATAACCATACATACTCTTTGTTGAGAATCATGTTGAAACAACTAGAGAGTTAAAAATTATAGAGACTAAATGCACATGTAAACAGAAATATATTCAAATTATTTCTTAAAGCGTATATTAAACATGCATAAATTGTGGGAATAGGAACCTATTGAACATGTGAAATTCAATACGAACAATTATGGGATATCCTCGGTGTGGAATCACAATTAAACCTCACATAATTTGTGGTAGGATTCCCATCCAAAATGTTGGCCTGGTTTCCATATCGTGTTTAAGTGAGAATTATATTTTGGATGAAGTGAAAAAATAAAAAAGGGAACCCAAGTAAATATTCTAATGAAATGAAAGTTAGAAGAACTTATGGAAATAATTTAAGAAAGAGACACAAAGAATGTTATATCCGGTTATAAGTGGACACGAAAATCAAATAAAGTGTGATAGCAAACCTTTAATAATATGCATGAATAACGATTATAAAGTTACCAATTTTAATTTAGTTTAAGATTAATAACCTTCATTAAAGCATATATATATATATATATATCAACAAACAATTTCAAGTAAGATATATGTTTACAACTAACAAAATAGCTCATTAATTTTCAACACATAGCCTCATGGATAGATATAAGATATAGTTTTCATGGATAGAAATCACATACCGCCAAAGAACCTCAAGAATAGTCTCATAACATTCAACAACACATGAAAAAAATTATTTCCTCGGCCTAAAATAACTTCTCAATATTCATGTTGAAATATCCCATGTAGAATTAAACAACACGTCCAAGAGACCCACTAGTGGGAATATTTTCACTTGATCTTAACAAGTCAAGTACAACATTTCCTTTCCAAAGTGCTCTAATAATTCCAAAACTAAAATTCTTTTCTGGCTATCCATGAGAGTACATTTATACAAATTTAGGTGACCTTTCACCTTTCATGACATTTCAAATTCCCTCATAACTTTTCAACTTCTTTTATGTGTCATGGTCCTAACTAAGCTACAACCAAAACAATTTTTTTTTTCTATAGCTACAACAGTTTAATTAATATAATATAGAAACAATAATTTTTATCTTACATCACACTTGTCCTTATTGTATAATTTAGTGTTTCCTTAGCACTTTGTTTATTATGAACAACATTTATATCATGATGTTCACTCTAATATCAACTTCTTTTATGTGTCATGGTCCTAACTAAGCTACAACCAAATTTTTTTTTTTCTATAGCTACAACAGTTTAATATATATAATATAGAAACAATAATTTTTAATCTTACATCACAGTTGTCCTTATTGTATAATTTAGTGTTTCCTTAGCACTTTGTTTATTATGAACAACATTTATATCATGATGTTCACTCTAATATTTAATTGTCTTCCATTACTATCAAATTCTCTTTCCTTTCACTTTATTCTGAAGTTAGTGCATCCTTAATTTATTATTTATAATAGTTGTCTTCCATTACTATCAAATTCTCTTTTCCTTTCACTTTATTCTGAAGTTAGTGCATCCTTAATTTATTATTTATAATTTTTTTCACTTTATTCTGAAAAGAGTGCACCCTTAATTTATTATTTATAATTTTTTATTAAAAGGCTTATGTATAGCATGCTCAATCCTACTACTATAATCTTTCCATACTTCATTTTTAGTCCTCACTCAAAAACCTACATTAAATTCTCACTATGAATGTTAACAAAGGCCACATTCATTGGTGCCTCGCTACATATCCACACATAATTGTTCAAGTCGGATATCTATTAAATTCTCACTATGAATGTTAACAAAGGCCACATTCATTGGTGCCTCGCTACATATCCACACATAATTGTTCAAGTCGGATATCTATTAAGATGATATAATTGTTCAAGTCGGATATCTATTAAGATGATTTTTTAATTGTTATACATATGGGATTATTCTATATGTGGCAATATTTTGTTTTTAGGTTATTAATAATCTAATATAGTATTTCGCTTTTGTTAATATTGAAATTATGATACAAATACCAGAATACTATTGTGTGAACCCTCTGGAATCCTTTATGTACGATTATCTTCAGAATTAGAGGTGGTATATTAAATATATTCCCATGGGTTTTATGATAAGAGCCTTACACTTGTCTTCCTAGAGAGATCTACGGCTAAAAATCATACGGTTATGTTAGGATAACTTCCGTAGGGGTCATCGAGAGTCGTTGTCCATTTGAGATTTTCCTAGAGGCGTTGCTCTGTTGGGAAACTAGGGTTTGGTTACAAAGAAATTCTCACAAGAGTAACCCATTTCCACGAAATTTGCACCTATGTTCTCTAAGAAAGCCCAACTATTCCATTACATAGATATTCTCCTACGAAGGTAAGAATAGCCCAACTATTCCATTACATAGATATTCTCCTACGAAGGTAAGAATACCCTCCATGACTTTTACCTTATTTTTTTTTGTTTCTTTGTTAATAATATTATCGATAATCTTCGCAGTTGTTTCATGCTTCCTATCCAGGCTTTGGCTATAAAATTTTGTCTCAGGAAATCTTCATGGAGTCATTTTAAAATGCAGCTCATCTCAAGGAAATTTTTTCTTACTTATGTCCACTTATGTCATCGTACTACTTACAGTCTCCACTCTTACAGTTACTCTCTAAGGAACCTTAATTACTAGATTTCCTTTTATACTACGTTAACTTGAAGTTGTAACCATTATTTTTATTTTTTCCTTAGGTTTCCTTAGCTCACCCATTATAGATTCTTCAGTTTCTAGCGAGCGGACTTTTCGTGTAATCTATCCCCTTGATATCCACTGCAACTAAGCCTCCTTCCCAGGTTCCAAATCCTCCTTTTATGTTTATTTTTAATATGTTTTTCTTCCATATTCCCACCGTCTCCTAGCCCGACCAACTCAATCTATAATGAAAGAAATTCTTGGGTTGCAGGTGTATGGATTTGCCTCAAAGTTTTTTTTTGCTCATCCCATCTTGGGGTAATTTCTTAGGATTTTCCTTAGTACAATTGTTGCGATGGTTGTTATTACTTTTTGTAAAAGGGAAGATTCAGCCCTTCCATATATATATATAATATGCTTCCCAAGTCAGCTACTAGGGTTGCAGACTTAGTGAATATACATCTTGTAATCTTGTATGTATTTATTTTTCTTTAAAAGGTTGTGGCCACTTTGACCAAAATGGTAGTAGTTTGTAATTAAATACCTATAATATAGATCTCATGTGGGTTTTATGTATTTATTTTTCTTTAAAAGGTTGTGGCCACTTTGACCAAAATGGTAGTAGTTTGTAATTAGATACCTATAATATAGATCTCATGTGGGTTTTATATTTTTTTTCATATATGATCTGAGCATATTGCACAACTTCCATTTGTATTAATAAATTGTATTGTATTATCACAGCTATGTTTTGTTGTAATTTATTCTCTTTTTTTATGGCCATATATATAAATTTTCATTTCTTACAAGATCTTAGTAGTAAGGTATTTTCCTCTACCAATAGTGTTATTTTAATTATGTATTGTGGAAGAAATTATACTCTAAATGTAAGACAACTAATTTATAAAATTACCCTTTTTTCACTATTAGCAATTTGTTTTATGACCATTAATGGTTATATGTTAGTAGAAAATCCTTTTTTTTTTCCTTTGTAGACATAAATACTTAATTTTCCAATATAACCTTAAAAGAAAAATTACCCATCTTTCCTTTCTTATTTTCTTTATTTATAGATTCAGTTGTTTTGCATTCCCAATCCAAAGTCTATGCCAACGGTCGGCTATGGGCTGACAGTTAGGCACTAGCCCTCCCGCTGGTCTTTGTTAACCATTCTTAAAACTCAAAATGGAAATTACTATTATATCATATTCTCACATAAGCATCCAATAACAAATTTTTGCACACAAACACTATTTTTTATTCCTTTTACTTCTTATAACATTTTTTCATGTAGTTGTTAAGTTTTTCCTCCACTTCTCTCCTTCATATATTTCTAGATTTTATTCCAGCATGATAATTCTAATATATCCAACTACGTATATACATACATACATCATTTTACATATTTTTCATTTGTTAGAAGTTTATTAAAAAAAATAGATTAGTACTACTATAAACTTTACCTTTTTGTAAAGACTACGATATTTATCTTCATATCACAAATATGTGTCAAAAATCTCCTCGGACCTCCCAACCATAAGTCGTAATTTCACCCAAATTCCCCCAAGATTATCCCTCTTCTAGTCAACAACACACTTAGAGGTTAAGAAGTATTTATTTCAACCCCACGCATCACTCTACTTTTACAAAGGTGTCTACACTAGTATTTATCTCCCACTAGTGGCTTGCAGTTACTGTCTTTATCTCTCACAATGACCCAAGATGAGAGTGTCAATTTAATGGTGTTTATCTCTATCCATCAACTTTCCAACTCTCCCTCAGTTCCTCACTAGTTCAATGACATCATTTTCTAGTCATTCTCTAGTTCCCACTCTTATCCTCTCTCTGTTTTTGATAGAAGTAGATGATCCTCTCATTTTTGGAACTATTCGTTTTTGTTATTTCCCACTTTCTTGGAATATAAATAACTTCTTTAACTTTTCTTCAACTGGAGAAGGGATTTTCAACTGTCCAAGTAGCATTGTCACATTCTTCAAGAATATTTTTATGATTACTATATAATATTCATTATATTTAAATTATGTGCACATACATAGTTTATATGATAAACACATGACTGAGTACATTCTAAATAATTAATCAAAATACATAATTTCTACAATTTTTAAATTATCCAAGAAGTTCAACTTAAGTCACAAAATTTTGATGTCACTTCAACATACATTGCATCTCTTCCCCCCTAGGAGGAACATCATCCTCATTGTTTCTAGGTTACTTTCTTCTTTGGAACAAAGCTCGAAAGTCTTCTCCCATTTCTTACTTCTATTTGTCAGGTGGCCTTTTCAGGCCTAAAGTGCTCCCATAGCGCTTTATTTTTAGGATGGCTCAATTGTCAGAGTAAAATTGACTCCTACTTGAATTCCACATTCCATTTACAGCATGTTCTCATCCATGATGGATGGGAATCATTAGTTGTAATCTATGTACCCATCAAGGATTGGAAATCTAGTTTTAATAAGAGTTAGCAGCATTAGTGTAGGCACATTGACCATGGCAATAACTTTTTTATTTTTTTACTCATCTAGTGGCTATGCCAAATTATATGGACCCCACCGTGTGATTCCACTATGAATTTTCAAGATATTGAAATATCATTCCTATTTGCACTATTTACACATTGACACTAACATTCTAAAATCCATTTATTTTTCTTTCCTTTTATGGGAATAACAACTAGTTCTTTATCTCACATGTAACATTAGTTATACTTCTATCTGAATTTCAGATGTTACATATGTATTAATTATGCATTAGTAAAGTTTAGCATAACCTCATTTTCCTATCATTTTCACTATTGTTGTGTTGTTATCTATTTTGTTCAAGTGGACTTAACTATGTTCATATTAGCTGCCTTGTTATTCCCTTTTGGAGAAAAACTAAGAGTCCACATTGCAACAGTCCTTTAATTTTGACCTTCTTTCTTTTTTTTACCCCCTGCATCGCATGTTGTTGATGAAGGTTATACATTATTTTATTTCCATATTAAACTATGGTATATCTCTCCTTTTCCACTCAAATACACAATGGTTGTATCACATATATTGTGTTAATATAGTATAGGTATCCTCATTACTTTAGGACACCATTTTAAGACTTCTAATAATCAACAAAGATAACATCTAAGCTAGTAAAAGCTAGGCATAGAGGTTCCTCTTCATAGTTATGGATGCACCTCTTAGTGATAAACTTTTCCTTCCATACTAAGTTATTTCCAGGTCTTTAATTTCTACAATTACATTGGGTTACTCCAAGAAACATAATTATCATCCATCTGTCCATCCTGTGGCATCACTTAATTCCATCCTTGGTTGACACTTTCTTTCAAACAATCTAATTCACAATTCCATGTACACCTCGCAAAATACTACAATACTCATACACACAAGGACAAAAAAAAATTCTTAGGAAAACAAGCTAGGCCAAGTTGATTGTCTGGTAGGTCGATAAGGAATCCCTTGAAAAATTAGCATGATCGTTATTGTTTTATGCATCCCGCATATATTCCTTTCCAAGAACATGAAAATATACTTTTTTGCATATAAGCACAAGTTCTCTTTCCAGGAAACTAAAAAACACTCATTTATTATTTTAAGGAGGTCTAACTTAATAACTGTGTTAACTTTTCCTCAGTTAGCCATTATTCAAATTCATAGAAACAAGAGAAAAATCTCTATACCAACTTAAAGAAATCATTGTCAGTTTATGAAAAATATTATAATTATAGGTGTTTTCTTAGCATAGAGAGCACTCTAAGAGTGGTTTCATAGCCCGAACACAAGTACCTAGGGTGGTTTAACAACCCCCACAGAAAGAACCGTACAACGTAGGATCACAAATTCAATATAATCATAGTAATCACAACCACATTACTTTTATTCCTAGCATTCACAATTAATTGAAATACTATTATATATCAACCATTCATGCAATGCTTCGTGATATTTTAATAATAGTACTTTCACATGTACTTGAAGAAAACCTAGCTCTTGAATAATCAAATGGTCAATAATTGCATCAAATTCATACTATATTAGTCTCCGCTGAATAGATTCACAAGGTTGGTAACATAATAAAGGATGTATATTTCTAGTAATTCCTTTTCGAGCGCTAGGTTTGTTTCTTATTACGATGTACATAGAATTATTACACATGCATATAAAGACTTTATTTTTAGCACATCATTTATCTTATTAGTTGGTTTGTTATGCTATGAAAACCACTATTATGAAACGAACTCAGAAAAAGATAGAAAAGATAGATCAACGCCTTAGAAATAAGCCTCTTTGAGGGGGCAACCTCCTTTACATTTCACAAATGAGCAATTCTTAGATGATTCAAATGAAAAATCCTCCTTTCTATATATAGGAGTCTAAGGGGTCACAATATAACCAAATCCGACCTAACAATAATAATATAAAGGCACAAAAATAATAATAGTGGGATTCTATGGAGCACAATAATAACAATATGGGGACAATAGGGGCACAATGATAACAATAAGGGATACAATGACAAATGTAATAGGAGAATCACTAGTATTATAGGGACCTAACATGCCCCTCTCCTTCAAAAAAGTGTTGTCCTCAATGCTCTAGTAGTTTGGGATGCTTTTGTATAAAATTCTCATCCTCCCATGTGGAATCTCCAATGGGTAAGTTCTTCCACTTGATGGGATACTCTGAAATTAATCAATTTCGTAGATGTCAAGTTCTTGTTTCTTTTACTGCTTCATGTTCCAATATGATTTTTCCTTCCTTATCAAGTTATGGCAGTATTGTTTGAACTTGAAGCTTTTCACCTATAACCTTTTTTAAGCATGAAACATGGAAAACTGCGTGCACTTGGGAAGCTGCAGGAAGCTCCAATTTGTATGAAATAGTGCCTATCTTTTGCAACACCTTGTACAGACCATAATAATTTGGTGATAATTTATTATCCTTCTTAGCATGCTTGAGTGACATTTGTTTGTATGGTTGTAGTTGAAGAAATACCCAGTCACCTACATCAAAACTTCTTTTGCTACAATGTTGATCTGCCTGCTTTTTCATTCTATTCTACGCCAAGGTGAGGTTATCCTTTAAAAATTGGAGAACTTGTTATTGATGCTCAATGTGATCTTCCACTGCTTGAACCTTAGAATTTTCTCTTAAATATGATGTGATGGATGGTGGATGATATCCATAAAGTGCCATAAATGAGGTCATTTTTGTTGCAGTATGGAAGGAAGTGTTATACCACCATTCAACCATAGGAAACCATTTGACCCATTGTGTCTGTTTATCAGATACAAACAAACAGATATATCCTTCCAAACATTTGTTTACTATCTCAATTTTTCCATGAGATTGAGGATGATAAGATGAGCTATGAGCTACCTGAGTACCAAGGCAAGAAAATAATTCTGTCCAAAAATTTCCAGTGAAAATGGGATCTTTGTCGCTTACAATAATATTTGGGTATCCATGTAGCTTTTGAATTCTTTCCATAAATGTAGTAGAAACTGTATTCTCTTTAAATGGATGAGATAATGAACAAAAGTGTGCATACTTGGTAAGTCTGTCAACTCCCACCATGATAACACTCTTTCCTTCAGACTTGGGTAAGCCTATGATAAAATCCATTGAAACCTCCTCCCAACATTGTCTTGGAATGGATAAAGGTTGTAATAGTCATGGGGTCTTAATTGTTTCAACTTTATTTTGTTCGCAAACCAAACATTCTGCCGCAAACTTTTGAATATCTGATTTAAGACCATCCCAAAAAAATCTTTCTTAACCATGTGGTAGGTTTTTATAAATCCTGAGTGCCTTCCTAAGGGAGAGGAGTGCAATTCCATAAGAATATTTTGTTTGGGTTGTGAATTCTTACATAGGTATAACCGATCCTTGTACCATAACGAATCATTTTTCTAGCTAAATGCATCAGATCTACTGGGATCTTGTTGTATCTTTTGAATGAGTGCCCACACTTCCTTGTCATTCTTCCATTCATCCCTTGCCTCATTTATCCAATCTAGTTGGATAATAGAAATGGCACAAAGAAATTCTTCCACATCCTCATCCTTTCTTGAGAGTGCATCTGCCACAACATTTTGCTTCCCTTTTTTGTAGATGATTTCAAAGTCATAACCCAACATCTTTGTGACCCATTTTTCTACTCTTCTAAAGATAATCTTTATTCTAAAAGGTATTTAAGAGTATTAGGATCTGTTTTTACTTTGAAGTGTCTTCCCATTAGGTAGGGTCATCATTTCTTAAGTGTATGTAGTATTGCCAACATTTCCTTCTCATAAATAGCTTTGTGTAAATATTTTCCTTTGATTGGATGACTTTCGAAAGCAATGGGTCTTTCTTCTTGCGTTAAAACAACACCAATTCCATTTCCTAAGGCATCACATTCCACAATAAAGTTTTTTGTGAAGTCCGGTGTAGCTAAGACCGGTGCTTGGCACATTGCCTCTTTAAGATATTCAAAGGCCTTCATTGCTTCTAGAGTCCACGAAAATGCATCTTTCTTCAATAACATTGTTAGAGGTGCTGCTATTCTCCCATAATTCTTAACAAACTTGCGATAATGCCCTGTCAACCTAAGAAATCCTCGTAGATGCTTTATGGATGTGGGGATTTTCCATTCCTTAATGGATTTAATTTTGCTAGGATCTACCTTAACACCTTCATGAGATACAATATGACCCAAATATTCCACCTCTTATACTCCAAAGAAACATTTGGAGATTTTTGCATATAATTGTCTCTCCTCCAATAGTTTGAGCACCATGTCAACATGTTGGACGTGATCCTTCCAAAACTTGTTTTAGATCAGTATATCATCAAAAAATACTAACAAAATTTTTCTAAGGAAGGGTTTGAAAATGGAATTCATCAAACCTTGAAATGTAGAAGGTGCATTAGTAAGGGCAAAAGGGATGAAATAAAATTCATAATGACTTTCATGAGTTCTAAATGTTGCTTTTGGAATGTCTTTAGTCTTCATTCTAATTTCATGATATCCTGAATGAAGAACCAACTTGGTGAAGTAAATTGATCCATGCAATTCATCCAATAATTCATTAATGACAGGAATGGAAAATTTATCTTTAATAGTGAACTTGTTGAGCTCCCTATAGTCTAGACACATGTTCCATGATCCATCCTTCTTATGAACCAATACTACTGGAGCAGAGAAATAACTTTGACTAGGTTGAATTATACCAGCCTCTAGCATTTCTGCAACCATACATTCAATTTCACTCTTTTGGAAATAGGGATATCTGTAAAGCTTGATGTTTGGAGGAACACTTCCTGGAATCAAATTAATAGCATGATCATGATCATGAATAGGTGGGAGGCATTTGGGAGTCTCAAATACCTTGGAATGATTATCCAAGACTTTTTGGAGATCTATAGAAATGGAAGATTTCGATGTGGGAACCTCTAGTGAACATAATTGTGCAATTATGCCTTGTTGTTATTTCTTTAAAAGCTTTGTCATTCCATTAGAGCTGATTATCTTTCCTGGTTTCCCTGCAATACCCCTTAATTCAACTTCCTTTCCTTCTGAAGAGAATTTCATGAAAAGTTATTGAAAATTAAAAGTTGTTGTACCCAAGGATTCTAGACATTAGACTCCCAGTACAACATCAACACCACCCATTGGAATGGAAAGCATTGGGCTATTCAATAAATATTCTCCCATGGATAGATTGATATTATGGGACTTTCTTGAGTAATTTATGGTTCCTCCACTTGCAACCATCACTCGACACTCTGGTTCTGGATATAGGAAGCAATTCAATTCCTTAGTTATCTTACAATGAATAAAATTATGGGTACTTCTCGAATCAATCAACAATATTACCTTTTTCTTCTTGATATGCCCTTCTATCTTGATAGTTTGAGAAGTGGTAATCCCAACCAATGCATTACAAGATATGGTCAGATTCATTTCTTATTTTTATAGGCTTTCTTCCTGGTGTATATCCTCTTCTTTTGACATTTCTTGTTCCTTTTCTTCCTCCTCTTCACAATCTATGTAAAATAATTTTTTCTCAACACACTTATGACCTTTAGTGTATTTTCTATCACAACTGTAACAAAGCCCTCTTGCTATTTTTTCTTCCAATTGTTGTGGTGTCAACCTTGTAGTTTGTGGATGGCTAGGGGTAGCAACACGTCCATCTTTATGATTGTGAGTGGTAGGCTTCCTTGTTGCCATAATTTTGCTTTCCATTTTTCTTGCCAACCTAAATGCCTTCTCCAATGAATCTGGTTCCCAAAGGCAAACCTCATGTTGGATGTTATCTTTTAAAGTCCCTATGAACACATCAATCCTATGCTCGTCTAGAATATCTTTTACCCTTACATTCAATCTTTGGAAGTCCTCAATGTGCTCCATCATTGAACCCTTTTTTTTGAGATTTATCAATTGGCTAAAAAAAGTGTTTCTTTTTGTATCCTCATAATGTGCTATCATTTCATCTGTAAAAGTAGCCCAAGTGACAATCTGTTTACAAGAGCAAAGCCATCGATACCATACAAACTGGTTTGGTTCTAAATATAAAGTTGCAATGCGTACCTTTTGTGTGTTTTGAACATTATGGAGATCAAAAAATTGTTCCATCTGTAGTATCCATGTTGTAGGATCCTTGCCATCAAATTTCGATCCAACGTTAGAGTCTCTGAAATCATGATTAACATTTATTTTGTTCTTATCATGAGTTTCTTTTACTACCCTTTCGCCATTAGTAAGCATTTCTTGTAGAAACTTTGTCAAATATGTCTTCAAATCTTCCATGCCTTTCTTTAAATCATCCACCTTAGCTTCCATGGCATCCATCTTAGCTTCCACGCTATCCATCTTAGCTTCCACATCATTCATTTTAGCTTCCACGTCATTCGTCTTAGCTTATATGCCTTTCTTTAAACCATCCATCTTAGCTTTCACACCATACATCTTAGCTTCTACATCTTTGTTTAAACCATCCATATTAGCTTCTGTTACTTTTCGTGCGAGTGAAATTTGTTGCACTTGGTCTCGTAATTTTGATATATCGTGTTGCATTTCTTCCTCTTCTTCATGAGTCATGCTAGAGATTTCAGGTTGCTTACTAGGTGTTTCAATTTTCTTTCTTCAGGGAATCAATTACTAATAATAATGCTTCAATATGCCCTTTGAATTCCTTCAAACTAATTTTTCAAACCAAGCTTATGCAAAATTAAAAAAAATTACACACCTTTTTTCACTTTGTAGAAGCTCGATATTGAATTTGATGTATCTCTGTAATCATGGATCTCAAAGGTTGGAAATTTCTTCCTACAGTAACCCTTTGAGTAATATTTCTAACCCTACAAGTCTAATCATGATTGGATTCTCCAATGAAAAGTTATGTGAAATCTCCCACGTTGACCTGAGTATAGACTAGCTCAGTAGAGCGAACTTGTACGACGTTCTGCGGGTCACTTTTTCAACCTTAGGTTCTGAAAATGATACCCACAAAAGACTGCATCCCATCCTCTTTCTGTAACTTCTTATGAAAATTCAATTTGATGCTCAGAGCGAAACTTATGACAATTTTGCCAAGGTCACATGTTTGGAATGTAATTCGAGGGTCTGCAAAAACCCTAAGTTCTTCATATTATATATCCGAAAAGATAGTGAGACAAGATCTAAAATTTGGGCACAAGGTTCATCGAGATTTCTTCCCAAATGGGTTTTCTTTTTAGCTTCTAAAACATCATAGAAAAAATGTTATAGAGAAAATACCATGATGACCTATTTTGAGCAGTAAAACCCTAGAATCCAAAGCTCTGATACCAAATGTTATGAAACCAACTCACAAAAAGATAGAAAAGATAGATCAACGCCTTAGAAATAAGCCTCTTCGAGGGGGAAACCTTCTTTACATTTCACAAATGAACAATTCTTAGATGATTCAAATGACAAAACCTCCTTTCTATATATAGGAGTGTAAGGGATCACAATATAAGCAAAGCCAACCTAACAATAATAATATGAAGGCACAAAAATAATAATAGTGGGATTCTATGGGGCACGGTAATAACAATATGGGTACAATAGAGGCACAACAATAACAATAAGGGATACAACGACAATAGTAATGGGGGAATCACTAGTATTATAGGGACCTAACAACCACAGTGGTCAAAGAAATGATCCTCTCAACCAATTGGAATTGGTTTCTACTAACAAATTGAGTCATTTTAACATATAGTATAGATCTATGACAATGACCACATTTATTATAATACAAGATTCCTCTTGGCAGTGTCCTTTCTATTGCCTTGACACTATCCTTTCTTTTATGGAAGGTTTCCACCAGTGTTTCTCTCTAACTGGTGTTGTTTAAAATTACTGTATTTCTCTCCCACAATAATTCTAACTAGATCTAGACTTATGGGAATTATCTCTAGCCATTTTTTTCTGATATGTGAGGAATTTAGAGCTCAACAACTCGCTCTTTAAGCCCCCTTGGCCTTTCGCAACTGTCTATAACTATCTAGCACATGAAATTCTCTTCAATACCTTTTCATGTTGTAATTTACATAACTTGACTATATACACATTATCATAAAAGAAAAAAGAGCATTTATGTACATTGTGCATCCATTCTTGACTCCCAACGTGAGTTTCATAATTGTAAAAGTAAATTTGTTCGGGATTCATAATTGATATCTCACATAATAAAGGTGGTTTTCTTTTCAATTTTTCACAAAATAAATTACCATATCATGCATAATATTTTAAAAAGAAAACTAACATAATCTCACATGCCAATTCATAATCTCCCCAAAGGAAAGCTAACATAATATATATTGTTCTTGTGCATGCAAATGCATAACAATCTCTTGAGAGAACTAGCCCAACGACCATACTCCTTTCAAAAAGGAAACTAGTACCATAGTTAGTGATTTATGTTAAATAATATTTATTCAAAATAAATTAGCCCCTCAGTTGTTTATTTTTATAAGAAATTACATAATCTATCCTAAAGAGATAATACAATAAGTGTTATTCTGATACATGCAAATTGCATGATTTTTTCCCAAAATAACTAGCATAACATAATATTTTTCCAAAAGAAATTAACATGATACTAATTCTTTCCATGCATGCAAACTACATTTTTTCCCAAGAATATATCTCAATAATTTTTTTTCATTTCCATTCATGTAAAGTTCATTTCTATACAAGAAATAAATCTCAATCTACTTTTATTTTCACATATGCAGAGATATTTATTTCTCTAGTATTCTACCACAATTAGCTATTATTTTTATTTAAACAAATAAATACTTCCATTTGTAAAAGGAAGTTAACACAACAACTATTGTTTCTATGCATACAAATTCCTTTTTGTTCCACAATAGCTATAACCTTCCATGCATAGAGAGATTTACAACAATAAACTAATATTATGTGTATGTAAATACACATTTCCTTTTCCATAGATATGGAAAAATAGTTATTATTTTGTTGTTCAAGGTTCACACGTAACCTCTTCCAAGAAAAATGACTTAGATAAGTTAATTCTCTTCCATACAAAATCAATGAAAAAGGGAGCTAACTAAATCTTGCATGTAAAAACATATTTCTGCCCCATGATGTAAAACATCTATTACCTCTTTCAAGAACACCAATTCATTAGCTATCCTTTTCATGTGTGGAAGATCAAATATTTCCTTTTCAATAACCAATTTATATCTTCTGATTCATGCAAAATCAAATATGATAAATATAATTCTTAAGCACATAAGAACATATTCTCTTTAGGAATTTAATGCATAGGCATCATGCGAATATATCTGGGAATCATTTAAATAAAAGAACTTAGGTTATTTATCTTTTTCATGAAAAAAGTTCACATGCATTTATTTTTTATGGATTATTTATCTTCTTGTATGTAATATTTCATGTATTCTTTTCCAGAAATAAAATATATACTAGCTATTTTTCTTTCATGTAAACTTATATATTTTTTCTTCAAAAATTCTAATGCAATAGGATTCCATGCAAATATTTCCAAGGAAACTAAATTATCTTTTCACACAAATCCATAGATTACTTTCAACAAATGACATGGATTATGTCATTAATTAAAAATTACAGTCATGTCCTACCACTTGACTCATTGTTTATTTTTATCATCTCGAGGGATTCCTTCAACATCCTATTATCTTTCCAATGATTACCCCTACCTTCTACATCACTTCATTATCACACAAATAAATACATGCATTCATTATTTTATAGGAAGTGCATTGTAACTTTATTTATGTTATTTAAATGTTCCATAATCATTATCATAATATTATGCAAAGGTTGGTAACTATTCCTCACTATCACTAGTGAGTGCTCAGGATTTTTCATAAATGCAGGAAAAGTCTTATTCCTTTTCCACATAAAGCTTCAAATGTCATAAACAAGGTATTTAAGAAGATATTATCACTTACTAGTATTTAATGTGGTTATCATGTATCATTCATCTAATTTCAAAAGTATTCTACTACATATACCGCTATAAATTTTTGTTAGAATCATACCTGTTGGGCATCACACCTCTAATTATTTTTTTCTTCTTGATTCCCACAAGGCACTAGTGTTGATACCACTTTGTCATGGTCCCAACTAAGCTATAACTATAACATTTTTTTTATATAGTTCTACAGCTAGAGTCATTTACTTAAGATACACATTTAGAAACAATGATTCTTGTTTTCATTATAGTCATCCTTATTGTAGAGTTTATCAACATTCCTTCCATGCAAAAAAATATCTGTGTTTCCTTCGAATTGTGTTTATTATGAATAACATGAGTTTATCAACATTCCTTCCATGCAAAAAAATATCTTTGTTTCCTTCGAATTGTGTTTATTATGAATAACATTTATATCATGATGTTCGCTTTAATATATAATTATCTTCCATTATTAGAAAATTCTCTTTTCCTTTCACTTTATTACCAAGTTAGTGCATCCTTAATTTAGTATTTATATTTTTTTAATAAAATGTTTATGCATATCATGCTCAATAATACTACTATAACATTTTCATTCATACTTCATTTTTAGCCATGACTCGAAAACCTACTTTGCAAGCTCACTACGAATATTAACAAAGGGACCAATTATTGGTGCCTCGCTAAATATCCACACCTAATTGTTCAAGTTGGATATTTATTAAGTTGATTGTTTAATTGTTATGCATATGAGGTAATTCTATACGTGGAAATCTTTATTTTTTGGGTTAATAATGTAATATAGAAGTCCCTGTTTATTAATATTGCAATTATGATACAATTACCATAATACTATGATGTGAACCCTTTGGAAACCTTTAAGTACAATTCTCTTGGGAATTCAAGGTGGTATATTAAATATATTTCCATGGGTTTTACAATCGGAGCCCTAAACTTGTCCGCCTAAAGAGATCTATAGCTAAAAACTCATATAGTTCTGTTAGGGTGACATCCCCAATGGTCACCGAGAATCCTTGGTCATTTCAGGTTTCACTATAGGCGTCGCTCTGTTCCTGGAGAAACTAGGGTTTGGTTCGGAGAAAGTATCACATGTGTAACCCATTTCTAGGGAATTTGGGCCTACAGGCTCAGATAAATCTCAGCTACTCAACTACATATATATTCTTCTACTAAAGTAAGAATACCCTCACAACCACAACTTTTACCTTTGTTTTTGCTTTGTTTATGTATTAATAATATTGTCGGTAATCTTCTAAGTTATTTGATGCTTCCTATCAAGGCTTTCACTACGCTATTTTGTCTCAAGAAATTCTCATGGGGACATTTTAAAATGAAACTCATCTAGGTTAAGTTATTCTTACTTATGTCAACTTATGTGATCGTACCTCTTGTATTCTCTACTTCTACAGTTACTCTCTGGGTAGTTTCCTCATGATAAATACCTTTTTTCTCTAAGGGTCTGGGATTACCAGTTTTCCTTTTATACTTGGTTAGCTTGAAGTTGTAACCCTCGTTTTATTTTTCCCTTGGCCTGTCTTACCCCACCCATTGCAGGTTCTTCCATTTCCAGCAAGTGAAATTTGTGTAATCTATCCTCTTGATTCACCACTATGACTTTGTCTCCTTCACACATTCCAAATCCTCCTTTTATGTTAATTTTTTATATGATTTCCTTCCAAGTTCCCATCGAATCGTACCCCAAATGACTCTATCTATGGTGGAAGAAACAATTGGGTCACGTATATGGATTTGTTTGAGAGTTTTTTTTGTCAACCCATCTTTGGGTAATTCCCTAGTTTTTGTTTTAGTACGACTGCTGCGATGGTTCTTATTACTCTTTTTTTAAATGGAAGATTCAACCCTTCCGACCATATATATATATATATATATGTTTCCCAAGTCAGTTATTATGGTTGCACACTGAGTGAATGTACATCTTGTAATTTTGTATGTGTTTTCTTTTTTTTTTTTTTAAAGATTGCGGCCACTTCCGCCAAACTTGTGGTAGTATGTAATTAAATAACTACAATACAAATCTCATTGTGAGTTTTATATTTTTTTCATAAATAATATGAGCACAACGAACAACTTCCATTTCCGTCGACAAATTGTATTGTCTTATTACAGTTTTTGTTTTTTTTAATTTATTCTATTTTCCTCTGTACATATATATAAATTTTCCTTTCTTAGAAGATCTGGGTAGCAAGGTAGTTTCCTCTACCAATCATCTTATTTAATTTTGTATTATGCTAGAAATTGTACTCTAAATTTAATACAACCAATTTAGAAAATTACCCTTATTTCATTGTTAGTTATTTCCTTTATGGCCATTAATGGTTATTTTTCAGTACCAAATCTTTTTTTTTCTCCTTTATAGACAGAAATAGTATATTTTCCAATATAATTTTAAAGAAAAATTACCAAGCATTCCTTTTTTTTCTTTATTTATGGATTCACTGGTTTTGCATACCTAGTCTAGGGACTTTGTCAATAATTGGCTACAAGTCGATAGTTAGGCACTAACCCTCTGATTCGTGTTTATTAACTATTCTTATAAGTTAGAAAGGGAATTACTGCTATATCATATTCTCACATAAGCACCCAATAACAATTTTTCACACACAAACATTATCTTTTATTCCTTCTAATGCTTATATCATTTCATCATGCAGTTATTAAAATTATCTTTCACTTCTCTTCTTCATACCTAGCTAGATTGTATTCCTACATGATAATAAGAATATCCAATATTGTATATCTATATATATATATATATATATATATATATATATATATAGATATATATATATATATATATATATATATATATATATATATATATGGTTCTACATTTTGTTTTTTTACATAGGTTTATCAGAAAACACAATTTAGTAGTACTGTAAACTTTACCTTTATGTAAAGACAAGAATACTTATCTCAATATCACAAATATGTGTCAAAATCCTCCTCGGACCTCTTAACCATAAGTCAAATTTTCACCCAACATCCCCCAATATTAGGCCTCTTCTAGTCAACAACACCCTTACATGTCAAGAAGTATTTATTTCAACCCCAAGCATCACTCTTCTTTTACAAAGGGGTCTACACCAGTATTTATCTCCCACTGGTGGCATGCAGTCACTATCTTTATCTCCCACAGTAACCCAAGATGAGAGTGTTAGTTTAATGGCATTTATCTCTATTAATAAACTTTCCAACTGTCACTTAATTCCTAACCAGTTCAATGACATCATTTTTCAATCATTCTCTAGTTTCCACTCTTCGTTTCTCTCTTCCTTCAATAGAAGTAGATGATCCTATCTTTTTTGGAACAATTCATTTTTGTTACTTCCCAATTTCTTGCAAGATAGCTAACTTCCTTAATTATTCTCTCACTGAAGAAGAGATTTTCATCTCTATGAGTGACCTTGTGACATTCTTCAAGAGTATTTCTATCATTTCTATAAAAAATGCATTATATTTAAATTATGTCCACATACATACTTTATAACATAAATGGATGATCGATTACATTCTAACTAATCAACGAAAATACATAATTCCTACAATGTTTTAATTATCCAAGAAATTAAACTCAAGTCATATAATTTCTAAATCACTTCACCAAAGACATTACATTATGACTTTTGAACTCCATTTGCACATAATTTCTATTTCGCCTTTTATTCTAATTCTTCTTTATTTACATAAATAAATGTAAATTAAAAATGATAAAATAAACATCTTTCATGGCACTAATTCCAAAATAGATAAAGGTACAGTTTAAACCATCAATTATTGAGATAGTTAAGTGTTTCATGCTTTGTAATCAATATGTATGGATAGTAATTTACTTGATATCAAGCTCTCATACATGATCTCACATTCAAAATGAACAAGAACTATTATTTTCATATATTCTTCTACTCGGTGGAATAGTGTAGAGAGCATTGTTACAACTTTGTTGGTTCTACCACATGTTCCACAATATCTTTTCTAGTGGGCCTTAAATCATCTTGAGTGATGGCCAACCTGTGTGTATTTATAAATTCCTAAATTTCTTGTTGGATGTTATGCTCTAGCCTTCCTTCCATACATGCTCTAATGGAGACTATTTTATGAGACTTTATAATCATTATTTTCCTAAGATGATATTTTCGATAATTTATCATTATATTGACCACATCATTCCCTAGCTTCTCATGGGTTTGGATGGTCAATCTAATATTTTCCTTAGCCCTTTCCTTTCCCATTTCATCCTTAATTGGTAAATAATCTAGGGAATTAGGATATTTTGTGTCCCACTCATACTTTATGTTCATGATATTCAAATTTTCTCCTAACATAGTGCCTTTTTCCTAGAGTTAATTTTGACTGGTCATCAGTAATGAGGCTACCTTTTGCAGCTTGACCACCTCTTTTTACAATTGTTTCATGATGTTTTCTAGCACTACGATTTCCTCTAGTGCTAGAACTAAAAAATATTCTTTATGGAAACTTGATGCTAATAAAGTTTGATTCACTTTTCAAATCCTCTCATTCTCCTATTGTGAATTTTCCAGATTCTTCTCTAGTTCATTGATGTTGTTTGGAAAATACTCAACATTTCTTTCAATATTGGTGGATAAGGCCAATATTTTCGAAGTGATTACTAAGGGATTCCCCATAGTATATGTCACTATATCTCTTTTGGTAGTCACTAATATTGGCTTTTTCAATGCTCAGGCTAAGCACTTGTGCCTTACTTTAACACTTATACTCATGCCATGATCAAACCTTAAAACAACATGGCATAAAATTTGATTCTCTTCATCATATTAGATTCCCATCTCTCCTAGTGGAAAATGTCCTTTGGTGAGTGGCAGGAAAACTAGTGTAATAGGCTCAACATCCACATTGGTCACTATGGCTTGGGCTTCTCTCTCATACTATTCTTTCATTTGATTTATTCCTGTGCATTTTTCTCAAGTGCCTCTTTTGCTAGTATTTCCACTTCTTTTTTTCTACCTCCCTCTTCTTGCTTTCTCTTTTCTTCCTCCTGCCTCTTCTTTTCTTATTCTTTATTTTTCTTCTGTTTCTTTGTGTGTTTTCTTTTTTATTCCTAGTCTTTATTTATTTTCTCTTCTCTCTTTTTTTTTTCTCCTCCTCTACTTTCTTTTTTTCTCTTTTTCTTCTTTATTCATTTTCTGTTCTTCTTGTTTTCTCTTTTCTTCATGTTTCCTCTTTTTCTCCTCCTCCTTCCTAGGTTCATGTTCTACTTTCATATTTTTTATTTATCCCTTTCTTTCTTTTGGGAAACTCTCTTGTCCTTGACATATCTACCTTTAGATGATCCCCTATTTGTCAATTGAGAATTACCAAGTCACTTCTTTTGGGTATCCATAGCCAGCATACGATTGTAAAATTTATTTATCTTTTCTTCTTCCTTGTTAATGTTAGGTGTGTATTTCCATTTATACTTTATATTTTTACACTGATCTATAATGATGGCTCTGAAATCATACATGTGGAAGCTAATCTCACCAAAATTGAAGTATTCTAAGTCAATGGGCTCTATTTTTCCTTCTTAATAGCTTCCAAACCAATATGTGCTTAGATAAATTTGGAATGTGGGCCATTGTTCCTTATTTTTATGCACTAACATGCCTCCCAACTTTTTTTTCCTAATATGCTACTTATTGTAGGACTAATTTACCGATGGAAAATATGGGAAGCTAGTGTGGAGACCTACAAGACCCAAATGCTCTGATTTAGGTATATTTTTCCACTGTAAACCAATGAACAATATTGTGCAACGATTCCCTTGCTCTGTCAGAGATATAAGGTGGTTTAGAATCAAAGAGAATGTGATACAAGGGTGACATGAAGCCTCAATTTATTTTTAGGTAAATTCCCTATAATTGGTATCCCATCAGTTCCAACAATAGATATGTACTAGAAGTATTTCTAGATCCAAATTCCATCTCCATCCTAATACTTCAAGATGACACCTCGACCATATGGCATATAGCAAGTATGATTCCATCTAGAACTCAAGATATTGTCCTCCAGCTATCTTTTAAGCTTTCTTTACCCTTTCCTGAATTGAAGCTACTAGAATCTATACCCAATTAAATATGATTCCCTCTTGAGTGCAAGCGTATATCAATGGTACCCAGGAATGTTTCTACGTCTGACATGCCATACAACAAACAACATATAACAACTACCATATGGAATTCCTTTCTCAATAGCTTGGTATTGTATATTTCATTAGCTTTGTGTCAGAATTTGCTTGGGTCTTGCCATAAGATCTTCTTGACATCCTTGTTGAATATGGAGAAACCTTCCAACCATATTGTTGTAGTTGCTATGTGATAGTTTAATAATTTCTAATATTTGATATACGATGATAGATATATATTACTATATGATTTCCATTGCTATCCTAGATGGTCATGTATTATGTTTCAATGATTTTTATTATACATTAAATGGTCTTTAAAATGGGAGGAAAGTAGGATGGGATGCTACTTTATGGAACCATGAATTCTTCACATTTTGGTATACTTCATTATCTTCCTTATATTTCAAAACTTCCTTGTCAGCAAAAAATTGATAAATTCCAGAACATATCATTGGCATGGACTTATCCATGTCACGTGCTACATCTACATAGACTGGGGTTTAGATTAGTGAACCTTTTTTCCCTCCTTTAGCACCTTTAACAACCTCTTTTCTTGGCCTTATTTTAGGTGGGGAAATCTCTCCTATTGATGAAGAAATGTTGAGACACTCTAAGTCGATTATTCCTAACATTTCAAAGATGTTCATGTTGATCGAAAATATTAGAAAGAAAAACAAAATTTAGTGTGTTGCATGTGGAATTAGGTTTGTGTACAACAGGTCAATGCGATATTACACAAGGAAAGCTTGAAGACTATAGGAGAGGGAGACTGCATTTCAGTGTGATATCGTGCATTATAGAGGGAGTGTGGTATAGATGAAAAGATTATAGTGACACAATCTCCTCTAGGAAGGTTGTGCTATTGTGCTATCTGGAGTCCTTTTTTGGATAAGTTTCTAGTGTCACAACATGAGGAAGATATGCTATCAAAGGGGGCTATGTCATAATAAAATGGAAAGACTAGCAGAGGTGTGGGACTTTAATAAGTAACCATGTATTTTATTGAGGGAACTTGCATCACTACCGAAGGAAAACTTGTTTGGATTCGTTGCAAATTACAGTAACAAGTTGGGTTGAGAACGTTGTTGCGTACGGAAATGACATTTATCTGATGAGGTACCTTTCACCATTATGCAAAGATATGCATGAAGTTGGGGGTTGGATCAACACTATATTGCAAGATACAACTGATTTGTGCAACATAGCATGGGAAAACATGAAGTATTGAACTATTGTAGGACTAGGAAGATAAGCCAAACAAATGAGAGAAATGGTTAAGTGTGGAAGAAAGAAAAGGGTTTATACTACGAATACGTAAGGATATATAGGAATTCAAGGAGATAATGGAAGGTCAAGGGTCAAGGAAGTGAAGGGGTGCACCGAAGATGTAATTTTAAAAGAAAAAAATGATAACGGAAGTGCATGTGGACTTACCCAAAGCCTAGTGTGACCTTTTTCCTCTTGGCAGTGGTTCACTGATCAATAATAGCATTGAACCCATTAGTTTGCTTCAATGAGATGATAAGATAAGGAGTTTTTCTATAAAGAACCATCATGTAACTAACTTGGGGTTGAATCCTTTTATAGTTTTCTCATGTGTGCGAAGGGTTTTGGGTGCATAAAATGTCATTTCATGAGAAAACTCGTGCTAAGCTCTAAGGTGGTGCATTGAGGCTTAGGGTTTGATCTATGTTAAACAAGCTTTGCATCATTGCGCTATGCACTATTCTACATAAGAGTGTTGCACTAATATTACTTCAGAGTGGTTCACCATTTTAAATGCATTTAACTTACTGACTTTGGCTTAGAAAGGGTTGTTTAATAATTGAAGAAGAAAATGGGGAGACTCCAAATTTTGAAATATGTTGAAAAATTAGGCTTGTTGTATCTCCTTTAATAGAACCCTAAATGCATGAAAATGAGTACACAGTATTCTAAAGTATGAATAACTCCAAAAAAGGTTTACCTAGTGTTACACAGTAATTTGTCACCATTTATCACCGTCCCTGTTACCCCTTTCCCGCACTTTGGAGGACTCATTCCCGGACCTGTGAGAAGTGACATAACTTGAAAAGACTTGCATTATGTTCCCCTAAGTATGGAATTCATATGCCTTGAAGACATCTCCTGCAGAATATCCTTAAAAAGTCCCCTTTTTCCATTAGCGTGGATCCACAGTGTATCACCCACGTCAATGGGGAAAATTCTCCAAAGAGGGCACGCCAGTTGACGCTCTGTCTCAGAGTTTTACCCGTGCCAACCAAGTTTGGGAAAGCTTTTTAACAAACGCACGCCCGAAAGTTTTTTCCTTTCGACTCATGAAGCTTTTCAAGGATAATGCTAATCTCATGGATGTCAAGATTCATTGTATCTCTATCCATAATAGCTTTTCGAGGATAATGCTAATCCCATGGAGGTCTGGATTCATTGTATCTCTTCCTCGTCCTCCATCTATAAAAGCTTGTTCTGTTGCATTTGAGAAGCTAGTTTTTGAGCATAGGAAGAATTATACTGTCAGAAGTCTGAGAGATTGTTGTAAGAGTCTTCTTTGCATTCATAATCAAAGAGAGAGAGGCTTGTTCCCAATCTCGGCAAGCTTTGCAAGACATATGTAGCTGATCACCCAGCCAAAGGAGGATTTGACGTCAGAACTATGGTTGTATACTCCTTTGTTGATTATCAATAATAGATGACTATCATTATGGTTCCATTCTTGCTATTCATTATGATGATGTTTGAATTATATCTTTTCTGACCGATATATAATTGCATCTATTGGATTTTATGCTTGTATTTGTCTCATTCTTTGCATGTGCAGGTGTCCATTCACGGAGATCATGAGGATCGTGACCGGCTGGAGCAGAGGAACGGGAGTGTCAACTCTTCTACAACACTAGCGTTGGAATCCAAGTAGGTTCTCATAATCCACCTTTAATTTGCAATTAGGAACTTGCGTGATAGCATTGTTTGATTGTTGCTAGACCCATTTTGGGCTAGTGGGATCGCCTCTGTCTACAGAGGGGATTTACCTCTCCAACAATTTGGCGACTCCGCTGGGGAAGCTATTTGCTGTTTGATTCGTAAACTTTGGACGGAGCCTGAAGTACAGCCAGGTAGCCTTCGAAACGCTATTGCTCTGCATTAGTGAAGTAGATCAATGCCACTTCTGTCAATCTCCGGTTTGGTTTACAAACTGAACAGCTTGGAGTTTGTCTTGCACTTTGGTTTTCTCTTGTTTTGCTTGCTTAGATAAGCTTTCTGGGTTGAATTTTTAAGTTGTCTCTTACTGCCTGGTCTGTCTCGATACTGTTGATCAAGCCGTGGACTGCTTGTTTTTATTTTTAAGTTAGCAAACTTGATTAGCGTGACTTTTTCCCTGACAGTCGCGCCAGTGGGCACATGTTGCACAAAAGCAACTCGCGCTAATCCTTTAAAAGCGCGAGTTACAGCCTGACAGTCGCGCCAAGCCTATGAACTTTTCCAGTTTTCTTGTTTGGAAGCCTTCTAAGCTTGGATTTCTGTCTTGTCACATCTTTTTCAACTACTGGAGTGTGTCAGAGCTTTGTTTGACTGGTCTTTGACCTTCATCCTTCGGGTGTTTGCTTCTTTCTATCGATTTCATATTCCAGCCCTAGAGCATCTAGTGGCTTTGTACATCGAGCCTTCCGTGGGAGTTTTTGGTTCTTTGATTGTCCAGTCGACTTCTTGGCTACTTTTTGCACTTGTCTAGTGGTTGTCAAAACTTTTTATTGTGTTCTTCGAGCAATCTACCTCTTTTTCGTTTGGATTTTGCTTGGCTTCGTTTGGGCTTAGATCACATAGCTCATTGAGGTTTTTGTGATTTTTCTTGGTTTGAAAGATTGTCTTGGTGTTTCAGACTTGATTCTATTTTCATTGAGTGAAATTTGTCTTTTTACTCCTTGTTATTATCTCTCAAAATTTGTTTAAGTGCATTTTTCCATTGAAAATAAAACAAACAATCTCTTTGGCATTGCATTAGTTAATGGAAATTAGAGTTCTTCATTGTTATTAAGCCATTAGTGATTTAAAAAAAAAAAAAAAAAAATCGTTTATTGCCATTAGCTGCATTAGAGTCATTGTTGATTGTTTGATAATCATTTTGTTTGATTGAAAGATCTCAACTCTTCTGTAGTTAGCATTCATCGAATGGAATGATATATTTTGGCATATAGCTTGCATTTAGGAAATTGTGAGAGATTACATACGGTAGGACCTGGAAACTGAAACCTAATCAAAGATCAACTGTAAAATGAACTGAATAAATCTAAAAACGCATTGGAACTTAACGCATACATCTAGAGGTCTAGGCTAGAGACGTGTTCCGGCGTCGTTAAACCTAGTCACTATTGTTTCACATTATGGTTGGGTGATTCCTCCTTTTGTGACTCGATAGTGGTCTAGCACGGATTTGTGCTCCCACGTACCGTCGAGTATATGTGGATACCCCACTAGTTTATCATCTTTTATCAACAGGAAGCTGTCTCTGCCGCCTTACAAGCCGTAATGCACTGAACACAGCATTTGGGAAGATTGACTGTCGTACAGGAAGTCCTTGGTTTTCATGTGATTGCCAAGGTGTATATGCAGTTTTACGGATTGTTTGGTAAACCCTTTGCCTAGTTCTCCAGAGTAGTCACTTTTTATCCTTTTCGGACTCCCTAAAAGAAAAGGCTCACCTGAGCATTTGTCACTTCGGGCTCACTAAACATTCGAAGGAGACTAGAGCCATCTTTTTGTCCTTTTCTCGACTCTTAAAAAGTGAAAAGGTCAAGTTCGGTTCCTTTGTCTTAAAATTTATTCGGCCACGACTCACATTTACTCGATTAGATCTTGTTTACGTTAGCTTGAGTAGGCTTCCTTTTCGATGGCAACTTTTCCGAGGTTCACCAACCCAGGGATCCCCTCTAACGGAAACCCTGGTCATTTCGCTCCCTTTGGGAATGTTGGTGCTCCTTACATGGCAGCGTTGTCCCTCCCAGGGTTAACTGTTGGGTTGCCTGTTTGGTTGTTCCCAACCTCTTTGGTCCCTGTCGTCTCAACTTCTGGTCAATCAGTCCCTCCACCTGAACAACATCATGTTGATTCTAAGGTGGACCTCTCCCCTTCTTCGCCTGCTTCTACGTCCTCATCTTCTACTTCGCCTGGTGAAAGTCTCAATTCGAGAAACCAGGTGGCTAAGAAGAAGAAGAAGAAGATGAAGAAGAAGAAGTCTCCTAAGGGAGAGGCTAAAAGTGTTGCTACTCCTCCGAGTCCACCTCAAGTCAGGCCACCTTCTGCTCCTCTGCGGAAGGTCAAGTTTCCTTGTAGATTGTGCAAGGATGACCACCTTCTTCGCGATTGTCCTAGCATTCCCAGGGTCTTAGAAGTATGGTCTCGTGATCCGGCCCGCCCCTCATCGTCCTCTGAAGCTCACGGCGATGTTACCTTATCAGCTGGAAATGGTAAGGGAAAAGGGAAGATTCGAATCCCCTGTAGACTTTGTGAAGGCAATCATCCCCTTCACCTTTGTCCACTCATGGATAAAGCCTCCGTTGTCTTGGAAAGTCTCACAGCTCCTTCACCCCAACTACCCGTTGGCTATCAACGTCTCTCTGTAGCTGCAGATCGTTCCCCTGCTGACAAAGAGATCGACCAAGATTCCTCTCTTGTCCAGCCTCCTCTTCCTGAACCTGGCTCTGCTAAGCCTGTTCCAGACCAACCATTGATCGGAAAGAGTGTCGACTCGAGTTCACCACCCGTCGACCACTCTGTTTCGGAAGAGCATCATTCCCATGTTCTTCTCATCTCCTCAGATTCTCCTGCATCTAGAAATAATTCTCCTATCCCAGCTATTCCCAAGAGTCTTGCTTCGGTCCCTTTAGAGCAGGGGGGCAATCATACGATTCCCCCACCAAGTAGTTCAGTCGTTTCCTTCGACTGGAGTCGTTTGACTACCTCCCTCCTTCCATCTCATGTGCCTTTCTGGGTCATGGTACACGCCTATAATAAGGCGATACCTGGCACTATTTTGGATGAGGGTGCATCTGTCAGTCTTATGCCTGCCACTACTTGGCAAGCGTTGGGTTCCCCACAGCTTGTGCCGGTCGCACTGAATCTAACGGCTTTTGATGGAGGAACTAGTCAACCATTAGGGATCCTTCCAAAGTTCCCTATTACTTTGGTAGGCAAAACCGTCTATATAGATGTATCGGTTACTCAAGGTGCTTTAGATTTCAGTCTTCTCCTTGGTTGTGACTATGTTTATACCATGGGGGCCCTTGTCTCTTCACTTTTCCGTGTGGTTTGCTTTCCACACAATGGCAGAATTGTGACTATCGATCAATTATCGTCCGTTCGTCCTTGGGTGCCTCCTGTGTAGTTGTCATCCCCTCCTAGTTTTCATCCACCAGTTGCATCTACCCCACCATAGATCAACTACGTGGCAACTTATCCCGTGCCTGGATCCAGTGATGCCGCCATCATGCATAGTGTCTTGGGGGCATTGGGCCCTGACTTCTGAAATGTTGTCCTCCCACCAGGAGGGGCACTCTCGGAAGCACCGACTTCCTGTTCATTATGATGAAGTTCGGGCGGAGCATAGTTTGTTTTCCGGTGTCAAGCTCCTTAAAAAATGAAACTAGGTTTGGGCAGAGCATAGTTCGTTTTCATATGTCAAGCTCCTTAAAAAAATGAAACTAGGTCTCGCCGAGCATAGTTCCTGATCTTGTGTCAAGCTCATTAAAAAATGAAATAAGGGTTATGAGGATAGTTCTTTTCCTACGTCAACCTCATTAAAAAAATGAAACATCTCCTCCTTTCCAAATCGAGTCTTTGATTAAGATCTCGTAAAATACAAGTCGAGTCTTTCATAGATCTCGAGAGTGAACCTTCATTCCATCCACTTTGTTGAATGCAATGAAGCTTGGGGGGCATGTACCTCATTTTGTGTTATTATGCTGGGGGCATACGAACTTATAACAAGCATAGTTTTTCATTTCAAGCTTGTGTAAACGTGAAACCGAATCCAAGCAGAGTTCTCCATGGTTCAAGCTTGTGAAAAAATGAACCCATACCCGATTTACATCTTGTGATTGCCGCCTATCCACTACATTTTTCTAGATGAGCCTTGGTTGTTTCATTCCATCGACACCATCTCTTTAGCTGATCATATGCTTTCACTTCGTTGTTTATCCTTTCCTGAGGAACCGTAGCGATGAGTGGTTTTATTAGCCAGCCTCTTGACCATCACATGTTTTGAGCAATTCCACCATTTCTGGAACCAGTTGCTACCCTTTATACTGCTCGTTCCTCCAGGACGAGTCTCCTTTTAAGCTCTTTTCTGACTTGTAAAAAATGAAAAGATTCCCGAGTATTTTTCCCTTTTTGACTCGTTAAAGAGAATAAAAATGGAGGTCTGCTTTCAGCTCTTTTCTGACCGTTTAAAGACGAAAAGATTACCGAGTTATTCCTCTTGACTCGCTAAATGTAAATAAGAGGCGATCGTCTTTAAACTCTTTTCCGACCGTGTAAAAACGAAAAGATCGTCGGACCCTTATCGTTTCGAGTTCGTTAACGGTTACGAAGCGACGTGGCTTCGATCGCTTTTTTACTTTTTCAGGTCGAAATCACTACTCATGAAAAGTACTCCTTGATCGTAATGGTCGGGCAATCCTTTCGAGCATTGTTTTATACTTTTTCGGGCTCGAGGGACACAACTTTACGAAAAAGGACACCCTTGGAGTTTTCTTTTCTGCTATCTTCTCAAACTCTTTAAACATGAAAAGATGCCGAGTTCTTCCTCTGTCAGACTCGTTAAAACTTGATGACATTGGAATCTATCGAGATGATGTTACAAACATATGTTATCCCCGTCAAGCTTGTTAATAAAAATAACTGGGGTACTCTCCAGAAATGGTGGGGGAAAATGGAACCATAATTATTGTCGTGTCGGCAGTATGTCGCTCTTGAACATGGCACTTGTCTGCTTTCGTGTCTGGGTGGGGACTTCTCTTCTCGTTTTTCACTTGCCTCCGTGGATTTGGGTGATCCTGTTTGACCTCTCATCAGCTCATTGCCTCGTCACCATGACCTTTGATCCATTGATGTCAAATACTACCAAGTCCACTATCGTGTCGCTGATATGTTCAAGAGAAGTTGACCTCTGCAGAATAACAACCTCCCTCTGATAGCTCGCATAATTCTAATTCACCACAACATTCTTCCTCTGTCTCGTGTCGATGATGTGGGGAACACTATCGCCCACCTTCGATCAAGGTCACTTCCTGTCGACTTCAGCTCATTATCCAGGAAGTTGATCTAGAGACTCCCTTCAGGTGCCTTGGAGCCTGCATGCCTCAATGGCAGGCTCTTCATGTTCGATGTAAGGTTTTCATCATTGGCCTCCGATCGAATGATTCTATGGGTGTTCGACGCCAGCTCACTGATTCACACACCGTAGATTGTACCTATAGTACCTTGAGGGCCATTGTCATTATTGGTGGTACCTCTCGCATCTGTTAACAGTTTTCATTATTGACTGGTAATCAGACAATGTTCATCCATGTTCGACTTCAACTCATGTATTTGCATGCTTGAACTTGTACTTTTGTTCGGGTCGAGATGGAGCGCAAGACCTTGGATTTTGTCTGTTGGAATCCAAGCTGTGATTTTGTGGATTATTGTTACATGACTCGTTCACTGGATGGCTGCAACCATGCCTGAGTCTATTCATCAATCCTCACCGGATGGCTGTGCCCATACCATGGATCTAGATTATTATGTACTCTGTTATGGATGGCTGTGCCCATACCACATATATCATGTACTGGAGCTATCAGTTGTATCTCTCTATGCAGATTCTCCAGCGGCAGCTGCATGTGTTCTTGTAAAGCATTTCACCCCTCTCTCTCTCTCAGGCCTCATGCTTTAGGGGGCATCTGTTACACAGTAATCTGTCACCATTTGTCACCGTCCCTGTTACCCCTTTCCCGCACTTTGGAGGCCTCATTCCGAGACCTGTGAGAAGTGACATAACTTGAAAACACTTGCATTATGTTCCCCTAAGTATGGACTTCATATGCCTTGAAGACATCTCCTGCAGAATATCCTTAAAAAGTCCCCTTTTTCCATTAGCGCGGATCCACAATGTATCACCCGCGCCAATGGGGGAAATTCTCCGAAGAGGGCATGCCAGTTGGCACTCTATCTCAGAGTTTTACCCGCGCCAACCAAGTTTGGGAAAGCTTTTTAACAAACGCACGCCCGAAAGTTTTTTCCTTTCGACTCATGAAGCTTTTCAAGGATAATGCCAATCTCATGGATGTCGAGATTCATTGCATCTCTATCCATAATAGCTTTTCGAGGATAATGCTAATCCCATGGATGTCTGGATTCATTATATCTCTTCCTCCTCCTCCATCTATAAAAGCTTGTTCTGTTGCATTTGACAAGCTAGTTTTTGAGCATAGGAAGAATTATACTATCAGAAGTCTGAGAGATTGTTGTAAGAGTCTTCTTTGCATTCATAATCAAAGAGAGAGAGGCTTGTTCCCAATCCCAGCAAGCTTTGCAAGACATATGTAGCTGATCACACAACCAAAGGAGGATTTGACATCAGAACTATGGTTGTATACTCCTTTGTTGATTATCAATAATACATTATTATCATTATGGTTCCATTCTTGCTGTTCATTATGATGATGTTTGAATTATATCTTTTCTGACCGATATATAATTGCATCTATTAGATTTTATGCTTGTATTCGTGTCGTTCTTTGCATGTGCAGGTATCCATTCACGGAGATCGTGAGGATCGTGACCGGCCGGAGCAAAGGAATGGGAGTGTCAACTCTTCTACAACACTAGCATTGGAATCCAAGTAGGTTCTCATAATCCACCTTTAATTTTCAATTAGGAACTTGCGTGAAAGCATTGTTTGATTGTTGCTAGACCCATTTTGGGCTAGTGGGATCGCCTCTGTCCGCAGAGGGGATTTACCTCTCCAACACCTAGGCATACTATGGAGTCAAATCAACACAAATTGTTCGAAAGACAAACTATTAAGAAAAAAAACCTGAGACCTTAAGATAGGAACATAACTTGAGGCTAATAAACTCCAATTTGGGGTATGGAAATCAAATCTATCATAATATAATAAGGGGGGCTTCTCTTAGTACCCTAACCATATTATTATTATCCATAAAATAATTTCATAAACTAAGAGACTCAACAACGAAATGTACCTTAAGGATATTCTAGAAGCCATGGATTTAAATGACCTGTTAAAATTACATGTGTTGTAAGGAATCTAAAAATGAGAGTTGATGTTATAATATTTAAACCAGGAAGGAGGGAATTCGAAAAGATAAAACCGTTTCCTCTACAATATATCAACATGAACAAAAAACCTAACTATTTGAGAAAATAGAGAATAATAAAATGGAAAAGAGGTATTTTGATACCTAATCAAAATTATTTGTGTCCACAACAATATTTGACATCAAGTTGACAAGTCTGCAATATGTGTTTCATTCAACTGAAATCCTTCAAGGAATTCAAGCAAGAAGCCCTCACATTGTCATCAATCAAAACCTGGAGAGGAATAAAGTAAGAAACCCTCATGTTCCCTTAAATTGAAACCTTCAGACGAATCAAGAAAGAAACCCTCTTAACAATTAAAAGTTGAATGCATCAATTTAAATAAGATATAAATCCAAAGCTAAAGGTTAAAGTAGGAGATTTTGGTAACTTATGGTAGTGGAAGGTAGGAGGGTGTTTTCAAAAGGCTCATTGAAAGACCTACAAAACCCTAATGAAATTGTTAGCCAATTTTTTTTCAAGCACTTGATCACAAATTAAAAAATGGAAGCTATCAAATCTTGTAAATCCTCAACATCATAATCAATAAAAGAAATGTCAATGATTGCCTACTTGTTGCTTGTACCTAAAGGGATTTCCACTAGGTGGAATTAAAACCCAACTCATTGTCAGAACATAAGTGCCCTCAATCACCAGAGAATCAGAATATTAGATATTAAACCCTAATCTACCATCAATAGGTTATTTATCTATGAAGAACAAACAACAATATTGAATGACAAGTTCAAGACAATAGTCATTCCAAAATTAATTGAGGTATGATGCATTGAACCATTAGTGTCATTCAATGAGTTGGAAAATGGCTTGGATCATATGAGTCATCCATTTGTGACCCAATCACATGGATGGGTTAGTATAGTAAATTGCATGCATGACACATAGCTAGGGACCCATGCGAATATGAATTCCAACTCAAACTTGGGGAGGGGGCTGGAAATGAGTTGGTATACTAGAAAATAACATATCTATTTCTCAAGGTAAACCATGCATCATCGTGATGGAGGTATTGTCGATAGTTAAGGATTGTTTAAGTGTTGTGGAAGCCAAGGTTAAGAGCTAGAAGCTCATTCATTTTCTAAAATATATTATCCTTTTAAGTGAGAAAATAAATCATGATATCAAGGGTTCCTCCATATCCATGTTATCAATCAAAACCATAGATAATAACATACATATGAAAATACTTACTCAATACGATTTTGGGAAATTTGTTTATGCAATGAATATAAAGTTTTTACAACTATGTATTAGTAAAAACGTAGAATATACAAGGATTGTAAAAAAAAGTATATATATAGATGGAACTAAATTTGCTACAATTTACCAATGACAACATGCCAATATTAGATTCAGTAGAAGTAACAAAAAATTAATTTACAGTGTAAAATAGGAGGCACCTTCCAGTAATGAACATGTAGAGATTATTGTTTAAATTAATGTGTTATATTATTAAAATTACCAATTATATTGTTTTAATGAGTTTGTGTTACTATATTTTTGGTTTATCACATAAGAAATTAAGTTTTGATAAAAATTTATCTTCCAATAAATCTCATTTTTCATTTTGTGCAATTTAAAGGAATTGTTTGCCAACTACGCATTATTAGAGTTCGAATCATAAAATAAAGTGAAAAAAGTTACTACAATAGTTACATTGCAGAAGGAGGTGAAAGACCTACAAATGTTGAGAGGCACCAGATCTTAAAATTGTTAGTTTATATAAAGGCAAGGAATTGAAAGAGTATCTACCTTTTAGAGAAGCATGTGTAATAAACCAAAAGAATTTGATGTAAAGATTCGCGATATTGATATAAGTATTTTTAATACCTTAATTTAATGTGAAGAGTCGAGAATGTGATTTACATAGAATATAACTGACTTGTCTACATGTATGAAGGTCGTGTTTAAGCAAAAAAAACATTGTAATGCGACATCACACACCTTTGAGAGTGCCTTTCAAACTAGTTGCCCCTTGAAATGAAATAATACATTTGTGGTAAAGTATAATAACAACATACAGAGAAATTTACAAGAGTATATATTAAGAACCCCAACCAACATAATGGTTGATATTTCTTTTCCCAAATATTGAAAATAAACCTATTATAATTTAAATCCTTATTACTATATAAATCATTAGCTACAATTTTACAATATTTTATAATTTGTGAAATATTTCCCAAAACATTGTAATATTTTATAATTTAATGAAAACTAATCCACCAAATAATATATACCTATTATATTATTAATGAAATAGCCTATATATATTTTTAGGTAGCATGGGATTTTCCCATTTATCATACATATAAATTTGCGTGTTTCTTAACATTTTCACCAACAAATTGGTTATATACATATATTCATGATGCTTAATCAGGGACACATTACGGTTCTAAGATGGTTTTTGTAAAGTTCTATTTATATGAGTTTTCCCAAGTTATTGGAATTGGCTCGTATAAAATATGGAGGTATGTACATAGAATTTAATAAGATAATATTGATTCCTTGTTGAGATGTGAACACACATATACATTGATGTGCATGATGTTCTCTTTTCATGCCCCTCACTTAAAGACAATTACGAGGTTACAAGGAGCTCTAGCTGCATCATTATGGGTGATGTAAACATTTCTCTCGGAGTAGAAATGGTGCATTCATGATTTGTATAATTTATTATATTGAATATAAATGATTGGCATAAATTATTATATTGAATATAAATTTAAATGATGGCAAGGTTTAACGTAGGTTTTTACAATTACGAGGTTACAAGGAGCTCTACCTGCATCATTATGGGTGATGTGAACATTTCCCTCGGAGTAGAAATGGTGCATTCCTGATTTGTATAATTTATTATATTGAATATAAATGATTGGCATAAATTATTATATTGAATATAAATTTAAATGATGGCAAGGTTTAACGTAAGTTTTTACAATTAATTTTTATATAGTATTGTGTAAATGAAACGTTGATCGTTGATTTCGAGAGCTTTTTTTTTAAATTAACTAATAGATTACAATTTATAATATGTTATCTTTTTTTAATCAATGTACAACTAAAAGTTATGATAGAATTTTACCATTTAAATTTAAAACAATATATATCGTAAAATAGAATAAAAGAAAATTATTTTTTAAATAAGAAGACTATTTGTATTATATAATTGTGTACTAGTAAACGTATAATATATTATAATGTTAATTCATTTAAAATAAATTGTTTTATTTTTTCTAACATGAATATAATATGACTTATTCAAAAGAATATTCATGAGCAACAAAAATAGGGGTTTTTAGGTGAATACTTTACAAAAGTATTTAAACAAAACATAAATTTTGCAACATGTAATTTTGCTAGTGAATTCTTTTAATAGATTTCATTTGTCATTAGAAAATCATAATATATCTTATAAATTACCCATTAATGTTTCATTCGCCTATCTTCAATTCACACCCTTTATTAGCATACTTGTATAACTCTATATTGAATTCTATTAAGACATTGAAATATGTTTTGGATGTGATATCTTCTACAATTTTCTTGATTCTTTTCATAATGTTTTCCATATATTTCTCTTTTGGGAGGGAGCCTTTGACTAGGTGATGGAGGATTATAAGAGAATACTCCCTAACCACAATTATGTGCATGTGATGTCCTTGGGATAGCAATTGTCCCTGGTGGATATCATATATATCATCTTGGTTATTTATCATATGACCAATACTACATGAGTACCTTAACACTTTTTCCTCTTGGTGGCCATATAGTACCCCTCCCATTTTTTATACGCCTAAAAATAACATTATTATGTAAATTAAACCTAAAATATTAATCAACAATATAAAATGTTATTTTTTTTTAATTATTACACAATTTTTTATATATTTAATATATAAATATTTATTCAAAATATTTCATAAATATATATTACAATATTTAAAATTATATAAATGATTTTATTTTATTCTTATAAAAAAATTAAGTCCAATTAACTTCGAAAATCTATGAAAATGTTAGTGCAATGTCTCATGTTAAAATCCCCAAGATGTCTACCTTGTGGGCTATGAGGACCTACCAACAGTTTAATTCTAGCAATCAAATCTAAATGTGTCATGGAAGTATGAGTCTGAGTAACAAAGACACACCTAAGAGTATCTACATGTGTCACGAGAGTACGAGTAATCTGGTATTTTTACTTCAATGGCTTTAGAATGAATTACTTAAAGAGCATGAAATAAGCATAAATGTAATCACAACTAAAGAAATAAACATATTACGCAATGAAAATTAAGACACTTGCACCAAGATTTTCTAACATAATTTTTTCCAAATATGGGACTACATCTCCACGTCATGTTTCTAGGGGAGATTCCTTTTATATTATCTCAACAAAATTGGAAAAATTACATAGCAATACCTCAAATCTAGGGAAGGCCCAAAAATTTTCTTCCTGGATCCCAATTCTAACTACAACTATGTATTCATCTTAAGAAATCATCAAATAACTATAAACTTCATATGGTTTTGTTAACTTCACCTCTATAACCCTTGTCGAATTTTCAAGATTTAGACCATAGATTAGAATATTCTAGGAATATTCCCCTAAAATATTCACTAGAATATACTCTAAAGTCTATCTTGGAATTCATGTTGGCCTAGGCATGGGCCCCGCTAGCCTCCATGTGCTAACTCTCTTCGTGGCCCTATGGAAACCCTGCATGCCTTGTCTCCATGTGCTGGAAGCTCGGGTCAAATTTGTATGGCATAGTTTATGTATCACCAGAAAGGGTGTACATTCCAAGGTGCAGTCATCAGACACCTAGGTGGCATGAAAATTTTAGTACATTCAGTTGGTAGGGGTCTCGAGATCAAACCCATGGACCCCAATGCTTTTTTATTTTATAAACAAATAATATAATATTTATATGTATTCATTAGTTACTTCATTTCAACTCATGCCAACTTTAGCACCAATGTTGTCGAATTTGGCAATGCCATGACATTTGACCCTATCATAAATTTATATTGTGCTATATAGAATCCCAGCCAACTTTGTTATATGCTAAGATATATTGGCCAACTTTGTGGCACCTAGTGATTGGCCCAAGCGGCGACCGTGGCTTATTCCGCTTCAACTACCATTGTGTCACATAGATGCATCTAGAGGGGCACATTACACCTCCTAGATGGTGCTATGTGGCTCTTCCTAGATGGTGCCACATGGCCTTTTCTGATGATGCCATGCGGCACTATTAGTGCCCCAAATTTTTTTATTTTTCCAAAACTTCAAATCAGTATGAATCCTTCATAAAAATTCCTTTTGAGGTGTTGTTCATGTCATTGGAAAGTGCTCAATGACATCTATGACCTAGTGCCATTTCTCTTGAGATAGGGAGATGTAAAATTTTGAGTAATTTTGGATCCTCCTATGTCAATCCTCCCCACTGAGAAGCTTTTGGGCCTCCAAAATCCTTATTAATCAATAGGTAGCTGAGCTAATTGCTCCCTCACCTTCTCCTTCTCAATTTGTCATGCCTTCCTTGAATGCATTCCTTTGAAACCCACTCAAAGGTACTCCAAATATCTTCATCATGAAGTCCTTGTCCTTCTATTTAGGATGATGTCATTAGTTAATTTATTCAAGTACTTTCGAGCAAATTCATCAAAATATGGAAATTGACCACTCTCCTTTGGATCTGTGACTATGGGAGCTTTGTAAATTTTAAATTTCTCTACATTGACCATGGAATACATCTACATATAATTTGGTATATCAAGGTGAAAATAATTTATTACAATTTTGTCTAAGATGATGAATGGACCCTATCTAATTAGCTTGAGCTTCTTAACTTTTCCCTTCAACCTTTCCTTAATGATGTGAATCCATACTCGACCTCCAACCTAGAGATAATGATCAACTCTATGCTTTTAATGTAGGGCTTTATATTGTTCCTAGCTCATCTCCAAATGTTCTTATATTGCTTGACGTACCATCTAGACCCTCTGAAGGAACTTAAGAGTTATGTCTTCATCACTTAATTCATTAGAATCAACATCTTTCCCAAAGACCAAATCTAAGGGTGAATTTGATAGGTACCCAAAGAATGTCTCAAATCATGAACTTTAGGTGGAAGAATGCAAGGCTTAGTTGTATGTATGATGAATGTAATGTATACATTCATCCCACAACTTAGGATCCTTATTGCAGTACCCTCGGAGCAAATGAGCCTTTATCCTATTGATGACCTATATATGTCCATCTGTCTATGGATGGAAAGAAGTACCCCTCTGCAGCTTGGTGTCCATCAGTCTCCAAAAGATTGTTCAAAATTCACCAAGTAATCGAGAATCCTAATGCGAGATAATGAATGCGAGCAGTCGAAAATGGACCCATACATGTTGAAAGAAAAGGTGGGAAATTTACTTAGTAGTAATTTGTTTTTTACATGGAATCAAGATATACATCCTACTAAACCTATGGAATACTACATAAAAGTAGTAATTACCCTTTTTTGACAAAGGAAACCCCCATACAAAATCTATGGAGATAGTCTCCCAAGGATGAGAAGGAATAGGGAGTGGTGTGTACAACCCCAATTTTATATTAGTGGGCATGCATGTAGAGCACACCAAAGAGCACTTTACATACCTAGTTATTATTTATTTCATCTAAGGTCAATAACAAAACCTCTACAAATGATCCAAAGTATTTCCTACACCAAAATTCCCAGACACAAGAGAAGTTTGAGCTTCACAAATTCCATGAACTCTTTCACTTGTAGGAATAGATAACTTTCCAATATGTTAGAGTAACATTCCCTACAAATAATAGTTATCCAACAAATGTAACTATTGAAGAAAACCCATCCATTTGAAATGATGATCTTGTCGTAGTTTGCATTTTTAACTAGAGTTATTATAAGGGTTGATGTTCTAGCACGGCTAATATTGGCGTTGTATTGATATTCTCTTTCAAGTTGTCAAAATATTTTTTTTCCATTCCTCCCAAATGAAAGGTTTGTTTCACATTATACATTACCACATTTGGAAGGATCCCATGCTCAAATCCTCTTGGGAGGAAATCCACCTAGTTACTAAAAGATTTGATCAAAGTTAAAAACAATATCAAACATATATTTCCCATGAGAAGGACCATACCATTGGAAAGCATTAGATGCCTCAACATATTTTTCTCTCACAACAATGAACACACATTGCTTGTTACATTTCATGAGCTGTTTCATCTATCTTACATTAGCAAGAGTTAAATGAGCTTTGGCAATATATTCCTCCATCTTTAGTGAGATTGTATTTGTTCTCATGCTTAAAGAAGAATTCCTTCATTTCATATAAGTATTAGCTTCCCAAATATATACCACAAATTTCAAGTGGGGCAATATCCAAATCAACCTCATCTATCAACTTTTAAGTAATAAAAAATCTAACACTACACTACTTGGTGACATCAAGTTTATTGTCGCACACCAAACCAAGAGGGTAATGTTTGGGATGAGGCCTTGTTTCCAAAACCAACTTCTTAATAATTGTTTATGATATCAAATAAACTATAGAATATGGACCAAACAATGTATCTATTTTTATGTGATGAGATATGAGTCTTATATCAAATAATTCGCTTCTTTTACCTTTGTCATCATGATATTTATTTTCAAAAAGTTAACTAGAATGAAAGGAATTTTTACCTTATACCCCAATGACTATGATCTACATCTCATCACCAAAATCAGAACCTAGATCATGTTGCAGTATAGAAATAGTCTTTTTCTTCCCTTTTCCACCATACTTCTTAGCCTTTAGCTTGGGATGTGCTTTCTAGTAGTGCTCATAATCATGCCCATGTTTCTCGTGATGAGTGCAAAAGGGATTTCCTTCCTCTTTTGTTGATGCCATTTTCTTCTTGTCCTTTCGTTTTCCTATAAACTTGTTATTCTGAGACTTGCATGAAGGCTTCTTTACATTTTATTCTCATCCATGATTCCCCATATTCTGAAGATAAATTTCTTTCACACGTGCTTCATCTAAAATAGTGGGATCAAACAATAACAAAGAGTGACAAAGATAACTATGTAAAGCACTAATATATTTCAACAATGTTTCTCGTGAGTCTAAAGGAACATTCAGTCTAAATGATTGCTTCCTAAACTCTTCTGTAAAACTTTAAACATTCTGACCTTTACCCTATCTCAAATGTTACTACTCCATCTTGTCTATCTTATTGTAACCCAATAGATAAAATTTCCATATTAGTGGAGATGTAAGTTCAAACCATTATTAAAGGAGTTTACCATTATGTTTTCTACCTTTATGAATTTTTTTGTTCCACCATACAATGCTTGTGCCTCGTAGCATAAGAGATGATAACTAGAAGTTCACCTTGTGCTCCTCAATCTATTGTACATGGTAGTAAAATTTGATCTATATAATTCAATTATTTCACTTATCTACATTAGATTCTCCATTAAACATGAAGAAATCAAATTTTACATCTAACTTTAACAATGTATTTTTAGAAACATCTTTTTTTATGACCATTTGAATCATGAGAATGAGAGGAAGAGAAAGAAGTACTTAAACTCAAACTTGAAAATGGAGATGTAGGCTCAAGATGACTCTTCCAACTCCCTAGTTTACTGAAGCATTATTCTCTTCATTTGAATTTTTCTTTGCGTTATTTTCCAATCTCTTCTCATAATATGCAAACAATTTTTCTACCTTGTCTAACATCTGGCAGAAAGCTTTGTGGACAACCTTATTATTATCTATGTGAATATCGACATTCTCCATTTTATTTCTTTGAGTATCACATCCAATCTTTGGGTTAAAAGACGTAATTTTTCCTTCACCCTCTTTGAGCTTTGCCTTCTTAAGCATACACACTCACAATTCACATCCAAGAAGACTAATTTGATACATTCATGATCTCAGATATTTACTTCGATGAATTTAAAATTAATTTCATAAATAACATGAAATAGCCATAAGTGCAATTACACATGAAGAAAAAAACACATGAAGCTATGGCAATGAAGACACTTGCACCAATATTTGGTAATGAAGTTTGTCCAAAGATGGGACTATGTCTCTAGGCCCTGCTTCTAATAGAGAAGCCTTTTATCTTATCTTAGATAAATTGGAAAAATTACATGACAATACCTCAAATATGGGAATGATCTAAAAATCCACTGCTCAGATCCCAATTCTAACTACACTAGTGAATTCCTCTAACAAAACTCATGAAAAATGACTATATGCTTCATATGGTCCTGTCACCTTCACATCTGGACCCCTCGAAGAATCTTCAAGCTTTTCACGATTGATCAAAATATTTTAAGAATATTCCCCTAAAATATTCTCTAAAATATACTCTAGAATCTACATCAAAAGTGTTGCTAGCCTTCGTGCGCAGTCTCTTTATGGCCCTGTTGTCACTCACCATGACTAGTCTCCATGCACTGGTGCCCTCGATTTGAATTTATATGGCGTAGTATATATATAACCAGTGGGGGCCATACATACCAAGGCACGGCCATTGACCCTCTCGTTGGAATGCAAATTTTAGCTTGTTTAGTTGGTAGCAGTCTCAAGGTTAAGCTTGTAGACTCCAACTCTTTTTGGTTTTAAAAACAAAGTAATATATATATATATATTCATTGGTTAATTTGTTTCAACTGCTGCCAACTTTAGCAGCAATGCCACCACATTTCAGCCCTGTGCCAATTTTAACTATGTAGTCTAAAACCCCTTCTAACATTATCATGTGCCAAGTTAGATTGACAACCCACAAGGTGCCACATGGTACCCAATGATTGGGCAACGTGGAAATGGTGGGTTCGTCCACATTGAATTCTACTACGTGCCACATGGCACCTCCTATATGGTGTCATGTGGCACTTCCTATATGGTGTCATCTAGCCTCTTTTATGGGTGCTACATGGCACTATTAATTCCCCAAATTTGTTTTTTATGAAAACTTCAAATGAACATAACTTCTACATACAAAGTCATGTTGAGGTGTCATTTGTACTATTGGAAAGGTCTTGACGAGCTCTATGACCTAGTTCCATTTTCGCTACGAATTTGGGACTTCAACTTTTTAGCCTTTTGGGATCCTCCTGGATTTACCAATTCACCTAGAACAAAAATAGATAAATAAATAAATAACTTTTTAGGTCTAGTTACTGATTCACCTATAACAAAACTAGATAAATAAATCAATAGTTTTTTTTTATCAATATAATTTTTTAATTTAAAAATTGACAACATGATTTAATAAATAAATTATTTTTTAGAATTAATTATAAAGTTCTATATGACCAAATATTATCCTCGTATACTTTTAACTTTATATTTAATGTTAAATTAGAAAAATTTAAATTCATATATCTAAAGTTTTAGATCCCATATATTTTTAGCTTTAATTTTTATAATATATTTGTCATTAACTACTACCCACCATAATTTAAGCAATTATTTGCATAAAAATTGTATAGGAACAATATGTAAATAAATGCACTTACCGATATATTTTCTATCAACTACTACCCACCATAATTTAAGCAAGTAGATGCATAAAAATTGGATATGAACAATATGTAAATAAATACACTTACCAAGAGTTGTTACTGCCCATCATTATTTATTATTTATCTTTTCTTCAAAACATTAATAAGTAGGAGTAAAAATGTCAATGTGTAGTCTTAATAAGTATGTGTAATTTTTTTAGTGGTTACAACCCACCAAAATTCTTTTCCCTTTAGTAGGTAATTAATTTTTCCACATTCTTATAATAACAAAAGAAAATCTTATTAACCATTAATTAATTAAAATGTAGTTTAATATTTTTATAATATTTAAATTACTTTTATAATAAATATTATTAATTAAAAAGTTTAAATTTTTTTGTTTTGAATTAAATAATTTTGTCCATAATAAAGTACGAAGGGATAAATTCATTAATAATTAAGTGAAAATTGATCAAAACTATAATTTTTTATATAATACATATAAAAAATAGTTACACATTAAAAAAATTGTTTGTGACAAATAAATTAAATTAGAATAAAAAAATTATATAAGTTTGCCTAATATCAATAACAAATCAATAATAAATTAAAATGGGTATGAATTTGAACAATAACTAGCTAAGTAAATAAAGGAATATATTCAACCTATTTTTCACACATATATCTAGCAAGAACAACTACCCTTAAAATATATCTATTTATACTTTGCCATAAAATGTAAAACCTTCTAGAAAACAACGTTGTCAACAAAAACATTATCACGACATTCTTATTGTTATTGAGTTGTATTGAATTCTCCACTACCACAACTTAAAATTATAATTAACAAAATACATTGACTTACCAAATACTAAAACGTAAATTGACATTCTAAACTTTATCACTAACATAAATTTAGTATTTTACAATAAAGTATATTTGAATTAAACAATAAATACTTTTATATATACTAAAAATTTCAGTACTTATATTTAAAATCTTGACTACTTGACAATAATTAAACAATAAATACTTTTATATATACTAAAAATTTCAGTACTTATATTTAAAAAACTTGACTACTTGACAATACCCGTATATAAGAGTATCCACTCATGGAAATTAGTTACTAGTATATAAAAATATCCACGAGAAAATCTTGTACGCTGGAGCTGGATAGAGTTGACACAATCCGTATAAGCCATTCATTCCACGACTTATCAAGACTATCGTGTCAACCGAATGAGCAAAGCACCAATGTGTATAATGATTGAGTAATTGATCATTAAAAATCTCATTTTCCATTCAGTCATTTACAAAGTTTATGGAAACGGATTCCAAATTCAAATAGCTTCTCAATCAGCATTGCCTCCCCCTTGGAGAACGTATTGGTGGCTTGTTCACTAGAATTAGCCTACTGAATACGACAGGAGCTTCGACCATACAGTTCACTGGGATGCCTAATCCTCATTCTCTTTCACGACCAAAAAAGGACTTTTATAGAGATACTCCTTAGGTGTTCATGAGAATAGTAATGTATATATGCCGATCATTAATGTCAGCACAATACCTAGCACGTTGGACTTCCCTTTGGAGTGTGCAACTCAAAGATTTTTGGACTCCAAATTCAAATAGCTTCTCGGGCAGCATTTCTGCCCCCTTCGAAAACGTATTGGTGGTTTCTTCACTAGAATTAGCCCACTGAATACGACAGCAGCTTCACCCAGACCATTCATTGGGATGCTTAATCTTCATTTTGTTTTTCTACAAAAATATTGGGATTTTACACTCAGACCAATCAAAAAAATAATGATAATGAGTTAAAAATTTACTAATACTTCCTAATTTTGATACCACTAAAAAAATATTGATACTGAGTTACAAAGTTACTAGTACATCCTAATTTCAGTATAATGGAAAACACAACCAAATTTTTTTTGTCAGAAATATACTCCTTAAAGAGTTTATCAATATGGGAATGTACCTCTGCTGATCATTAATGTCAGCACAATACCTAGCACATTGGACTTCCCATTGGAATGTGCAACTCAAAGGTTTTTGGACTGTGATGTCTAACCTTCATAATAAAATCTAAACAGGAGAGGCGGCACTTTGGTTCACATTCCTAGCGGAATTTGTCTTACGGGGACCTTCCATCTTACTAATCATATAATTATATGATTGTAATAGACTAAAAATCAGGATAGATTTGTTTTAAATATGGATTTAATATGAGTTCAGAGAGATCTAATTTTGTTAGATTTTTTTATTTTAGTCTACTTATCAAAATTTCAACTTTAATATTTAATATTTCGACTTTAATAAAATTGACAAGGTTACACAACATATTAAACTACATATTAAGCCTCTCTCTATAAGCCTCTCAATTCAATGACATAATAAAACAAATAAGTAACAACTTTGATTGCTGGGGTTAAGTTGGGTGGAATATGTAAACAGATGGCACCTTAAAATACACGAGGAGCAAGAGGAGATCGAGGATATCATGGATTCTCTGCCTGTAATCGTTGCCATGACATTTGTAAGGTCAACTGATATGGAGGAGTGCCCAGAGAGCTCCACAGAATTCAAGGAGCCTAGTTATCATGTGGAAAGAGGATTCCGTGCGTCTGTGGCCAAGTGAAGTCGCTGCTTTTCCAGCCTGGCGAGCGCCAAGGAGACAGAAGGATAGCAGCCCAGCATTTAAGAAGGGCATGGAGGTGTGTTGTTGAGCAGTGTATATCCCACAGTTGGAACTCTTATGTGTTTTTTGTTTTTTTAAATTATATATTTAAGTCAGTGGTTGGATAGCAAATTTGTTTTTTAGTTAAATTTTAATTTTTGTGTTTAAAAATAAATTTTTGATTACATTTTGAAAGATACTGGAATTGTGATAATTTACAACTCAAATTTCAGATTCCAAGAAATCAAGGCTGCATGAGAAGTAAATTACTGAAAAATATAAATGGAAAGTAAATTGGACTCCAAAGAAAACCTTTGGAAAAAAAACAGTTAAACTAAGATTAAGTTGAGTAATTTGAATAATTACGTATCCTAAATATATATCCTGAATTCATTTTATATTAAAAAAATATTTTAAATAACGAAAGATTCCAAACTCGTAAAAAATGATTATAAAACAAACTCAAAATAATCGGACTATACTAGGTAGTCATAGTTTAACTATGTGAATGATAAAGATAAGGCAGTGGGAGTCCTTGGCTGTCCCGGACACAATAATAATATGGCTCTTTTGGCTGTTGGGAAAGTCGTTGGCCGTGCTTGCTCCCATGGAAAATATCACCTTGGTCGAAACAGTCCGAGTCCAGGAAGCCCGAGAAGAGTGAGTCGACGGAGGGAATGCCACCTGGCCTTGCTGAACGAATATCAACGTTATGTAGAGCAATCAAATGTTGCTCAATAGCAAGATGCAAGAGAATGTGATGAAATTGATTATCTGATGCGATTCGATTCGCTCGGCCATTCACATGATGAGGTCGAATTCTCAAGAAATGTAGCAATCATAGGTTCCAAATCATCTTAAAGAAGTAAGGAAAAATGTAGGGTGAAATGCGTTTTATTTTGGGTATATAATTGTTAGTAAATTTTTTTGGTTGTTACAAAATATTTTGTAATGTTGTAATTAAACATTTCTTGGGATGGGGTAATGTTGTAATTAAGTATATGTTGTTGAAGGGGTACGTGATAATTGTTATCCTCCTTTCACAATTTTAGGTGCAAGTTGTAAAAGTCTAACTATAAGCCATTTTTTTAAGGAAGTTTTATAAACGTTGTTGAGTTAAACTAACCAGTATTACTAGGTAGCACATATAATTGTAATTATGTAAAATTTATTTTTATTGTGAATAGAGTAGATGTGGCATCAAGTTGTTAATGGAACACTATGTAAGTATGATAGTGGTTTGTGTACTAAAATTTTGGGTTGATGTAAAATAAAAGAAGTTCAATCTTCGCTTAAGAGAAAGGTGAGATACAATAATTTCAAAATATGAGAAGGTTGAAATTAATTTATGATCAAGAATGATTTTAATATGTTGATAAAATATGTAGGTGAGAAGGATTCCTAAAAGATTGGTAAAGATAGGAGATGTAACCCATGTATATCAATAGATGGATTTTATGTTATATGTACACCAATGATTAGTTGATTGTAGGGAAAATAGAAAGTTCATATACTAATTAACTGTAAGAAAGAAATAGAATGTTTAGCCATGATGCTTAAGTGAAGATATTGCATTCAAATGAAAAGGAAAACAAAAAATTAAGCAAGCAAGTAGGGATCAAGAGATTGCAAAAGGAATAGTGAGGACATGGATGTGATATTGGATTTAAAAGAGAAGACAAGCTAGTGTCACTAAAGATGAAAGCTTGTGTCAGCAATAGGAGTGAAGTAATGATGGAGGAAAAGGAAGGTAAATTAAACTCAAGACCATATTGTAATGTGAGTCACACATTCTATTTATAAGAAACCCCATGGTGTTATGTTATGAAACCAGCTCACAAAAAGATAGAAAAGATAGATCAACGCCTTAGAATTCAACCTCTTCGAGGGGGTAACCTCCTTTACATTACTTAAATGAAAAATTCTTCGATGATTCAAATGACGAAACCTCCTTTCTATATATAGGAGTCTAAGGAGTCACAATATAACCCAGCCGACCTAACAATAATAATATAAAGCCACAAAAATAACAATAGAGGGATTCTATGGGGCACAGTAATAACAATATGGGGACAATAGGGGCACAACAATATTAATAAGGGGTACAACTACAATAGTAATGGGGTAATCACTAGTATTATAGGGACCCAACATGCCCCTCTCCTTCAAAAAAGTGTTGTCCTCAATGCTTGAGTAGTTCTAGATGCTTCTGTATAAAATTCTCATCCTCCCATGTGGAATCTTCAGCGGATAAGTTCTTCCACTTGATAAGATACTTCGAAATTGATCGATTTCGTAGCTATCAAGTTCTTGTTTCTGTGACTGCTTCTGGTTCCAATATATTTTTTCCTTCCTTGTCAAGTTCTGGCAATATTGTTTGAACTGGGAGATTGTCGCCTATAACCTTCTTTAAACATGAAACATGGAAAACTGGGTGCAATCGAGAAGCTGCAAGAAGCTCCAATTTGTATGCCGTAGTACCAATCTTTTACAACACCTTATGCGGACCATAATACTTTGGTGATAATTTATTATCCTTCTTAGCTTGCTTGAGGGACATCTGCTTATATGGTTGTAGCCATAGGAATACCCAATCACCTACATCAAAACTTCTTTCGCTGCGATGTTGAGATGCCTGTTGTTTCATTCTATTCTGTGCCAACACGAGGTTATCCTTTAAGAGTTGGAGGACTTGTTGTTGACGTTCGATGTGACGTTCCACTGCTTGAACCTTAGAATTTTCTCTTAAATATGATGTGATGGATGGTGGCTAATACCCATAAAGTGCCATAAATGGGGTCATTTTTGTTGCTGTATGGAAGGAAGTGTTATACCACCATTCAGCCAGAGGCAACCATTTGACCCATTATGTCTGTTTATTAGATACAAAGAAATGAAGATATCCTTCCAACATTTGTTTACTATCTCAGTTTTCCCATCAGATTGAGGATGATAAGATGAGCTATGAGCTAACTGAGTACCAAGACAAGAAAATAATTCTGTCCAAAAATTTCCAGTGAAAATGGGATCTCTATCACTTACAATAATATTTGGGTTTCCATGTAGCTTTTGAATTGTTTCCATAAATGCAGTAGAAACTGTACTGGCTTTAAATGGATGTGATAATGCACAAAAGTGTGCATACTTGGTAAGTCTATCAACTACCACCATGATGACAGTCTTTCTCTCAGACTTGGGTAAACCTATGATAAAATCCATTAAAACCTCCTCCCAACGTTGGCTTGGAATGGATAAAGGTTGTAATAGACCGGATGTCTTAATTGTTTCGACTTTATTTTGTTGGCAAACCAAAAATTCCGCCACAAACTTTTGAATATCTAATTTAAGGCCATCCTAAAAAAATTCCTTCTTAACCCTGTGGTAAGTTTTTAAAAATCCTGAGTGCCCTCCTAAGGGAGAAGTGTGCAATTCCATAAGAATCTTTTGTTTTAGCTGGGAATTCTTACAGAGGTATAAGCAATCTTTGTACCATAATGAATCATTTTGCCAGCTAAATGTATCAAACGTACTAGAATCTTGCTGTAACTTTCGAATAAGTGCCCACACTTCTTCGCCATTCTTCCATTCCTCCCTTGCTTCGTTTATCCAATCTGGTTGGATAATAGAAATGGCGCACAACAATGCTTCCACATCCTCATCCTTTCTTGAAAGTGCATCTGCCACCACATTTTGCTTCCCTTTCTTGTAGATGATTTCAAAGTCATAACCCAACATCTTTGTGACCCACTTTTGTTGCTCTTCAAAGGATAATCTTTGTTCTAAAAAGTATTTAAGGCTATCATGATCCGTTTTTACCTTGAAGTGTCTTCCCATTAGGTAGGGTCTCCATTTCTTAAGTGCATGGAGTATTGCCAACATTTCCTTCTCATAAATAGCTTTGTGTAAAAACTTTCCCTTGATTGGACGACTTTCAAAAGCAATGGGTCTTTCATCTTGCATGAAAACAACACCAATTCCATTTCCTGAAGCATCACATTCCACAATAAAGGTTTTTGTGAAGTCCAATGTAGCTAAGACTGGTGCTTGGCACATTGCCACTTTAAGATGTTCGCAGGCCTTTGTTGCTTCTAGAGTCCATGAAAATGCATCTTTCTTCAATAATGTCATTAGAGGTGCTACTATTCTCCCATAATTCTTAACAAACTTGTGATAATACCCTATCAGTTCCCGAGAAATCCTAGCAGATGCTTTATGGATGTGGGGATTATCCATTCCTTAATGGCTTTAATTTTTCTAGGGTCTACCTTAACTCCTTCATGAGATACAATATGACCCAGATATTCCACCTCTTGTACTCCAAAGAAACATTTGGATCTTTTTGCATATAATTGTTTCTCTTCCAATAGTTGTAGCACCATGTCAACATGTTCAACATGATCCTTCCCAGACTTGCTGTAGATTAGTATATCATCAAAAAATACTAACACCAATTTTCTAAGGAATGGTTTGAAAATTGAATTCATCAAACCTTGAAATGTTGAAGGTGCATTGGTAAGGCCAAAAGGCATGACCAAAAATTAATAATGACCCTCATGAGTTCTAAATGTTGTTTTCGGAATGTCTTCAATCTTCATTCTGATTTGATGATATCCTGAATGAAGATACAACTTGGTGAAGTAAATTGATCCATGCAATTCATCTAGTAATTCATCAGTGATAGGAATGGGAAACTTATCTCTAATGGTGAGCTTGTTCAGCCCCCTATAATTTGGACACATGCACCATGATCCATCGTTCTTATGCACCAATACCACTAGAGCAGAGAAAGAACTTTGACTCGGTTGAATTATACCAGCCTCTAGCATTTCAATTTCACTCTTTTGGGCATAGGGATATCTGTACGGCCTGATGTTTCAAGGAACACTTCCTGGAATCAGATGAATAACATGATCATGATCACGAATAGGTGGGAGATATTTGGGAGTCTCAAATACCTTGGAATGATTGTCCAAGACTTCTTGGAGATCTGTAGAAATAGATGATTCCAATGTGGAAACATCTAGCGAACATAATTCTGCAATTACACATCTTTGTTCCTTTTTAAGAAGCTTTGTCATACCATTAGATCTGATTATCTTTCCCAGTTTCCTTGCAATACCCCTTAATTCAACTTTCTTTCCTTCCACAGAAAATTTCATGAAAAGTTCTTGAAAATTAAAGGCTATTGTACCCAAGGATTGTAGCCATTGGACTCCTAGTACAACATTAGCACCTCCCATTGGAATGGAAAGCATTGGGCTAGTCAATACATATTCTCCCATGGATAGCTTGATATTATGGCACTTTCCAGAGAAATTTATTGTTCCTCCATTTGAAACCATCACTTGACACTCTAGTGCTGGATATAAGAAGCAATTCAATTCTTTTGCTACCTTACAATGAATAAAATTGTGGGTACTTCTTGAATCAATCAACACTATTACCTTTTTCTTCTTGATTTGTCCTTCTATCTTGATGGTTTGAGGAGTGGTAATTCCCGCCAATGCATTACAAGATATGTTCGGATTCATTTCTTATTTATCTAGGCTTTGTTCCTGGAGTATATCCTCTTCTTTTGACCTTTATTGCTCCTTTTCTTCTTCCTCTTCACAATCTATGTAGAATAATTTCTTCTTAGCACACTTATGACCTTTAGTGTATTTTCTATCACAACTGCAACAAAGCCCTTTTGCTCTTTTTTCTTCCAATTGCTGTGGTGTCAACCTTATAGGTTGTGGAAGACTATGGGAAACGACACTTCCATCTTTATAGTAGTGAGTGGTATGCTTTCTGGTTGCCATAATTTTGCTTTCCATTTTTCTTGCTAACCTAAATGCCTTCTCTAATGAATCAGGTTCCCAAAGGTGAACATCATGTTGAATATTATCCTTTAAAGTCCCTATGAACACATCAATCCTATGTTCCTCTGGAATATTTTTTACCCTTATGTTCAATTTTTGGAACTCCTCAATGTGCTCCATTATTGAACCCTTTTGTTTGAGACTTAATAATTGGCTAAAAAAAGTGTTGCTTTTTGTATCCTCATAATGTGCTGTCAATTCTTCCATAAAAATTGCCCAAGTGATAATTTGTTTACGATAGCAAAGCCATTGATACCATACAAATTGATTTGGTTCCAAATATAAAGTTGCAATACGTACCTTTTGTGTGTTTTGCACATTATTGAGATCGAAAAATTTCTCCATCTATAATATCCATGTTGCGGGATCCTTGCCATCAAACTTCCTCATATCGATTTTTGGAATATGGTGGGTCTTCGATCCCACATTAGAGTCTATGAAATCATGATTAATATTTCTTTTGTTCGCATCATGAGTTTCCTTTACTACCTTTTCACCATTAGTAAGTATTTCTTGTAGAAAATTTGTCAAATCTGTCTTCAAATCTACCATGTCTCTCTTCAAATATTTCTTCAAATCTCTGTTCAAATCTTCCATCTTAGCATCCACGCCCTTTATCTTAGCTTCTATTAGCTTTTGTGGGAGTGACATTTGTTGTACCTGGTCATGTAAATTTGATATATCATGTAGCATTTCTTCCTCTTCTTCATGAGTCATGCTAGAGCTTTCAGGTTGCTTACTAGGTGTTTGCATTTTCTTTCCTCGGGGCATCAATTACCGATAATAATGCTCTACTAAGCCATTTGAATTCCTTCAAAATAAATTTTCAAACCAAGCTTAAGCAAAAAATTTAAAAAATCTACACACCTTTTTTCACTTGGTAGGAGCTTGGTATTGCCTTTCATGTATCTCTGTACTTTCAAATCATCCAGTTCTGAAATTCTGAATTGCATTAGTCCCAAATTGGATTCTCCAAGGAAGAGTTATGCAAAATATCCCACAGTGACCTGATTATAGACTAGTTCAGTAGAGCGAACTTGTACGACGTGCCATGAGTCACTGTTTCAACCTTTGGAATTGAAAAATATATACAAGAAACTACAATCCATCCTGTTTATGTACCCTTTACGAAATTTCAATCTGATGCTCAGAGAAAAAGTTATGACGATTTTCCCCAGGTCACCTGTTTGGAATGTAATTCAGGAGTCTGCACAAAAACCAACTTCCTCAGATCATATCTCTGCAAATATAGTGCAAAAAGCTCTAAAATGTGGACTCGAGATTCAGCGTGATGTCTTATCAAATGGGTTTTTTTTTAGCTTCTGAAACGTCACAGAAAAAAGGTTATAGCAAAAATGCCACGATGACCTGTTTGGAGTAGGAAAACCCTAGAATCCAAAGCTCTGATACCAAATGTTATGAAATGAGCTCACAAAAAGATAGAAAAGATAAATCAACGCCTTAGAATTCAGCCTCTTCGAGGGGGCAACCTCCTTTACATTACTTAGATGAACAATTCTTCGATAATTCAAATGACAAAACCTCCTTTCTATATATAGGAGTTTAAGGAGTCACAATATAACCTAGCCAACCTAACAATAATAATATAAAGCCACAAGAATAACAATAGAGGTATTCTATGGGGCACAGTAATAACAATATGGGGACAATAGGGGCACAACAATATTAATAAGGGGTACAAGTACAATAGTAATGGGGTAATCACTAGTATTATAGGGACCCAACATGTTATGATTGACCTGATGTATTGGTCATAAAGAATGTTTTATTGTGAACATGGTATCTCCTTCAATGGTTTTTTTAATTGAATGCAATTGAATCAATGATGATGTAAGCTTAATGAGGTGTATATAGCACCATATTTGTTGTGTTGATGGTTTGTGGTAATCCAAAACCAATTATCACAACAAACGAAGGTTCATGTTTAATAAAAAACCACTTGATGTCATGTATTTTTTATAGTATGCAAAAACCACTTCATGTGCGATGGTTAATGGTCATCCACAAGAACACAAAGGTGTAGTTCCAGAGTGTCTTTATGGGTAAGCCATGGAAAACATAGGGTGGTGACTAATGATGTCAATATGTGATTCAAGGATGTTTAAATGAGTCATGTACACGAAAGGGAATCCTTCTAGAGTAAGATATATACTTTTTGTTTAATGATGCATTCTGATTGACAATTGTTCCCTTATATGTATGTCATAATTTCAGTAATGTTAACATGATAGAGGTATGATTTGTAAATTTCAAGTTGGATCAAACATAGAATCTGTTGATAAGGATGTTTTTTAGTTCATAATGGATCATGTACGTTAGAGGACCTTGGATGATGGAGATAAAAATATGTTGTCATTAAGTGTGAGTATTAGAATGTGTAACTCCTACCTTTCTTAGGTGTGACCATGTTTTTGTATTTTTAATATTATTGGTAATTATAAGGTAGAGTTTATCTCAATGAAAAGATTATATTCCTAGTATTTAGGAGGTGGATATATTCTCCAACTAGATAACCTCCTAGATTAGGGTGTGGTAGAGATATCTTCTCCACTGATTGATTCTTTGGTAAAGATAGTTTTTCTACCTTACATTGTATGTTGTTCTGCTTATATGTATATCATTACATTGTTCGATAACATGCTCAACACAATTTTGTATTTAAATAATGTTTACTCTCCACCTTTCTAATTCTTCCTTTAGTCTGGAACAAGTTTATCACCATCCATAAATTCTATTTATAGGAATGTTCTTGTAAATTTTTTCATTTATTTAAGCTTATTAGAACTTGCATATACAGGAAACTAGTTTAATGGTATGATTCCTCCTCACATGAGTCACTTTTATAATTTACAAGAACTAGAACTTGGAAATAATCTTTCAAAAACCAATACAATTACTAATGAATGACTAATTCTAGTTATACAAGCTTGAAATTAATGGTTTTGTATATAAAGAAATATCACAAGCATATTCCCCTAACTTAATATGCCACCTGAGTATATAAGGAAACAAAATGATTTTTAGCCAACCAACTTGTATGTAGAAGCATTCAAGTATGTATATATATATTCAAATTTATCATATATATATATATATATATATAAAGATTAAATTTTCAAAATGTCTTTAGATTATAAAATAGTCAAAATTTCAGATCAACATGAATTTATATAAGTACATATTTTAGATATATTTAATATAAAATATTTAATATTTTAAAAGTTAGGAAATATTAATTTTTATTTAGATATTCTATGAAAAATAATTCAAAAATTATATAAGAGTTAAGATGAATAATAATAATGTAATGATGTTTAGTAATGAATAAAGTGAATAATAATATATTATTATGATATCATTATAATAAATAATAAATAAATTATTTAATGACCAATTTCATATATGTTAATTAATTTTAAAACAGCTGCCACGACTATGGCAATGTCCCTACAAAATTATCTTGCATTAAATTGGATATGGCTGTTTAGAGTATATTGTATTCTTTTTGTTCTAACCAACGTGCAACAAAACCACTTCTGTATATGTATCTATATAATATAGAGTGTGTTTTAACGATTAAATTAAAATGTTCTAACTTGTCTTATGTTTATGAAATACACCCAAGTTCCTATATTACATGTAAAAACATGGAAATGCAACAAGAAGTTATAAAGATATCCTTTGTAGGAAATCATAAGGGTTCGATCAAGCGTTAAACCATAACGTGTAAAAAGTTTCTAAACATCACACTAATTGCATTGTTAGGATGATGTATATATTCATTCAATATCCATTAGTTGGATCTCAAAAAGAAATATAGCATTTTTACCTCCTATATAATTCTTGTTACTTGGATATAATCATGAAATTTTTTTCACATTTCACATGTGATAAAGTATTTTAATTTTATATTAAAAAAAATAACTTAGTATGTGGACAATAGATCATAAAATTGTATACATTGTGAAAAATGGGTGTAAAAACTTATTCCGAAAAGAATTATGATGAGAACTTTCTAACTAATAAAATAATATCACACGTATAAATAAATGATTTTTTTATAAATAGGGAGATTGTTTTCAATATGTGAATAATTAGTTGAGAAAATATTTCAATGACACTCTAACCTAGGAAGCATTTAGTTGGAGAGAAACTCTTTAATCCGATTAGGCATAACAACCTCCTAGTTACTAGAAATAGAGTTTGTATCATAGATATGAACCATACTTAATATGTACCAATAAACCTAATAATCAAATACGATCGCTCATAAGACAAATAGGAATTACATTCTCCCTTCATGGCTACTTGTCTAAATCATAATCCATTGAAGTCTTCAATGTCTTCTCCTCTACTAAAATTGCTTCACTATGACTTGAAGATCATCATCAATAAAATATCTCATATATGGTCCATCCAAGTACTACCATCTCATGGTTTAACCACTCTAACCATTGGTATAGTAGGATGTCCCTTCCTATAAATGGTTTAGTCAACCTTTTAATGAACATCCCTTAAATGTAAAAAATTCATCTCATAGAGTTTACAATCAATATGGTCCAATTCAAGTGTTAAATAACTTTGTAAATGAGTCTATAAACATTAATATGGTACACTCATAGAGCATCCATCCAACAACGCATGGTGTAGTCATTCAAGTGTTAAAGAACTCCCTAATAGAAGTTACTAAAATAAACTATACCAAGTCATCAAGCACATATGACAGGAGGTATGCATTTCCCTATAGGACTCGCAACAATATTCCCTTTACATATTACATGCATGCAAGTACATAAATTCTCTGCCCCATGAAGATAACAAGTAAAAAGTGAAATCTTAAAGAACCAATACATCAATTCAAAACATGAAATATAGAAATGCTATATGTGATTCACATTATAATATCGTTCAACTATGTTTTTTAGTCACAAAATTTTATTTATATTTTTCCATCACCTTTACATATTCACTAGTACCACATGAATAGTGATAAATTCCCTTGTACCAAGTTTCAAAGTACAATCTATTCTATATATAACATCTATCATCCATTTTCCTCACTCATAATTTCTTTACTTATGGATTTATCATTAAATTTTCTTATGCTTCTTCTTGTACCCATATAAAACTAATCATTGATTCCCACATAAAAATAAATATTTTTACTGAGATATGTAGGTTCCAACTGTTCTATTCACTAGCTCTATAGGAATCCTTTTCACCTAAATTTTTATTATCATCTTAAAATACCTTTAACTTGGTCCCAAAATTCTCACATTTTAAGATTATTCCATCTCTGTCATATTACCCCCTTAAATTGATCTGAAAATCACTTGTGAGTGACCTCAGTTAAATAGTTATTGAATGAAGGTATTACAGACTCATGTGCTAGTGCGCGTCTATGTTATTTTAGGCAATGGATCGATCATATTGCAAAATACATAGACACTAGAAAATAGAGAGCAATAAGGAAAATACAGTAAGAAAATGCAAGAACACAACAATTAATAAGGAGTTCACCCTATTCTCCAAGGCTACATCTCCGGTCCAGCTTTCAGTGGTGGCCTTCTTTTATTGTGTCTTTAAAGCATAGATTTACAATGAGGAGCTCAATTTTGAGTCTCCTGAAATAGATAATGCTCGGTAGGGTGGTTCCTAGATTCCCCAAGCCACTAGAGTGCACAGACTCTTTTCCATTCCAAGTCCTGACCTCTCTGGTCTTTAATGGGAGGAGCCCAATGTGGTGCTCAATTCCTGACAGATCCTCTCAGGGATTGCTTGAATCTCCCAAGCTTTCTGTCTACTTGATGCTGCCTATGGTCAACTCGGCTCTCTATTTTCTGCTTTTTGCTTCACTGTCTTTTTCTTCTCTCGATCTCTTATTTTTTCTTCTTCTTGTTCTGCTCTTTGGTTGTTCATGGCTTAAAGCTAATTTGTCTCATGACTGCTCGCTTTGTCTTCCGCCCCTTCGGTTCGCCTGCTGTTGTTCACTTGGAGTTCCCTGCCTCTGCATCATTGCCAACGTCTCACAGGGTGTAGCCACTTGTCCTCTCACGAACTGCACCAGCTCTTCCTCAACAGTTCAGTTTTTCAGTTACATTGTGGAATGACTCATCTACTGACTCAGCAGTTAAATCGGACGTCAAACTTCTATATCCTGCGGCTTAATCCCCTGTCAAATCCGGTTCCTCCATCAGGTGCAATCTCTGTCGTCAAATCTAGAGCCCCCAGATCCTACGACATTCACTCATTTCGCATAGTTGACATTCTCGACCATTAGTGTGCGATGAGAGGAAGTTTTCTCTCTCATCCACCGGACACGTGTCATGCACTGAATGGAATCGTTCACTTTCAGCCAAACCTGATTACCGCCCAAGGATGCCCCAATATACTACCGGTTTTGGAGCGGGGGACTCGCCTTTCACCTTAGAGCTTTCCCCATGGTTTTCTCGGCTTCCCATGTGACCAAGCGCTTGGGGCCTTTCCTTCTCGAGGGGTTTTGCCCAGTGATGCACACATCAGAAATGGCCTTCGTTTCCTGATCCAGGCTTCCCAAGTGCCAATTTTGCCTCCTACATGGTCTCCATGGGCCTCGGTCAGTGCGCTTTGACTGAGGTCCTCGTCATTCCTTGCTAGCTGCAATCTGCCACTATCCAGAGGTCTTCCTCATCGCTCTTACATAAATTCGAAGTCTGTCCTATTTGGATAGATTCATGGCACTTTGATTATTTTTCATGGATCCAATTCAAATCACGGCCTTCCCACTGAAAAATCTTTTGGACCACCAAAAGTTGGCTTTCAAGCATCGAATAAGTGAGGGTACAATTGTCTCACTTGTCCAATCTCTATCCACTTTGCACGGCTTGGCTTTGAACCCTTGACCCCAACTCTAAGGTACTCAATGTCTCCCCTACATGTTTTCCTCACCTTCCTGTCCAGAACTGTGTCTTCTTGCAATTCATTGAGATATTCAGGTAGCAAATCTTCAATAGAGGGCAATTGACTCTACTCATCAGGATCCTCAATTAGTGAAGGTTCAAACAATCTCAAGAAATCAGCATTCATGACTAAGTAGATGTGCATGTAAGCTGGTAGATCAATGCGAAAAGCATTCTCACCAATCTTCTCAAGTATCTTGAAAGGTCTGTACCTGATAGGCTTTAGCTTTTTACCTTCACCTTGCATCCTGTCCTTGCTGATGTATAGCCAGTCTTGGTCACCAACTTGGAAACTATGCTCCATCCATTGCTTGTCATGCCTTGCCTTGTATTTGGCTTGGGTCTTTTCCAGCTGCTCCTGTACTGCCTGGTGGATCTCTTGGATTTGTTCAATGAACCTAGTTGCCCTGTCCACATCACTGTGTCCCTCAACTATGGTGTCTTTACCAAAGACAAAATCCAAAGGAGACCTTGGTGTGAAACCAAAACAGGTCTCAAAAGGAGATTTCTGTGTAGAAGAATGTTTTGATTTGTTTTAAGCATGATGCACATAACACAAATGTTCGTCCCAAAGCTTAGGATGCTTGCTGCAATATCCCCTGAGCAACTGTATCACTGTCCTGTTGACTATTTCTATCTATCCATCAGTTTGTGGATGAGAAATTGTGCTTTTCTTCAGTTTGGTGTTCATTAGTTCCCACAGACTTGACCAAAACTTCCCCACAAATTGGGTGTCTTGATCAGATACAATGGAAGTGGGTAATCCAAAATGAACCCATACATGTTCAAAAAATAGTTTTGCAGTTTGTTCAGCTGTAATCTGTTTATTACAAGGTATCAAAATACACATTTTGTTGAACCTATCCACAACAACATATAGATAATCATGACCCTTCCTAGATTTAGGCAGTCCTCCAACAAAATCCATGGAAACACTTTCCCAAGGGTGAGAAGGAACTAGTAATGGAGTGTACAAGCCTAGTTTTTTATTGCTGGGCTTGCTTTTAGCACACATAGTACACCCTCTTACATATCTAGAAATTGTCTCATTCAGTTTTTGCCAATAACAAAATCTTTGTAGTTATGCAACTGTTTTACTTACTCCAAAGTGACCTGATATTAGAGAAGTGTGTGCTTCTCGAATTATCTTTACTCTTTTAGCTTTTGGAATGCATAACTTCCCACAATGGTATAAGAGTCAGTCCTTTACATGATAGTCCAATTCTTCTACTCTTTTGCCTTGACTTAAAGTTGCATGTACAACTTTAAAGTCTATATCTTAAGCATATTGTTCAATGTAACTCTCATGTAACACAGAATTATGCTTAAGTATTGTAGATGCATTTATAATAGGTCTAGATAACATGTCTACAACTTTATTATGTATGCCCCTTTTATATCTGATGACTAAATGAAACTGTTGTAGAAAACCCATCCATCTATAGTGTCTTGATTGCTACAACTTAGTTTAGGAGTGTAGATATTGAAGTGGTTGATGATCAGTATGTATTACTGTCTCATTTCCCATTAAGTAATGTTTCCACTTTTTCACACTCTGTACTAATGCATACAATTCTTTATCATATGTAGGATAGTTAACTACTATAGAATTAAATGTCTCAGAATGATAACATATGGGTTTACCATTCTATTTCAACACTGCTCCCATGGCATAGTCACTAGCATCTATTTGGATCTCAAATGGTCTTTGAAGATTAGGCAGTGCTAGTACAGGTGTTGTACTAATCTTTTCTTTCAAGGTGTTGAAGGCTTTCTGCTATTTGCCTCCCCACTGAAACACCTTGTTCAATCCTGTTAAATCATGTAAGGGAGCTACAATTGAGGAAAAGCTAGAAATGAACTTTCTCCAATATTGTGTTGCTCTTAAGAAGCTTCTAACTTCTGTAGCAGATTTGGGTTTAGGCCAGTTCACAATGACTACCACTTTAGAGGGATCTATCTTCAATTCACCACCCCCTACTATATGACCCAAATAATTCAGAGATGTTTTGCCAAATTCACATTTTGAGAGTTTAACATACAAATTTTCTATTTTCAAAACATCTAGTGTCTTCTTAACATGCTTTAAGTGTTCTTCCCATGTTTTGCTAAATATCAGAATGTCATTCAGATACACAATAACAAAATCATCAAGAAAAGGTCTGAGCACATCATTCATTAATCTCATGAATGTAGCAAGAGCATTAGTTAAGCCAAAAGTCATAACCAGCCACTCATACAATCCTTGCTTTGTTTTGAAAGCAGTCTTCCATGCATCTTGTTCTGCAACTCTGACCTGATGGTATCCACTATGCAAGTCTAACTTGGAAAAATAAACAACTTCTTTCAATTGATCTAAAAGATCATCTATGCGAGGAAGGGGATAATGATTTTTGATTGTTATCTTATTCAGTGCTCGGTAATCAATGCACATTCTTCACGAGCCATCTTTCTTTCTCACTAAAACGATTGGTGACCTGCATCGTGATGTTCTAGGTCTGATGAACCCTTTCTTAAGAAACTCCTACACCTGATTCTTGATTTCATAATTCTCTAAGGCAAACAACCTGTACATTCCAATGTTAGGCAATGGAGCATCTTGCTGCAAAATAATATCATGTACTATTTCCTTTTTGGGTGGCAGACCTTTAGGTTCTTGAAACAAGATGTCATACTCTGAAACAACCTTTTCCGAATCAGCTTATTGTTTAGCATTACAACCCTCAAATACATTGGTTTTATCAAGCTTATTTTCCTTTACAACCATCAGTAAGAATTGTTTACATGAACTTATCATTCATTTCATCTGCCCTGAGTTTATGAGAGTATAATTATTCTTGAGCTTATGAGCTCTTACAAAGTATTTGATTCCATCTTTAACAAGTAGATACTTGTTCTCAGCTCTATAGAAAATAGCTTTTCTATCATACAAGTAAGGACTTCCTAAAACAATTCCACATATATGCAAAGGAATTATGTCTAACTCAACCTCATCTACAAATGCTGACCCGAAAGAAAATTTGAGTTTGCACTGTCTAGTCACTTGTAGTTTTGCTTTATCATTCAACCATCCTAATGGGTATGGTTTCTTGTGAGGTGTAGTTACTAATCCCAACTTCTTTACAATTGCTTTAGAAATTAAATTTACTTGTGAGCCACTATTAAACAAAGTATCAATCTTTTGATGTTTGGAAATAACTCGAATATGGAAAACATCATGTATTTTTCAATCATTTTTTGCATCAATAATAGATTGTGGAGAATTACTAGTAGATGCTTCAGAATTCTTACCTTTTATACCTGTGGCTGCAATAGCTATTTCATCTCCTGAGTCTGACCCCAAATCCTTCTGAATAGTTGCAACAGTCTTCTTCTTCTTGCTCTCAAACTTCTTAGGTCTTAGCTTTGGATGCAGAATCCAACAATGCTCATCATCATGCCCATCCATTTTGCAGTGAGTGCATGAAGCCTTGCTCTCTGTGCAATGTTAGACTTCCTTGATTTCCATTTCTACCTTCTTTTCTTCTTATTCTTGCTTGCAGTGGGTTGGGATGATCCCCCAACTTCTGGACTTCCATTCTTTCCTCTAGCTTCTAGATGAGTAGCTTGGACATATACCTCATCTATACTAGTGGGATTGAACAAGAGGATAGTGTGCCTCATTTAGCTATGTAGACCACCAATGTACTTCAACAGAGTCTCAGGTGAGTCTAATGAGATTCCTAGAATCAATTCTCTCTTTCTAAATTCTTGAGTGTACCCTTGCACACTTTCCCCTTTCAAATGTTGAAGAGTTTGCCAACTCATCATGGCTTACTGCATGTAGGCCAATGGATAAAACTACTTTTTGATTGCATAAACAAATTCACTCCAGACAGAGATAGTCTTACCATGTCTCTTCAGGTCAGCTTGGGTCCTGCCTTCCCACCAAACCAAGGTAGTGCCTCCAAGGCATAGGCTTGACAACTGAATCTTTCTCTTGTCTGAATCAATACTCTGCACTCTGCAATAAACATTAGTTTGTCTAATCCAATTGTCCAACTTTTATACATTCAATTCTCAATCATATATAGGTAAATCAAATCTAACATATAGTTTGATCAAAGATGCTTTCTTTTTGAGTTCAGGGCTACTAAGAGGTGTTAGAAAGCTTTCCTCTTTCCATTTTCCATTTGAGTGGTCATGGAAGTGAGACTCATCTTCTCCTTTGTCTTGTTTGAAGCCTGATGAATCTTCATCCTTATGTTTTCTAAAGTCCTTATACATTTCTTCTACCATGGACCTTATGGCTAGGAAACTATCTATGAATTGAGGGTCTAGCTCTACAGAACATTCTTCTGACATTTTCTTCCAAGGATTGACTCTCCCAATTTCAGCATTAGTTTCGACCAACTCTCCTTCTCCTAACTTGAGCTTTGATCTAGTTAGCATTCAACAGCTAAAGCATCATAAGCTTGTCTAACCATAACAACCCAGAGCTCCAATACCACTTGATCTGAAAATTACTCATGAGTGACCTCAATTAAATAATTATTGAATGAAGGTATTACAGACTCATGTGTTGGTGTGTGTCTATGTTATTTTAGGCAATGGATCGATCAGATTTCAAAATACACAGACACTAGAAAATAGAGAACAGTAAGGAAAACACAGTAAGAAAATGCAAGAACACAACAATTAATAAGGAGTTCACCCAATTCTCCAGAGATACATCTTCGGTCTAGCTTTCAGTGGTGACCTTCTATTATTGTGCCTTTAAAGTAGAGATTTACAATGAAGAGCTCAATTTTGAGTCTTCTAAAATGGATAATGCTCAGTAGGATGGTTCCTGGATTCTCCAAGCCACTAAAGTGCACAAACTCTTTTCCTTTCCAAGTCTTGACCTCTATGCTCTTTAATGGGAGGAGCGCAATGTGGTGCTCAATTCCTGACAGATCCTCTTAGGGATTGCTTGAACCTCTCAAGCTTTCTGTTTGCTCGATGCTGCCTATGGTTAGCTCGACTCTCTATTTTCTGCTTTTTGCTTCACTGTCTTTTTTTCTCTCAGTTTCTTCCTTTTTCTTATTCTTGTTATGCTCTCTAGCTGATCATGGCTTAAAGCCAATCTATCTCATGACTGCTCGTTTCCTCTTCCACCCCTTCAATTCGCCTGTTGTTGTTTGCTTGGAGTTCCCTGCCTGTGCGTTATCACCAACGTCTCACAGGGAGTGGCCACTTGTCCTCTCACAAATTATGCCAACTCTTCCTCAACAGTTTAGTTTTTCAGTTACATTGTGGAATGACTCATCTGCCAACTCAGTGGTCAAATCAGACATCAAACTTCTCTATGTCGTGGCTTAATCCCTGCCAAATCCGGTTCCTCCATCAAGTGCAACCTCCACCGTCAGATCTGGAGCCCCCAGATCATATAACATTCGCTCATTTCACGCGGTTGACTTGCTCGACCATTAGCGCGCGATGAGAGGTGATTTTCTCTCTCATCCACCAGACACATGTCGTGCGCTGAATGGAATAGCTCACTTTTAGCCAAATCTGCTTACTGCCCAAGGATGCCCCCAATATACCACCGATTTTGGAGCGCAGGACCCACCTTTCACCTTAGAACTTTCCCCATGGTTTTCTCGACTTCCCATGCAACCAAGCGCTCAGGGCCTTTCCTTCTTGAGGGGTTTTTCCCAGCGATGTGCGCATCAGAAATGGCCTTCGGTTCCTGATCCGGGCTTCCCAAGTGCCAGTTTTGCCTCCTGCGCAGTCTCCATGGACCTCGGTCAGCGCGCTTTGACCGAGGTCCTCGTCGTTCCTTGTTGGCTGTAATCTACCACTGTCTAGAGGTCTTCCTGATCGCTCTTGCATAAATTCGAAGTCTGTCCTATTTGGATACAGTCATGGCACTTTGATTATTTTTCATGGATCCAATTCGGATCATAAATGTAGACTCAACTTATACAATTCCATATCAAGATAGCATATGGTACACTTACCATGCTCATGCCTACATAGTGGTTATTTCCATGACTTGATGGCACATCAAATTTGTACATAGGAGGGATACATGCAACATGATTACATATGTTATCACAGTAACGTATATAGGCCAAAAACAATAGGTCTTTACATATCATCTAGGGAATTCAAAACTTTTACAACCTAGATCAATACTTTTCAGTTTCTAGCACAACCGATCATGCACTCCTTGCTTGATTACATCATTTCATTTTAGGTACAACAAGTATTAATAATTATGTACAAATATAACCAGGACTCCTTTTTAGCAGTCATATAGCCACTATATGATACCATCCAATTCATTTCCATGCATTATGTCTATTTTAGTTCTTAATCTACATTCTTTTCTTCCTCCATGTGAGATTTCAACTTTGCTCAATTTTTGTCCTCGATATTTATACATCACCTATAATTTATTATATTAACTAACTAAAAAAAGTATATATATACCCATATTGATTTAGTTAGTTTCAATAAGGTTCAATTCATTCATCCAATATTCCTAAGACATCAAATATTATAAAATAAGTACTCACACTATCAAAGTACATAAGGTATTTACACCATCCTAACCATATATTGTTATAGGTACCAATAGGTTATACATCACCAATTGAATTGTTTGCATGATCTCTTCTCTAACTTTTATTAAATTGCCATATCATATTTTTCAAATTGAAATATGCTATTAACACCTCATTTTCTATTCCTTGCATTTCATAAAACTACTTTTGAGAAGAAGAAGGGATTCTTTCTTTTCAACAATAAATGTGATCCTCTTATTCCTTTCACATTTCCATGTAAACCTTTAATTTTGGTAATTTTCCATTCCTAAAATCAGATTAAGGGAAACAATTTCCTTTTATTTTAATCCCATTGCACCATGTTCTCTAATCTTGAAAGAGCTATGAACAACTTTTCATCATATCACACTTTATTCTCCTTTTGAATGATGATAATACACCAACTCTTGAAACTAGATATCAATTCTTCCTTGTATCATACTTTGTAACAATTAATACCATATTAGTATCAATATTTATGAATGAAATGTCTATAATTTTCTTGGTCCTTACTTTGAAGATCCACTCCATAATTCCACCATCATACTAGAAAATTATTGATCATTCTATCTATTATTCTCACTATTACTGATAGGAAGCTTAAGAAATCACAAACCTGCTCTTGGTTTTGTGTGTGATGAATAGAAATTTCATTGTGCTCAATGAAATGTACCACCGAGGCATGTATATAAAAATATTTTAGGAAACAAATAATGATATTTTTTTTGTATGAGAAACCACTTGAGAGAAATGTATCTTCTTGTTACTCATTGGAGGCTCTAATACCAGTAATAACACCACTCTAACCTTCGCGTTCTTTCTTTCACCACTTTTTATCATGGAACTACTGTTGAATGGAGGACCTACTTTTTTTTCTAGGCATGTAGCCTATGCACCTCTTCAACCATTCCAAGGAAAAGAAATTGATTATGTTTATCCTCTTGCTAAACCATGGACATGATCTTCATATCATGCTTTGAAGATGACATTAATGCATACCAGCGGATTCTCGGAGCCAAGGTTTAATCAAGCCACATTTTCTATGACAAAATTATGATCTAATGAAGGGAATGTCGAAGAATGAATTCCTTTTCTACTTTTTTTGAAGGCCAACATTATTCTCATAATCTATCCACCCATTCAAAATATTTATAAACATTTATGGATCCATTTGCATCAAAAAATTATTGGTAGACATGCAGAGTCTCAATGCTTCATATGATCAATTCTCCTCACATCAGGCTTCAACATAAGCTATTCCAATATCCTTAATACCCTCTTTCATGATCCTAAACAAATTTTTCTAATCCAACAGTAAATTTTTTATCTCACGACTCTATAATCCCAGCAAGCTCCTCATTGATCCTTTCAATTCGAAGGTAAGATAAGCAAACTAACTTTCCATTGAAAATCCTTGAATTCCTTATAAATACTCTTGGAATCCTTCTTAATTTATAGTTCAAAATACTTGAATTTAATTTGTTGCGATAGTTTCTACTATCCTACAACAACCCAAAATTTCCTTTATAATAAGGAAATAAGACTATCATTTAATTCTCCCTTGAAATTCAACTAATATATATGGAAATATACCATTCACCCATGTTAATATGAAGACAAATATCTCATCAACCTATCACTTTGTGTCATGCTAATAAACCATCATATTCAATGGACCTAATTTTGGCAAACCATATTTCATGTTTTTACTTAATATTCCAATGTCCATGTAATTGTGAATTTCGATTACTCCTCTACTATTTCTACTATGGTTTTGAACATTCCCATCACTACATTAGAGAAATATACCACAAAAGGCATGCAAAAGCTTCCCATGATATTCAAATACAAATAATCAACATCTATATCGTATTTGGTTAGAACACAACACACCCTCTTCATGTTTACTCAAGGAATTCATTTGCTTTGTCACACTATTGGTATATGAAATATCATTCTTTTGCTCAAGAAACTCCTTCATAAAAATATCCCATATTTAGCTCTGAAACAATTGAAACTTGGTTACAACTTCCTATGTATAAGACAACCTTCACCTATCAATGTTCTAGTTAAATATGCACTCCTATAAGATGATGAGATGATGAAAATGTGCCCATCCATGTCAACTTCATTCAACATGGGCCTCAAATCCCACTACTTCTATGAGCTACTTGAGCACTACTTCCTTCACTCTACTTGTGACACTTCTTTCTCTATCTGCTCCCCCACTATGTTAGCTTCCCATCCTCTACATGACCATTCTAACATGGTCACACTAGAATCATATTGCACGCCTATTCTCAGCAATCCTATTCTAATTACAAAACTTCCAATATGATGCCACTTTGTAGCTATCGACAATCTGTGCAGGGTAATCTCAATTCCTAAGCTATGAGAAGCATTGGTCAAAATTATCACTTAACCCTCCATTGACTTCTCCACATAGCACACCATTTCATTATGGCTTATAATACAACTACGTTGACTCTCTCTGGTGGATCTCTCTTAACATAAGTTCCTTAAGCATAGGCTCCCTTTTCATTCTCCTTCTAGTAATATTCACGCTCAAATATCCTACCACAACTAAAGAGTAAAAATAACATCACATTATTGATAAACCTTATCTCACACACTACTGCAAACACATAATAGAATTCTACACCCAACAAATACCCCTACTCTTCATTTCTTTAGGAACTCTTGTGAGGGATTTATGCCCAAACCTTCTTTAATTTTGTGATAGAATGGGGGAGTAGACACTTACTACACACAAAAATTATAGTGACTACTCTTTAATTAAAAAAATAATGTTACACATATAAATACATGAAGGTTATGTCAATAAAAAAACAATATCTTGGACAAATGAATAACTAGTTAAGAAAATATCCAAACTACACACAAATTTAGGAACCATTTGGCTGGATAGAATCTCTCAAACCCAAATAGGGCTAGTAACCTCATATCTAAAAGAAGAAATTATTTCTTATAAAGATTAGCGCTACCTAATATTGACCAACAATCCTAATAATCCAATATAATCAAACACATTAAAAGAATGATATAAAATTGTTCAATTACTTAAAAAAATATTAAATTAAATTAAACATATTAAATTAATTAATATAGAATTATTCAACTATTTAAATTATATTTATATTAAATTAATTAACATACCATTATTCTTCTAATATTAAAATAATTAAAAAAAAAAATCATAATCTTTAAACTACCTAAACAAAAATTCCATTACCCATATTGCACTTACTTTCTGAGGTGCGATGTGGTTTCATTTCTTTTTATAAACTAAATTAATATTTCATTTGAAATGAAGAAACCTTATAAAAAAATCCTTGACAAAGATAGATGTTTATCCTAATTTCAAATGAAGAAACCTTATAAAAAAATCCTTGACAAAGATAGATGTTTATCCTAAAGGGGGAATGCGGGGATTTATGTTAACGTTGATTTGGTCGTTGGATTTATTATTGATGGTTTAAAATTTATATGTCCATGTTAACTTAGATAGTAATGGTATTTACCCATAGTATTAATGTGATAAGGTTAAATTTTCCCAATAAAACTTTAGACTTAGGTGAGTTCATAATATCAAAGTCCATTATGTAGAAACCTGCCCACCGATAACACTTTAAACATGTCAACTAATTACATGTTTTTTAATATTAATTTAAATATTATAAAATTAAAATATTTAATATTTTTTAATATTAATTTAAATATTATAAAATTAAAATATTTCATGCTTTTTAATATTAATTTAAATATTGTTAAATTAAAATATTCCATTTTCCTAAAACAATGGACAGCAAAAAAAAATACTTAAAAAGATTAGTAGTAAGACTTCTAACTTATTAACCAACCAATTCCTTACAAAATTAATATAAATATTATAAAAATAATTTCTTTCATTCTCCTTATGTACTATGTTAAAAAGAAAAATACTTAAAAGGCTTAGAAGTAAGACTTCTAACATATTAATCAAACAATGCTTTACAAAATTAATAAAAATATTATAAAAATAATCTTTTTCTTTTTCCTTATACATTATAAAAATAATCTCTTTCTTTTTCCTTATAGACTATGTTAAACCAACAAAATAATTAATTAATAGTCAAAGATAAACGAAATGCTATAATATTTATTTCTAAAACGGAACAAAAACACATATAATGAAAAGTGCATTTTAATATGTCATCTCCTCTTTTATTCACATCCGTTTTTCATCTCTTCTTTTACTCACATGTCATAGTTTTTACATCTTTCCGTATCATTTAAGTGAAAAGAAGTTAAACATCTTTTCATATCATTTAAATGAAAAGAAAATTGATTAGGAATACTATTCAAGAAATATAATATTGTGTAGTACGTAACAAAGGCCATAACATTTTTCTTTTGCATTACAATATTAATAATTCATTTTTCCAATCTCATATATATATTTTATTAAAAATTTTAGTTTTTTTAATAGTATATTGATTTTAATGTGAAAATACTATTCACATCCAAGGTAACAAAGTAGTAAACTTTAACTTATAATATATACTTAAAATTGTTCCACATTATATTATTATTACAATTATTTGGTTTGATAATGTGTATGATATAATTATTATTTTTAATAAATATTTATATTATATAAATTATATAATTATTTTTTAACAAATATTTGTATTATATATTCTAAATAAGTGTCTACATGAAACATTTGAAAGTTTTATATTAGCCAATCATTAAAAAAAACTTTACTCTATAGAAAAATGTGTAAATTTAAGAGAAACTGAAAAACAAAAAACTATGCAAAAATTCAAAATATAATTGTATTAAATTTTCAATTAACCTATTGATTCATTATTCGTTATATTATATTATGAACAAAATCTCTATATATATATTATTGTTTAATAATATAATATTATTAAAATCAATACAATTATTTAATTATTTTAAATCATTTTTTATTTCACTAAAACCAATAACATAACAAAATTTTTCTCAATAAATAATATTTAAAATTAAAATATTTTTATTTTTTATATAATATTTAGAATTAAAGATATTGTAAGTTTATATTATATTATTACTATTACATACTTATTAATATATTATTAAAAAAATATTCATGTATACTTAACCCCTTTTTCCTCTCTTGTCATGTTTTAAGTCTATTTTCTAACTCTTATATATAGTTCGATCGAAGAAAAGCATCGCAAACAGAAAATTTGAATTTTATGTAAACTCCTTATTGTTTTTCCTTTATTCATTTGGAAAATATAAATTAAATTTCTATTTATGTTTAGTATTAATTATAATAATGTTTTAAATAAATCTAATTTATGTTTGGTGTTTGTTATAATAATGGTTTAAATTAAAGTAATTTATAACCCTTTTTAAAATATTTTTAAACCACTTTTTAATATAAAATAATATTTATTATTTTTAAAGTTAGTGATTATTTTCGAAATTTCTGAATGTTAAAATGGTTATGTGAACTTGTCCTAGCTTGGTCTTGTTTCGTGGTTCAAGACAAAATTAAATGAATTATGGAAGATTGATGCAGTAACATAAGTTTGGACAATTAGGAAGTTGACACTTCATTCTCAAGCTTTTTTATTTTCACTCCTTCCTCAACCTGACTTATTATTTTAGGTACATTTGATTTTTTTTGGTTTACCATTAAATATATTATAGACTCGCATCGATCTATCCTTGATCTGTTCTTTCTTTCTTTTTTTTCCTTTTTGTATATTCTGGCATGGGTCTATCCTATATCCATTGATTATGACTCGATATGCATTTGCTTCATTTATTATAAATTCTTTAGTGTACCTTTTAATTTATAGTTTCAATATATTGTTTTAATATTTATCATTTTTTTTAAACTTAAATTAAAATGGCTCATTTAAAAGGAGTTGTCTTTAAAGAGATTTTTTGGAAGTTTTTCCGGTAGGTTTTTCCAGTCAAAATCTGGTAGCAATTTATTGGAATAGCAAGTTTGATAGCTAATTTCTGCACAATCAAAGAGTCCCAGGGGTTTTTCAGGGTGTTGAATCCAAATATGCAGTTAAAAACCATTTTAAATAATACAAATCAAGATATAACCTCAATTTTTCCGCCGAATTCCGTCACCGAAATCTCTAAAAAGTCGCACTAAAAACAACTCCCATTTAAAATTTTGACCAATATTTTAATTTAATAAAAAAAATAAAAATAAAAATGTTATTGATGAAACAAGACCAATATTTTAATTTAATAAAAAAATAAAAATAAAAGGAAAAATGCTATTGATCAAACAACTTTGTAATAATGTTCTCCGTTTAAATTAAATCTAATTTAAACTAAAATTTATAGAAATTACATATATTTTAAATTAAGATATTGTAATGCATAAGTGTCCATTTCTATAATTATATATTAATGTGAAATATATTTTAAAGCTTTATTAACTATAATCATATTAAGACGACAAAACTTTGAAATGATGCATGACATCATTTTTTTTTGTGTCGTATTTAGATGGAATACAATTAATAACATCATTAAACATGTGTTTCACCCTTCTATTAAATTTTATTTTCATCGCAAACTCTCTCTATATTTCATGTACGTGGACCCTATACATTAACGTAGGCATGTTCTGTATCCTCATTATTACAGTTTTCGTATCTCAGATGAGGAGGGAGTAAAAGTTAATATTGTGGTTTTCTTTCTGCTGTTTGGCAATTGAAATAAATCAGTAAAATGTGGTTCTCGCTGTACACCTGATGATGTCCAGCGATGTGTATGCTTTTGTTGGTTTTAATTTGACTTTTCCAATATAAAATTACTTTAACTTTCAATTTTTTCCATCCAATTTTTTATAATAATATATTTTAAATTTAAATTAGGATAAATATTTCATATTTTACATTTATTTATCATTTTGTAGTTTTTATATTAAAATATTATAAATGAGTTTTTATATTTAAACAATTATATATTTCCCTCTTTATATTAAGTTTTAATCAGATACAAACTATTTATTAAATAGTGGAGAATGAAACTTATAGACCTGGAGTATGTTTTAAAACTGCTTTTGTTTCACTAAGAGCTCTGCTAAGTATGTTTTAAAACTGTTTTTGTTTCACTAAGAGCTCTGTCAAGAGCTTGCTTTCTTTGGAAGTAAAGAACGGCCCAAAGAGGCATTTAGCCCGAGTTAAAGCCTGCCCCTTATGGACCAGCAGCAGCGGGTTAATCCAGGTGGAGTGGTTTTCTTTGGATAACAGTTCAGCCTGCATTTAAGGATAATAGTTGAAGATACTTATCCTAACTATTGATTTGACAACTGAGTTATAACTAATTTTCCCACATGTGAAAACAAACCAACTCTTAAAAATTTGCATTCTGTGTAAAATTAGAATAATATGCAACATAGTAAAATCTAAAGTTACCTTGAAAAGTCAATTATCTTCCACAACAAACCAAGATCTAAGAATCGGGGAAAATCGTAATCAAAACCGCTCCCAAAATGGCGGTCTCATCACATAAAGAGAGCAAGTGCTGAAGCCTAACAAAACATCAAAGACCTTCAGCAAAATTTGGTTGTTATAGGTAATTATTTTGCTCGGATCTTCACAACTTCGTTGTTTCTTCAGTTTTTGCAATGGATATTCCCTATGTTCACTTCCTAGTTTGAATTCTCCATAGAGGACATAAAACATCGCTGTCAAACATCACTGTCAGTTACTATGGGAGGTGACCCTATACATGGTTCAACTTTGTCCTTTCCTAAGAGCTAAATTGTAGGTTAGAGGCACCAGCTTTTAAAGATATACCAAAAACCCTAGCGACGGTCACATTCTTATCGACACTTATGAGACAGCAGAATGTCAACGTGTAACCCAAGGAAGATTTATTCTATTTCGTAGTTTTTCTACGCTCTGCCTAAAAAATCTTTGGAGTAGTTGAGTGATCAAACCCAGAAAATCTTGCGCTTCTGCCACGTAGCATATCGGTGAGAAAGAATAACTTCCCTTTTATACGAGCTGGATGGATTGGAAAATATATTTTGTATAAACAAAGAATACTCTCACCATCCGAAAGCTGTTATAGTTCCAGATGACGCAAAATATATAAATATATTTCCATTCAATGAAATTCGAAATCAGAGCTGCTGAAAAGCAGTAGGTCAAAACCTACCACGCCGTTATATTTCCACGACGCCGAATATCATATTTCCAATCAATGAATTAAAAATCAGAGATTAAGGTAATGTCATTCGAAATCAGAGCTGCTGAAAAGCAGTAGGTCAAAACCTACCACGCCGTTATATTTCCACGACGCGGAATATCATATTTCCAATCAATGAATTAAAAATCAGAGATTAAGGTAATGTCAAAAAGCAGTTGGTCGAAACGCACCGCTAAACCACTAAAAATTGCAGCAACGTCATATCTATAAATATATTGAACCCATGTCTGGTGTATGATGAATACTGCGGCTATAAATAGATAGATTGACCAACATAGTATTTGCTATAATTGAAGCTAACCTTCAATAATTGCGTATTTCACATGCTCCTATGGAAAGGGGAGCCAGCAAATGCTTTATCCAGTAGAGGATCTACGAAACCATACTACTACACGTCTCGAATATCATAAACTCGAAAGTTGCCTTAGATTGAGATGGATTTATTTTTATATATATAATCCATCAATGTTTCCATGTAACTTTCCCGGGCTGAGCTAAATATTCGTGGAGTTTACATTTTCTTTTAAATATATTTCATGGGGTATAACCGATACAAATGCTTTACTCCTTTTCTCGGCATGATTCGTTTCTTTAGAATTTTTGAAATTACTGCTTTTGGTTGTCAATATAGGTAATGTGAAAGTCTGTGACCAAGGCCAGATTGTCGCTCCTAACTTTAACTAGGTCATTATTCATGGATTTAAACTAAAAGAGTTGTGTGGAATGGGTAAGGTAACCTACGACAATGAGGGAAATAGGAGGTAGGCAATTCGTATTTTTCATAGTCTTTTTAAAGACTGGTATGTTTATTTTAAATAAGGTTGGTAAATTTTAATTCAATTATCAATAATATAAAGTGAATAGCTATTATTTAATTTTTTTGGAAAATTTTAGAATATTTTTATTAATATTAATTGAAATTTATTTCTAAATTAGTTATTAATTTTATTTTTTTAATTAAATTGATTAATCAAACAAAATAGGATATAAATCATTTTTATTTAAAATAAGTTATGATTTTTGAGATTTAGTAATGATAAGTCTTAAGTATTTGGCACACGGTATTGTAACAAAATGATTTACAGATTAAAATCTCCTTTACAAAAAATCTTGTTACATGATTTTTTTTTTTTTTTAATGTATATATATTTAATATATATATTCATTTTTTAATTATTTTTATTATTAATTATAAAAATACTTTATAAAATAATTATAATTTAGTTATTTTTTATCTTTTTAATTTTAACAATATTAATGTTAGATATATTATAAAATTAGTGTGAGAGAATAATATCTACTCACATTTGCTAAACATTGAATTTATATTGGCTAAACATTGAATTTATATTATTGCATTAATTATAATTTTAGTAATAACCATTAATTAATAAAATTTATAATTTAATTTTTGAAATTTCAAAATTTCAAAATATTTAAATTAATTATTATATAAATTTAAAAATTTAAAGAAAATATCAAATATTATTTATAACATTTTTTTATTTATTAAAAACAAATATTCTTAACATTTTTTTGTTTACTAAAGACATGTATTATTATAGTTAACTTTTTCACAATCATTTATCTGTACATCTTTATCTTTTTAGAATTAAAATTTGGAAAACTTATATTATAAAAGTTATAACTAACCTAATCAACAAAAATATACAATTTGGAAAATTTATACTATAAAAGTTATAACTAACTTAATCAACAAAAATACACATACTTAATGTTTGTATTCTTATTTCCGTGTATAATGGGCAAATACTTTTATTTCAAAAATAGAATTGGGATAAGTTGATATATAATATAATAAAAAAAAATTATTGCCATGTTAATAAAAGGGAGTCTTGATTTTCAAAATCCACCTCTTCTGCTTTTTAATAAATTGTCATAAATTGTCTCTTTCTCGTTGAATTCCACTTAGAAGTAAATTTTTTAACATCCTTGAATTAAGATGACCTCAATGTTTCATCAATTGCTTCACCAATGTCTTCGTCTTTAATACAAAATTAAATGTCTCGTTCAAAAATGATAGCATGGATAGTTATTTAAATAATAAATATTGTTTTATATGTCCCACATTGTTACATTATTGTTATTTCTTATGGACGAAGAAAATTTTAGGTACTAATCTTTATTTTTTATTTTAAATGTTTCTTTTTTTCAATTTTTTTCTAAGATAAAAGTAGTTTATTTTAAAAATCCTCAACATTTTCTTAAAATCTACACAAAAACATTTTAAACTTGAATATTTAAAAATATATATCCTTAAACATCTTATTAAATTTGAATATTTAAAAGAATATCTTCAAATATTTTATTATTAGTATTCTGAGGAATGGTGAGATTTTCTAATGTTTCTATGGTTTAAATATTGACGACATTTTATGTTTTTTTCAAGCAAGTGAATGGTGACCAATAACATTGAAAATCATTATAAACTAAAGCACAACCATAAAATTAATTCTATCAAAATCAACCACCTCTATTAGTAAGATTACATCTATCCTAGCTCACACTCAAAAGGAACTCCATAATTTGCAAGAATTATCCCATTTTTCAAAATTTAAGATAGCACAACTATAATTTTAATTCTCTTGCCAATGAAACAACCATTATTAAAATAGGGTGCTAAATAAAAATTGATGATGGAATTCTCCATCCATTCCTAAATTATTATTGGTCATACATGTGAAGGCACATAATATCATAACAAATCTCTATAGATCACAATGTCATCAACACCCAATTCGAACAAGGGGAATTATGTACCCCATTCTAACGAGTTAGAAAGAATTTTTGGTTTACCCCTTGAACCACCTAGTTAGATTTACGAAGGAAACATGAGATAATGGAAATTTGCTAGGGATAAGTTATCACTATTTTCTAGGGAAAGGCTAATCCAACTATCTAGTAAGAGTATCCTCAACCTATGGATGGTATCCTAGATATTTACTTATCTTTTTTTTAAAATGAATATAGACTCAAGCCATGCTCTGTGTATGGACAACTTTTTTCTTTTTCTTTCAAATGTTCTTTGTTGTGAACAAAAACATGCAAATAAAATTACATAAATATAAATAACTCCACACCTTGAGAGTGATAAAGAAGAGTTAATGAGAAACCTATTTGAGGGAACACCCATCTTTTACAACATAAGAATTGTTCGATATGGGATTCTTTCTAAAAAAAGTTCTTCATCGTATATGTAAGAGATAAAGAGTGAAATTAAAATCAAAAGTGTATATCTAACCACTAATGAACATAATAACATGAAAATAGAAACATAATAATTTAATATTTAGGGCATGTAACATTCCCCTCCACTTTAAACAAGTGTTTACATTAACAATTGATTACCTATAGGTTTTCTTCATAATGATAACATCTTCCCATGTACCGAATTATCTTGGTATGTTCTTCCACTTCAATATGTAATTAGTCATTTCTCAATTTCATAGTTTCTTTATCCATGTACTATATCATCATTCTTCCAAGAAAAACCCTTTATGTCTATTTATCATATGCGAATAAATGGAGAGATCATTTTAATCATGTATTTACTATATTATTTTTCCCATAAAATTGAGGGTGTTAAGAAGACGTATGAGAAAATTAATTATGTAAACAATAAAATTATTTAATCCAAAAATTACTAGTGAGAATTAAATCTTTATCACTAATACTATTTTCCATGTAGCTTTTGAACTATTTCAATTAATATTGTATCAATTTTACTTCCTTTAAAAAGACATGAAATAGAGAAAAGGTGAGCATACTATGTGAGTCAAACCACCACTACAATGATGACATTATTTCCTTTCAACTTGACTAAGACTATAATAAAACCTATTAAAGTATGTTTCCAATGTTCCTTTCATATAAATAATGGTTTTAAAATACATAAAATCTTCATTTTCTATTCCTTATTTTATTGGAAACAAAACATTTATCAACATTTATCCACAAACATTTGAATATCATTTTTAAGACCTTCCTAGAAAAAATATTTATTAATCGTTGGCTAAGTTTTACAACCCTAAATTTCCTCCTATAAGATAATTTTTCAATTCCAAAAGGAACTCGTGCTTGAGTTGATAACTATACATAAATATAAGTGACCAAAATTAATAATTATTTCACACAAATTTATCTGATTTTATTGGCTTTCTTGCAGTTTTTAAATGATATTTCATGCTTCCTAAGTGACCAAAATTAATAATTATTTCACACAAATTTATCTGATTTTATTGGCTTTCTTGCAGTTTTTAAATGATATTTCATGCTTCCTAATCTTACTATCGTCCTTGACTACTTAATCTAATTATATCGTGGAATAAAAAAACAACACAATAAGCCCTACTTAATCTAATTATATCGTGGAATAAAAAAACAACACAATAAGCCCCTTATTTCTTTTCTTTTTTTCAAATTGCGTCTACCACTTCATCTTCTTTTCCTTTTTTATATATTTTCAAATTCAGATCGTAGCATCCTTGTAGCCCATTCTTCTTTTTATTTTTTTTGTTAATAATTATTCTAGTAGGGACCTCAAATTAACTCTTCCTATCACGTAAATACACCATTTCATAATTACACGTAATATGATCAACACTTCCAAGTTTCCCTAAATATTTATTAGTAAGTTACTTCATTTAACCTAGTTGCATTCAAAGGAAATGGGCCTTCCTTCTTTCATTTAAATTGTGTTAATGTTATTTCCAAAGGCATAAATTGCATAATAAAGTACTTTTTGAAATCAAACTTAGAAAGGTTAGGAGATTTACATGTAGCATCCCTATGTTTTTCAAAATATTTGGTTTCTTAATGAGTCTGATAAATTCCTTTCGAGTTTAATAATATTGTTGGAGGTTAATAATATTGTTGGAGGTGATACTATTTGAGTATAATTCATGAAGAATTCATCATAATATCCCATAACTCCTAAGAATCCTTTAAGAATCTTCAATGTATTGAGAATTGGACATTCCATCATATCTTTAATAATGTTAAAGTCTATTTTGACACCTTCATGAGATATAATATCACCCAAATATTCTACTTTTTTATCTCAAAATGAACACTCGAAAGTATTCACATATATTTATTGCTTTTCTAATAGTATTAATACCATGTTAACATGTTTTTCATGATCTTTCTAAGTTTTTATGTAGATTAAAATATCATTTAAAACACTTTAAAAAAAAATCCAATGAAACCTTTCCAAATGGAACTTATTAAGGTCTTAAATGTGGAAGATGCATTAGTAAGGCCAAATGACATCACCAAAAGCCTTGAATGACCTTAATCTGTCTATATATTTCTTTGGATATCTCATCCCTCCTAATTTTTATTTGATGATTCCAAAAACAAAGATCCAACTTAGTAAATAAAAATGTTCCTTGCAATTAATTAATAATTCATGAATGATGGAAATAGGAGACTTATTTTTAATGGTCATTTTGTTGTTCTCTCTATAACCGAGACACACATGCCATGATATTTCATTTTTGTAACCCTTCATCATTAGATGAAGAGGAAACACTTTGGTGAGGTCTAATTATGTTAGTGTGAATCATTTCTTGAACCATAGCCATAATCTTACTCTTTTGTGCATATGTCTACATGTAAGCGAGCAAAATTTTAAGAATGTGAAATTTATCATAGATTTTATGAAGGAAGGTAAATATTGTATTCAAATTCTATTTTAACACAGGTAAATCATAATCTTGTTATTGGAAAGGTGTACTAACCCTGCAAATAATTCCTTATTGAAAAAAGTTGTTAGGAAAAAGTTTCTAATTAAATTATTTACATTGGATGAATATTTACAATTATTGTTTCTTATGTTTAAAAAATATTGTCACTATTTATTTTATTGATATTATATCTAGTATGCATATTGTATTTCAATTTAGTTGTTATATTAGTGCTTGTCATTGTAGTATTATGTCTAGACATTTCAATGGAAAATATCAGTACAATCTTTGTCACCCATGGATATTTATATGAATAATATTATGAAATAAACAAATTTCAAAATATACCTCACCAAAATGCCCAATTGGAGAGCCAATGCAAACATATCTTAATGTACATAAATATTAATGCGCAATATAACTTTATAGCATGCTACTTTTCATAAACTATCCTTTCAATAATGCCAAAATAACACAAAGCTATAGGAATGTCATTCAATCCATTTTTTATATTAAAAATATATTTATATTCATTAATAAAATATTAAAAAATTAGATAATAAATCACATAAAAATAAGATAAATGTATGATTCAGTTGGGTTATCACAAAAAGATCCAGTTAAGTTCCTTCACTAGAAGCTACATTGCCATAAATATTTTGTGTCACATCATATAAAGAAATGTTTTCACTTTCAATACTAAATGCTAGATGGGATTAATATTGAATAATTTGTGATAAATTTGACATAGAGGATAAAACTAATTAGATATTAACGTAAATCTATCATTTTCATCCCAGACATCCTATGAGACACTTTTAATGTAGAAATGTTAAGAAATTTGCTACTCCTAATGAAATCGAACTGAAATCAAGAGACACAAATTTCTTTTACTATTCTGCGAAAAGAAAACCACACGATAGAAACACATGCAATAACATGCAAACATCAAAACAAAAGCAAAATAATGTCTTTACATAGGAACCAAACTGGGAAAAACCCCTCCATTGATTTACATTAATTTAGATGAGAAAGGGAAACAATTACAATGTCTCTCCCCAACTCTAAAGCACACCCTACACTGTAAAACTTTTCACGTGCTTCTTGACCTGCTTTGGCTAACACTTAGCCAATTCAAGCTACAACTAACCTCAGATTTCCTTGCACAATCCTGGAGGAATTAAGTTCCTAAACAATACGTAAATTCCCTATTTCCTTGCACAATCCTGGAGGAATTAAGTTCCTAAACAATACGTAAATTCCCTATTTCCTTGCACAAATATAAGGGGAATTGATCACCAACATAGTGCAAAATAACTATACACTCAACCATATACAATTATAAATACAAAAGTGTCTTTTCTATGCACTCAAATAGGAAATTCAAACTCCATGCATGACTGGGTCTATTTTTAGTTAATCAACTAGTTAACTGAGAAATCAGTAAGTTAATAACAACCATAACTACTCAATCGACCTTCAATTGACTCAATTAATGACTACAACTTAGTTAACTGAGTTCAACTAACAATAAATCAACTAGATTGCTAGATCTTAGCAATCAACTCATGCATAACTCTACTTCTAGCCTACAAACTTGAATTTACTGACTTAATTAGTAGACGAGGCCATGTCACTCTAGCTAACTACTATCTACGTAATCATGTTGATGTAGAAAATCTAATTTCTCCATTTGAGTAAGGCACTAGTCAAATGAAACACTTTCCTGCTACATTCTAGTACTCCCTCTTAGGAAGAAAAGGGTTATGCACAACTTTAATCTAGCCACTGTCAAAGGTAATATGGCACAAATAATTCTTCCCCTCACCTTTTTTTGTTGCTATTGCAACAACTATAACTTATAAGCATCCAAAATACTAAATCAACTATGTCTCTGAACTACAACTATCTCCTGAGAATTTGACTACTACTTATCTGTGCACTGTCTACTGGGAAATCTGCATGGCTGCTGACTCTCCTACTAACACTAGTATAAAATGAGCAATTAGTGACTACATGACTAAAAATGCTAGTCACCACAACTTTTCCAAGTGAAATACTACCAAAAATGATCAATCTTAGGTGGCCGAACTAAAAATGACTAACATAAATCACTAATTTAGGCACGGGTTAAAATATGTGACTAGATAATAAGTAATACAATTAAAAATGACTAACATGAATGACTAATTTAGTCTAAAAACAAAAATACAACTACCTAACAAGTACTACAATAATATGAATCAATTTTTTATGTTAGTCATCTTATTTGTGTCAAGATATCTAAACTTACAAGTGATAGGGGATTGAAAGGTTGTTAAAGATTGGTTGAAAGGTTATCCTTCCTTACAAACTTCTTCATACTCACATGGTGTATAGGTGAGCCAACTTTGCACTATGTATCTCTAATAATTTGTAATTTTAAAAATATATTTTTTAATAAAAAAATTATTTTATGTTTTTTTTTTTTTTTTTTAAATCTATTCATTGAATCTAATTGGATCTAGTTCTAATTTGAAATAATTTAAAGGGAAATTCTAATTTTTAAGACTATAATATCAAATAAAAACTACTTTAATTTCATATTAACCAACCTACATCCATATTAACCCTGGATCTATCAAGTGTTGAGTAGGGTCCAATCTCTCGAGGTGCAAACGTTTTTTCCTAGTGCAAAACTTCAGGAAATGTTTTCACCTTGAGAGATTGGATCCCTCTCGGCACTTGATAATTATAGGGTTAATATGAATCTAGGTTGGTTATATAATACTATATAATATCTATATTTGTATTTGTGTCTCTTTGTTATTCCCTCTCTCTATCTCACCCCCCAAACATACACACACTCTCTCTCCCTCTACTCCCCTTCTCTATCTATCTCTCTCTTCCCCTTCTCTCCCTATCTACCTATATCCTTCTCTCTATTCCCTCCCACTCTCCTCTCTCCCTCATTCTCTCTCCATGAATCCCTTCTCACCCACTCTCTCTCTCCACCTTTATCCCTCTATGTTTTTCTAGTTCCCTCCCTCTCCTACCCCCTCCAATTCCATCTCTCTCTCCTCATCTCTATCTTCCTTTCTCTCTATCCCTTATCTCCCACCTCCCTCTATCTCTCCCCCCCAAATCACTCTCTCTCTCTCTCTCTTCCATCCAACTCTTGCACTATCTCCCCCTTCCATGTCCTTCTCCATCTCTCTCCCTTCCCCTTATTTCGCTATCTCTATCCTCTCCTCTTCTTTCTCTTCCCTCCTCTCCTCTCTCCCTCACTCTCTCTCCATCTCTCCCTTCTCACTCCTCTCTCACTCCACCTCTATCTCTCTATGTATTTGTTCTTTCCTCACTCTCTCTCTCACTCCAACTCCATCTCTCTCTCTCTCTCCTCTATCTCCTCTCTCTTCCTTCCTCTCGCTCCCTCTCTCCCACCTCACTCTCTCTCTCCCCCATCACTCTCTCTTTCTCTCTTTCTATCCTCCAAATTTTTCACCATCTCTCTCCCTCTCTCCACCCCCTCTCCAACTCTCTCTTAAATTTGATCACATTGTATTGTGGTTAAGAAATTATTTAAATTAGAAAATTTTAATTGGTTCTAAAATGATAAACCTATATATTGGATCAATCATGTCAACAAAAATAAAATAATGAAAAACTTTAAAAAATCATGCATTATATATTTAATCTATTATAGTTAGTCAATTTGCTTGCTCTCATCCCTTGGATCCCTAGCTATGATGGATTGATGTCGGTTCTTTATATATATATATATATATATATATATATATATATATATATATATATATATATATATATATATATATATATATATATATATATATATATATATATATATATATATATCAAGAACTAGCATAGATCCATCTTAGCTTAATTTTATTAAAAACATATTTCAATTTCTATAGGAATATTTTTAGCAATTGTGAGGATAGAGGGTTTAGATATATCTCAAATTGTAATGTTTTCCCTTTTAGATTATGTTAAAAAAATGTTTGTAAAATTAAATTAAAATAAAATATTTTTACTATGAAATAAGTTATGGTTTTTGGCATGTGGTATTGATAAGCCATGGTATTAACCCATGGTATTGTAACAAAGTGGATTTACAAGTTAATATCCATGGTAAAGTGAGGGTGAATATCATGGTTAACAATCTTGTCATATTTTTATAAAATATTTGATTGTAAAATAATTTATGTATTTGGGCATGTGGTATTGTTATAAATTTATGTTTTTTGGGTATTGGTAATCCATGGTATTGACCCATGGTAGTGTATAAAATGCTATTTTTTACAAGTTAATAATATCTACCATAATGTGGGGGTGAATATTTTGGTTCTGAAATAAGTTATGTTTTTGGACTTGTAGTATTGATGAGCCATGGTATCGATCCATGGTATTGTAATAAAGCCTATTTACAAGTTAATAACAAAATCAAAATACAACAAATTAAATTTTATTATTTTTATTACTTTAACTCTTTATTATTAATTGAGGTCATATTTAAATGTTTACACACATCCCAATATCATTTTTAATTTCTTCTTCTTATTTTTTAATTTAGTGTCTTAGAAAAAAAAATAACAAATTCTTATTAAAAATAAATCATTTAACCCAACTGCAATTTATATATTTTATTTTATATTATAAATATTTCTTTTAATTTTTTCTATTATAAAAATTTATTTTCTTTTTCATTTCCATCTTAGTGCTGGGTTCAAATAAAATATTCACAAATTACAACATCACATTGTAGCATTGTATTGTCTATATCTATGTGGAAATTCCAAAAGAAGGAAGACCATCAATGTGATCTATGGATTTCATGGGATTCAAACCCGAGATGGAGTTTTCATGGGAAACACCTTAGGAGAACATCAACGATTAGATGGAGGAAGGGCAAGGTCACTAGGTGTGGATTGGTAATTTGTACATGGGTATGAATTTGGACTCTATTCTTCCTTTTTACCAAAGAGGATTTTTTTTTGTATGGGTAAATAATTTCAAGGGTTTATATGATCGAAGCATAAATTTTATATAGCTTTGAGGGTTTAATGATTATGATAAGGGAAAGGTCATTGGGCACGGATATTTTGGTAATTTGTACATGGGTATGAATTTGGATTCTGTTCTTCCTTTTTACTAAAGAGGATTTTTGTTCTTATGGGTAAACAATTTCGAGGGTTTATATGATCAAAGAATAAACTTTATGTAGAGTTGAGGGTTTAATGATTATGATATTTTGGTAATTTGTACATGAGTATGAATTTGGACTCTGCTCTTCCTTTTTATAAAAGAGGATTTTTGTTTGTATGGGTAAATAATTTTGAGGGTTTATATGATCAAAGCATATATTTTATGTAGAGTTGAGGGTTTAATGATTATGATAAGGGAAAGGTCATTGGGCATGGATATTTTGGTAATTTGTACATGGGTATGAAGTTGGAATCTATTCTTCCTTTTTACTAAGGAGGATTTTTGTTCTTATGGGTAAATAATTTCGAGGGTTTATATGATCAAAGCATAAATTTTATCTAGAGTTGAGGGTTTAATGATTATGATATTTTGGTAATTTGTATATGGGTATGAATTTGAATTATGTTCTTCCTTTTTTGCTAAAGAGTATCTTTGTTCTTATGGGTAAATAATTTCGAGGGTTTATATGATCAAAGCATAAATTTTATCTAGAGTTGAGGGTTTAATGATTATGATATTTTGGTAATTTGTACATGGGTATGAATTTGGACTCTATTCTTCCTTTTTACTAAAGAGAATTTTTGTTCTTATGGGTAGATAATTTTGAGGGTTTATATGATCAAATCATAAATTTTATCTAGAGTTGAGAGTTTAATGATTATGATAATCTAGATCTTGATTGTGGCCAACAATTCATCAAAAGACAATGCATAAGTATGAATTTTGCATGTCCTTATTGTACAAAGGGTTTAATGATTATGATAATGCAGATATTGATTGTGGCAAACAATTCATCAAAATACAATTGACAAAAGCATTTTGCATGTCCTTATTGTACAGATCAGTTCGCTCCTCCCTAATTTTTCTAGGGTAAGAATGCATGAATTTTATTTTTTATTTTCACCATTTTTTTAGTGGTTGATTGTTTGTGTAATGGACTCTACCATGCCCGAATTAAAAGGGCTAAGTGATGAAAGAAAAGTTTCTAGTAGGATGCAAATGCTAGACGTTCCTCAAATTTTGTTACATGAAATTAAAATTTCTTGTAATCATGAACATAAAATCTTTTCTGTTTCATCCTTAGATTTCGATCTCAGTGCCTACAGTTTTAAACCATGTTACTATATTTTAAGTAGAATATTCGTAGATCCATTAAACCTCACAAATCTCCAAATATTAGGTTACTTTCAGCTAAAAACAAGGAACTTGAACGACTTTTGCAATTTAGATTCAATTCTTACAGACACTGACTAAAAATGGAAGAACTCAATGGTATGATAACTTTTAGCTGCCCATCAATTTCGAAGACCTTTGGTATTATTATGAACCTAAACATAGAGAGTAGAAGAAGAACAGGAGCATGGATGAGGTGGACCCTGGCCTGCTTGATACTTTTCAAAAGTTGGGCATGCCCTTGACTAAAAGAACAGATTGACAAACGTTGTTGTAGATGTTGCTTTAGACAATGTTTTCATTGCTACCATGCATAGGTAGACTCTATAGGTAGTTGAGGTTATATTTTGTTCTTTATAAGAGGTAATTTAGGAGTATCTTTATCTAGTTAGGAAGTAGCTTGGTAGGGTTGTTAATCCTACTGATAACTATTAGGCTACATTGTATTTTTATTTCTTTAGTGATAGCTCCTTCTATTAAATCTCCGAGCGCACTTTGTCACCCATGGAAATATCCACTTATTTTGGGATGAATGAGACGGATACCATGGATTTTGAGAGGACACTTAATTTTGTAGATGAGAGGAGTTCTCTGAGGTGAGAGGAGTTCTGTGACATATATTGAAGGATGAATTATACCATTTTATGACACCAATCATCTCCATGCCACAATAGTGGATCTCTATTGCACCAAGGGAGAAATGATAAAATATTCCACTGTAAATAATTGGTATGTTGGGGACGAGGAATGTAGATGTGGTATTTATAATTTCATTACGAAAAGAGGTTTTTGTGATGGAGACAAATCAAGGATTTCATGGACTTGAGTAGAGACTCGTTCAACAATCACCTGGAAATACTCAATCATTGTTTTGAAAGGTGATGATGCAATTGGAGAGTTCTATTTTGTTTCCTTGAAAAATAACTATCAATAGGGGGGGGACAAAGATGATCCATATACGGAAGAATTGCAGGGGTAGGATTGTTTCTTAAATTATATCTATAGGCAAGTCAAGGGACTACTACAGAGTATTATTGTAGGTGCAACCAGATTATCATAATGCAAGGAATTTTTCACAGTGTGATTTAATGCTCATCAGTGACCAGGGAGCTACAAATACTTATCGGTACATTCAGGTGCAACTAAGTTGCATTCTAAAGTCTCTAATTTCATTTATCGATATTCCTTTTTGTGTCCTTGTCTCTCTTAATTTAATTGTGGTAGGATTGGAATGGGTTAAAAATTCAAGCATGTCATTGAGTCAAATAGACACCCACATGTCACTACATGTCATTGTGCATACTCTTTGGTTTTTATACAATTAGAAGTGAGAAATATGATTTGTGCACATATAAAAAATCCTAGCATGCATGATGAATCCCCCTCCAATTCCATTTTGTATGGTAACATTCTATTTTCTTTGTTTATACAGGTCATCTAGACACATAGTGGTCACTATCGAATGTTGAGGTATGTGTCATATAAATCTTTTATAGTGTACTTTATTTTATATTCAACTATTCATCGTCTTTCATGTTTTATACTCTGCATTGTATCTTCTTTCATTTTCAGGAGAGGAGCTTAATATTGATGATAAGAAGCAATAATTGAAGAAAGAGGAGAACAATGAAACTAGAGCGACAAATGCAAAATGAGAGAGAGAAGAGAATCTATCTAATGATACCCTTAGAGCCAATATCTTGCATAAGACACACTCATAGGCACTGATGGTCAAGCCTTTAGAGTTGCTAAATTCACTTGCAATGTTTTGGCAACACAGTGATAATGTTTTGAAATAATGAAACAATATTTCATGTGTAAATTGTAGTCCAACCCATATTAAGTTGGAAACTCATATTGTAATACTTGATATTTTATATAATAAAATTTATATGGTTGAAATTATTTTTATTTGCACTTGATATCATTTAGTCTTGTAATTAACATATGTAACTTTGTGTTACCATAATAGATAAATATGCACATTGTATGACATTTTCTTAGAATTTAGTCGCAAAATCATATTAGTTAATTTATGGTGATTAATAATAAACACATAAAATCAATCTAAAACTACTAAATTAGTAGTTTATATTAATTAATGATGAACACGAACAAAATGAATATATGACTAAATTAGTCATTTATAATGATTGTGAATGAAATTAAATGAAATGAATAGAAACAACTAAATCAGTCGTTTATATAATGAATATGAAAATACAAAAAAAAGAAGATAAATGACTACTGCAAATGATAAATTTTTTATTATTAAATGATGACTAAATTTTACATATATATGACTATTAGTAGCTAATTTACATCATCTTATAACATGACTAAAATTTAGTCATATTTCTTTGGTCATTAATTGGTTGTAAATGATGATTAAAATTTGCATATATATGACTATTAGTAGTTAATTTACAGTATCTTATAACATGACCAACATTTTGGTCATATTTCTTTGGTCATTAATTGGTTTTGTCGAGGATTCATATAGTAATATATTTTGTTATATATTTGGTCATTAATTGCGACAATTAATGACTAAACCAATGAAAAATTTATGACTAAATATACTACTAGATGGTAAAATTGAGGAAACCAATTAATGACTAAGCTAAAATGACTAAAATTTGGTCGCGTTATAAGATACTGTGAATTAGCTACTATTGGTCACCGACTGAAAAATGGTCATTTATATGCAAATTTTAGTTATTTTTTTAGTAACTAATTAGTCATTTTGTACTAATGTAAGCTTCCTGATTTGTTGTCAACACTGCTCTCTATTCCTTAGTATCTAATTGCTTCAACTGACACTGATCCTCCTGCTTCTGAATAATTTTGGCCCTTGTAGCAAGGGTAATGATCAATGAGAAGAGTATACTGCAATTGTTGATGTACTATTATGGATCCTGGCCAATCGTTGTGACTTTAGGACTAAGTCTCTACATCTTCCCACCTCACTCATAGAGGTATAACTGCATGCATGGTGAAATCTACCTCTATCTTGTAAATATTTCTCACTCTAACTCCAATTTGTTTCACTTGCCTAGTAGCAATGTGCTTCAAAAAATATTTTGCCTTACCGAATCCCACATCATAACCTTTGACCTCCAATACAGTTACAAAAATCAAATTTTTCTCTAGCCTAGGCACATACATTACATTTTTCAAGTAAATATGGGAGCCCGACTCCCTCGTAAAGGTGATAATACCAATTCCTTTAGTACCATATGTCCCATTATCTCCAAACTCTATGTATAATTGGAGATCCTTCTCCTCTAGGCTATTGAAGAATTATTTGTTTCCTGTCATATGATAAGAGGCATCATAATCTAGGTATCACTCAGTCCCTCTCATTGTGTTTTCCATGCAAGAAAAGAAGGTGAAATCTTACTCAAATTGAGATGCTAGAGCATCTCCTCATGCTCCTGTTGCAGGCTCCTTACTGGATTTCTTGTGCAGACACTTGGTTGCATAGTGTCCATATTCATGGTAATGAAAACATTTTACTTTTCTAAGGTCTTTCTTCTTACTATTATTCTGGATGGATTCTGCCTCACCTTGGGTCTTCATGCCTTTGGCCTTCTTTCCTTTTTCGTCCAGAGAACATTATTCTTCCTAATATACAATGGATGTGATGCCATCTTTGTTGTTTCTTCTGATCTCCTCCTACACCAAATCATACCAAAGTTTCTCCCAATCTAGTAGCTTATTTCCTCCAATACTTGAATCCTAATAATTGTCTAAGCATTTCAAAATGTCAAGGAGTATGAAGCTCACAAGTACAAATGATGGCACATTTTCTCCTACTCCTCCATTTCATTTACAACCTGAGTGAATCTAGACAGGTACTCAACAATGGTTTTATTTTCTACATTCGAATTTTCTGAATTTATCCTTTAATGCAAATTTAATGGCATCACTACTACTTTGGAAGAGATCTGTGAGAGTTTTACACATTGCAAAATAAGTCTCCTTTCCATGCATGTTTGAAACCAAATGATCTCTAACACCCTCTAAAATAATCCTTTTGGCTCTTGTTGAGTCTTTATTCCACTGAGAAATTTCTTGTGCATGTGATGTTGTTGGTTTGGGAATATCAGTTTGTGTATATTCCTATACTCCATTGTTAACCAGGACAACTTCTATCTTGTCTTTCCAAGCACAAAAATTCGAGGTTCCCTCCAATGCATATTCTAGCCTCAATCCATTGAAAGACAACTTTCTGCACCGAAGAGAGTTTGCACTAAAAAACTATACAAATCAAAATTCCTTTGAGAAAATATCTACAATAATATTTTTATGTAGTCTTTTGATGCTCTAATACCATGTGGAAATGGCAATAAATTTTCTATTACTAATGAAATTGAATTGAAATCAAGCAACACAAATTTTTTCTACTATTCTATGGAAAGAAAAACACATGATAGAAACACATGCAATAACATACAACCATCAAAAAATAAGGAACATAATCATTTTATAGGGGAATCCAAACGGGAAAAACCCCTCTCCTTCTTTACATTAATTCATATGAGAAAGGAAGACAATTACAATGCCTTTCATCAACTATGAAGCACACATTGCACTGTAAAATTCTTCTCGTGCTTCTTGACCTGCTCTAGCCAACACTTAGCCAATTTAGGCCTCAGGCAATCTCCTATTTCGTCGCACAATCCTACAGGAATTAAGATCCTATATAATATGGGAATTCCCTATTTCCTTACACAAATCATAGGGGAATTTCTCACCTAATCAATGCAAAAGAAATGTACACTCAACAATCTACAATTATAAATACAAGTGTTCCTTTTCCATCCACTCAACTAGGCAATTTTAATTCTATGCATGGTTGGGCTTATTTTTAGTTTATTGACTAGTTAACTAAGAGATCATTAAGTTAAAAACAATCATAACTACTAAACTGACTTTCAACTAACTCAACTAATGACTAGAGCTCAATTAACTATGTTCAACTAACAATAACTCAACTAGATTGCTATATCTTAGTAATCAACTCATGCAAAACTCTACTTCTAGACTACAAACTTGAATTTATTGACCTCACCAGTAGATAGGGCCTTGTCACTCTAAATATTTGCATTCCAAGTCATCTTGTTGATGTGGAAAAATTGAATTTCTCCATTTGTCTAAGGCATTAATCAAATGAAGGCTTTTCTTGCTACATTGTAACATTTTACTTCTATTTGGAGATGAGGTAGGAAATCTTATTCACCTCTGCCCTTCCTGTAATAAACATTTCAAGAAAAATAAGAGGCTATGTGGCCATTCCTTGAGTTTGGGAAATAAACCTATGCACCTTTACCTATACCATAATCATTACCTTGTATGCCTTTGGGTTGTATCGTACATCCATGTGATGCTTAGCTAGCAAGGATTAGCCATACATCATGCACATGTATAAACACAAATATAAGATAAAACTAAGATATTCATTAATCATTTTCATACATAAGCTAATTAAATTTAAAATGTTCCCCACATTAGGTATTTTTCATCTTACCCTCATCTTAGAGTCTCCTTAAATAGCCATATACATTAGTGAATTTTGACTACGAGATTAGTTTCTTATAGTTAACTATGGTTACTTTGATCTCATATAATCATGTAAAACTATATACAGGAATCCATAGAGTATAAATAAAGGGCTATGATATATCTCTTCCTTTCCATTGGTATAAGAGTCTCCTCATGCTCAAAATAAAGCAATTAGGTTTATGGAGAGAATTAAATAAATAATCAACAACTTCATGGAATTTCATATCTATCTAATGAAAATTATAAAGAGTGATGCGAATATATTAAGTTCCACAAAATTATAAGCTTGGCCAGAATGTTAATTAAGTTTGTGGTATAAAATTTTGAAGAGAAAATTTACATCATTAAGGATGGGGATCATCATATTGGATCCAATATTCATACTTGAAACTATGGTCAAAAGTTATTACATCAACCCTATGAACCACAATTCAAATCTACTTTCGACATGACCAAGAAGATCTAAGTAAACTATTTTCAACTCAATAAACTGCCTTTCATTTCCCTTACCTTATTTTTAATGTGGAATTATTATGATCAAAAGTTTCACCTTTCTTAGACACATCATTCATACGAGGGAACCTAGTAACAGTGGAGCCAAGTTGTTAAAATGAAATAGTAATAAATGATGAATCAAGTCTCGTATATTGTAATGAAGAATATGCCCCCACACCCTGCTACACCAAAATAAATAAATCAAATAAAAAATATAACATGATTGGCATTTTAAGGTAAGCAAACTCATATAGAAGGGGAAGTGGTTTACTAGGAACTAGTTTCAATAGAATGCCCTTTACATTATCTTAATTCTTGATGTCATCTAAACCTCTTCTCTCTGAAGGAGTTATTACTATCTCCTTGTATAGATATTTCTATCACCTTATTTAAATCTCCTTGTATAGATATTTCTATCACCTTATTTAAATTAGGTTATGAAAAAATTACAGTGTCATCAACCATTCTATATGTTCATATCAAGGAGCATTTACAATGTAATATTTTTTTTTACAATTGATGTAGATTATAGTTGATATCTATATAGATATAAATAACCATTACAATTCTACATTTTCTCAGTGGTTCATGTAAACCTTGATGAGTTGAGATAATTGACATTTTATAAATATATATGTTTTAAATTTTGGCTATGACATATATCAAATAATTTATCAAAGGCATTATAATTAGACATTATTAAACTAGCCAAATGGCTAATGACGTTGAACAGAACCTTTTAAGCAAACCGTTTGAGTTAAAATTGCCCGTTGAGGTGAGATAATTGACATTTTATAAATATATATATTTTAAATTTTAGCTATGACATATATCAAATCATTTATCAAATGTATTATTATTAGACATTATTAAACTAGCCAAATGGCTAATGACGTTGAACAGGACCCTTCAAGCGAACCCTTTGAGTTAAAGTTGTTTGAAAACATTTCATTTCATGGCCAGGAACTTAACAGAATGTGAGAATGATTAGGTTTTGGATGAGTTAATAATGAGAACACTCGTCATAAATAAGATTTGAACTTAAATTAGGATGAAAAATAATTCCCACTTAATCATCTATATAATCTAATTAACACTTAATTTGATATTGGTTAAACATTTGATCACTAATAATTTATGTTATTATTATAAATTTCCTAATTTGCGAGCGAAGAACCTTTTTAGAAATTCTTTATTATATTATTTTGTAGTTTTTGTTTTTTTTTAACTTACCCATCTCTATATTTAACATTAATCTGACTTGATTTTATTTTTAATAACAATTATATTCATAAATTTTAATTATATTTTTAGTAGTTTTAAATAAAATAAAATATATGTCGGTAATAAGTAAATCATTTTAATTATAACAATTATTCTTATAAGCATGTTTATTTCAAAATACTCTTCTCAAAAATTTAATTTAATTATTAATATTTATATAGTGAATGGTAAAGGTTTAAGCTTCATAGAAAATGTAATAAGAGTTATTTTAAAGGTAAAAAGTTTCATTGCAATATTAAAAATATTATTACATGCTTTTTAAAATATATATGTTTAAAAGGTATATTAATTGTTTCTATAATATATAATAATAATTATTTAAAACAAAATAATAATTTAGTTAATTTTTTAAATTTTTTAATCAGAACAATGTGACATGTTTAATAAAATAAATGTTTTGATACATACTTTGGACTAATATCTATTATCATTTATCATTCATTTAATTTATATAATTATAATAGAAAACAAAAAATTAAAATTAATATAAATCATATTTTTTAATTAAATTATTAATATAAATTTAATTTAAACTTTATTAAATAAATAAAAATTATTAAAATTTTAATTTTATAATATAATACTATACCATATTAATTTTTTTTATATAAAATAATAATAAAATATACTATAACAAATACAATTTCTCTAAATTTAAAACAATTTGATGATGATGATGATGATGATGGTTAACGTCACTGAGACCAAATAATGGTCTATCGGACCTATATAAACAAATTATCTATTTTGATTTAAGATTTTATTCCTATGCTCAAAAAGCTTGGAGAGAAGCCTCCCGAGCTCACTATAATTTTGACATTGTAAAAGGCTAGGAAGGTCAGTATTGTAACAAAGATTGTGAAACTACGATCTAATGTGGTTATACGCGGGGCACTCTAAGAGGAAGTGGTTTTCATCCTCGATGTTCCTATTCTCACATATATGGCAGATCCTTTCCATCCATGGCATTTTAGGAACTGCCCAACGACCTGTTTCACTATGGAGCTCATGAGAATTCGTTCTAATCTTTGCTATATTAATTTTCTTCTTTGAGCTAGTTAAAATAGAGAGATACTTTTGATCTTCTAGGGTGGGGTTGATGATCTTCTTATAATAACTTAATTTTCTTTTAGCCGCTAAGTCTTTCTCACACCACATTTTTTCTTTGAACTTAGAAGTAACAATATCTTTAATGTTATTTATGTTTTGTAATGCATCATTTTCGTTGATCTCCCAATAGTTTAATCAGGCCCTTGTGTCTTTATGCCACCCTCAATTGAGCCTTAGGTGGTTTTGGCTAGAATTTAAAGCTAGCTTAGGAAGTCTATGATCGTCTATGTTATTGATTTTGTGCTTGTACAATAGAAACCTAAGCATAGCTAGGCTCTCAATAGGGGAAATACCTGCTTCTATAAGGAGAATAGGATAGGGTGTATTACTTTTAATTTTTAGGTTATAAGTTATAAAACGCTTCTGGATTTGCTCAATCTTTCTCCATGATTCTCTAGAGATGCTGCAACCCCAAACCTCACAGCCATATAAGATAACAGGAGTGACTAAAGTTTCAAAGAGGAACTTCTTTTTATCCCACATTACAAGGTTTGCTATTTTACAATTATTTTCAAGACCAAAGTAAGCTTTCCACCCCCCATTAATCCTTTTCTCAATGCTATGGTTCCAGTTGAGCTTGTGATGAATATCAATTCCTAGGTACTTGTAAGAATACACTTCCTCCAAGTTATTATTGTCATACATAAAATTAGCGTAAGTGTCCTTCTTGGATTTGATAATCATAACTTTTGTTTTGTCAGTGTTAATAGTCATACCCATGGTAGAGCAGAAGTCCTTAAGAAGCCTGAGTTGCTTATTAAGATCAGATGGGCACCTTGCCAAAAGAACAATATCGTCAGCATAAAGAAGAAGGATGACGACTATCCCAGCTAAGATCGTGCCATCACATCCTGCTTCCTCTAAATAGCCTTCGAGCTTATCGATGTAAATGCTTAATCTAATTTTTAAATATTTTCATACATATATTTAAATTTAAACTTATTTTAAATTTAAATTAGTAAATGAGTGAAATAAATTTTCCGAACGTAATTTGTTTTCATATAATAGTTTATAATAGATTAATTGCTTCATATTATATTTTAAAAAAAAAAAAAAAGAAAAAAAAAACTTATCGTAACAAAGTTAATATCTCAACATTGAAAATAAATTTACATAAATTTAATTTTTTTTAAATATTTTCATATACACACAAAAATATATTTCTATAATTATTTAATTTAATTTAATTTTTAAATATTTTCACAAATATATTTAATTTAATTTTTAAATACAATTTGAGTGGGTTCAAGTCTAGAGGGGTAGAATATATATGCCTTCGTAGACTTATCATGGTAGAGTATGTATTCCTTTGTAGACTTATCATGGTAGAGTATGTATTCCTTTGTAGACTTATCATTCAAATCCTTGGGCAAAGGTGGGTCTCTTGTCCCACAAACAAGGAAGTATTATACACCAATTTGGTGTTTAGCTTTTTCATGACCATAAAAACTAATAATAATAATATATAATTTTCTTCTCAGTCATCCTTGACGAAAATCAACCATGTGGATCTACGAAAATCAACCACGTGGATCTAGATTGACCGTGACCTTAAAAATGGATAACAATAATATATAATTTTCTTCTCACTCATCCTTGATGAGAGTGAGCCACATGGATCTATAATACATTTAAGTCGACACTAACACAACACTTTCAGGAAGGCATGTAGTGTAAGGATCAAAGGAAGGCATGTAGTGCAAGGATAAAATTTAATCAATGTGAGGTGTTTTCTCCCTCATCGGATGTGCTTAGATTTGGCATTGAATTTATCTTGAGTTACTTTATGCTTGAGTAGTTAATTGTATTGGAAGTAATGTTTCCAGGTGTTATCATGAGTTGTCATTGAGAGTTCACAAGTGTCCATCTAGAAGTTGTTGTTTCTTATGTATGAGTTGTAGTCATGATCTAAATGTGTGAAAGCCAAAGATCTATGTTCTATATATTTGTAACTATTGTGATAAATAAAAATATCGAATGTGATTTGGTGTTGTACACACAATCTATCTTTCTCTCTATTTTTTATCTTGGTGTTGTGAGAACATTGAATTTTATTCCTCTATTGATTATTCCTCTATAAATAAATAGGATAGGAGACTGTGTATTGTGAAGTGTTTGTGTAAATAAATTTTATGTTTATGTGTCATCTTTGTTTGAGATAGATTGGATTTGATGGTAAATTATGTTGGACTTTGTTTTTACATCTGTATGCAAAAAGAAGGTAGTCTTCAAAAAGATATCTCTTTCTGCCCGCGAGCCACTTGGAATAAGAAGACATAGATCGCAGTCATGGAGCTATGCGTAGACCTCCATGTACACATGTTTCCAGGACAGAGGGTGCTACAAGATAAAACATGGGAACAATATTTTCATAAGTTTCTAATATTAAGGAGATCTCAGCCAAACACCAGGGAGAATGGCCATGTGAATAGAACCAGAGAAAATGGCGTAATGGATTCTTTCTGGAATGAAATCCTCCAACTCAAATTCACCGAAGTTGAGAAGCACACCCAGTCCCATATGTTGCAGCAAATGGTAAAGGATGTTGACCAACAACTTCTTCACATCAGGGCTACCACATTATCGTTGTTGTCGTGGGAGATAGATTTGTGCAGAAGACGATAGAATTGCAGAGCCATTGAACGCAGTGATTTGGGCATCAAAGAAATTCCATCAGATCCGAGGATTTACAGCCCCAACCAACATCCAACGTCAGAGACATCATCTATTCTCATCAATGCATGAATATTTTCTGTCAAATGGAAGATTTATCGATCTCCACTAACGTCCAAAGAGGTGAAATGGTTCAGCAACAAAGAAAGGCGCCTGTTTTTGTCATGTGCTGGCAGATCATAACCAACATAGAAAATGATTATTGCTCTGAGAGAGAGGATGTGAGAACTTTGAAAATCACTGTTGTGAGGGAAATTTTGTTGGCTGCCACTCGAAGGAGTAGATGTTTAGAATCATAATCATTGCATGGGAGAATCATTGGGACTATTGATTCCTATAGATAAAAGAACGTTTCGTAGAAGAGGACGAGTGTAGATTAGCAGGGCATGCCCGTGAGGTGTAAGATCTGCCATGTATATATTTGTCGGCTGATTTGTTTCATGATAGACATTAACGTGAATGTGCTTCCCACATATCTACACAACAGATTGTTGGAAGAAGCGGTTACAGGAAGCTCCATTATTCAAGAATCTGTTGTGAATTGTAGCAAACAAAGCATAGAAGGGATATAAATGGAGCAGCATCATCATAAATTTTACTCTCTCATGGCTAATGAGAAAAAAAAGGGACGACTATCCATATATCAATATTAATATATTGTTAAGAAAAGAATTAAATTAAATTAAAAGGCTTTTCCAAGGTCTTATGATGCAGCAACAATTTTGAAGGTGGATTGGTTGAAAGTATGTGGAACACTAATGGTCAAAGAAAGATGTAAATGCGGATCTTGAAGCAGGATTTCGGCTTGGTGAGGTAGGAAAAATATATTGGTGTATGTTTCAGGTTTATTTTAAGGTTCTTTTAATGATGTAAAGAAGAACTACTGAAAAATAGTTTTTTTGTGAAAAATTAAGTGAAGAACCAATTATAGAACATATTAACATATTTTAAATTGGTGTTTTTGATGCATACGGTGACACAAGAACATATTCTTAATTTGATTATGTATAATTTCTTACTAGTTGGTGGCATCGTGTGGAGCTAGGAACATCAGCTTACGGGTTAATTTAATTTTGTCTATAGGAGGTCACCTTGTACAATTGACTTTTGAAGGCATTCAGTATCCAAACTGCCTTCTTATATAACTAGGGAATATAGCGAAAGACCATGTGTTCAAGAGATGGAGGTATGTCCATAGGATGGTTTAGTATCAAGACTGGCCCGTCATGGTCTGGGGGGTCAAGAAGCATAAATTCTACAAAGTACGTCAAAAATGGTCTAAAGTAGTTATGTCTTAAATGGATCTAGTGACAACTCGAATATATGGTAGTGAAGAAAGAGAAGTGTTTGCGAGATTTCAAAGTGGGTGTAAGTGCTGATGAAGATCAGTCAAACAAAGATTATTATTATTATTGTATATGTGTTTTCAATTTTTTCTATGTAAGCATTAAGGGAGGGTATGGGAAGTGTCATGAGTTGTCATTGAGAGTTCTCGAGCATCAATCTAGAAGTTGTTGTTTCCTATGTATGAGTTGTAGTCATGATGTAGATGTGTGGAAGTCAAAGATATATGTCCGATATATTTGAAACTATCGTGATGAATACAGATATCAAGTGTGATTTGGTGTTGGGTGCACAATCTATCTTATCTCTCTCTATTTTCTATTAAACTGGCCCAAAGAATTCACTCTAAAACAATGAAAATGGAGGTTGCTAATCATGTGGGGGACATTTCCAACATAGTTGGTATAACATACAAAGTATGGTTAGAATGGTATTATTTATCCACCATCATTTATGTCGCTAAGACTTTCAACTTCAGTGAGCAAGAGGGAAACAACCTTCCTTGTGGTGTAATCCCTTCTATACAAGTTGAAGGTATAGGCACTTTTGTCTTGGTTCTTTTGATTTTATGAACATTTTTCATTCATCGATAACTATCATCCTCCAATATTCTAAGTTTTAAATAAACCAATTTTATTTATTCGGTTGGAAAAAAACCCTTGCTCTTCAATTTTCGAATCATTCATGTTTACCATCTCTTTGTGAATTTTCATACCACCTCTATATTTTGGTTTAATTCTTGGCACATCGGGTTAGATTATTATAGTTTTGCTAGTCTCTCTCTAGTCATCTACACCCTCGTTGTCTTCCTCCCTCTCACTCAAGCTTCTTGTTATTGTCTCCTCAATCATAATATTTGTCCCTCATGCCTTATTTTGCATGTTTTTTCATCCTCTAATCCTGTTGATTCTTCTATGTTCTTCCTGAAGCAGTCCTAATGCCAAAGGAGAGGGCTTTCTCAAGAAGAGAGATTGGGGTTGCAATCCAACAAACAATTCTCATGGTCAAGCCTAGGCCCGAGCCTTTGCTAATCACTACCATGAGCACACCCCTTTGGTGGTACAACATGAAGTATCAAACAATGAGTAGGAGCTAGTTAATGAAAGGAATGAATTGGCTGACTCCAAGGTTATGGCAGAAGTGGAGGATTGGGTGTTAAACTTGGGTAGTCCAAAGGCTCATTGCAATTAATATTTACATATAGTGAGTTTGGACTAAAATGTCAAAAATTTATTGGCAAAAGTATTATTTAGCAGCAATGAAAGAGGATATGAGCTCCTCCTTCCAATGGAGGAGTTCCATAAGATTTATCAAATTATGGATGGTAGAATGCAAGGAATGGAGATAAATCCACTTTGTGACAGAGAAATGTGACCTCTTGGCCACTCTCCACAACCTAGTCTGGTTGTTTATTTATATGGATTGCTCCTTGTATAAAGCCACTAGTAGTAAGCTCAATAATACTAATTTATTTTAGTTTCTATGTTTTTAGTCCTTATTCTTATCTAGCCTTTATGACTTTCACACCCAACTTTTATATAATTTATAATGACTACCAAATCAAACTATGGTTTTTGTAACAATATGGTTTGAACCGTGACACGTATTCTTAGTTTCATTTCCACTCAATCAAACTATAATTGGTCTAGGTGTCAATCTTCAACATGTATTGTACATATCTATTGGCATAACATATGTTTGTGAATTTATAATAAAAATCTCTCCAACCCAAGGAAGAAAAAGAAAAATCTTAGCTCTCATCTATTTAGAGTAAAAATTATAATCATTAAATATTCAAAGAGAGAACTTATATTTTACTATAATTCTTATAAACCTATCACAAAGGTCTCTTAGCTCTAAAATAGTTCATAGATGTCAAATTACATAAAAAAAATGTCCTATTCTCAATGAGAAAAATTCTACCCTATATCATTAGAAAAACTAGAGATCTTCCCATGCAACTTTCTTCAAAATAGCAATGAAATCGATTTTTCCTTTATTTTTCATCTACCTGAAATTGATTTATTGGAAATTTCCAACAACACTGATAAAGTGATCTATAATATTTGATCTTTTCCATTCATCATTTAATTATTAACAAATAATTCCCAAAAACCTATATTAATATTAAACTTTTATCAAAAATAATTTTACTGAATAAAATCAAATCATCTCCAAATTGAATTTTAATAAATAATACTAAATTCTCACCTAATTTCTTTTACCCAATTCCTTAATTCTAACCCATTTTAAAATATATGGAATATGAGGCCAATTCCAACCTTTAAATAAATTTATAAATCATTCAAAACTCTAAAAACATTTATTTAAGATTTTTTCCCAAAGTGTAAAAGAAAACACAATATCTTAAGCAATAACTTTAAAATTAGAGTTTTATTATCTTTATATTTATGACTAGCCAAATGTCGTAGAGTCCCAAGAAAGGTTATATCAAACATGCGATAACTTTATAAATCCTTATGAGTGGAACAATCATGGAAATTGACCCTCACTTTAATATTGTGACACAATGAGTTTTTACTAATTATCCCTTTGATCTCCTTCCATTATCCACATTAATATTGTCCCGCAATAAGTTCTTACTGGCAGTCCCTAACAAAAATTGAAGAGAAAAAAAATGGAGTAGAGGAATTTGTCTTCTCACTATTACAAATCGCTTAAATAAGATTACATTGGAAACATCACTAATAAATGATTGGAGTCAAACTCGACTAAACTGGACTTAACAAAAACTGAATTGGGACACTTGGAGGGATAGTTTTGACACCTAACAGGTGGTTGGAATTAGATTCTTCAACACTCCCCCTTAATTACAACAACATAAAAAAATCAATTAAGATACTTGCTGGTCTATGTCTCAGTTAGGTTTTACAATTTAAAAATTGACCTCAACTTTTCTTCTTCTCTTTTTCCAGATCCTATAGCCTCAAAATTGTTTTAGCATGCCCTTCTTGTTGTAGGATTCAAATTTCATTTTCTTCAACTATTGGTGCAAGTCTTCCATACTTCCGGGTTGTCTAAGAAAGTCCTGGACTTCTTCAAAAATTGATTTGTATGTGGGCTGCTACCACATATTATCTTTTGTAGTGCACTTTTAATCATCAGTATGCTGCAACATAAGACAATAATACAACTTAATCTCTTCAGGACTCCAATACCTGAAAAATTCATTAATTTCTTCATCATGCGTGTTGTATTCAACATTCATTTTTGCAGCTTCTGTGTAGATTTTATCAAGGCATGATGTTGCA